>JALPQD010000586.1:388001-988001 GCA_023101885.1 Typhlomys cinereus | reverse complement strand
AGAGATGACTTATTCACTAGAATCCTTGCCAGACAAGTAGGAAGAACTGAGTTTAATTCTAGCACTGGTGTATACAAGCATACAGTAACATTGCTGAGGTACAAACTAGAGAATTTCTGAGGCTTGCTGACAAGCTAATCTAGCTGTGTCAGAGAATTATATGATCAATGAGAGGCCTTGTCTCAAAAAATAAAATTGAAAGCAATAAAGAGGGCACATTATAGTTATCCTACTTTTTCAGTGAGATAAATTCAGACAGAAAGGAGAAGGAGTTCTTATAGTTCCAAAAGGAATATAGTCCATTATGGTGGATTCACATGGTGGAAGACATGGCCTGAAGGCTAAAGAGGAGATTGATTCAGATCCACTCTAGGCATCAGAAGTCAGAGAGAGAAAGCTAGCTAAATGAAACATTGCCAGGCTAACAAATCTAAGTCTCACCCCATGTGATGAGCCTTTCTCTCCAACAAAACTACTTCTTAAAGATGCCACAAACATTAACACTGACTAAAAATTGAAGCACATGAGCCTTTGGGATTTATTAAAACTATTGGTTATTTCTTTTGGGTTAAACATTCTCTACACACATATACATATACACCACAACACAATGTAGACTTTTTATAAGCATGTTTCCCACAAATATATCCAGAAACAATAGCATTCCAACCACATCTAACTTTTGCAAAGTAATTTAAAATAAGTGAATCATGGAAAATTGTAACCAAGTAACAATTACAATGTCCTGTTTTTCCTATTTTCTTTTTTTTTTTTTAATTTCAGCTCATACAAACTTATTAGGTATACCAGTTCCCTCCCTCCCTCCTCCTCCCCCTTACCCCCTGCTCCCCTTCCCCACCTCTCTCCCTCCCCATCCCCCAGTGCCTCCCGCCCCAATTCCCAGAGAGTCCTTTCTTGTGCATGTCTGATTTTCCTCTGGGCCCTCTTCTCCGCTGACGTACAAGGACCCAGTGGCCTTTCCCTGAACCCTTTCCCGTGGTCCCCTTAGGTATAGGAACACTGCTGTGGCTGCCAATCCTTTGCCTCCAAGGCTCTTGGTGCCTTTACCAGATGCTAGACTTTGTGGGGTCAATAGTGTGTTGGACAATGCGCAGGGCATGTAAAGTCCAATTATGATTGCTTCAGCCCTAACTTGTATGGCGTATCTTACATATCATTGCTCCTCCCATCCTTTTGCTCTTACACTCTTACCGCCCCCTCTTCCGCAAATTTCCCTGAGCTTCAAGATGGGGAGAGACTAAGCTGGTCTAGTTCTAGGTGGTTGATATAGAGTCTCTGAAGTTCTGGATTGTGGTTTGTTGATTTTCTTTTGCAGTTTTGCTGCTCCTGCAATGCCCTTTACTCCATCCTGGTGGGCATTGTATGTTACTCCCTGGCCAGAGACAAAAAGCTGTTAGAGTCTTGTGATAAAAACACATTCAAAGGTAGATGTAATAAGAGTGGGAAACCACAGTAAGGGAGGGGTCTATCACCCATTTGCAAAATGGTTACTTTTTATCTGCCAGACTATATGCCCTCCTCTTCTGGTGAGATCACACCCTCTCAGTAGTAAATGATCAGGAACAAAAGTCTGTGAACTTAATCAGATGTCTCATTACTTATTTGGGTCCTTGGTGGAGGCCTATTTTCCCTGCTGTAACATGGTCCCTTCTCTCCTTGTTTCTGGTGGGCCCTCCTACCTCATCCCTCCTGTTCATAATCCTTGGAATTACTGTTTCTAGGTGGGCTGGGTGGGTTTGGTACTAGGAGCCACCTATTAGGGAGTACATACGGCGCCTAATTTTCTGGGTCTGGGATACTTCACTTAATATAATTGTTTCTAATGACATCCATTTCCCGGCAAATTCCAGTAATTCATCATTTTTGATGGCTGAGTAGTACTCCATTGTATAGATGTACCACCGTTTCCTTATCCACTCCTCAACTGTTGGACATTTGGGTTGATTCCATGACTTTGCTATTGTAAACAGTGCTGCTATGAACATGGTCATGCTTCTTATTTTCTTTTACTTTATTGAGGCAGCTTTACTTTTGTAGTCTTTTTTACTTGAAAAATTAATATATTTTTCTGTAAAATAAATTTTCATGTTCTTTGTTTAATTAAAAACAATATTCTTTTTTTAAAAATATATATTTATTTTTATGTATGTGTGTGTGTGTATATTTATTTTTATGTATGTGTGTGTGTGAATCAGAGGGCACTTGTAGAGGCCCAAGGGTGACTTTGGGAATCATCCTGCATCGTTTCTGTCTCCTCCTGGCTTTTCTTTGAGATTTTCCAGGCTCTGGCCAACAGGGTTGGAAGTGCAGGCTGCCGCTGCTTCTGCCTGGAGTTTTTTATGTGGGACTTGGGATCTGAACTCAGGACCTTCTGCTTGTGAGACATAATCTTAACCCCTGGGCCATCTTTCCACCCTAAAAACAATATTCTTATAAATAACTTCTACATAGTAACAAATGAGATTTTGTTTTGTGGTAAAATTTTATATTATAAAAAGTAACAAAACACTAAGTGAGATAACAATGCTCACATGTAGACAATATATTAAAGTCATTCTTGCAAGTTTTTTCTTGAAAGTTGTTTTTGTTAAGTGCAAATATATGTCATGAAACAGTGAGTATATAATGTTTTATATTCTAGAATTTTATGACATAATTTAAAATAAAATTATTTCTAAGCAATTTTGTTTGTAAACTCACAGGGCCAAAAAGTTCAGTGTTACAATATTCTCTCCTGGTGGTTTAACATGGGATCTGGTATCCAGACTCAGTTCCTTTTGCTTGCATGGCAAAAGTTTTAACTCTTAAGCCATCTTTCTAGCCACCTCCTAAACTTTGATGCTGAATTGAAATGATTTTCTAATTTTTAATTTTCCAAAGTATTTGAGGATAGAGTTCTATTGAATTTATATATTTAACATTATTACATGTATACCTTAAGTTATATCAGAAAATAAATATTTTTCATCTGTATAATAAGGATCGTGATACACAAAAGATCCAGTGGATCGATCACTTTATAGAAGAACTTCGCACAGATATCAAATGGGTAATTCCTGCACTGAAACAAATAAGAGAAATTTGTAGTTTATTTGTTGAAGCTCCTCAAAATTTAAGGTAAGGCTTTTAATGTAATGTTTTCTAAATTTTCTTCATACATCATTATGAAAATTACATAAAAATATTCAGAAATTTTAAAGAAAATAGTTTAGAAGGATTCGTTTAGAATATTTGATCTTTGATTATATTTAATTTTTCTACCTTATGACATAAGGAAAGTATCTAATATAACATAGCAAAATTACTTATCAGAGCTTAAATAATAGCTCTGTTCTTTAATTCAGAATTACCTGTCACTTTTTTTCTGTCAGCAAAAACTCACAAAATGGTTTGTTTTCACTTCGCTTTTCCTTACTTCGCTTTCCTAATTTTTGATTTTTTTTTATTCCTTACAATACTACTATTTTATTGACTTATGTGTGTCAAGCATTACTCTATCACTCTTTTCCTTATTCTCTTGTTAAAGTCTCTCACCCAGTACAGGTCAAGACTGACACCTGGGAATCCCCAGAAATGTTTCTTTCTCTACCCTTCACAGCCCTGAAATCAAAAACAATCATGCCCAACTTTTACCTGAAACCAAGGCTCAAACTTAGTCCCTCAAAGTTGCAAAACAAGAGCTCTTGCTATGTTTACACTGTCTTACACTATATTTGGAATTAATTACATGAAAGGATAAAAACAATGAAAAATGTGTTTGTTTCTAGAATATCTGCAATATAAGATTTCTGGTGGGCAAGAGGGCCTCATTTAGTCTAGCTAACTATAATCTTAAAAAAATCTTTAATATTTTAAAAACTTTTTGTATACTAGCTAGTTAAATTGCTAGCAAAATCCTTTACTAGTCTTGGTTAGCATTGTGTCTTAGAATTCCTATTTAAATGGAAATTTAAGATATATTTGGATTATGTTCAACTCAATACTATTTGTTCATATTCTGTTGTAGTTGGCTTTATTATTATATATATTTTCAAGGCTATTGATTTCATTCTAAAAATATAATTTAGTTGGATGCATAATAGTGCAAGACTGTATAACCTCAGCATTAGAGAGGAGAGGCAAGAATATCAGCAGTTGAAGGGTTTTTTTTATAACTCATAGCAGGGTGTGAGATTAGCTTGGGATATATGAGATTTCTTTCTCATTGTGAGGAGTTTTTTGATATCTTGTAAATGGCAAGATGAGAAGCAAATAAAAGCTAAATATTGTCCTTATAATATCTAAAGATAAAAACAGTTGCAAAATCATAATGTGCCTTCTATAAATAATGTTCTTTATTCCTCTTTCATGTATGTATGTGGTTAAATGTGTGCTTAGGTGTATGTTTATGCACATGCATGTAGAGGGCCAAGACCATACCTGAAATCATCTTTGATCACTCTTCTTCCTTATTACTTTGAGATGGTCCCTAAAACTTGATTTTGGGATTTCTAAATTTGCTGTCTGGGGTGGAAATTACAGTCATACACAGTAATTTATGTGGGATCTGGGGATCAAAAATGTTGTGTTTTTTGAAGGGTTCTCTGGGGATTGGGGAGTGAGGGGAGGGAGGGGAAGCAAAGGAGTGGGGGTAGATGGAGAGAGGGAGGGTACCGGTATACCTGTTAAGTTTGTATGAGCGGAAATAATAACAATAATAATAGTAATAATAAAAGAAATGTGTTTTTGCTTTCGTAGCAAATGTTTTAACTGTTTACTCATCTTCTCAGTCCATGATATCAAATACTTTTGGACAGTTAATAGGTGCTTTGATACTATTAAGCTAGGGGAAAGTGACCATTTTTTATGAATGTTAATATTAAAATACTATTTTATGGCCTAGATTATTTTGTTTCTGAGTATTACAATATTCAGGGAAAAATACTGATCACATTTCATTATAAATGTTAAACATTTTAAAAGCGTGAAGTAGTAGCTGGAAACAATGCAAATAATGATTGTAATTTTCATTTGGCTAATTGTACTCTGAAGTTCTTGTTTCAGTCAGACTCTTCGAAGTCCTCATATATTTTATCGTCATGATTTAATCAACCAACTACAGCAAAATCATGGCCTTGTTACCTTGGTAGCAGAAAACCTTGCAACTTACATGAGGAATATGAGAATATATGCTATAGGTATGTATTGTAATAAAATTGACTATTTGGGAATCCTTACCTTTTTGTTTGCTTTAATATAATATTAACATCATAAATAAGGTATTTATCATTAAAAGAAGGAAATCTACATATGTTGTATGTACTATAAAATATAGGTATATGAAGATTAATTTCCTGTATTCTCTGAAAATGCAAAATTCTAAATATTCCTTATATTAAATGGCATGATTTGCTGTATACTTAATCATCTTAATTTGTACTATGTAACACAGCATATATATTTTATAAACTTACTAAATTATATATATATTTTATAAACTTACTAAATTATATATATATTATATATATATAACAAGGAAAAATTTTACATATAGAAACATTTTTGATCTAAGATTTCAAAAGCCTGAAAAGTAAAAAGTTGCTATTTCTTTTACAAATTTAGATGTAAATGTTACTCTAAATCTTATACAATCTATATTCTCTTTTTCAACAACTTTTGTCACCATGTAACCTTTCTTGCTGATTTTTTTTCTTTCGTTGCTGTCATTTGGAACTTTCCCAATGCTTTTTTTTCCTCTCACATTTTTTTCCTAATCATACAAGTTCAATAGATATCCTTGTCCTCTTTCAGTCCCATCCCTTCTCCAAGTCGTCCCCCATTGCATTCTCCACCCTTCCTCCCTTCTTTTTAACTCCTTCCCCCCATATCCCAGAACCTCCCTTTTAGTCCCTCCCATCTCCTGGAGCATCTTTTTGTGCCAAATCTCCCTCTGAGTCCTGCACCTTAGTGAGGGGTAAGGACTCAGTGGCATAACCCAGAGGCCCTTCTTGGGCTCCCCTTTAGTATGGGAACTCTATTGTGACTGTTTAATCCCTTGTCTCTACGGATCCTACTGCCTGGAGCCTTCTCCCCTGTGACCCATGCTGGACTTTGGGGAGTTGTTGACATGTCAGCCATTGTGCAGGTCTGGCAAAGCCCCAATCCTGGCTGCTGCAGCCCTGACATGTATGTAGTATCTTGCATGTCCTTGGTCTTCCCCATCTTTGGACTCTTAAAATCTTGCTGCCTCCTTCTTCTTATTCAAGATTCCCTGAGCTTTAGGATGGAGAGAGATTTGGCTGATCTGGTTCTAGGTGATTAATCTAGGGTCTTTGGTATTCTGAGTTATGGTTTGTTATTGTTTTCAGTTTAGCTTTTCCTATACCATCCTTGGCTGGCTCCTGATTGGTATCGAAGGTCACCTCCTAATCAAAGATAAGACAGTTTAAATGAAGATCTTAATATTGCAATGCTTTTACCACTTAAACACTTTTCAATAAAATTTGTTTAATTCTTTTGATAATTTTCTTATCGCATATGCTTATAATTTAAATTAAAATTATCTGCTCAATTGCAAATAGAGATATCTTGACTTCTTTTCCAATTTGAAGCCCTTTTAGCGCCCTCTCTTGTCTTGTGGTAGGGAGGGAAGTGCAATGGGAATGACTGGGGAAGAAAGGGGTAAAAGAGCCGCAGGGGTACCTATTGAGCTTATATGATTAGGAAAAAAAAATGTGGGAGGAAAAAGAAGATGTTGGATATTGTCAAAAGTTTTTTCTCCATCTCTCAAAAGTATCATGTGGTCTTGGAGTTGGGATTGGTTTATAGTATGGATTACATTTATTGATTTGCGTATGTTGAACTATCCTTGTGTGCCTGGGATAAAGCCTACTTGATCACAGAGAATGATCTTCCTGATATATTTTTTTAATCCAATTTGCTAAGATTTTGTTGAGAATCTTTGCCTTTGTGTTCATCAAAGATTGGCCTATAGTTTTCTTATGTAAGTGCATGTTTATTAGGTTTTGGGATTAATGATATTCTCTGCATTGAAAAAATTTGGAAATATTCCTTCCTTCACAATTTTATGAAATAGTCTAAGGAATAGTGGTATTAGTTCTTTAAATGTTTGGTAGAATCTATTTGGTTCAGGACACTTTTTGCTGAGGAGATTTGAGATTCCTTCATCCATTTCTTCATGTTATAGGACTATGTAAATAATTTAAAACTTCCTGATTCAACTTAGGTAAGTTGTGCTTACTCAGAAATTTATCCATTTCTTTTGTGTTATCAAATTTCATGGAATATAAGTTTTTGAAATATGGACTTACAATTCTCTGAATTTCTTAATTTCTTGTTATAACAACTCCATTTTATTTCTAATTTTGTTAATTTGGATTTCCTCTCTTAATTTAGTTAAAGGTGTATGGGTATATGTTTAGTATTGTGAAGTCTTCCTGGTGAATTGTTCTTGTAACTAAAATGAGGTATCTTTCTATATCTTTTACGATTTTCTTTGGTTTGAAGTACACTTTGTCAGATAGCATAATTGCTGCCCTTGTTTATTTCCTTGTTTCATTAGCTTGAAGAATTTTTGATCAGCCTTTTATTTTTAGAATATGCTTATCTTTTGTGGTGAGATATGTTTCCTGAAGACAGTTGGTGGATGGGTTTTTATTTCTAATCCATGTTTGTAATCTGTGTCTTTTGATTGGTGAGTTAATTCCATTGACATTTGGGGTTATAACGGAGAAATTACTTTTTGATTCTTGAAATTTTTTGTTTAGTGGCTCTCACTTAGCTTGTAAGTTGTAGTGGTATTAAGCTTCCATTCTATTCTGGATATGCTTGTTTTTTTCTTCTAGCTTGAGTATCTTTTCTAGCATTTTTTGAAGGCCTGGGTTGGTGATCATGTAAGCCTTGAAGTTGTCTTTATGGTGGAAAATTTTTCTGTCGCCATTGATCATGACTTGATAGTTTTGATGGATGTATCAGGCTGGATTGACATTTGTGCTCATTCAATTTTTGAAGTATGTCTCTCCAAGGGCTTCTGGCTTTTACTGTTTCCATTGAAAAAAATCATTTTTTATTTTATTAGGTTTACCTTTAAAAATGACTTTTTTTCTCTCTTGAAGTTCTCAGCACATTCTCTTTGTCTTGTATGTATAGTTTTTGACTATTATTTGCTGTGGGAATTTTCCATTTTGGTCATTTATATTTGGGGTGCAGAATGCATCTTCTATTTGGATGGGCCTCTCTATACATGTGGAAATTTTTCCTTTATGATAATTTGAAAAAGTTAGGGGCAGTATTGTGGGATTCTTGTTCTGGTATCCATGAATGCATATGTTAGGCTTCTTCAGGGTGTCCCATAACTCTTTTTTTTCATTTTTTTATTTATTCAATTGTGCATGTGTGCGTGCATATATATGTATGTGTGTGTAGAACCACAGGTGAATTTGGGAACCATGGACCACCTCCACCTCCTCTTTGTTTACTGTGCCCCAGGAATCACCCTACCAGGACCAGAAACGCAGGCCACCTCTGCTTCCGGCGTCTGCGTAGGATCTTGGATCCGAACTCAGGACCTTCCGCCTGCAAGGCAGAGGCTTAACCCCTGAACCACCTCTCCAACCCCGCATAACTCTTGAATATTCCTTTTAAGTATCTTCTTGGCTTTAACAATCTCTTTGAACTGATTTGTTCTTTGTTTTTACTTCAAGATCTGATACTGTATTTTCTGCTTCATTAGTTCTGCTAAGACTTTCTGTTGAGTTCTGCCTTGAAGACAGCTTGTTTTTTAGCTTGAGTTTGATCTCTGCTTGAGATTGTTTTAATTGCTCTATGCCTATTTTTCTTTCTTCAATTGCTTTTCTCATCTCCTCCAAGTAACTGATGTGTTCCTGTTCAAACTGGTTGATGAGGTTATTTAACTCCTTCCAGTTCATTGTTTTGATCATAGCAACGATCAGGCCTTCAAAAATCATTATCTTGGGTATGGCTTTCTTGACTATTTTCTGTGAATTTATTCTGATTGGATTTTATCATTAGGGATTGATTCTTTTTGTAGATTTGTTGTCTTGGTTTTTGTTTCTCATGGATTTGTGCTGTGACCTGGGCATTTTTGGTTTATCTCTTATGTCCTTTTTGTTTTTGCATGTTTTTGGCTAACCTGAATTACACAGTACATCAATTAAGGTGGGTTTATTAGACAGGGTTTGAAGATTAGTATGGTACTGAACTGTTAGGTTTACTTCCTTGGTGACATGTGAGGTTGTATGGGTTTTTGGGTGGTATGGGTTTTTGGGTGGCTATATAAACTAAAAAGTTTATCTTAAAGCTGAATGCAAAGATTCTCTCCTGTATGACAGAATGATTTTAGAAGACCTCAGATGAATGTATTAGAATGCTTGGGTTTTCTCTGGACTCTTTTGAATTCTGAGGAGCAGGGAGTCCCGGTCTGGGTCAGAAAGGCAGTTAGGTTAGTGGGGCCTGCAGATGACCTGTGTCTGAGATGTATTCTAGGGGCTTTTTCCAGGAGAAACAAGGCAGACTGGTTAGTGGGGCATACAGATTACTTGGATCTGGGGTGTGGTCTAGAGGCCTTATCTGAGGAGCAGAAAGTCAGCCCTGGTCTGGAGTCTGGGACAGTAAGTCCATTTATTTTTAGAACAGTGTCCCACTAGTTTTCTGGATTGGCTTTGAACATATTATGTAGTCATGATCATAACTGAACTTTTCATACCCTAATCCACTTTTCAAGTACTAAACAGACAGCTGTTGATTCTGTGTGTGTGTAGGAAAAATCCTTGTGATCATTCTGTATCATTCTGACTCCTTATTGCTTCGCTTTGAGATTTCTGAGGCTGTGTCTTCCAAGGCTGACATCATTTCCACCTGGAATTTTTACATTAAATCCAGAATCTGAAATCACTTCCTTCTGCTTTGAAGGCAAAGACTTAATCCCTAGATCATCTCTTCAGTACAGAAGTTAAAGTTCCTAGCTTGTAGTTTTAATATGGACTATGGTGATTTTTTTTTGTAATATTAAATGTGTTATATAACTTTTAAGGCATGTTTATATATATTATACAATAAAATAATATACTCTTTAAGTTTATGCATCTTATTCCTTTATAATAATCATTTAACCTTGATACATTTGTCTCAATTATGTTCCATCTCTATGTAATTTTAGAAAATTTCTCTCTATATTATAGCAACCATAATTTCATTCTTCATCCGATTTCATGTAATTCAAGATTACAACATAAATTTCTTATTTATGATAATCAGTCCTTCTAATTTTTCTTATGCTAATTTATTCTTTAACAAAAATTAGATTTGTCCATCTAAAATGTGAAAAAAGTAAGTTCAGGTATTTATATATTTTTAATATATTTTTTATTTATTTCTTCCACTCATACAAAGTTGATAAGTACCCCAGATCCGCTATTCCTTTTCCCCTTTTCCCCTTCCTTTCCCCTCTCCTCCCTTTCTCCCAGTACCCCCTGCTAAAGCTAAATATTTATATTTTAAAATTTTTCAGTCTATCAAATGTCAAGTTATAAACATATTCAGTCATAACCATAATGGAAGGGGTTGACTTTTACAAATATTTAACCTGTATGAAGTTTCATAAACTGGTTGCTAGATGATAATTTCATATTTAAATTTGTAGCACATCACATTCACATTTTTAATGAATTAAGTCAACCGGTTTTTTTCTGTGCGGAAATATTTTCTGTAAAGTGATGTAAAATAATGTCAGAAAATGTAATGGACTGTATAGATTTACTCATAAATTGCTTCAATATGTAAAGAATGGAAAGCAAAACATAAATTTTTTGTTCTGAAAAACTATTTTTGATAATACATTCATTATGTTTGACTATTTAAAACCAGATATTTTATTTTGTCTATATGTATTCATTAGACTCTTACATGTTTTTGTAAGATAACCACTTATTTTAATAAATAAAACTACTTATTTTATTTCTTATAACTAAAATTACCAGTAAATGGATATTTATATATATTTCAAATTTTCTGTTTATTTACAGATCATAAAAATTATGACCCACAAACTATAAGACTGGGAAATAGATACAGTCATATTCAAGAAGTCCAAGAACGTCTTAACTTCCTTAGGTTTGTTTTGAACAATCTATTGGGTTGCCAGCTAAGCTGCATAGTAAGATCACAGCAAGGTGCTGTCCAGAACCAAGGCATTGCTGGAAGCTCACGTACCATTTTTCTATGTGGTTATTCACCTGTGTGTGCCCACATGTATGCCAATTGTCATTGTTCAGTCTCTTCCAGTATTCTCCACCTTAGTTTTTTTAAGCTCATTCATTCATTCATTCATTTGTTATGTGTGTATCAAAGGACACTGTGTGTCCTTGGGGAGAACCAAGGTGACTTTGGGAATCATCCTAGATAGTTCTCCTTTTTGCTTCACTCTGGGATTTCTCAGGCTCCACCCATCAGGAGCTAGAAGTGTAGGCCCCTGGCATTTCCACCTGCAGTTTCTTTGTGGGACTTAGAATCCAAATTCAGGACCTTCTACTTTGAAATCAGTCTTAAGCCTGATCCATCCCTCCAGCCCACCTTAGTTTTTTGAGATAGAGTTTCTCACTAAACCTGCAGTTTGTCTTTTTTCACTATGTTTGTTGGCCAGTATGTCTCTATTTTATGCATCTTTCTGCACTCCAGGGGTTACAAGCACTTTTTTGTAGTACCTGTCTTTTACTTGAGGACAGTGGATTTGAACTGAGTTCATCTTGTGCATGTCACAAATTGAGTTACCGTCAAGACCTTTAAGTATTCTTAAAATTGTTAGCTGAACTTTAGTTTTTTAAATTTTGAAAAAAGTATAAATTTTATACTTCAGAATAATTGTATTTAAAATGTTTTCTGAAAGATTATATCTTCACACTTGGAACTATAGAGATTCAAAAATGACTAGTTGGGGAAGCATATTTTTAATTATCATGGATAATGTACCAGGGAACAGAAAAATAAGAATTAAGAGGTTCTGCAGTTCAATTCTACAAATAACAGTACAATTTCATTGTAATAAAAAAGAACTTCAAGTTAAAGCCTTCAAAAGTTTGCAATTTTAAAGCACATACCTGCAATCAAAATGACTGGAGTTCATATCCTCATATGCTAGGATGTGGTGATTTGCCTGTAATTTGAATGTGGAAGGCAGAGTTTGGAAGTCACCAGATAGGTTGGCTAGCCAGACAATGCCTATTGACAATCTGTAGATTTAGAAACCTAGTCTCAGAAAACAAGATAAGCAAGCAAAACAATTCAACTGGTACACTAATTAAGCATGAATCCTCATATCATTCTGGGGTCACCACACACACACAAAACTCAATTATGAATATACAGCCATATATGTGTGCGTATACACACACAAATAAATAGAAAAAAAGGTTTATTATATATTTACCCTTAAGCTTTCGATACTTTAGTCACTACCAATCTTGTAAGGCAAATGTTACTTGCATTTAATAAGAAAATTATTAATTCTCAGATTGAAGAGAATGATTTCTTTCAAAGTAAACTGGTATACTATAAAATCTAGAATATCCATGCTGTCTTTTTGGAATTTTTCTTTTGGACATAAATTTATTTAAAAATGGATTTAACTGTTCATAAGAATTAGAGTTTAATAAATTCATAGAAATAAAAATTGTCTCCTCCAGGTTAATGTTCCTACCAAAAACATAGAATTAAGATCTCAAAGAACAAGCCCAGGTATTAAATGAAAATATCAGATATTTTAGACTATTACTTCATTCATTGAAAAACTTATTATTCGAGTGAAAATGAATTTTTTTAAAAAATCCACTGTCATTTAAACTTAAACAGAATGGAAAAATATTTAAAAACCAGGGTTTTAATAATGAGACTACTTAGGCAAGCCTTATGTATAACTAAGTTTGAACACATCGCAATAATCATTGGCAAAAAATAAATTTAAATCATGTGTAAATTGTTTTTATCACAACTGGACAATTAGTAAAATATTTTAGAAATGTAAGGATTTTAATAGTTTTAATTCAGAACATTTATTATTTATTTCTATTATTCATTTATAACTCAGTAATGTTATATTTCACTTTGTAATTATATAAGTGGGAGCCACCTCAATAGTTATCTAATATGTACTTAAGGAAATGAAATAATACCATATAAGCTCAGATAAATGAAAAGCAATAAATTCTTTTCAAAGAATTTTTAATTTTTGACATAGTTAATACATCATTCTGATATGCAAGATATATATACCAAAATAACTTCATGAGAGTAGGATTATGTTGAACTAACTAACCTGTTTTTATTTTTCCAAAGATTTTTATTGAAGGATGGTCAATTGTGGCTCTGTGCTCCCCAAGCAAAACAAATATGGAGGTGCTTAGCAGAGAATGGAGTTTATCTTAGTGATCGAGAAGCCTGCTTTAAGTGGTATTCCAAATTAATGGGGGATGAACCAAATTTAGATCCTGATATTAATAAGGAATTTTTTGAAAGTAATGTGCTTCAGCTTGATCCTTCCCTGTTGACTGAAAATGGAATAAAGTGTTTTGAAAGATTTTTCAAAGCTGTTAACTGTCGAGAAGGGAAACTAATATTGAAAAAAAAAGCGTATATGATGGATGACTTGGAATTAATAGGATTAGACTATCTTTGGAGGGTAAGTTAAAAAAAATTTTTTTCCAAAAATTATATGATTTAAAATACAGTTTTAGATAATACTCTCATAATTTTCTTCTATATATTTGTCTAGTTTTGCTGGTTTTCTTAGAAATCAAGAAACCAAAAAGGAGTTAAGAAAAGTTGTTCATAATTTTGGTGTTCATTGTCTTCAATCTGCCACACCCTTCACTCAATTTTTTGCTATTTGCCACCTACATTTTTAATTTACTAGTTCCACCTACATTTTTAATTTACTCGTTCTGCCTACATTTTTAACTTTTCCCTGGGCTGTTCTACTGCGTAAGAGAGTTCTTCTATTTTATTACATATTTAGCACCAAAATAAATGGCAGCATGATTATTAGGAAATCTTTTTTTTCCACTCATACAAACATAATAGGAAATCTTAATAAAGTAGTTTTACTTTTACTTACACTGTAATTTTGAATTTTAAATAAAATTTGTCATGTTCTTTTATTAAAATTGGTAGTTAAATTTAACTGTTGCATTTACTTTTGCCAGGAGTAATTTCCATAAATAAAAGGAAATTATGGAAAACTAGTTTAAACGAGACAAAAAATCTCTTTACTCAATTTCCAGTTTCCCTTTTTACATTTCTTAAGTTATGAAAATCCTTCAAAACAAAAGATCACAGTTTAACAAGTCACTGATTTATTAGATGAGTGCTAAAGACTTAAAGAATTGCTTGTGGATGAAACAATATTTCATATTATATAGATGTTTTAATTAAGTGATAATTATTCTATAATTTTTTCATTAGGTTGTGATTCAGAGTAATGATGACATTTCCAGCAGAGCTATAGATATCCTTAAAGAGATATACACAAACCTTGGTCCCAAATTACAGCTCAACCAGGTAATGATGAAAATATATGGAAACTTCTACTTTTGGGTTAAAATAACTTTGTGGTTAGTGTGATATCATTTAAAATTTAGGATTAATCATTAAGTGATTCAGTACTTATCAAAAGCATTTTATTTTCCTTTGAAAATTAGAAAGAGAGAGTGTGTGTACATGTGCTGTGTACAAGAGGACATTTGAGTGTGGGATGTGCCTGTGGAGGCCCAAGGAATCATCAGGAATCATATCCTGGATTGCTTTACTTCCTTATTGACTTGCTCTATAGTTTTCCAGGCTGTTCCTATCATTGCAGCCATATCCACTCTGCATTTTTACATGGGATATGGGAAAGTCTGAACTCAAGTCCTTTTGCTTATAAGGCAAATGCTTTAATCTCTTAACCATTTCCTCAGTCTTCTCTTATTTGTTTCACATTGCATCTCAGACTGACCTGGAATTCATAGCAAACTTCCTTCAACTTCTTAGGTACTGTCATTTTGAATGTGTGCCACTATACTTGCCCTTATTAGATTCTATTTTAATGCAGTTATTGATATTAGCAAAATATGTCTTAGTTTATCTAACATATAAGTTTTTTAACTTCATTCATTTGTGTGTGTGTGTGTGTGTGTGTGTGTGTGTGTGTGTGTGTGTGTGTGATGAAGGGTGATTTCAGTAATCATCCTGGCTTACTTCTACTTCCTTTTTGCTTTGCTCTGGGATTTCCCAGGCTCTGCCCACCAGGGCAAGAAGTACAAGCTGCTACCTTTTCTGCCTGGCATTTTTACATGGGACTTGGGATTTGTACTCAGAAGCTTCTGCTTGCAAGGCAGAGTCTTAATCTCAGAGCAATCTCTCCAGCTCTAGCATCTAATTATTTTAAAGTTGGTTTATTTTTGTTTGGTTACATATTATCAACTCTTTTTTAAGATATTTGTATTATATTCTGATCAATTATAATTTTGTTTAATTTTGCCTTTTGTAAGCAGCTCTTGAATTGTGGGTTTTTTTTGTATAATATTTACAGGTAGTTATCCATGAAGACTTCATTCAATCTTGCTTTGACCGTTTAAAAACTTCATATGATACCTTGTGTGCTTCGAATAGCGATAAAGACAATGTTAGCTGTGTAAGACAGGAAGCCATCCAAATGATTCGAATATTAACTGTTTTAAGGGAGTACATAAATGAAAGTGATGGTTATTATCTTGAAGAAAGAATTATTTTGCCTCTGTCAAGGTTTGTAAAAATCATCCTACTAGTAATTGGTGATTATTGTTGTTGTACTTTTATTATTTTCTTAAGTGTGTGTATAAAATAGAATGCTTTCATTTCTGTATTGCTACTTCCTTTAAAAGATTGTTTTAAATGTTTACATTTTCATCTACCTTCCTTTTTTTATTTATTTATTTTTTATTTCTACTCATACAACTTTAACAGGTACACCGGTCCCCCCTCTCCCTCCAACCTCCCATCGCCCTATGCCCCTCTTTCCTCCCCCCTCCCTCCCTATCCTCCAGTGCGTCCCCCTCCCATCCCCGGAGCATCCTTTAATGTGCATGCCAGACTCTCCTCTGGGTCCTCCTCTCCGATGAGGTGCAAGGACTCAGTGGCATTTCCCAGAACCCTTTCCTGTGTTCCCCTTAAGCGTAGGAACACTACTGTTAAGTATGTATTTTGTAATGCAGTTTTCATTTTTTTATTTTATTGAGAATTTTTCATATACAGACAAAACTTTGGATCTCATCCCTACCCCTCTTTTTTATTACACATTTTATTTTTGCCTAATCATACAAGCTCAATAGTTATTCCCCTCTTCCCCTTCCCTTCCCTGTCATCCCCCATTGCACTCTCCCCTCTTGCCCACCTCTCTGTCACCCCTCTCTCACCTCCCCTTTTCCTGATGCCTACCATTTCCTGACTCCCATTCCCCAAAGCACCCATTTATGTGGACCCAGAACCTGCCTGTATGCCTTTATCCTGGTTAGGGTCAAGGACTCAGTGGTATAACTTGGGGCCCCTTTTTGGGCTACCCACTAACATGGGAACTCTATTATGACTGTTTTGCCCATTGCCTTTTAAGGATCATACTAACTGAAACATTCTCCCCTGTGAGCTCTGTTGGACTTTGGGGGGTCATTGATATAGCAGCAGTTGTGCAGGTCAGGCAAAGTCAGTCACATTCTGGATATATCCTGGCTGCTGCATCCTGACTTATGTGGAGTATCTTCCATATCTTTGGTCCTCCCCATCTTTAGGCTCCTCAAATCTTACTGCACCCTCTTCTGCAAGGTTCCCTAAGCTTTAAGTTTGGGAGAGATTTGTCTGGTCTGGTTCCAGGTGAATAATGTAGGATCTTTGATGTTCTGAATTATGGTTTGTTGTTTTCTATACTACATTTGGCTGCAATCTCATTAAGGTCATCTCCTTTGAATATGTCATTGGAACTAGGATCCACTTATTAAGGAGAACATATAACATCTTTATGTGTCTAGAATAATTTCTTCTAATTCCATCCATTTCCTAGCAAATTTCATTAATTCATCTTTTTGGATGGCTGAGTAGTAATACATTGTTACACATTTTCATTGTCCATTTGCCAACTGTTGGGTATTTGGGTTGATTCCATGACTTTGCTATTGTAAATAGTGCTGCAATTAACAAGGTTGTGCTCATACTATTGTAGTGAATTTTTGTTCTATGAAGGATTATTCCCAGAAGTGATAGAGCAGGGTCATATGGCATTCAATCTTTAACTTTTTTAGAAATCACCATGTTGATCTCCAAAGTGGTTGTATAAGCTTGCATTCCCACCAGCTATGTAGAAGAGTTCCCTTCTCTCCACATCCTCTCCAGCATTTGATGTTGTTTGTATTGTGGCTTTTCACCATCCTAACTGGGGTGAGATGATATCTCAGGATTGTTTTGATTTGCATTTCCCCGATGACTAGGGATGTGGAGCATTTTGAAAGATATTAGTTAGACATTTTGATTTTGTCCCTGGAAGTTTCTTTTGAAATCCAAGGCCCATTTTCTAACTGGGCTATTTATCATCTTGGTATTGTTTTTTGAGTTTTGTGCACTCTGGATAATAAAGCTCTATCAGATAAGTGGTTAGTGAGTTGCCTTTTTACTCAATTGTCTTGTTACTTTTACAGTCTCTTTAGCTGAACAGAACCTCCTAATTTCTTAAGGCCCCATTTGTTGAGTGTTGGTTCTAGTGCTGTGCTGTTGGATTTCTGTGTAGATACTGTTGTTGGACCCTTTTATAGTTTCTGGGTTAATAGTAAGTTCCTTGATCCATTTGAAATTAATTTTTGTGCATGGTAACAAATACGGATCCAGTTTTAATCTTTTGCATGTGGATATTCAGTTTTGCCAACACCATTTGTTGAAGATGCTGTAATTTTTCCACTGATTTTTTTTTATCTGTAGGTCAAAATGTACATCAAATGGCTGTAATTGTGTGGGCTTATATCTCTGGGTCTTCAATGTATAGATTATGCATTAATCTATGTGTCTATTTTAGAGCAAAAACAAAGCTGTTTTTATTATTATAGATTTGTAATGTAAATTAAGATTTGGTATGATATCTCCAACAGTGTCTTTGTTACTCAGGGTTGTTTTTGATATCTTGGGCCCTTTGTACTTCATTATCATAGTTAGGCACAGGTGTCAACTTGACAGTTGAGGGTTTGAGCTCTGGGCACATTTGTAGAGAATTAATGATTGAGTTAAGCCCAGAGCAACCCTGGATATGCTGGTCTCGCAAGTAAAGATCATCCCTCTTTCAGCCATTACATGGGTCAAGGTGTGGCCAGTTCCCTTGGCCCTGATGTTGGTGCATGCTCTTGTGTCAAGCTGGACAGACTGTAGCAGGACTATTATTAGAATAAACCCCTTGTTCCTTTAAATCATCTGATGGTCATTTATCAACAACCAAGTAAGCTGACTGTAACACATACGAATTTTGAGATTGTTTGATCAATTTTAAAGAATTGCTTTGGATGGAATGTATATATTGCTTTTTGTAGGATGATCATTTTTATGATGTTGATTCTGCCAATCCAGGAGCATGGGAGGTCTTTCCATCTTCTGGTATCTTCTGTAATTTCTTTCTTTAGGGTTTTATAGTTTTCATTTTAAAGGTCTCTCACATCTTTGGTTAGATTTATACCAAATTATTTTTTTTTAGCGGTTATAGTAAATGGGACTGTTTCTCTTAGGACTTTTTCACTTTTTTTATCCTTAGTATATAGGAAGGCCAGTGATTTTTTGCACATTTATTTTGTAACCAGCCACTCTGCTGAACTTCTGTATTGGTTCCAGGAGTTTCCTGGTGGAATTTTTAGGTCTACTCAGGTATACAATCATGTCATCTGCAAATAGAGATATCTTGCCTTCTTCCTTGCTGATTTGAATCCCTTTTATCTCCCTCTCTTGTCTTATGGCTAGGACTTCAAGTACATTATTGAATAGAAGTGGTACAAGTGGACAGCCTTGTCTAGTTCCTGACTGAAGTGGGAATGCTTCAAGTTTTTCCCTATTTAGTATAATCCTTGCTGTTGGCTTGTTATATACAGCTTTTATTATGTTGATATGTTTCTTCCATTCCAACTCTGTCTAGGGCTTTGATCATAAAAGGCTGTTGAATTTTGTCAAAAGCTTTTTCTTCATCTATTGAGAGTGTCATGTGGTCTTAGACTTTGGATTGGTTTATATGATGGATTACATTTATTGATCTGTGTATGTTGAACCCTTGTATGCCTGGGATAAAGCCTACTTGATCCCAGTGAATGATCTTTTTGATGTTTTTTAATCTAATTGCTAAGATTTTGTTGAAAATCTTTGCCTCTGTGTTCATCAAAGAGATTGGCCTATAGTTTCTTCTTTAAATATAGATGTTCTCATAGCAGCATGCTTTTAAGATATAGCTACCCTGTTGCAGCTGGAGTGTATTAGAAGCACTCTATACCACCTTCAGTTTCTACATATTTACTGGCCCCCTTTTTCACAACAAGGCTTCTTGAACTTTGGGTGAGGAAAGATTTTTATAGGTTGATTAAGGCTGAGCTTTCCAGAGTCGTGGATATTTTGCACATTGGCCAGTTGTGGTTTTCTGCTTCATTTTAATTGGGTATATTTTGGTTGATCTCTGACACTGTTTCTTATCTAAGGGTGACATAAGTATTTAGATGGTCCTTTACTGTCAAGTTTCTTAAAATTTGCTTCTAATTTAAGAAATGTATTCAATAGGAACAGCCTTTCATGAAGATTCACTTTGAAGAAACCACTAAAGAGAGTATCAATTTCATATCTGAATATGTAGCTTAGGGCCGCACCTAGAATTAAAATGTTAACATAATGATTTTGCTTGTTTTTATTTGTTTTATTTGTTTATTTACTTGTGTGTGTGTGTCATAAATACTGTGGATACTCAAAGATATCTTTAGGAGTCATCCTAAATTGCTCTATCTCACTTTTGCTCTAGGATTTCCTAGCCATTCAAGGTTTGAAGTGCAGTCTGCTACCATTTTTGCTCAGTGTTTTTACATGGGATCTGGGATGTGAATTCAGATCCTCTGTTTCAAAGCAGGGCTTAATCTCTGAGTCATCTCTCCAACCCACTATTTTTCTTATTTTTGTTGTTGACAGTAGAACAGGCTAAGAAAGTATTCTAAGTTTTTTACTATCATGTTTTTAGAGTTAACAGTAAAACATCTGCTCCTGTCCATTTTCTCCCCTTATACTATTATTTGGATAGATTTACATCAATTCCCTGATAATAAGAGGCCTAGATCCCATTCACAAAATAATTACTTACCCATGAGTCTTACATACCACATCCTCTGAATTATTTTTATCAAAGTTATAATAAGTTGCAACATAACTGGATAAGGCCCTTGATCCCTCTTTTTTCCCTGAGCCACTTGCCTCATTTTTATATCTTTCTTACCCATCATCTTACACTTTTCTTCCATAATGGTCTTACTCATCTATTTGCCTGTGTTCTTTTGACTTTACTCCTTTGAAGTCTTCGTCCCATTCTCTGGCCTTCCATTCCTTTGCAATTTGTGGCCAATCTTGAAGGTTCTAAGTATATCATTTTGAGAGTTTAATGCTATAATCTACTTATAAGATAGAATATGGAGAGTCTGTCTTTCTGTGCTGAGATATTTCACTCAGTATGATTTTTTTCCAATTCCATTTACCAACAAATTTCATCAATTCATTTTTCTTAATAGCTGAGTAGTATTCCATTGTGCATATGTAAAACATTTTCATTATCCATTTATTTGCTGTTGACTCTCTAGGGTGATCCCATTACCTTGTTACTGTAAATAGAACTGCAATGAACATGGATTTTACATGTGTCTCTATAATAAGATGTGCCTTTCTTTTTTTTTTAATTTTTTTTATTATTTTTATTCAATTGTGTGTGTGTGGTATGCGCGTTTATGTATGTGTGAGTATGTATATGTGTGTGTGTAGAACCACGGACGAATTCGGGAACCACCATGGACGCCTCCACCTCCTCCTCGTTTACTCCGCCCCGGGATTCACAGGCTCCGCCCTACCAGGACCAGAAACGCAGGCCGCCTCCGCTTCCGCCTGGCGTCTATATGTGGGGTCTAGGATCCGAACTCAGGACCTTCCGCCTGCAAGGCAGAGGCTTAACCTCTGAGCCACCTCTCCAGCCCCAAGATGTGCCTTTCTTTAGGAATAGTTCCAGGGGTGGTAAAGATGGGTGGTATGATATTTGAGTTTTTAACTTTATTAAGAACTCTGTACTGATCTTCAATGTGGTTGTGCAAGTTGTATTTCCACCAGCAATAAATGAAAGCTCTCTTCTTCCCTCACTAGCATTTGTCATGGTTTGTGTTTTGGATTTTAACTATTCTGTCTGTCAATGAAATGGTGTAAGGTGATTCAATTTGCATTTCCTTAATTGCTAAGGAAGATGAACTTTTTTTAGATTTATTTTTTAGAAATTTGAAGTTTTAAGAAATTTTAAGTTTTAAGCCCCATTTTCAATTGGATTATTTATTTCCTTGGTATTTAATTTTTTAAGTTCAGTGTGTATTCTGGATATTAGTCCTCTATCAAATGTATGATTAGCAAAGGTATTCTCCCACTCCATGGATTGTTTTGTTTTTTGTTTTTTGTTTTTTTTTTTGCTTGGTTTTCTCAAGGAAACTCATTTATTGAGTGTTGGTTCTATTTACTGTGCATTTGGGTCTTATTCAGAAAATTTTGGCCTAGACAAAGCAGCTCAAGGATATTCCCTATTTTTTCTTGTAGGAATTTTATAGTTTCTCATCTAATACTGAGATTTCTGATCTATTTGTAATTTGGAATTAATTTTTTGCAAGGTGACATAAGTTTCACTCTTTAATATGTAGATAGTCAATATTGGGAGATAAAAGTGATGCATATAGGAAAGGAAGAAATCAAGGTATCTCTATTTTCAGTTCACCTCTTCCCTCTATTGCCTTACACTTATAGGTCTAGCTAAAATTCCCAAGTATGAGTGAACATCTAGTTCCTAATCTAAGTGGGACTACATAAAATTATTTCACTATTTAGGTTGTTCTATGCTATAGAGTTGTTATATATGGTCTTTATTAAGTTGATATATCCCTGTTGTCTCCAGAGCTTTATGATAAAACAAAGGGATGTTGAATTTTGTCAAAAGCTTTTTCTGTGTCTATTGAGAAAATCGTGATTTTTTTAATACTTGCTTTTGTTTACATGATGAATTACATTTATTAATTTGCATAATTGAACCAGTCTTGTATTTCTGAATCCATCCTAGTGAATGATTGTTTTGAATTTTTTTATTATTACTTCAGCTCATGCAAACTTAATAGGTGCACCACTTCCCTCCCTCCCTCCTCCTCCCCCCGAACTTCTTGCTCCCCATCCTCTCACCCTTCCCTTCCCATCCCCCAGTGCCTCCCTGCATAATTCCCAGAGAGTCCTTTCTTGTGCATGCCTGACTCTCCTCTGGGTCCTCCTCTCCGATGACATACAAGGACCCAGTGGCATTTCCCTGAACCCTTTCCCATGTTCCCCTTAAGCATAGGAACACTACTGTGGCTGCCAATCCCTTGCCTCCAAAGATCTTGGTGCCTTTAGCAGATGCTAGACTTTGTGAGGTCAATAGTGTGTTGGACATTGTGCAGGGCATGCAAAGTCCAATTATAATTGCTTCAGCCCTAACTTGTGTGGAGCATCTTGCAAATCATTGCTCCTCCCATCTTTTTGCTCTTACACTCTTACTGCCCCCTCTTCCGCAAATGTCCCTGAGCTTCAGGATGTGGAGAGATTAGTCTGGTCTAGTTCTAGGTGGTTGATATAGTGTCTCTGAAGTTCTGGACTGTGGTTTGTTGATTTACTTTTGCAGTTTTGCTGCTCCTTGCAATGCCCTTCACTCTATCCTGCTGGGCACTGTATGTCACCCCCTGGCCAGAGACAAAAGCTGTTAAACTGGAGTCTTATTATAAGAGCACATTCAGTGAGGGAGGGGTCAATCACCCATTTGCAAATGGTTACTTTTTATCTGCCAGACTATATGCCCTCCCCTTCTGTTGAGATCATATCCCCCTTAGTTGTAAATGATCAGGAATGAACATCTGTGAACTTAACCAGGTGTCACATTGCTTACTTGCAGTCCTTGATGGAGGCCTATTTTCTCTACTGTAACATGGTCACTTCTCTCCTTGTATCTGGTGTGGCCCTCCAACCCCATCCCTCCTGTTCATAATCCTTGCAATTACTGTAGGCAATACATAGATTTACCTATGAGTGTCTCAAGGTGGGCTGGGTGGGTTTGGTATTAGGAGCCACTTATTAGGGAGTACATACAGCACTTAATTTTCTGGGTTTGGGATACTTCACTTAATATAATTGTTTCTAATGACATCCATTTTTCCGGCAATTTCCAGTAATTCATCGTTTTTGATGGCTGAGTAGTACTCCATTGTATAGATGTACCACAGTTTCCTTATCCACTCCTCAACTGTTGGATGTTTGGTTGATTCCATGACTTTGCTATTGCAAACAGTGCTGCTATGAACATGGTCGTGCTTGTGCTATCGAGGTGAACCTCTGCTGCATGGGGGGTTATTCCCAAAAGTGGAATAGCAGGGTCATATGGCATTTCAATCTTTAATTTCTTTAAGAATCTCCAGACAGCTCGCCAGAGTGGCTGTATGAGCGTGCATTCACACCAGCAATGTAGGAGAGTTCCCCTCTCTCCACATCCTCTCCAGTATTTGTTGTTGTTTGTATTGTGGATTTTTGCCATCCTGACCAGGGTGAGATGATATCTCATGAGTGTTTGCATTTCCCTTATGGCTAAGGAAGTGGAGCATTTTTGAAGGTCTTTGTTAGACATTTTAATTTCATCCCTGGTAAAATTTCTTTTAAGTTCCAGGGCCCATTTTTTAATTGGGCCATTGGTTTCCTTGGTGTTTAATTTTCTAAGTTCTTTGTGCACTCTGGACAGTAGAGCTCTATCAGATATGTGGTTAGTGAAGATTTTCTCCCATTCTGTGGGTTATCTTTGAGCTCGTGTTACAATCTCTTTATCTGAACAGAAGCTCTTTAATTTCACAAGATCCCAACTGTTGAGAGTTTGTAGCAGTGACTGTGCCATTGGATGTCTGTTTAAGAAATGTCGGCCTAGCCCAATCAGCTCGAGGGAGTTCCCTATCCTTTCAACTATGGTTTTTATAGTCTCTGGCCTGATATCAAGGTCCTTGATCCATTTGGAATTAAGTCTTGTACATGGTGACAAATACAGGTCCAGCTTTAATCTTCTGCATGTGGAAATCCAGTTTTGCCAGCACCTGAAGATGCTGTTCTTTTTCCATTGGATTCTTTGGGCCCCTTTGTCAAAGACCAAATGACTGTAACTTTGTGGGTTTATATCTGGGTCTTCAATCCTTATCCATTGATCTGTGTGTCTATTTTGGAGCCAGTACCAGGATGTTTCTATAACTATGGATTTGTAGTATAGAATTAGGTTTGGTATGGTAATACCTCCAGCAGTGTTTTTGTTACTCAGGATTGTCTTTGCTATCCTGGGTCTTTTGTGCCTCCATATGAATTTTGAGATTGTTTGGTCAACTTCTTTAAAGAATTGCTTTGGGATTTTAATTGATATAGCATTGAATTTTTATATTGGCTTTGGTAGGATGGTCATTTTTACAATGTTGATTCTGCCAATCCAGGAACATGGGAGGTTTTTCCACCTTCTGGTGTCTTCTGCAATTTCTTTCTTCAGGGTTTTAAAGTTTTCATTGTAAAGGTCTTTGACCTCCTTACTTAGGTTTATACCAAGGTATTTCATTTTTTTAGGGGCTATTGTAAATGGGATTGTTTCTCTCAAGGTTTTTTCACTTCTTTCATTCTGGGCATATAGGAAGGCCTCTGATTTTTGCACATTTATTTTGTATCCTGCCACCCTGCTGAACTTCTCAATTAGTTCCAGGAGCTTCCTGGTGGAGTTTTTGGGATCCCTCAAGTATAAGATCATGTCATCTACAAATAGGGATAGCTTGACTTCTTCCTTGCTGATTTGAATCCCTCTTACTTCCCTTTCTTGTCTTATGGCTTCGGCTTCAAATACAATATTGAATAGAAGTGGTGAGAGTGGACAGCCTTGTCTAGTTCCTGATCGAAGTGGGAATGCTTCCAATTGTTCCCCACTGAGCATAATCCTTGCTGTGGGCTTGTTGTATACATCTTTTATTATATTGATAAAGGTTCCTTCCATTCCTACTGTCTCTAGTGTTTTGATCATAAAAGGCTGTTGGATCTTATCAAAAGCTTTTTGTGCATCTATCGAGAGTATAATGTGGTCTTAGACTTTGGACTGGTTTACTTGATGAATTACATTTATTGATTTGCATATGTTGTACCAACCTTGTGTGCCAGGGATGAAGCCTACTTGGTCCCTGTGAATGATCTTTTTAATATGTTTTTGAATCCGATTTGCTAAGACTTTGTTGAGAATCTTTGCGTCTCTGTTCATCAGAGAGATTGGCCTATAGTTTTCTTTTTTAAGTGAATCTTTATTAGGTTTTGGGATTAAAATGATATTAGCTTCATAGAAGGAATTTGGTAGTGTTCCTTCCTTTGCTATTTGATGGAACAGTTTAAGGAGTATTGGTGTTATTGACTCCTTAAATGTCTGGTAGAACTCTGTGCTGAACCCATCTGGTCCAGGACATTTTTTGGTGGGAAGATTCGAGATTACTTCCTCAATTTCTTTATATGTTATAGGACTATTTAAATAATTCACAACTTCCTGATTCAATTTAGGTAAGTTGTGTTTACTTAGAAATTCATCCATCTCTTTTGTGTTGTCAAACTTCGCAGAGTATAAGTTTTTGAAATATGATGTTATAATTCTCTGGATTTCTTGGGTATCAGTAGTGATAACTCCATGTTCATTTCTAATTTTGTTAATTTGGGTTTTCTCTCTCTTGCTTTTGGTTAATTTAGCTAGGGGTGTATCAATCTTATTGATTTTTTCAAAGAACCAGCTTTTTGACTGGTTGATTTTTCTCTATCGTTTTCTTAATCTCGATTTCAGATATTTCTCCCCTTATTTTGCTAATCTCCTCTCTTCCACTACTTTTGGGATCAGATTGCTCTAGTTTCTCTAAAGCTTTAAGTTGCATTGTTAAGTTGTTTATTTCTGATCTTTCCATTTTTTTGATGTAGGCATTAAGAGCTATGAACTTACCTCTTAGAACAGCTTTCATTGTGTCCCAGAGATTTTGGTAAGTTTTATTTTCGTTATCATTCACTTTCTTCCTGAATCCAGTTCTCATTCAGCATCATATTGTTAAGTTTCCAGGAGTTAGTGTATTTTCTCTTGTTTGTTGTGTTGTGGATGTCTGATAGGTGGTCTGATAGGGTAGATTCGTTTTGAGGCCCAATATGTGATCTATTTTGGAGAAAGTTCCATGTGCTGCTGAGAAAAATGTGTATTCTTTGGTACGTGGGTGAAAAGTTCGATAGAGATCTGTAAAGTCCATTTCTTTCAGGGTTTGATTAAGTTCCAAAATGTCTCTGTTAAGCTTTTGACCTGTTGATCTATTCCATGTTGAGAGGGCGGCGTTGAAGTCCCCAGGAATTATCGTTTGGGGGTTGAATTCTTGCTTTAGATGCTGTAGGGTTTTCTTAATGAATGTGGAGGGGCCTGTATTGGGTGCATAGATGCTCAGTATTGTGAAATCTTCCTTGTGAATTGTACCTGTGACTAAAATGTAGTATCCATCCATGTCTCTTATAATTTTTTTTGGTTTGAAGTCCACTTTGTCTGATAGCATAATGGCTACCCCTGCCTGTTTTCTGCTTCCATTTGCTTGTAGAATTGTTGACCAGCCTTTTATTTTTAGGGCATGCCTATCTTTTGTGGTGAGATGGGTTTCCTGCAGGCAGCAGATTGATGGATTGTGATTTTTAATCCAAATTTGTAATCTGTGTCTCTTGATCGGTGAGTTAATTCCATTAACATTTAGTGTTATAATGGAGAAACTATTTTTAATTCCAGACATTTATTATGTTTAGTAGTTTTTATAAGTATATTGCTTCGCTTTTAATGGTGTTATACTTGCCTTCTGTTCTCCTGGATATGCCTGTTTTTTTCTTCACGCTTGAGTATCATTTCTTGCATTTTTTTGAAGACCTGGTTTGGTGGACATGTATCCTTCAAGTTGTCTTTGTGCTGGAAGATTTTTCTCTCTCCCTTGATCATGACGGATAGTGCTGTAGGGTAAATCAGCCTGGGTTGACATTTTTGCTCATTCAATACTTGAAGTATGTCTCTCCAAGCTCTTCTTGCTTTTACTGTTTCGACTGAGAAGTCATTTGTTATTTTAATAGGTTTACCTTTAAAACTGACTTGTTTTTTCTCCCTTGAAGCTCTCAGCACCAGTTCTTTATCTTGAATGTGGAGTGTTTTAACTATTATTTGCCTTGGTGAGCTTCTGTTTTGGTCATATCTGTTTGGGGTGTGGAATGCCTCTTGTATATGAATGGGCCTCTCTTTTTTTAGATGAGGAAATTTTCCTTGATGATCATTTGAAAAATTTCCTCAGGGGTGATATTTTGAGATTCTTGCTCTGGTATTCCATGAATACGCATGTTGGGCTTCTTCAGGGTGTCCCATATCTCTTGGATATTTCTCTCAAGTATTTTTTTGGCTTTACCAACCTCTTCCATTGAGCTGGTTAATACTCCCACTTTATCTTCAAGGTCTGAAGTTCTGTTTTCTGCTTCATTAATTCTGCTGATAAGACTCTCTGTAGAGTTCTGGGTTGAAGATAACTTACCTTTTAGCTCAGTTTTAAACTCTGCTTGAGTCTGTTTTAACTGCTCTATGCCAGTTTTTGTTTCTTGCACTGTTTTTCTCAACTCCAAGTGTCTGTTATGTTCCTCTTCAAAGCAATTGATCCGGTTATTTAATTCCTCCCAGATTTCCTCTTTCATAGTATTGAACATGGTAATGATCATATTTTAAAGGTCGTTATTCTGGGTCAGGCTCTCATGGCCATTTTCCGTGGGTTTGTTCTGGTTGGAGTCTAACATTATGGGATTAATTCCTTCAGTGGGATATTTGTTTACTTGAGTGTTGTTTCTCATGGATTTGCACTTTGACTTTGGCATTGTAGTTTTAATTCTTAAGATCTTTCAATTTCTGTGCGTTTTTCACTTAACAACTATTTGGCCTGGGGTTCTGGGGGTGGGCAGTGATAAAGCTTACCTAGGTCACAGTGAGGCCCGGGTGGACCGCGCGACCCGGTGGCTGAGTGGGGGAAGGGAGGATGGGGCGTTGGCAGGGCGCAATTTAACCTGGGGGAGCTGGGGCGGGGGCGGGGCCGGGCTCAGAGGGGGTGTCCTCCTCACAGGCCCTGCAGGGCTCCGGCTGGATGGCGGGAGGAGCTGTGTCGCTTGGGCTGCCTGGGGTTCTTGAAATATTTTTGAATCTTGTTTCTTAAAATTTTGTTGAGGATCTTAGCATCTATGTCATCAATGAGATTGACATATCGTTTTCTTTTTTGTCAGTATAATATTGGCTTCATAAAAAGTTTGAAAATGTTCCCTCCTCTTTATTTTGTGAGATAATTTAAGAAGTAATGGTTTTAGCTGTTGTTTAAATATCTGGTAGAAGGCACTGAATCCATCTGGTCCTGGGCATTTTTGGTGGGGAGATTTTTAATTACTTTAACTTTTTCATTTGTGATAGAACTATTTAAATAGTCCAAGTCATCCTGATTCAATTTTGATATGATATATGTGTTTAGAAGTTCATCATTTCTTTCTTATTTCCAGTTTTGTGGAATAAATATTTTTGAAATGTTACCTTATGAGTCTCTGAGTTTTCTTGGCATCAGTAAATGATAGCTCACTTTTCATTTCTAATTTTATTACTTTGGGTTTTCTCCTTTTTGGTTTTGGTTAATTTGACTAAGGTTTTATCGGTTTTAATTTTTTGCAAAGAACTAACTCTTAGGGTGAATCTTTGTATCGTTTTCTTTGTTTCAATTTCAGATATTTCTCCCCTGATATTAATTTCCACTCTCTACTGCTTTTGGGATTAGTTTGTTATTATTTCTCTAAAGTTTTAACTTGCATTAAGTTACTTACTTATGATGTTATTCTTTTTTTATATAGGCATTGAATGATGTAAACTTGCCTTTTAGGTTTATCTTCTGCCAGAGATTTTAATATGTTGTGTTAAATTTCTGCTTTGACTTCTATCCAGAACCATTCCTCCTTTAGTAACATTTGACAAGAAGAAATTTAAACTGGAGTTTAGCTTCTATGCTGAATAATTTCAGCAAATTAAACTTTGTAACTAAAAAATTAGCATATTATTTATGTTTTTTGGTTATAGTTCTAACAAGTAAACACCTTGTTCTTTTCTGTGGGATTAAGATAAGCAAAGGGTAATTACATTGTTGTAATGATATTTGTAGCTTTAAAAAGTTATATTGTTATACTTTGGATCCTGAAAATTAACTGTTATAAAACTATTATTTTCTTAATAAGGAAACTAACAATAAATTCTAAATTCGTAATAAGCTGAATATGATTTATTATTTCTTTCAGTTTTTCAATTTAAAATGTTCTCTTTATTCTCTAGAGCATTTCGTGGCAAACATGTATCTCTTATAGTTCGACTTCCAAACCAAGGCAAACAAGTTGGTGACTTGGACATACTGTCTCATTCAAATGATACAGTGGGTTCTGTAAGACGATGTGTTCTCAATCACATTAAAGGCAATGTAGGCCATACGAAAGTTGATTTGTTCATAGGTGGTGAATTGATAGACTCTAAAGATGACAGAAAGTTAATTGGACAATTGAATTTAAAAGACAAGTCAGTAAGTATGTCTTACTTTCAAATATTTGCTCAAATGTAAACATTTAGGCAGTTTTTTATTCCTCAAAGTGCTTGATTTCTGCATTTATATTTAAATTGTTTCAAAAAGATTAGATGTTATTGGATTTTAGCAGAAAAAATAAGTTGCAATCTCCCTGCTATATCCAAAGATTGCAATCCTGTATTTTCAATAATTTGTAATTTGTTTTTGTCATTCCAAAATAGTATAGTTTAATAGCTGTTGCATAGTATATATATTTTTAGTATGTTATTTAAATGATATAGAGATGACTTAAAGATACGGAATGATATGGATGATTTTATGTAGCTACTTTATCATTTATATAAGACTTTACCTGCTACTGAATTTACTATCCAAGAGAAAGTTCTGGAACCAATTCCTTGAGGAGTGTAAGACAATATTTGCAGGTGGTTATATTGGGTAGTACTATTTAAAATCTATTCCTAAAAAAGTATGAGAAGACACTTATTTCTAGTGTCTGAATTTCGTGGACTTATTTTTCTTTTTATCACTAAATGTATTATTATTTTCAGCTAATTACTGCCAAGTTTAAACAAATAAATACTAACATTCCTGCAAGTCCTGATAACTCATCTGATTCTTCAACTGGATCTCCTAGAAATGATTGTAGTAGCTACAGTGATATGCCAAAACCAGAAATCGAAAGTTGTTTACCTGGGGTGGTAAGTAATTATTGTATTTAAGGGATCAATTGTTATTTTGGATCAAGAGGAAATATGTAGTATTTTTCTATTTCTGAAAACCTTATAAAGTTTCATAAATAAGTCAAAATACAAAAGTTAGTAACTTATTAGTGGATTCTGAATTGGTGAAATTTATAAATTTACAAAGAACTATTATAACTTGCATATACATATTAAATTATAAGTAAAATACTACTGTATTAGTCTCTAGCACTTGTAGAGAAAAAATTCTGCCGATTGCATCTTATACGAATATTATTGAGATCCCTCATAATTATTTTCCTATATAAAGTAATAATTCTATTGTTATCCTATTCTCTTCATCCTTTTTAATATTATGTTTTTCTTTATATGAATCACTTGAGTGTCGAATCACTTGAGTGTCAGATTTTTATTTCAGTAGCAATAGGATTTTATGCTTAAACAAGGTGCCATATTGTATATTGTATTTTTTCTTTTATATAGTTTTGTATAGATAATTAAAAAAGATTAATCAATGTAGCATAGAAAACTAATGCCATAATATGTTTGTGTATTAATAATCAGTATACTCGGGGCTGGAGAGGTGGCTCAGGGTTTAAGCCCCTGCCTTCCAGGCGGAAGGTCCTGAGTTCAGACCCTAGACCTCACATATAGACACCGGCCGGAAAACAGGAGCTAAGTAGTGGATGTAAAAGTTTCAAAGACAGTTTGGGGATATTGATTAAATATTTATAATAAAAATGTATTTTTATTTTATTTATAAAATATATATTATATATATTTATAAAAAATTATTTATAAAAAAATTAAAATTCTGTATATAAATTATGTAAATAATTTATGTTCTATATTCTAGATAATGTCCCTACAACCCAGATATATATCTTTTCTGTGGCAAGTTGCAGACTTAGGTACCAGTCTAACTATGCCACCTCTTAGAGATGGAGCAAGACTGCTCATGAAACTTATGCCATCAGGTAAATAAATGGTCCATACCCATGCCATCCTATAGACTTAGAATTTTGTCAAATATATAAAGGTTAATAGATGAATATTAGAAATTTCTAATTAGATTGAATATGTGACATGGTCTGTAATATTTTTCCAGTGTATTTCCAAATCATAAACATCTTTCAATAGATAGGAATAATATTTGGGAGCATACAATTTTTATGAAATATTGTGAGTGACTAATATTATCATACTCTGAAGAAATCAACACTCCTCGATACAAAGAACAAAAAAAGAAAAAGTCTTCAAAGTCCAAAAATTAAGAACATTGTTCTTCCATGCACATCTATCATTTTCCATTCCTATTTCAAATAAATCCACTTTCAGCTTTTATGAATAGTTACATCATTTTATCTTTAATCATTATGCACACTATTATTTCCACATGCCAAATTTTTTAATTTTATATGAATCATTGTTATTTAACTATTTTATGCACGTAAATAATACATTCTGATTACTTTTCCTGAAAATTCACTTTACCTTTTTTGTGTCTCTCCCTAACTCTGCTTTTTTTGTTACAAATCTCTCTTCTAAACTCAGTCTCTTGTTTTGTTTTGTTCTGTTTTTTGTTTTGTTTTGTTTTTTGTCCCCCTACATTAAAAGAGGATCATTCATGTGATTAGATTTGGGACTATCCATTTTAGCCTAATAGACTCCTCAGCTGAATACTTTGCCTCCACTTCTCCCTTATTCTGTTAATTGTCAGTGTTCATTGGTAATTATTCTGACCATTGCCCCAGTGTTAATAAAGATAGCTCTTGTTAGTTTGATTGCTATGGCAATACCATATCTAAAAGATGGCATTTCATGGCCCTTTATCCTATCTCAGATTCTTTTTGTATCTTATTCTGTAATGATCCCTGACCTCAAGGTCATGATGCCACGCTGAAGGCTGAACTTATTGTCACTTATTTTTAGCATCTTGTGTAGCCATGGTTCTCTGCAGTCACTTCTGGTCACTGTAAAGAGGCCTGTAAAGATGAAGAGTAGCCTTTGTTGAAAGGTGTAAAAATAGTTATTTGGAAGGTATTCTTACACTATGTTGTAACTTATTCCTAGACACTAAACCTCTCATGTCACAGTCTTTTGATTGGATTATAAAATCAGGAATGAATTTCCTCTTGTGGAATAGACTTCAAATCCAACCAGACAGTAGAATGGTTACTCTTCCAACAATTTCATACCACTATTGCACCAGTGAGCACATCTTGCCTAGCAGGTTGACATTTTTAGTTCATTGAATTCACACCAGGATAAAATTATTAATCTCTGATTTCTCTCCAACAACATGTACAACAGTCTTTACCATAAAAGAGTTTGGAGTATGAATGTTTAGAATAATGAATTCTTCATGGATTAATCCTTTAATTATCTTTCTGTGTCTCTTATGATTTGTTTTTGTCTGTTTTGTCGGATATTATTGTCTTATACCTGCTTGTTTTGTAGTTGCATTTGCTTAGAATTTTTTTGGTTGTCCTTTGATTCTGCAATGGTACTTACCTTTCAAGGTAAGGTGTGTTTCCTGGAGGCAGCAAATTGATGGATTGTGGCTTTTAATTCATGCTGTTAATCTGTATTTCTTGATTGGAGAGCTGAGTCCTTGATGTTTAAGATTATAGTTGAGAAGTGTTAATTCCTTTCAATTTTTTAATTTAGTGATTTTTGTGTAGGTAGTTCTCTGTTTGGTAGTTGTATTGACATTATTTTCCCTTCTATTCTCTTGAGTATATTCATCAATTTCTTAGTCTTGATTTTTTTTCCTAGTGTCTTCTGTAGACCTGGCTTGCTAAGACTGTTAGTTTACTTTTGTCGTGGAATATCTTTCTTATACCTTCAAACATCACTAATAGTTTGGCTGGATATAGCAGTCTGGGTTCACATTTGTGATAATTCATAACTTCAGAAATGCCTCTCCAAGCTATTCTGGCTTTTACTATTACAAGTCAGTTGTTATTCTGATAGGGTTTCCTTTAAATGTAATTTGAGTTTTCTCTTTTGCAGCTCTCAGGACATTTTCTTTTTTATTATTATTATTTATTCAATTGCGCGTGTGTCTGTGTGTGTGTGTATGTGTGTGTAGAACCACGGACGGATTCAGGAACCACCATGGACGCCTTGCCTCCTCCTTGTTGACTCTTCCCCAGGATTCACAGGCTCCGCCCTACCAGGACCAGAAGCGCAGCTCTTCCCCCCCCCCCCCCGAGTTCCTCCTGGCATCTATATGTGGGGTCTAGAATCCAAACTCAGAACCTTCTGCCTGCAAGGCAGAGGCTTAACCTCTGAGCCACTTCTCCAGCCTCTCAGGACATTTTCTTTATTCTGTATCCACAATATTTTTTTTGTCTCAATATGGTTTTATTTTGGTCATATCTGAATGGAGTGCAATATGCATCTTGTACTTAGGGTCTGTCTTTGTTAGGTGTGAGAAGTTCTTATATATGATTTTAAGATAGGTGCCGGAATGTTTTCTTGTTCTGGGATTCCATGAATACCTAGGTTTACCTTCATAATGGTATCTTATAACTCTTAAGATATTCCTTTTTTAAAAATTTTTTTCTGGGGGCTGGAGAGATGGCTCAGGATTTAAGCCTCTGCCTTCCAGGCGGAAGGTCCTGAGTTCAGATCCTAGACCCCATGTATAGATGCCCAGCAGAACCAGTGGCGGCCTGCGTTTCCGGTCCTGGTAGGGCAGAGGCTGTGAATCCTGGGGCAGAGTAAACAAGGAGGAGGTGGAAGTGGTTCATGATGGTTCCCGAATTTGTCCGTGGTTCTACACACATACACATACATACACACACATGCACACATGCATACATGCACAATTGAATAAATAATAAATTTTTTTTAACTTTTTCTGCTTCTTTAATTGAATGATACTGTTCTCCAGCTTTTCTTCCAAATCTAATAGTCTCTCTTCTGCTTAATCAGTTCTGTTGGTGTTACTTTATTGCAGTTAGTTTAGTTTTGATTTCCTGTTTAATTTCAGTTTGTAATTTTGTTCACCTGTTCTAAGCTTGATCTTGCTTCATTTATTACCTTTTTCATCTCTTTTGGTTTTTTATTATTTTCCAGTAAATTTAAGGTCTATTATGATTTAAAATGTGAGTTGTCCCCCACAGAATCATGTGTTTGAATCTTTAGCTGTTGCCAGTATTTGGGAAAGTCATGGCACATTTAGGGATCTTGCTGAGGCACAAGGGGTGAGCCTCGATGAGTCTGCTCTCAAGCTTGCAGTAGCAGCTGTTTGCCTCCCTGATATCCACAATGACATAGTCCTTCTCCATCATCTGCCAGATAGCTTTTTCTGCCTTAATGGACTGTATTTCCCCTCTGGAACTGTAAGCTGACTAAATCTCCTCTTTCTCCCTTTAAGTTGCTTGACTTTGGGTTCTCTCTCACATCAAGAGAAAAACTCTTCTCTGAGTTCCTCATGTCCCTTTTTTCATTCTTCTCACATTTTGTTGATCATATTAGTAATATTCCTTTAAAAGACATTTTTAAGTACTATTTCCTTCGCTGGTAGCCAGGAAGTTATTTTGATACGATTTTTTTGAGAAGACATGTTTTCCTGGTATTTGGTGTATCATGTAGTTCTATGGTTCAATTTCAGCATCTTGTCTTAGGTCTTTGACTACTTTGTTTAGTGTGTGTTTATATCTCTCCTGAGTCAGATAAAGTTTTTTGCTTGATTTTTTTTCTATTGTTGGAAAAGCTTCCCTGGATTTGGATGGAATGATATATGAGGGTTAGGTAGAGTTACTTGCTGTTTTGTGGGTGTGGTAGCTACAATATATCTGAAATGTATAAACCCAGCCATGCTTTGGAGGTAAAAGTTTGCAATCTAATTTTAGTTAGGAAGTTTGAGGTTTCCAGTCAGGACTAGTGAGTGAGATTTGGCTTAGAAATCAGAGCACTTACTAGAGAATAGGTGTAGCAGTCAGCCTGCATAGTTGCTGATAAATGATCATCAAAGGGCTTAAGGGAACAAGGGTTTCTTCTCTCTTATGAATCAGTTACAGTTCTCAGTCTGGCTTGACAGGAGAGGGAGAGCACGCACCAACACCAGAGCTGAAGGAACTGGACATACCATCACCACATAACAGCTGAGAGAGGGAATATCCTTACTTGCATGTCTAGACAAAAATACAGAAGGATACCAACTCTCTTAACCAGCCCTGTGATTTATTCCAAGGCTTAGTTCCACCCATCCTGGGCTGGGCCTTCCCCAGCAAGTAGACAGTCTCCCGCAGGTTTGCGCTTGGCTTAACTCAACCACTAATTCTTTACAAATGTGCCCAGAGCTCATACCTCAATAGTCAAATTGACACCTATGCTTAACTATGACAATAGGATAAGGTGGTTTTGGTAATTAGGAGTGGGGAAATTGCTTTAAGGATAAAGTGGAATTTTTAAAGTTTATTAAGTTATTACTTAATGAACAACTTAAGACTAGTGAGACTAGGTATATAGGATTAGGTATAAGGAGGAGTGACCATAGTTGTGAATAAATAGGAAACAAAAGAAAAGGAGGGGTATGTTGCTTATCATTTGGTTATGTGATATGTGTGTCCCCTACTGAATAGTGTGATTCTTGCAGTTCTTATTGACTAAAGTTGGTCTGTTATTATTGGAATAGTGTGGGGTCACCAGAGCTGAAAGAAGAGGGCGAATCTTTTGATGGGGGAATGCACACACCTGAGTGGTGCAGGGGTCACCAGGACTCAGATTTGACTATCTTATTCATCTTCTTGAAGAACCAATTCTTTATTTTTTTCATTTTCATTAATTTCTGTACTAGTCTTATTTCTCCCTGTTTCTTCTTGGTTTGTGCTTTTATTTTGTTTTTCAGAGTTCTTTAAAATACTTTGATTTAGGTACCTGATGCTATAACTTTCACTTTTGATATGTCTTCATTGTTTCCCAAAGATTTTGTTTTTTTCCTATCTTATTATTTTTTTCATTTTAATTTCATTATCTACTTAAATGTCATTCATTATTAGGTCTTATTTTCTATAGTTTGTCTTGCTGTTTGTACCTAGATTTATTTCATTTTTGTCAGGTAATATTTCAATTCTATAATTTTTGAAGCTTTCTGAGTATTCTGATATGTGGTGTATGAGTATTCTGATATGTGGTGTATTTTAGAGAAAGCTCCATGTGCTGCTGAGATGAATGCATTTTTTTCAGTATTTGGGTGTAACACCCTATAGTTATGTGTTAGGTCAGTTTGATTTGTAATGTCTTTTCACTCCAACATCTTTGGCATCATATCTATTAAAATTTGTTTTATGGAATTGGATGTTTCTGAATTTGGTGCATATACATTTATTTATTTAATGCATGCATATACATGTATTATTTTGCTTATTAGGGGACTTTTATTATCATTTCTGATTTTTACATGTTTTGTTAAGCATTAATATAGAAATAACTGCTTGTTCTCTGGTTCCATTTTCTTAGAATACCTTTGTTCATTCTCTTACCAGCAAAATGGTATCATTTTCTATTTCATGCAACTAGCCTGTATCTTTTAATAGTGGAATTGAGCCTATTAATATTCAAGATTATTATTGAATAATGTTTAATTATTATATTGTATTTGTGGTAAATGTTTTAGTTCATAAGAGTGCTTTGTTTAACCACTAATACTTTTGCTTTACACTCTTGGTTGTAAAGCAAATATAACAACATTCCTTCTGTTATCTTCTGAAAGCTAGTTTGATGGTCATATATCCCTTTACCGTGCTTTTTTCATGGAAAATGTTTTATTCTTCAATTATGACAGCTTTTCCTGAGCTTTGTATTCTAGAATTCAGAATATATTATTTCAGACCTTTATGCTTTTTTAAAAATTTTTTTATTATTTATTCAACTGTGCGCATGTGCGTGTGTATGTGCGCGCGCGTGTGTGTGTCTGTGTGTCTGTGTGTGTGTGTCTGTGTGTGTGTGTGTATGTGTAGAACCACGGACGAATTCGCGAACCACCATGGACGCCTCTACCTCCTTCTGCCTCGGGATTCACAGGCTCCGCCCTACCAGGACCAGAAGCGCAGGCCGCCCCCACTTCCGCCTGGCGTCTATACGTGGGATCTGGGATCCGAACTCAGGAATTTCCGCCTGTAAGGCGGAAGCTTAACCTCTGAGCCACCTCACAAGCCCCAGACCTTTATGCTTTTAAAGTTTCCTTTGAAAATGGAAATGGAAATTTATTTTGATGGCCTTGTGTTTATTATATATAATTTGTATTTTCTTTCAGTTTTTAATAATCTGCTCTGTATTTGTAGTATTTTGACTGTTGTAAACGAGGAGGAATTTCTTTTCTGGTTATATATATATATTTGATATATATATGTGTATATATATATATATATATATACCTATCAGACAAATAAGTGGCCAAATCTTTCTTTAGATTTGGAATTTTTTCTTCTATGTTGTTATTGAAGATATTTTCTATGTCTTTTAACTTGGATTTCTTTACTTTTCATGTTCAAATCTTTAAATTTTGTCTCTTCAAAATGCTTTGCATGTTTTTTCCATACTTTTTCAAATTTCTTTGAATAATCAGTTCTTCTGCCTGTATTCAAAATCTGATCTTCTGTTTTTCATGTAATTTATTCTATTGAAAAATTTTCTTTTGACTTTTATTAGACTTCCTCAGTTTTTCATTTCAGTTTTTTCTAATGGATCTTCTTTCAGAATTTCTTTCGCTTGATTGAATTCTGTTAGTATATTTCCTGAATAGCTTTCTGTGGTTTCTGGGGTCTTCTTGCCAGAGCTAAATCCTGTCCTTTTTCAATTGATTTCTAATGTTTATTTGTGTCCTTTTTGAGTCTTTTTGATAATATTTGTAGTTGTTCTTGGAAAATTCTTTGACTGTCATCTCAGTTGTTGCTGATACAGGTCATTATTCTGGGATTGATAGTTTTCTAATGAGATATTGTCCATTTATGTGTTTGGATGTATGCACACACATGTGCTAATAATTTTATAATAGGATATGGTTGTCTGGAATTAGGTCCTTTGTTGTTGTCTTTGATGTTTGTTTGACTCTCCTGTGTGAAATAGGCATGTGGATCTCTATTTACTGTTTATATGTTATCACAACATTTGGATCATCTTAGATAATATTTGAATTTCGTATTTGGAAGCACCAAGAAAAAGTAGCTGAGGTGATGTGATGTCACCTTCAAAGAGTCTATACAGAGTCACTGGTTCTACGGGTACCTTCCCTCTGTCTTCCCTGCTCCTCTTCCTGCAACTTCATATTTTTCTTTGATGTCTTATAACATTTGATTTTTTAGCTAACTTTAATTTTATATTATTTTATATTTAAGGTCAAACTTTGATATTTTTATATTGATATGTTAAAAAACTAAAGTTAAAAAGTCATATGAAGTGGCACTACGATCCTTAGAGGCAAGGGATTAACAGCCACAATAGTGTTTCTATACTAAAGGGGAACACACACACACATAAAAAAGAGCTCTAGGCAATGCCACTGAGTCCTTACACCTCGTCAGAGAGGAGAACCCAGAGGAAAGTTTGACATGCACACTAAAGGATGCTCCAGGAATGGAGCCGGGAGAAGGGGTGGAGGATAGGCAGCACTGGGGGAAAAGGGAGGGAGGGGAGAAAGGAAAGGGAAAAGGTGGGGAGGGAGCAAGGGGATCTAGGGAGGAGTGGAGAGAGGGAGGGGAATGGGGTATTTATCAACTTTGTATGAGTAGAAGAAATAAAAAATAAAATTTTAAAAAAGTCATATGAAGTATATTTTATTTCTGTGTCTTTTCTTTACAGATAGCACAACTATTAAAAACTTGAGAGCTGTTTGCTCAGACCATGCAAATCTTGGAAAAAGCACTCTTAGTCAACCTCTTAATTCACTGTTTTTTGGTCCCCCTGCCTCCCAAGTGTTATACCTAACAGAGGTTTGTTTTTCTTGGAAAAAAATATTTTTATATTATTATTAAGAGAATATAGAGGATTGCAGAAAAAAGTTAAACAAGAATTTTTAGCAATTATGAGAAAAGATATATTTTATATATTTGTAAAAGATCGCTATTAATATGGTGGGGTTTTTTCTTCCTGTTTCTAGGTAGCTTATGCCTTGTTAATGCCTGCTGGTACAACTTTTGCTGGTATTTCCTCAGACTTTCAGTATAACTTCTTCAAAAGTGGTGGCTTACCTCTTGTGCTAAAGATGCTGATACAAAAGAACTTCTTACATGATACCGATATGGAAACTCGAAGGGGTGCTTATTTAAATGCCCTTAAGATAGCCAAATTGTTGTTAACTGCCATTGGCTATGGCCATGTCCAAGCTGTAGCTGAAGCTTGTCAGTCTGTTGCAGATGGTACGGAGCCTAAAACACCGGTAATAAACTTTAAGAAATGTTTCTAGATAAATATTATACTTAATTTTTAAGAATAAATTCAGGGGGCTGGAGAAGTGGCTCAGGGGTTAAGCCTCTGCCTTGCAGGCGAAGGTCCTGAGTTCGGATCCTAGACCCACATGTAGACGCCTGGCGGAAGCAGAGCGGTTTGCGTTTCTGATCCTAGTAGGGCGGAGCTTGTGAATCCCAGGGTAAACAAGAAAGAGGTGGAGGTGGTCCATGGCGGTTCCCGAATTTGCCTGTGGTTCTGCACACGCACACACGCACAATTGAATAAATTAAAAAAAATTGTTTCAAGAATAAATTCAGTGGTTACATTAGAGATTTTCCTATATTATTTTTAGTAAAAATTCTAGTTGTGATTATTCATACATAGGTCATTACAGCTTATCTGATTTTCAGTTTTAGTTATTGGAATTAGCAAGTGGTAATAAACTAAATCTTATTAAATCATATCTAAAACAAATATAGACTAGGCATCCTAAAAGATGTAATTAACATGCTTCTTTTCTTACCATGACTAACATTTCTTAGAACTTTACTATCATCTTTTGATATAGATCACCAAGACTTCTCAGGATATTTTTAAATACGTCACATAGGTTGAGTTCAATTCTAACTAAAAATGAGTTTATTGTTATAAATTATGTATATTAATTACTAGTTGAAGACAATGGTTCTGCTTTTTTAGCCACATTTAGAATTGTCTTTGGGGAAAAAGAATTATCTCTGGAAATGGGTTTATTGTAATCAGAGAAGTTTGCATTGTATCTAGATAATTAATATAAAATTAGTATTTTATTGAAATGTGAAGGAATATGTGATTTTGTTTTAAATAAATCATACAACATCTCAAATAAAAAGCAGTATCTGGGCTGGAGAGATGGCTCAGGGGTTAAGATTCTGCCTCACAGGCAGACAGTCCTGAGTTAAGATCTGAGGTCCCATATAAAAATGTTAGACAGAAACGGTAGTGGCCTGCCCTTCTGGCTTTGGTGGGCAGACTCTGAGAACTCCCAGAGCAAAGAAAAAAGGAGGTAGAAGCAATCCAGGATAATTCCTGGAGTCACCCTTGGTCCTCCACAGGAACATACAGCGCCCTCTGACACATACACACACACACACACACACACACACACATGCATACACACACACACACAAAATAAATTTTACAAAAAAAAAAAAGCAGTATCCATGGTTTTGTTCAAAATTATCTTGTGATATATGCAGAATTTTAGGGGCACTCAATGAAACAAATTTTACCTGTCTATAACTATTTAGCCTATATAATGGATTATCAAGTGCTTATTGTATTCTTTTATCAGCTTTTATATCTTTACAAAGCTTTAATTCTTACAAAGGTTAAAATAATAGTGCATAGTGTACCTTAAGCTGAATATTCAGTTCCAGATTAACTTAGGTTTTATAGGAAGAACCTCCAGGATCCTTGGAAGCAAGGGATAATTGAGTTCCCATACTAATGGAGACCCCAAGAAGGGGCTCCGGGCTATGCCACTGAGTCCTGCATCTTCACTAGGGTAGAGGGATCAGAGGGTAGTTTGGTGTTCACACAAAGAGATGGTCCTGAGGGTAGAAGGAAGTGGGAGGCACAGGGAGAGGGGAGAGGAAGAATGGGGGTACACATTGAGCTTGTATAATGAGGAAAAAAATAAAATGTGGGAGAAAAAATTTTTAAAAATGTTTTATAGCAACAATGATCCTTAACAAAATCTTACACATGAAATATATAGAGAAGATACATAAAATAGGCTATTGGAAAGATTAGACGTGTTCTTTTTTTAATTTTATTTTTTATTTCTTCCACTCTCAAAGTTGTGTTATGAATGATAACACCTATTACTTTAAAAAAAAGTTTACTAAATTAGCTTCGTCACTCTTTTATTTTTTATTTCTTCCATTCATACGAAGTTGGTAAGTACCCCATTCCCCTCCCTCCCTTCACCCCTCCCTGGATCCCCTTGCTCCCTCCCCACCTTTTCCATTTCCTTTCCCCCCTCCCTCCCTTTCTCCCAGTGCCCCAAACCCCCTCCATTTCTGGAGCATCCTTTAGTGTGCATGTCAAACTCCCCTCTGGACCCTCCTCTCTAATGAGGTGTAAGGACTCAATGGCATTTCCTAGAGCTCTTTTTGTGTTCCCCTGCAACTTTGTTCTCAGACTCTGCCCACCAGAGTGTTAAGTATAGGAACACTATTGTGGCTGTTAATCCCTTCCCTCTAAGGATCCTAGTGCCTATGATCCATGCTAGACTTTGGGGGTCCAGTATGTTTGGTCATTGTGTAGGTCATGCAAAGTCCTATTATGATTGCTTCAACTCTAACTTGTATGGAGTATCTTGCATATTGTTGCGCCTCCCCATTTTAGGCTCTTACAATCTTACCGCCCCCTCTTCCACAAATTTCCCTGAGCTTTAGGATGGGGAGAGATTAGGTTGGCCTGGTTCCCGATGGTTGATGTAGAGTCTCTGATTTTCCGAATTATGGTTTGTTGGGTTTTTTTTTTTTCAGTTTTGCTGCTCCTGCACCCCCCTTGGCTCCATGCTGATGGGTATTGGATGTCACCCCTTGGCCAGAGATAAAAGGCTGTTAAAATAGAGTTTTATTATGAGTAGATTCAAAGGTAGATGGAATAAGAGTAGGAGACCATTTGCAGGATGATTACCTTCTATCTGCCAGACTCTATGCCCTCCCTTTCTGGTGAGATTATGCCCCATCCGATGCAAGTGACCAGTAAGGAAAGTCTGCATAGACATGTTCTTAAACATAATTTATCCTTGAATATAACAAGGAATATTTTTAAACTATAACAGGAAAATTGAAAGATATTTAAATATATACATTTTGGGAAAGAATTCTCAATGCTTTTTATTTTTCCAGTTTTTTCATATTAAAGCAGGTAATCTAAAAAATATCTGCCTAAAAACATAAAAGGTTTGTTAGAATTGTAGTGTCATATTTAACCTTACCTGAGATAGGTTAGAAAGAAGGCTTACCACAGGAACATAGAAAAGGAAAATGCCACTGGGTCCTTGCACCTCATCAGAGAGGAGGACCCAGAGGAGAGTTTGGCATGCACATTAAAGGATGCTCTGGGGATGGGAGAAGGAGGCACTGGGGGATGGGGAGAGAAGAGGGAGGGGAGGGGGGCACAGGGGGACAGGGGGTTGGAGGGAGGGGGGACCGGTGTGCCTGTTAAGTTTGTATGAGTAGAAATTAAATAATAAAATAAATAAATAAATAGTATGTGTACACCAAAAAAAAAAAAAGAAGGCAAGGTTCTTGTTGCCAAGCCTAACAACCTTAGTTCAATCCCTATGACATGAAAAAAGATGGATTCGGAGGGGGAGCAGGGGGTTCGGGGGGGGGAGGAGAGAGGGAGGGAACTGGTGTACCTATTAAGTTTGTATGAGCTGAAATAATAATAATAAAAAGAATATAACCAAGAAATATCAAAAAAAGAGGGATTCAACTCACATATGTCCTCTGACTTATACACCTGCACTGGACCATATGCATGCATGCCTCTACAGACATACAAAAAATGCATAGAAAATAAATATGTACATTAAATAAAAACTTAAGAAAAATCCTTGCCAAAGAGTTAGCTAGCTTACCAAAAGTTGGACTTTATAGAGATTCTTGTGATAATAAAATAGAGGTTCAAAATATTGATAATCTGAGATGCTTTTAAGAATTTTAAAGAAATTTAGAGGATGAGGAACATTTGACTTTGAATGCTTATATACAGAATTTTGAAATTCAATTATTACATGAAAGACTTATTTAAATTAATGATTTTTTCCAGATTAACCAACTTACTCATGATCAAGCTGTAATACTACAACGTGCCCTTCAGAGCATTCCTAATCCCTCATCTGAGTGCATGCTTAGGAGTATATCAATTCACCTTGCTCAAAAAATATATAATGAGGTTTGTGTTAATTCATTGTGTGTGTGTGTGTGTGCGCGTGCTCACGCGTGTGTGTGTGTGTGTGTGTGTGTGTGTTTAGAAGAGAGGACTGGAAAATCTGTAATTAGTTTAGATTGTTTTACTTCTTTAACCAATACTTTGATCTGGGGTCTTTTAGGCTCTACCTGGGATCTGGGATCCGAACTCAGGTCCTTTGGCTTCCCATTGAAAGGCTTTAACACCTGAGCCATTTCTTCATTTTAAATTTTGAAGTTGCAATAGGGTCCTAAGTAATCTCAACAATCATAAATAGCTAAAGTTCACAATTTAATATAAATATTCTGAGATTCAACCATTTTAATCACTCTCTATTTTCACTTTAGATTTCAGAGTTAATCATAGTTAATACTTTAAACACTGCTTACAAAAAAGCTGGCATGAATGAACCCTTTTTTGGTAAAATTTATAATTTATGAACTCTAGAATATTATGCTTTGGCAGGTCATAGATGTCTGATTCAGTTGAGAAACAAAATATTTCTGTTCTTTCCAAATTTTATTTTATTGCTTTGCAGTTTATAGTTCTAACATCCCCTGACTTGTACATCTACTGATTTTCACTTTTGAGCTGTTGGTAATATGGAATAGTCTGCCTTTTTCTTATATTTTACATATGAATCTACTTTTGTACCTGATCTGAATTATATTAGCATGATTTGAAGCATATGAAGGGATAATTTGTTTTTTACCTATAGTTTATTACATTGTTATGATAATCCCTCATTTTTATCCACTTATCTATATGTGGATTGTTTGTGTTTTTCTATTCTTCAGAATAAAACTGTTATGAAATTCATCGTAAATCATGGTATTTATTTTCCCTTGTTTTTCATACATGATAAATATCTAAAAGCTGAATAGCTAGTTTATTAGGAGTTCAGAGAGTAAAATGCTATTCAAGCATAGCAATTTAAAGTCAGATCCCAGGAACTCAAAATATGTTGGAAAAAAAGTAGTAGTATTTGTCTCAGTGTTTCTACAGCAAAGTGGAAACTTGCAAGCCAATTATCCTGGTATAAGTTACGATAGTCAACACAAAGACCATGTCACAAAATTGAAATCCAAGTTTGTCTGCTGATCTCCATATGTGCATTGTGATCTGTGCACACATGAATATATACAGATTTACACAAATATTATAGAGGTATATGAGATCTTAATCTGCAGAGTTTTTTGCTGTTTAACATAAATTCTTTTGGGGGGAGCTATACTATGTTAGTGATACAGTATAGCAAAAAGTTTGAAGATCTGGATCAGAAAGGTATTACATAGCATATTACTTTTTATATAGTCATAAACATTTCATACCAGCATATACAGTCATTTGTTGACAAAAAAGACTGTTTCAGATTTATAATTATTATACTTCACTTTTCATTAAAGTATTTAACTATACTTTTTCTTGCAGGTTCTAAACTGTATGCCTAATATTTGTGTGATTAGAGCTATACAAAAAATTATCTGGGCATCTGGATGTGGAGCTTTAGAGCTAGTATTTAATCCAAATGAAGACATCACTAAAATTTATGAGATGGTAAGAATTGTTACAATAATATATGACTTAAGATTCAATTAAATGCACATATTTGAAAACCAAGTTATTTGATTCTAATTGTTTCAAATTAGTTACAATATACACATAAATTAAGATGTAGTTTTTTCTGATAAAGTAAAATATCTTAGTTTCTTTTCTATGAAAAAAAGAAGTTTGGAAGTTTATGTATTTTAAAGTTGTATTAATTTGGGTTTTAGCAGGAAAGGAGGAAGAATTAAATATTATCCCTAGGTTTCATATCAGCAAATTAATTTCTTACTCAACAAATTGTTTCAGCAGTGAGTCTTTATAATATCTCTAATTTTTCACATGACTACCTGCCTGAGAGACTCTTCTGATAATTTAAACTAAGGAAAATAATTTATATTACTTCTGAATATTTAAATGTAAACTTTTATTGATGGTTTTGATGAACAGAAGGTACTTTCTTGAGTACATTTTAGGTTGCATTTTTTTTATGAAATGACATTTTAGATAGGCTACAGAAACCAACCTTCAATGTCATCATTCTCTAACATGCATCATAATTTATACAAAAATATACAACTCTTAAGAAGAAAATGAATTAAGTATTGATTTTATTGTTTAATTACTTGTTTTTATATTTAATTTTATTTTAATTTAATCCCTTTACTTAGTATATAATTACATACTAATTAGAAGTATGGTTGTTCTAAAATATATTTCTAGGTAATTTTTTCATGATTGTAATTTTACAGACCACAATTACAAGCAGTGAGCCAGAGTTGGAGGATGAACAGGTTTGCTGTGAAGCCTTGGAAGTGATGACGTTATGTCTTGCTTTAATTCCAACAGCTTTAGATTCTCTTAGTAAAGAAAAGGGCTGGCATTCATTTGTCATTGACTTACTATTGTTCTGTCCCAGCAGGTAAGTGGTTTTAAGTTTAATTTGGAGAAAGAATGTTTCTATTTTAAATAGTTAAATATTTTTAAGAATATTTGTTCCAACTGTTCAAGACATTTTTTAACTGCATAATATCTACACGGCTAAGCAATGTATATTAATATGGATTTTCTTCACTCTGCAGAAGGCTTTGTATTCCCCTTTTTTTAATTTTTGTTATATGTAATAAAATGTATACTTTTCAAAATTTACAAAATTAATACTTTTAAATAGACACTTAATGTGCCTTCATTGTATTCACATTATTATATTATTGTGAGTACTGTAAAGAAATTTCTATCGTTCAGACAAAATCTTTTATGCAATGACTTCTTTTTATTTATTCCCCATTATCCATCAAACATTTACTCTATGATGTGCCTATTTTTGGTACTTTCCAAAAATAGAGTCATGTAATAGTCCTTTGTGTTTGATTTGTTTTTCTTACACGTTTTCAAAATTCATCTGTGGTATACCATGTGTCAGAACTCAATTCATTATTAAGGCAAAAAAATGATCATGTACCATATTTCATTTATACATTGATTTATAGTGGGCTCAAATAATTCTGTTCTTTTATCTCTTGTAATTAACATTGTTATTGATGTTGCTAAAAACAAAGATTTTTGTGCATGATTCCCTATTTTCAGAACTTTTTAATTTTTTTATATTTGTGTATGTTTTACATGTATGTGTGAACATATGTAATCAGCCAAAAGCTTTAACCATCTAAGCCATCTCCCAGCTCTATTTTCAGGGATTTGCTTGTTTATTTAGTAATGGATGTTGGGTCACATAGGTACATTTCATTAGCTATTTTGTGCATCTCTTATTCTATGGTTTCTTTGTTTTGCATCATGTTTACCATACATTTACAAAGCTTTTCCCCTACATCCTCTGAAGTTTTTTCCATTCTATTCTACCTTTCCTATTTTCTTTTTTTCATTTCCTTGACAAATAGCCATTCAGATGAATGAGAGATATCTTACAATTTTGATAAGTATTTAGCCTGTTAATGACTAATGTAATAATAATGAGCATCTTTTCAAATACTTTGTTGGCTACAAGTGTATTATCTGTGAAATATGTACTTAAGATGCTTAGTTATTTTTAAATTAGATATTTTTGAGCTTTAGAGTTTATGTATGGAATTGTTTTGTTTCACTGTTTTAGGGATGTGTGTGTGTGCATGCCCACACTCACACACATGCAAAAAATCAAGTTTGGGTGGTGTCCCTCTAGCACTATTTACCTCCGTTTTTTTTTCTTTTTTTTATTAAAAATTTAATTAAACATTTTAAAATTTTTCTACCAGTTCCCTCCCTCTCCCCTCCTCCCCCCCAAACCCCATGCTCCCCATCCTCTCCCTCCCCATCCCCCAGTGCCTCCCCCCCAATTCCCAGAGAGTCCTTTATTGTGGACGCCTGATACTCCACTGGGTCCTCCTCTCCGATGACATATAAGGACCCAGTGGCATTTCCATAAGCCCTTTCTCTTGTTCCCCTTAAGCATAGGAGCATTACTATAGTCGTCAATCCCTTGCCTCCAGGGATCTCGGTGCCCTTAACAGATGCTAGACTTTATGAGGGCGCTGGACATTGCGCAGGGCATGCAAAGTCCCATTATGATTGCTTTGGCCCCAACTATTGTTGAGAATCTTGCAAATCGTTGTTCCTCCCATCCTTTTGCTCTTACAATCTTACTGCCCCCTCTTCCGCAAATGTCCCTGAGCTCCAGGATAGGGAGAGATTAGGCTGGCCTAGTTCTATGTAATTGATATAGAGACTCTGAAGTTCTGGATTGTGGTTTGTTGATTTTCTTCTGCAGTTTTGTTGCTCCTACAATGCCCTTCACTCCATCCTGCTGGGCACTGTGTGTCACCCCTTGGAGACCTTGATGGAGGCCTATTTTCTCTGCTGTAACATGGTCCCCTCTCTCCTTGTTTCTGGTGTGGCCCTCCTACCCCATCTCTCTTGTTCATAATCCTTGCAATTACTGTGTTACATATATTTACCTCAGTTTTTGAAATGAGTTTCAATGTCCTAATCCTGAGATGGAAAGAGACTCAAGGGTTAAGCCTCTGCCTTGCAAGCAGAAGGTCCTGTTTGAATTTCAGTTCACACATAAAAATGCAAAAATGCAATAATTAATTACTTTAAACATTTTAATGACATTTTAAATACATTTTGAGAACTTTTTTTAATTTTGTTGTGAATGATAAACCTATTACTTGCAAAAAAATGTTTACCAATTAGCTCAGTCACTTTTTTTTTATTTCTTCCACTCATACAAAGTTGATAAGTACCCAATTACCCTCCCTCCCTCCACCACTCCCTGGACCCCCATGCTCCTTTCCCACCTTTTCCCTTTCCTTTCTCCTTCCCTCCCTTTTTCCCAGTACCCCCCTCCTTCCTTTTCTTTGCTGTAGCATGATCCCCTCTGTCCTTCTTCCTGGTGGAGTCCTCCTTCCCCTTACCTCCCTACTTTAATCTTTGAAATTACAGTAGGTATTACAGAGATTTATCTTTGAGTGTGTCACTAAGTGGGTTGGTACTAGGATCCAACTATTAGGGAGTACATACGGCACTTAATTTTTCTGTTTGGAATACTTCATTCAATATAATTATTTCTAATTCCATGCATTTCCCAGCAAATTGCATAAATTCATCATTTTTGGTGGCTGAGTAGTATTCCATTGTATAAATGTACCAAATTTTCCTTATCCACTCGTCAACTGTTGGGCATTTGGATTCATTGTAAAGAGTGCTGCTATGAACATGGTCGTGCTTGTGCTACCAAGGTGAATTTTTGCTGTATGGGGGATTATTCCAAAAGTGGAATAGTGGGGTCATATGACATTTCAATCTTTAATTTTTTAAAAATTCACCAGACAGCTCACTAGAGTGGTTGTATAAGCCTGCATTCCCACCAACAATGCAGGAGAGTTCCCTTCTCTATACATCCTCTCCAACATTTGGTGTTGTTTGTATTGTGGATTTTTGCCATCCTGACCGGGGTAAGATGATATTTCAGGGAGGTTTTGATTTGCATTTCCATGATGGCTAAGGATGTGGAGCATTTTTAAAGATATTTGTTAGACATTTTAATTTCATCCCTGGTAAGGTTTCTTTTAAGTTCCAAGGACAATTTTTTTAATTAAGCCATTTGTTTCCTTGGTGTTTAGTTTTCTAACTTCTTTGTGCACTCTGGATAATAGAGCTCTATCAGATATGTGGTTAGTGAAGATTTGCTCTCATTCTGTGGGTTGCCTTTGTGCACCAGTTACAATCTCTTTATCTGAACAGAAGCTCTTTAATTTCATAAGATCCCATCTGTTGAGTGTTGGTTGTATTGACTGTGCTATTGGATTTCCGAATAGGAACTGTTGCTAGTCCAATCAGCTCCAGGGGGTTCCCTACCCTTTCAACTAGGGTTTTTATAGTCTCTGGCCTTATATTGAGGTCCTTGATCCATTTGGAATTAAGTCTTGTACATGGTGACAAGTACGGGTCCAGTTTTGATCTTCTGCAAGTGGAGATCCAGTTTTGCCAGCACCATTTGTTGAAGATGATTTCTCCATTGGATTTTTTGGACCCCTTGGACAAAGATCAAATGTCTGTAATTGTGTGGGCTTATATCTGGGTCGTCAATCATTATCCATTGATCTGTGTGTCTATTTTGGAGCCAGTACCAGGCTGTTTTTACAACTATGGATTTGTAGTATAGACTAAGGTTTGGTATGTTGATACCTCCAGCAGTATTATTGTTACTCAGGATTGTTTTTGCTAACCTGGTTCTTTTGTGACTCCATATGAATTTTGAGATTGTTTGATCAACCTCTTTAAAGAATTGCTTTAGGGGGCTGGAGAGGTGGCTCAGGGGTTAAGCAAGGCAGAGGGTCCTGAGTTCGGATCCTAGACCCCTCGTATAGATGCCAGCGGAGGCCAGGGCGGCCTGGGTTTCCGGTCCTGGTGGGGCAGAGCCTGTGAATCCCGGGGCAGAGTAAACGAGGAGGTGGAGGCGTCCATGGTGGTTCCTGAATTCACTCGTGGTTCTACACACACGCACACACACACAAGCGCACACAAGCATACACAATTGAATAAATAATAAAAATTTTAAAAAAAGAATTGCTTTAGGATTTTTATGTATATTGCCTTTGGTAGGATGGTCATTTTTATGATATTGATTCTGCCAATCCAGGAACATGGGAGGTCTTTCCATCTTCTGGTGTCTTCTGCAATTTCTTTCTTCAGGGTTTTAAAGTTTTCAATGTAAAGGTCTCTTACTTCCTTGGTTAGGTATTTCATTTTTTTAGGGGCTATAGTAAATGAGATTGTTTCTTTCAGGGCATGTTCACTTCTTTCATTCTAAGTATATAGGAAGGCCACTGATTTTGTATCCTGCCACCCTGCTGTACGCCTGTATTAGTTCTGGGAGTTTCCTGGTGGAGTTTTTAGGATCATTCAGGTATATGATCATGTCATCTGCAAATAGAGATATCTTGACTTCTTCCTTGCCGATTTGAACCCCTTTTATCTCCCTTTCTTGTCTTATGGCTTCAGCTAAGACTTCAAGTATAATATTGAATAGGAGTGTTGAGAGTGGACAGCCTTGTCTAGTTCCTGATCAAAGTGGGAATGCTTCAAGATTTTCCCCATTGAGTATAATCCTTGCTGGGGGCTTGTTGTAATCAGTTTTTATTATATCGATAAAGGTTCCTTTCATTCCAACTGTCTCTAGGGTTTTGATCAAAAAAGGCTGTTGGATCATATCAAAAGCTTTTTCTGCATCTATCGAGACTATCATGTGGTCTTGGATTTTGGACTGATTTATATGGTGAATTATGTTTATTGATTTGTGTATGCTGAACCAACCTTATGTGCCTGGGATAAAGCCTACTTAATTCCCATGAATGATTTTTTTGATATGTTTTTGAATCTGATTTGCTAAGACTTTGTTGAGAATCTTTGCATCTGTGTCCATCAAACAGATTGGCCTATAGTTTTTTTTTTTAAGTGTATGTTTATAAGATATTGGGATTAAGACGATATTAGCTTCATAGAAAGAATTTGGTAGAGTTCCTTCCTTTGCTATTTGATGGAACAGTATAAGGAGTATTGGTGTTATTCACTCCTTAAATGTGCTGAACACTGTGCTGAATCCATATGATCCAGGACATTTTTTGATGGGAAGATTTGATATTATTTCATCAATTTCTTCATATATTATAGGACGATTTAAATAATTCACAACTTCCTGATTCAATTTAGGCAAGTTGTGCTTATTTAGGAATTCATCCATTTCTTTTGTGTTATCAAATTTCACAGAGTTTTGAAATATGACATGATAATACTCTGAATTTCTTGGGTATCAGTAGTGATAACTCCATTTTCATTTCTAATTTTGTTAAATTTGTGTTTTCTCTCTCTTGTTTTGGTTAATTTAGCTAAGGGTGTATCAATCTTATTGATTTTTTTCAAAGAGCCAGCTTTTTGACTGGTTGATTCTCTGTATCTTTTCCTAATCTTAATTTCAGATATTTCTCCCCTAAATTTGCTAATCTCTTCTCTTCTACTGCTCTTGGGATTGGATTGCTCTGGTATCTCTAAAGCTTTAAGCTGCATGGTTAAGTTATTTATTTCTGATCTTTCCATTTTTTTGATGTAGGCATTAAGAGCTATGAACTTTCCTGTTAGGACAGCTTTCATTGTGTCCCAAAGATTTTCATAAGTTGTATTGTCATTATCGTTCACTTTCAGGAAATCTTGAATTTCCTTTTTAATTTCTTCCTGAATCCAATTTTCATTCAACATCATAGTGTTAAGTTTCCAGAAGTTAGTGTATTTTCTCTTGTTTGTTGTGTTGTGGATATCAAGGTTTAGACCATGGTGGTCTGATAGGGAACAGGCTAGAATGTCAATTTTCCTGCATATGTGGAGATTCGTTTTATGACCCAATATGTGATCTATTTTGGAGAAAGTTCCATGTGCTGCTGAGAAAAATGTGTATTCTTGGGGGCAGGATGAAAAGTTCAATAGAGATCTGTAAGGTCCATTTCTTTAAGGGTTTGATTAAGTTCCAAATGTGTCTCTTTTAAGTTTTTGGCCTGTTGATTTATTCCATGTTGAGAGGGTGGTGTTGAAATCTCCAAGAATTATCATTTGGGGGTTGATTTCCCCATTTAGATGCTTTGGATTTTCTTAATGAATGTGGAGGGGCCCATTTTGGGTGCATATATGTTCAGTATCGTGAAGTCTTCTCATGAATTGTACCTGTGACTAAAATGTAGTATCCATCTGTGTCTTTTATGATTTCTTTTGGTTTGAAGTCCACTTTGTCTGACAGCTACTCCTGCCTGTTTCCTGGTTCCATTAGCTTACAGAATTTTAAACCAACCTTTTATTTTTAGGATGTCCCTATCTTTTTTGGTGAAATGAGTTTCCTGAAGGCAGCAGATTGATGGATTGTAGTTTTTAATCCAGGTTTGTAATCTGTGTGTGTTTTTTTAACATTTTTTATTATTATCTCTGCTCATACAAACTTAATAGATACACCTGTTCCCCCTCCCCTCACCCCTTTCTCCCTATCACCCAGGGCCCCCCCCAATCCTTTAATGTGCATGCCAGACTCTCTTCTGGGCCATCCTTTCCAATGACGTACAAAGACCCAGTGGCATTCCCTGAACCTTTTCCTGTGTTTCCCTTAAACATAGGAACACTACTGTGGCTGTCAATCCCTTGCCTCCAAGGATCTTGGTGCCTTTAGCAAATGCTAGACTTTGCGAGGTCAGTAGTGTATTGGACATTGCGCAGGGCATGTGTGTTTTTGACTGAACTGAATTATTTGGTATTACTACTCTTAGGCAGTTATTTCTAGTGTTTCCTTTGTAGTTGGGTACGTTTGTCTGTTGTTAGTGTCATTTTCTAGATGAGGCTATTAGGCTGTTAGTACATCAGTTAAGTCAGGTTAAGTAGACAGGATGAATATTAGCATGGTGTAGTGCACTTTTATGATTTAGTACCTTGGTGATATGTGAGAGTGAGTGATATAATCCTTGGAGTTGTATATATTTTTGGGGTGGCTATATGGAGAAGTTAATCTATAGTGATTAATACTGGAAAGGAGCAGTATGGTTAAAAAAAAAAGATGTTTACTTATCTTTGGGCTGGATATGAAGAATCTCTCCCCTGTGATATGATGATTTTAAAGGACTTCAGATGTATGGCCTTTGTACCCTAGAGCTGTGCTTAAGTTTTCTTTGGATTCTGTTGAATTCTGAGTAGCAGTGTGGACCGTAAACAAGGGTCTCAGGTGGGCCACAGGGGAAAGGGGCTGGGATGGAGGACTGGGAGTGAGTCTGCTCCTGGGCAGGCTGGACAGAGGAGCTGGGGCCTAGGGGTTGGCCCACACAAGCTCAAGGTAGCCTGGGTGTTGCTGAGACTGGCTGGTGGGAGGAGCTAGGACGAGCAGCAACCTGGGTACTGGGGGAACTTACCTGGGATGGAGAGTGAGTCCTGTCCCAGGACGGGCTCAGTCACTCTAAAGTACCTTATTTGTTAAAGGTTCTATATCTTAGCAATAAGCTAAATAAATAAATAAATCTCTGGAACATTATTTTAGAGACATTAATAGATTATATAGCTTTTTAAATATTAATAAATAATTATCATGTTCCAAGTTTGAAAGTAGAAACTGATACATCAAAAAGATGATGATGATTATATTTGAGTTCTCTAACATTGATATGCAAATATTTCACTTCTGTAGAAACCTTGTTGTGATATAAATATATAATATTATATTCCATGAATTCATGGAATTACAGACCTGTTTTAATACCACAATATTCTTTATTTTTGGTGATGTAATTTGAACCCAGGGCCTTCCTTGCCCATGTTAAACCATACATTCTACAACTTAGCTACAACTTCAACCACATATCAAAGATGGTTTCATGGTAGTAAGCACACAAGAACAGCCATTTGTTTCTGGAAAAATAGACAGGTTAACTAGGCAGTTGACACACTAAGAAAGCGGGATTTTTTTTTCTTATTTAATGGGTGTTCTCTGGAGTTTTCTAAATTTAAATGCAATTATCTCTAGAGCATGCTGTATATCCAGATTAACCCTAATAGTAAGCTGTGGTATAACTAAAATAAAGTGGAATAATAATGGACCATGATCATAAACATGAATCTTGGGCTTCAAAATACACATGCGCACATTTGCATGTATACCTGTACACACACATGCTCAAACACACAAAACACATATGTCCATCTCTGCAGACTAATACATATAAAAGTAGAAAACAGAAAAAATTTAAAATATACATCTGCACAAAAGACATTTTATTTTACTTCACTGTATTAGTCTTTTTGATTTTGAAGCGGTCTAGTGTATATTTCCTTTAATTATAGTGTATATTAAAATTCCTAAGAAGTCATACTTTTAAAATTCTGAGTACTGTAATATTATTATCTATTTGTGAAAATTTGAAGTTCCTTGTAAAATCTTTAACTCATCTTTTGTTGCTAAGCAAGTATTACCTTATTTTTATATTTATTAACTTCATACTATTTCAGAACTATCCGTCAGTTGGCACAGGAACAGTTCTTTTTAATGTGTACCAGATGTTGCATGGGACACAGACCTCTGCTTTTCTTCATTACTTTACTCTTTACCATTTTGGAGGTGAGCTCTTTTTAATACACCTATCAATATGATTCATTATAAAATGAAAGATTGATAAAAATTAGAGCTACCACTTTTGTTAAACTTGGAACAATTATGATTAATAAGTAGGATAGCAAGATCATTTTACATTGTTCCTAAACTGCTTTACTAATTAATATTTAGCCTTGAATTTTTAAGTTTTGTAAAAGTTACATGTATTCTGACCATAGATGAGAGTTCATTTTGTTTTATATTTCAGACTACAGTAAAAGTGAGAGGTATATATTCAGATGAGTATTTCACACTTTTACAGCATCTTCTTACTTATGCTTACAATAGCAATATTCATCTACCAAATACTGATCTTCTTCTCAGCAATGAAATTGGTTGGCTCAAAAAGATAAGAGTAAGTTAACTTCAAATTATTTTATTTTCAAATGAATAATTGTTTTCATAGAACATCTATATTTAGTTTTCCTGTTATTGTAATAAAATGCCTACTGTGAAAATTTAAGAGACAACACTTGGAGTTTTTTCATGTAGATATATGTGCATGTTTGTATATCTGTAGAAGAGGATATTTGAGTGTGTGTGCCTGTGGAAGTCCAAAGGTGACTTAAGTCATCCTTGATTGTGCTTCCACCTTAATGCTTTGCTCTGGAGCTTCCCAGAGCTGTTTGCTGTGGCCATGGCCACCTATCTTTTTTTTAAAACTTGGCATTATTTTGTGTGGAAGTGAGGTAACCCATTTCATATGTTTTAACCTCTGGGTCATCTCTTCAGTCCACATACAATTTTTTCATCATTTTCAAAAATTATAATTCATGTGTACTGGATTCATTAGTTAGGCCTGAGATAAGGTAGAGTGTGGCAATGGTGGCCACAGTATACCTACTCTTTCAATTGCTGAGAGAATATTAGACCCAAACAACACAGGTGACAAAGGATTTTATTCTTGCTAAAGATTCTCGTTATAGTTCATAGTCCATTTGAGCAAGAGATTTTATATTAACTGGTCACAATACATGAATACATTGCTGAAAGAGGGGCAGATTTTCTTACTTGCCAGAATGCCTGAAATTCCAGTATGTTAAAGTATGCGACACTACTGAGCCAGTTCTCTCCATTTCCTTGATCTGCCTAGTGAATGTTCTCTCTATGTTCTTGCACTTCCTGTATCAATTAGATAATCTCCCTTAGCTTGCTTAGGGTTTGCCTTAATTGAATAACTTCTCATAGAGGTGAATTTGTATTATCAAATTGGAACCTGTATCTAACTGGTACAGATGACTTAACAATTAAAGAGTATGTGCTGCATTTTAAGAGTTCAGATCTAACACCACACAAGTTAGGGCCGAAGCAATTATAATAGGACTCTGCATGATCTGCGCAATGACCAACAGATCATTGACCCCTCATTCTAGCATGGACTAAAGGCAGTAGGAGCCTTAGAAGCAAGGGATTAACAGTCACAATAGTGTTCCTATACTTAAGGGGAACACAAGAAAAAGTTCTAGGAATTGCCACTGAGTCTTTACACCTCATCAGAGAGGAGGACCCAGAAGAAAGTTGATATACACATTAAAGGATGCTTCAGAGATGGGGGGAGGGGTCACTGGGAGAAAGGGAGGGAGGGGGGAAGGGAAAAGGTAAAGAGGGAAGACAGCACGGAGGTCCAGGGAGTGGTGGAGGGAGGGAGGGGACAGGGGTTCCTATTACATTTGTATCAATTACAAAAAAAAGTTCAGATCTAGGCACCTTATAATAAGCTATAATGCTTATAGCATTAGATCCAGGAGAGTAAAAATAGGAGGATGCTGGAGATTGCTGACTTTCAATCCAGTCAAGACCCTACCTTAGATTTAAGGATATCCTGTCTCAGGGATAGCAGAAATATTTACTCCCTTTTTCTGGCTTCTATATATACTCACAGGCACAAATGTATAAATAAGTAAAAAATAAATCTTAGAAATATAAAGAATAGGGGCTGGAGAGATGGCTCAGAGGTTAAGCCTCTGCCTTGCAGACGGAAGGTCCTGAGTTCGCATCCTAGACCCCACGTATAGACGCCAGGCAGAAGCGGGGGCGGCCTGCGCTTCTGGTCCTGGTAGGGCGGAACCTTTGAATCCCGGGGCAGAGTAAACAAGAAGGTGGAGGCGTCCATGGTGGTTCCCGAATTCACACACACACACACACACACACACACACACACACACACGCATGCATATATGCACCATTGAATTTATAAAAAAATATTAAAAAAAGAAATATAAAGAATAAAATGGAGACTAGAGAGCTGCTCGCTTAAGGTAAAATGATTGTCATGAAAGTATGATGACATCAATTTGAACATCTAGACTCATGAAAACTGGGCACGATGGAATATGTTTGTAATCTCATTGTTCTTATTACTAGATTGAAGACAAATGCAAGAATTCCTAAATAGCTTATTCACTAAGTAGCCTGCCATATACAATAACCACTAATAAAAGACACCTTTGTTTTACAAAGTAGAACAATCATTGAGGTTGCCTTAATTTTTACCCACACTTTCATACACACATATCTCAACATATTGCATATACACACATACATAAAAAGAGTACAAAAAGAAAACAAAAATCCTGTGTTCCCCCTAAGCTTAGGAACACTACTGTGACTGTCAGTCCCTAGCCTCCAAGGATCCTATGCCTTTAGTCCATGCTAGACTTTGTGGGGTCAATAATGTGTTGGACATAGTGCAGGTGAAATGACATTATTTGTATTTGTCACCAAATAGTTATTTTTTTGTAGAGTTGACCTATTAGTTGTGCACTATTAAACATCAGCTCAACTAGTCAGTGTCATAGTAATTTTCTTGTTTTGAGTTGTAAAATTCAAAAGTGTCAGTTCTTTAGATTAAAAAGTTTACAGAATTTATATGGTAATCTGACTCCTTCATGTCTCTGTTTTATTGAGACTTCCTGTCCCTTTCCATAGTCATAAATTAGGCTTGTATTATTGTTCTTTGGCAGGATAATGTTAAAAACACAGGTGAGCTAGGTGTTGAAGAATCAGTTTTGGAAGGCCATCTTGGGATAACAAAAGAGTTACTGTCCTTTCAAACTCCTGAGAAAAAATACCACATTGGATGTGAAAAAGGAGGTGCTAATCTTGTTAAAGTAAGTTCTAAATTTTAATACTGTACAATTATCTTTTATATGTTAATAAATCTTACTGAGTTCTTCATTACAGTAGGATGTTGACATTTTCTTATTACCTTAAAAAGTCTGTCTGTAGAAAATATATTAATTTTGAATGTCCACATGATCTTAAGATTTTTTTAAAGTAACTATAATGAAAGGTTCAGATAAAATATTTTATAGAATCAGTAAGGAGACTTATTTAATTCTGATTTGCTAAATCTTTATTCTTCAAAAAGAGAATTTTTATATTCAACTGCTGTTAAATTTTGTTTTGTAAGAACAAAAGGAAAAAGTCAAGAGAAGAATGATTTCAAAGCATTTTTGTTTTTTTATTTAAAATAAATTTAGTATCCTAAAAAGGTAGGTTTAGGTTTCCAGGACAGTCCCATCTCATTTGTTTTTCTTTAAATTTATTAAGAATTTTTTATATAAAACCCAAATGAGTTTCCTTGTCCCCTCTTCTCCTCTTTCAATATCTTCCTCTCCCACTTTCTTCCTTCCCACTTGGTCCCTGTCCTTTCTGTCCTTAAGGATATCTATACTAGTAAGACTACAGGCTTCTGTAGTAATACAAGTAAACCCTTAAGTAAGTAAACCCTCAAGTAGGGAAATTCCCTTTCACTTGTCAACACCTGCCTGGGATTTCCACTGAATGTAGATGTTTCTTATGCAATATCCTTGCTGGAATCCCTTTAGATATTGTTTCTCCTCAGATAACTTTGCTGGCTCATGAAGGAATATTGATATGTCAGCTATTATCATCTTATTCTTTGAACATTTAAAAAACCCCTAAAAAATTGGTTATATACTTTAATTATATTCCATAGTTTTTTAAATTAGAATTTTGTTAGAAAATCCAAAACAATGAATTGATAAGTGGGAACAAGTATCCAAAAGTTGTCATCTGGCTGCTTCTGTCATCTGACAGTCTTGGCATCTTTGGGCCATGGGGCATAAATACATGATGTACTTGCTTACACATGTGAGATAAAAAAGAATAATACAAATAAATAGCATTTCTTTCAAAATAACTGCTTTTAAGAAAACATCTTTATTATTTTTTCCTTATCTCTTAGGAATTAATTGATGATTTCATCTTCCCTGAATCCAAAGCCTACCTACAATACATGAAAACTGGTGAATTGCCCCTTGAGGAAGATATTCCAGTCTGTAACTCACCAGCTACTATTAATGTTGGTTTTGAACTTCTTGTAGCTTTGTCTGTTGGCTGTGTGAGAAACCTTAAATGTATAGTAAACAGTTTGACTGATATGTACTACATGGGCACAGCAATAACATGTAAGTAAAATGTCGTTTTTGTTTTTTGCGTATGTGGGTGTAGAAGTGTATAGAAGGAACTTGAGTATGTGTGCCTATGGAGATTAAAGATGACTTGGTAATAACTTTGGATTGCTCTATCTCCTTGTTGCTTTGCTCTGAGATTTCTCAGGCTCCACCTTCCAGGGCCAGAAGTATAAGTGTCCATCATTTCTCACCAATTTTTTTACATGGGACCTGGAATGCAAACTTAAGATTATGAAGAAAAGGCTTTAACTCCTGAGCCATTTTCCTAGCCCAAGTTTTTTATTATTTGTGTTTCTTCGTTTAAAGATATCATTCTTTTTTTTTAATTTTTTTATTATTATTATTTATTCAACTGTGTGCATATGCGTGTGTATGTGCGCGTGTCTGTGTGTGTGTGTGTTTGTGTATGTGTAGAACCACGGACGAATTCGCGAACCACCATGGACGCCTCCACCTCCTTCTGCCCCGGGATTCACAGGCTCCGCCCTACCAGGACCAGAAGCGCAGGCTTCCCCCGCTTCCGCCTGGCGTCTATACGTGGGATCTGGGATCTGAACTCAGGACCTTCCGCCTGCAAGGCTGAAGCTTAACCCCTGAGCCACCTCTCCAGCCCTAAAGATATCATTCTTAGTAGAGAAATTGTCTTTTAAGATTTATTGCTATTAGTTTATGCAACTCAATATGAAAAAATTAATTAAATCCTATTATAAATAAAGTCTGAACACTAGAATGATTAAAATCAGAATTAAAACCTCAAAACAGTATTCAAAATATAGAAATTCTAAAGAATTTCATACCTTGATTTACAACTATTTACCGTTGCTTCAGTTTTGAAAAAAGAATATTTAAAAGATTAAAGAGCATCCAAGGCACTTTTATTTTGAGTTCAGCATCTATAAAGTAGATATCTTTTCAAATATCATAAGAACTAAACCTCAAGATGAAAAGCAAAGTTATCAGTAAATTCTAATTCTCACAATTATAAACACAGAAACAAAAATCTGGTTATGAATTTGCAGCCAGATAGCCTTTTATAAAACAAGTTTAAGAAGACCAGTTTGGGTTGCCTAGCCAGCAAGTCAGAGAAAGAAAAAACAGAAAAATAAAAATTAGAAAAAAGAAAAGGAAGGAAATTTTTAGTACAATATCATAAAATAAAAATGTATATTCCTATTTTTAGTGTTCAGTTTAAATTTTTAAGACAACCTAAAATTCTCTTACCATTTCTTTCAGACTAAAAGGAAGTTTTCACACACATTTAGGAATTTTTATATTAACTTGTCACTTGGAAAATTTTTTATTTGAGTTATGAAGCCTATAAAGGAAATATTTTTTAAATTATTGTTTATTTGGGAGTAGTTTTTCCCATTTCTTTTTCAATTTTTACAAGCATATTAAGTACTTATTCCTGTTTCCCTCCATGGTCCGTCCCTCCCACCCTCTTACCTATATGCTTCTATGAACCTTAGGATTCCCTCTGTGTTGTCTACTCTTGTGGTGGTTCAGGCCTCTGAGACATATCAACTTGCCTATCTTCAGGCCACTCAGTGATAGGGGCATTTCCCTTCACTCATCCAATTTTAGTCCCCAAGGTTTCCACTGTATGTTCTTTATCTTTCTTAACTTCCTAGGTAGTCTATTGGGGCATGTTGGTGTGTCAGTCATTATGCGGGTCTGGTAAGGACAAGTCTCACTGTAGTGAGTTCCTAAATGGAACAGGCCTACCTTCAGTGGAATGTCTTGCCCAACAGTTCTTACAATCTCACCACCCCCTCTTCTGCTCCAAAGCCTTAGGATGAACAGAGATTAGGTTGGCCTGATTCCAGATAAGCATTACTGAGACACTGTGCATTATAGCTGGTGGTGGTTGTCCACTTCACTGCATTCTGTCAGGGTGTCTACCTTTGTTGTTCTAGACCTAATGTTAAGTGTTCTTCCAATCTATGGAAAACAACATCTATGTACAGAGCAGTTTGGTGTACTCTATCTATAGATTCATTGACTGTTCTCTATTGAGCTATTTCCTTCTTTTTTTAGGTTCTTTTCTAGTTTACAGTAACAGGAATTGTTCCATTCTGACAAGTGGGTCTTGATTTCAATCAGAAAGCTGTTGGTTGTCTCAATACTCATGCCAACTATTACACTAGTGGTCACCTGTTGCCATGGTAATTTTTATTGCAACTTGCATATCTCATGCGTTGATGGAGCCTGTAATTATTCCTCTCCTTCAGTAGCTTCTACACTATTCCTTGGTAGTCTGTAAGCCATTAAGTAAAGAGAAAGCTCTCAGACCAGTTCCAGCTGACATACTTTGCCCATATTCTTTTTTTAAAAACATTTTTTTATTATTTCCGCTCATACAAACTTAGTAGGTACACTGGTTCCCTTCCTCCCTCCTCCTCTCCCCAGACTCCCCTGCTCCCCCTCCCCTCCCCCATCCCTCCCCATCTCCCAGTGCCTCCCTCCCAATCCCCGGAGAATCCTTTAATGTGCCTGCCAGTCTCTCCTCTGGGCTCCCCTTTCCAATGAGGTTCAAGGACCCAGTGGCATTTCCCTGAATCCTTTTCTGTGTTCCCCTTAAGCATAGAAATACTACTGTGGCTGTCAATCCCTTACCTCCTTGGTGCCTTTAGCAAATGCTAGACTTTGTGGGGTCAATAGTGTGTTGGACATTGCACAGGGCATACAAAGTCCAATTATGATTGCTTAGGCCCTAACTTGTGTGGAGTATCTTGCATATCATTGCTCCTCCCATCCTTGTGCTCTTACAATCTTTGTAAGAGCACTTTGTCCACATTCTGTGGTCCATATGTGTTGCATTTCAGTAATAGAATCTTACAGACAATTTTTTGTAGAGCAACTGAGAAAAAGGACAAAAGCTTATAATGTTTGGAGCCCTCTGTGACTAACATTTTACCAGGAAGTGTCACATTCCTGTTACTTCTAGTATATTTTTGTCACTGGGTTCAAAGTGGATCTGTTCAGGGATCTTTTTTCCTCTTTTTTTTCTCACCCTATGCTCCTTTGCATAGGGCCTACCTATTCTTGTTCCTTTCTTTAAAAGACTTTTTTTTTTTTTTTGGCATAGAAGATGTCTTTGGAGTTACCACCTATAATTTTAGGTTTTTTCTATAAATCTCTCTTTCCCTCCCTATCACCTCATTCCCATGGCAGTGATTTTGCAAGTTAAAAATATACATGTGAAAATCACTAAATTTCTATGTAAAATTTTTTCTAGAGATTGTGTTCATTATTCTTACATACAAATGGAAATTATTAAATTATATTTTCAACTTTGTTTTAAATTTATTGATATTTGAAGGTCTAATATTAGCTATGGAACTTTCAGTTTAATACATGATTTTTATGTAACCCACCTCCATATTAGTAATGCTTTTTATATAGTTTTTAGATTGATATTAACTATAGGGGTTTTGTACAAATGACATGTGGTTTTCTGTTTTCAAGATATTAAGTGCATTACTATTAGTGGATTTGTAGACAATCTATTTTTCTCATTCTGCTACAGAGATCTTTATATTTATTCTCCCCGCTCCTTATCTTTTGAATTGAACTCAGGAAGCAAGAAGCAGCACTAGTATTAAAGAGTGGTGGTGACTGGAAACACTTTGAAGGAAACAGTTTTTATTTAATTGGAACCATGCTTTCTAATTAAGTACATTTATTTAAAACAGAAAAAGTGGTTGTTTTTATTTTACATATAGTTTGATCACATCACAGTGAATATATATTTTTAAAATACTGAAGTTTTCTATTGTTAACTTCATGAAGGTATGGTCAACATGTAGAAATTTAAAATATACTTTGTTTTGAGTATTTCTAAAAGCAGTATTATAGAAGCAGTGCTAGTAAAATTGTGAAATAATAGTGGTTCATGATGTTATAAGAAAAATTAATAGTTTCATAATGATGCCCATCGTCAAAAAGTTATTGGTTGTATTACTTTTTTAGTCTAGCATTGTTGAAAGAATCATTTTCATGCCATAAGCATTATTTTTCTTTCTTTCAGCTTGTGAAACACTTACTGAGTGGGAATATCTACCACCTGTCGGACCCCGGCCACCAAAAGGATTTGTAGGACTCAAAAATGCTGGTGCTACTTGTTATATGAATTCTGTAATCCAGCAGCTATATATGATTCCCTCCATCAGGAACAATATTCTTGCAACAGAAAGCACAGGGAATGATAAAGATGATGTTGTATTCGGAGATGACAGTGAGGTAAATTTTAGTGAACAATTCTTTGTTTAGTGAAGATTATGATATCAGAATTTTGGTTCTGATTTGGTTAGAGTGTACTTATGCTGCATAGTTTTCTGAACTATTTATTTGATATTAGCCCTGGAATTGCTTAGTTACATCTTCTCACATGTTAAAACTGGAACTTCAATTAATAAAGTCAGTTTTCATTTATTCTTCAAAGAACAATCAACATAGTCATAATTTGGTGTTATATTAAATATCATTTGGTTGTAAAATTACCATTATTCTGCTCATTAAATGAGCATTATTTAATTTTTAATGTATATTCAATTCATTTTATCTGCTGTATTACCTATCTCATAATTCATGCTAGTTGTTAAAATTAATTTCATGTTTTTCTCAAATTATAACTTCCTAATGATGAAGTAGACTTGTTTGTTGAGTGGATTACATTTTTAAACAATCTTATTTAACAATAGCAAAAAACAAATTATATAACATCTCATTCAGAATATGTATTTTTGCATATTTAGATTGCCTGCTCATATTAATTATCTATCTATAATTTAAGTTAGAATTTAATTTATATTTCTATAGTCCATGAATGTTAGACTATCAAATTTAACTATCAAAATGGCCAGTCATACTGGTAAGACAAAATTTCAAATTAAGCGTACCACATTTGTGCTTCAATATTCTATGCTTTATTATCATATGTTGTCTATTTGCTTATTTCTTTCTTATTTTTATATTTGTAGTTTTACAAATATAATAAGAGGTTATCACTGCCTCCTCTCTCCTTTTCCCATCCTCCCTTTTTTCATTAGTTGCTTCCACTCCTTTCTATGCTCCAGTCTTTCTTTTTAAATGTTTTATGTTGTGTGTGTATGTGTACGTGTGTGTGTGTGTGTGTGTGTGTGTGTGTGTGTGTGTGTATACACACAATATTTGTGCTATGGTGTATGTGTAGAGATCAGAGGACTTTTGGGAAATCTCCTTCCGCATTTTTTTTTAGTTATTTATTTATTTCCACTCATACAAACTTAATACGTACACCGGTCCCCTCCCTCCCTCCATCCTTCCCTGGACCCCGTAACTCCCTCCTTCCCCCCACTCCCTCCCTGGGCATTGTAAGAGCAGCAAAACTGAAAAAAAATCCTTCCACATTATTAAAATCCCTTTTTCTAAATCCATTACTTGGTTGCATATTCCAGTCTAGCTAGCCTGTAGGCTTCCAGGCAAATTTTTTTGCCTGACTCATCCTATGCCATTTGGCATAGAAGCTCTGCATTTATGTGATTTAAAATGAGTCATCTTCAGAGATTGTGAGCTTCTCAAAAGTAGAAGCTGTACAGTACTTCTGTATCCAAGCTTCAGGATGCAGAACAAATAATATAGAAAGATGCTTAATAGTACGTAAAACAGTCTAATGCTGTTAGGCTTTAGAAATTATATCTATGTTATTTCTATCACAAATCCTCTTCATAGCTGTGTTTAGTGGGTGCTAATAATTTGATGATGCAATTTAAGTTACTTCATATAAACCACATATACTTTTTTTAAATTGAATCCTTGGCAAACTAAGCAATTTTTCTCTGAAATTTCTTATTGCAGTGTATTCATTTGTCTCCAATACAGTCCTTCTAACTAAAATTTAGCATACCAAATCCACTAGATATTCAGAATTTATTATTTTTAAGTTTATTTTCTTTACTTAATTATATTTCAAAATATATGTCTAAATTTGTAAGTTAAAGTTACATTTCAGAAATAAAAATAAAATAAAAATAAATTAGTATATTATTCATTGTATATTTCAATGTACCATACTATATGTTGTTTTTTGGTATCTAGAGCAATATTGATTCCCAAGATAATATATTTGGATATCCTCATGAATTTGAAGACCAAACAGCATTAACTAAAATAGAAGATAGGCAAGATTACAATATTGGTGTTTTAAGACACCTTCAGATCATCTTTGGCCATTTAGCCGCTTCCCGACTACAATATTATGTTCCCAAAGGATTTTGGAAACAGTTCAGGTAAATTTTGGGTAGATGTCATTTAAGTTTTATATAAATCTTAGTTAATACTAACTTTACTTAGCCTTTCAAAATATTAACATATATTACATTTAACATTTAAGAAACTGTAATAATGTAATTGTTCTTAATGAATTTTTCTTCATAATTGTTCTAGTAGGTAGATGTAAAAATGGTCATATTGTAGAAAAAATTCTCCGTATTTTTATTTCATACATTTATAGAAAATGAAATACAGACGTGAATAGAGTATATCTGAACTAAAACTTACAAACTAAATATATTTGGTTTTCATGTGTATGATGAATGTGCCTATGTATATGTATATTTACATGTGGGTGAGTGCACGTGCATGTGGAGATTAAAAGGGGATCTTAATAATGGAGATCAATAATCAAGGATGATTGTTGTTACACCTTTTCTTTCGAGACCAAGTCTCCACCTGAACTGAAAGCATGCCTTTCAGATTAGGGTAGCAATCTAGTTTATTGTGGAATTTCCAGACTTTCCCTTCCAAAACTGGAATCATAGGTGTACCACCACACTTGACCAACAGTTTTTGTAAATCTCAGGATTCAAATTCTAATTGTTTTGTTAGTATGGCAAGTGCTTTAACATCTGAGCCATCTTTTTTGCCCCTGAAATATATTTTTATTGCTTGTTTTTAATGGATCTATAAAGTTTAGGAAGTTTGTTAATTTTGTTGGGTTTTGTCTGTTTTCTCCCCTAAGGAGTGGTTTTGCTTTGGTTTGCTTTGGTTTGCCAAGGGTGACATTTAAATCCTAATCTTCCTATCAATGTACCCTAATGTTTGTATTATAGATGAAACAACATGTTAATTAACCTTTATAAACTTTTTGTATTAGATAAGTATAATCATGATAGCTTGTCAAAACTAAATAAAACTTCTTTAATAACACTCAGCTATTTCATTTTGGTACAAACTGATTTTTAAAACTATAATCAGGATGTGTTTGTTACATTTGGATATAGTATCTTTTAGTCTCTTTTAACATATTGGTTTCTGCTCTGCTTTATGTAAAAGTGTTTAGTTGGATTGTGTTTCATTTTTAAGATATTATTTGTTAGAAGTCAAATGATAAATTTCTGTTGTTGAAAAGACCTAAATGATCAGAAGGGAGGAAGTTTATCAATCTGTTTCAATCCGAATTCTCCAATTTGTGTTTGTTGTTTTAGCAATAGATTCTTTCCTTCAGATTTTTGTAAATAATATTATTTACAAAATTATTATTATTAGGGGCTCACAAACTCCCTGACCAACATTCATATGGAGGTATCACACATCTGGTAACAAAATTTTTGTTTCATTAACTATGGTTTGTGAGAGGACTTATGGAATTTACTGTTATCTCCTTTTGTCCCTTTTCTATATGCATCCACTCTAAATTTTTAATGTTTTTAAATTTTATTGTTTTATAATATAGTAGTTTTCTGTTTAGCTGTATCATTCATCTTTAGTGTTAAATAACCTAACCTATATCTCTTTTTTTATTATGCATGTGTGCATGTGTATGTGTATGCAAATGTGCGTGCGTGTGTGTGTGTGTGTGTGTGTGTGTGTGTGTGTGTGTGTGTGTATGTATGTATGTGTAGAACCACAGGCGAATTCAGGAACCACCAGAGAGTGCCTCTACTTCCTCCTTGTTTACTCTGCCCCTGGGATTCACAGGCTCCGCCCTACCAGGATCGGAAACGCAGGCCATCCCCACTTCCACCCAGCGTCTATACATGAAGTCTAGCATCTGAACTCAGGACCTTCCGCCTGCAAGGCAGAGACTTACCCCTGAGCCACCTCTCCAGCGCCAATAACCTCTCTCTCTTTTATCTCATCTCAGTCCCCTTCTAAATTTCCCATATTTCCTATTCTATCTTCATACAACTTGTGTTCTTTTACCTTCCTTCCTTTAAAGTCATTGTGTTTTCATTATCAAAAATCAAGTAACTGTAGTTCGATACATTTGCATCTGGATCCACTATTCTTTTCCAAATAGCTGTAGATTCTTTTGTGCCATTACTCTTATTTTTACTGGTACAAATCTTGTATATTTTTAATAAAGTATGGTGATAACACCAGCAGTATTCTTTTTACTCAGAATGACTTGATTTGTCCCTGAACTTTTGAGCTTTCATATTTTTTTAAGATTTTTTTCTCTGTCTACAGAAAATAGGATTGAAACTTTGATCAGGATTATAGGATTTTATTGTTTTCATAGATTGATTAAAGAAAGATAATATTGATTGTACCTGTAATCTATGGAAAGATGAGCATGGAATATCATTCCATCTTCTGGCATCTTAATTTCTTCAAGGGTAAAAAATTCAGGGGATGGGGGCTGGAGAGGTGGCTCAGGGGTTAAGCCTCTGCCTTGCAGGCAGAAGGTCCTGAGTTCGGATCCTAGACCCCACGTATAGATGATGGGCAGAAGCGGGAACAGCCTGCGTTTCTGGTACTGGTAGAGCGGAGCCTGTGAATCCCAGAGCGAGTAAACAAGGAGAAGGTGGAGGCGTCCATGGTGATTCCCGAATTCGTCCGTGGGTTCTACACACACACACATACATGCACACACGCACACACCATACATGCACAATTGAATAAATAATTTTTAAAAATTCAGGGAGTAGCCTTCACATTCCAGAGAGACGGAGTAGTGGAAGATGCCTGTGGAAATGAATCAGACTTGCTTCAAGTTCTAGTCTTCTGTTTATGACAATCAGTATGAAATTATCAGTATCAAGATTTTATAAATACCTTTTCTCAGGACTGATTCACTTAAGTGTTAAACCTCATACAGTATTTTACTCTGAAACAGGGATCTGATTGTTAATGATGTCTGTATGTTATCTAGGGTTATAATATCAATAGCATACACAAATTAAGATAATGGATATATTAATTTATTTTAGCCTTTTGATGTCCTTTTGAGAGATTATATTAATTAGGTTGAAATGAAAATCTAACCTTAATTGTAGGCAACACATTTTCATTGGTTTTTCTTTTTTTAAGTATTTTTTTATTATTTACTACTTATTCAATTGTGTGTGTATGTATGTGTGTGTGTGTGTAGAACCACGGACGAATTCAGGAACCACTATGGACGCCTCCACCTCCTCATTTACTCTGCCCCGGGATTCACAGGCTCCGCTCTACCATTAATGAGAAGCAAAATTAAAAACAACATCACACTGCTGGTCCTATTTAAATTAAAAATGCATAGATATACTGTTTCACAAAGTACATATTTTATTATCTTGCACTGTTTAATTACTCATTGATTACAATATCATTTCATGAGTTTTGCTTTTTCATTGTCTCTGTATGTGTTATATGTATTGGATTATATAGTAAAATGAAAGGGTTTTTTTTTTTTTACAAATTTTCCTCCACCTATTGTGCTACCATAATGTCATAAAATTTTCTTATGAAAACTAAACACATTGTGGCATTGTCTTGTATTATTTGATTATTTTCTTGTTTTATAGACTTTGGGGTGAGCCTGTTAATCTCCGTGAGCAACATGATGCCTTAGAATTTTTTAATTCTTTGGTAGATAGTTTAGATGAGGCTTTCAAAGCTTTAGGATATCCAACTATGATAAGTAAAGTCCTGAGAGGTTCCTTTGCTGATCAGAAGATTTGCCAGGACTGTCCACATAGGTAAGTCTTAATTATTGGTTAATGCATTTGTTGTATTGATCCTTTCTTAATAGTGTCAATAAATTTAATAGAATTTATGAAATAGTGTCAATAAAATTTACTAGAATTTACTAGATATTTCTGAATATCTAGAACTGTGAATGGATCATATTCATATATAAATTTTACTATTTCACTTTTTCATTAATCTTTATTTCTACTCATTATTTTTTATTTTTATTTTGTTTTATTTGTATTTTTGTTTTGTTATTTTATTACTTTATTTTTGTGTGCATGAATGTGTGTGTGAGTATCAGCATGCACTATGTGTCCTGTGGAGGACCAAGGATGACTTTGGGAATCATCCTGAATTGCTTCTTCCTCCTTTTTACTTCACTTTGGAATTTTCCAGGCTCTGCCACTGAGGCCAGAAGTGCAGGCCACCCCGTTTCTGCTTGGCATTTTTACTTGGGTCCTAGGATCTGAACTCAGGATCTTCTACTTTCAAGGCAAAAGTCTTAACCCCTGAATCTTTTCTCCAACCCTGTTATTTTATTTTCAATGCATTCTTATCTGCTGTGTCATACCAATATAAAATGAAATTCTTAAGAAGTTTATGGTTATTGCATATATTGTATGTAAATATATATATTATAGTTTCCCTATTTTAATTAAAATAATATAGAAATGCCCTAACTTAATAGAATATGATTTGGAATTTTGTAGTAGTAGTAGTAATAGTAGTATAATATTAAGTAAATTATTTTTGGCAAAAGTTTAATCAAAAAGGCAATTAATACATTAAGATTCTCAGTGAAATCAATTTTTAAGAACAGTTACAAGTTGGAGACAGATTAGAACTATATCAAAAAACAAAAATGCTGCTTATAAATAGACTTATTTCTATATGTCTTTTTTCTCCTAACTAATCAAAACTTTCTAAATGTGAAAGATTGTGTCTACAGTTATTTTTCAATGATAGATACATTCTAGTTGGAGTAATGGATTTTGTCAGTTCAATTTCTGTATCTGTTATGTTATTAAATATTCATATAATAATTAATATTTAATCTGTAGTAATGTGTAAAAAGTAAGTCACAATTTGAGGTGCTGACTTTTTAATGTTTATTTCAGATAAAATACTAGAGACATTTATAATATAATAGAAAACTTGTTATAAAAATTGAACAACTCTTTGAAATCCTGCTTCTACTCAATTGGAAGTTGTTTTGGGACTTGGTTATTTTTTTAATGTATTAACTTTATCTAATTTTAAATTATAATACTCCTGAATTTATGTTTTCATCACCCTCTTTTTAATACCTTCCACCCCTGCATCCCTTCTTACCCTATTTTCACCTCTCACCATTTTCCTCCCTCTCCATTGTCTCCCAATATGTGCAACTTGATTGTCTCTAGGATATACCACACTAGTTAATCTTTGGGTGCCTGTCAGAGTGTAAACGGTGCAACAATGGGTAAACCGTTGAAATCAGAGTTTTCCCCTTCTCTTTTCTAAAACCAGTCCATAAAATTCCTCAAGGTAGTATCATGTCTGATGGGATCTTCTCTTTTCCATTGCATAGTGTCATTAGACCAGTTATTGTACAAGTCTAGTGAAAGTAGACAATGTTGCATTGAGTTCTTGAGTACCACAATCTGACTTAAAAAGCGCTATTGTTGAACTTGATTCTTAACCTTAACTTTGGCATGAATTAGTGTTTAAATTGAAGAAGCAATAAGACCAGACAAACATGGCTTTATAACATAGTAAATGAGAACAAATTGTTCCATTCAATATTTCCTCACTTTTAAGGTGGATTAAATATGCCTCTTTTGATTGAGGGAAAGATAAGTAAAGACTATTTCTAATATAAAAGGTAATTGAAAAAGAATAGAATAATAGTATTATAATGACAAGTTGCATGGTATAATACTAAAATGTATTTCTTATAAAGATAACATTTAAAAACATATTTTTGGTTGTTTTCTTCATATTTGTAGGTATGAGTGTGAAGAATCTTTTACAACTTTGAATGTGGACATTAGAAATCACCAAAATCTTTTTGAATCCTTGGAACAGTATATCAAAGGAGATTTATTAGAAGGTGTAAATGCATATCATTGTGAAAAATGTGACAAAAAGGTATATACTTTATGTAGTTTTGAAAATTATTCCATTGCATTTAACAGAAACAATATAGACTTGGAGTTGTTTATGCTTCTCAAAATCGACCTTTGCCCAGTCTTTTCATTCATGTGATGGTTGGTATGGTGGTTGGTTTTTGAGATAGTTTCTTATCATGTCACTTAGAACTGTGAATGACTTAAGAATCATTCTGTCTCATGACTTCAGAATGCTTACAGGCATTGGTCAACATGTTTAACTGTTCCATTTTTAAATTACTACATTAGTAGAGAGGGAATTAGAATAAATTTACTTAGAGATACATCAGCAAAACAATTTTGAGAAAGAAAGCTTGGAGTTGTAATACAATTCCAATATTTGGAAAGAAGAGGCAGGATAATCAGGAGTTCAAGGTCAAAAAAAGAAAAAAGTGTGTTTGCATAGATATACAAAAATAGAAATATATGATTGATGTGTGTAAACAGAAAAATAATACCAATACCAGCATTTCTTGGGTGAGAAATTTTGGAAATCATAATATACAGTATCACTTTTATAATTAATCTTTAAATAGTGAGCTGAGATATGACTAAGTGGGGAAAGTGTTTGTTACACCAGCATAAGCACATGAGTTTAGATAACTGACTTACAAAAGTTGTCCACTGACCTCCACGTATATGTCATTGCATATGCCCTGTCTTCCTTTACAGATAAATATACTGAATAAATAATAGGTAGGTAGAGAGATAGATAAATGAAATATTTTTAAAAGATAAACATCTTGATTTCTGGGGCTGGAAGGTGGCTCAGGGGTTAAGCCTCTGCCTTGCAGGCGGAAGGTCCTGAGTTCAGATCCCAGATCCCACGTATAGACGCCAGGCGGAAGCAGGGGCGGCCTGCGCTTCTGGTCCTGGTAGGGCGGAGCCTGTGAATCCCGGGGCAGAAGGAGGTGGAGGCGTCCATGGTGGTTCGCGAATTCGTCCGTGGTTCTACACACACACACACACACACACACACGCACACACACGCACATACGCACATGCGCACAGTTGAATAAATAATAATAATAAATTTTTTTAAAAAATCTTGATTTCTATTCATAATTTTGCTTCTAGAACATTTATATCTATTATAATCATCACAGAATGAAAAGAGCTTGAGAATTACTTTATTTCTTGGTTTTTATGCAAAAGTATACACTTTGTTGCCACAAATCCTTTTTCTGTCCTGATTACATAAACCTCTTCAGTACCACTCTTATGTACACTGAGTATAGAAATCCAATTGAATATGCACGTTAACAATAGTGCAAGAAAGAACAGATTCCCACCATAAATCCTATGAGTTCGTATAATGAGATATGTTCCTTACAAGAGGAGAATGTTAAAGAGAATGAGGATGGAGATATAACCCAGACATGAGTCTTTTCACCAAAGGCCTCAACCAACTCAGCAGTCCTCCACAATTCCAGGGGCAACTGAAACATAGTCACGAGTCTGCTACCTTAATCCTTAATCTATTTTAATATATAAAATAATATAATAATATGTATTATAATATTATATATGTAATATAAATCTAATTTAATAATATATAAAATCCCCTTCTCAATTGAAAGGGAGGATTAAATTCTTTTAATATTTACATAGTAGTTAATGTATTCTGGTTTATAGTGCCATAAATATTAACTATTGTCATTGCATATAGCATGTCTTCAACTGACCCACAGCAACTTTTACCCATTAACGTTAAAAATGTCATATGGAAGTGAAGTAACTTTAAACATTTGTTATTAATAAAAGACTTTAAATCCACTTTTGTAAGTTTAAATACCTGTTACAAAATGATCCTGTATTCATTTTTCATGTGTTCATTTGTTTGTGAGTAAATTTAGATTATTGACAAAGCTTTTAGTAATAGATTTTTATGTGTTTTAGTTAAATATGTATTTATATTGTCTGTTTATTATATTAGGTTGATACAGTAAAACGCTTGTTAATTAAAAAACTGCCACCTGTTCTCGCTATTCAACTGAAACGATTTGACTATGACTGGGAAAGAGAATGTGCCATCAAATTCAATGATTATTTTGAATTTCCAAGAGAACTGGATATGGAACCTTACACTTCAGCAGGTGTTGCAAAGCTAGAAAGTGATGATATGAACCCAGATAGTCCTTTGTCTCAACAGGATGCACTGTCAGAAAGTGTGGTAGCAGAAAACACAAAGTACAAACTTGTAGGTGTGCTTGTACACTGTGGTCAAGCAAATGGAGGACATTATTATTCTTACATCATTCAAAGGAATGAAGAAGACAGTAAGAAAGATTACTGGTTTAAATTTGATGATGGAGATGTAACAGAATGTAAAATGGATGATGAAGAAATGAAGAATCAATGTTTTGGTGGAGAATACATGGGAGAAACATTTGATCACATGTTGAAACGTATGTCATACCGACGACAGAAAAGGTGGTGGAATGCTTACATCCTTTTTTATGAACGAATGGATACAATTTATGAAGATAATGAGATAAAATATATGTCAGAACTAACAGTCAGAAAACCCCATCATATTATGTTACCAGCAATTGAGAAAAGTGTACGGAAGCAAAATGTGCAGTTCATGCATAATCAAATGCAATATAGCTTAGAATATTTTCAGTTTGTGAAAAAACTGCTTACATGCAATGCTGTTTACCTAAATCTTGCACCAGGTAAGCATCTGAAAAATATTTTCTTGCTGTGGAGAATACTTTATTCTTTTAAAGAATTTATTACTGGACATCAGTTGTGTTTAAACTTTCTTTTGTTTTCTTTCACCTATTCAAATTATTTGCATTAAACCATTTGGATGTGTTAGCATTTTCAGCTTCAGCCATTTTAAGATAAAATCTAAAATAGCTGAGAGTTTGAATTATTGTGCTTAATATCAGTGAAAATAAAGGAACTTTTATGGAGAAATGGCTTAGTGGGAAAGTTTACAAACTTGGAGTTTGACTTCCAAGTTCCATAGGAAAGAAGGAGAGAATCAACTTCCCACAGTTGTCTTCTGACCTACACTCATCAAGGCACATAGATACCTGTTCTCTATTTTATCTATCTTTCTTTCATAAATGATGTTTATGAAATAGTTGTTATAATTTTGGTCTCATACTGTTTTAGTTTAAAACTTGCCTTAGCTGTTATCAGATGCATCATGTATTACTTCTAGTTCTGTGATTTTTAATACAAAACAAAAATAAAGCATTTTTATCATTTATGTACTTTTGACATTAAGGACAAGATCATTTATTACCTGAAGCAGAAGATATTAGCATGTTTACTATTCAACTTGCTGCTAGATTCCTCTTTACTACTGGATTTCATACTAAGAAAATAATCCGTGGCCCTGCCAGTGACTGGTATGATTGTGTTTCATTCTTATTTTACTGTTGGGCTTGGTTCTTTATTATCCTGCTTTATTTTTTAATTGTGAGAATATTGAATTACTTAATAAATATCTTTTATTTTTAAAAGTTGACTTCTATTTGTAATTTGTGACATGAGTTATTTAATCAATGACATCACAAAAGTATTATACAAATTGTTTTTATGATTTCAAAGATAATTCTCAAATAACTATAGTCTTAAATTATTACTAATTTACTAATTATAATACTTTGATTTAACTACTTTGTCAAAGTCACACACCTTTAAAAATTGTTTCCAAGCCAGAAAGAAGTTGGTAAATACTTTGCAGAGACCTAAATACATTTTCTGAAATTTTTTTACTCTAGCAATCAATGTAGCATTTCCACCACAACCAGCTATGACAGTTAGCTGTGTAAAAAAAAGAACTCTTTGTACATAGAACCCTTTTCCCTTACCTTACATTGCATTACCTTACATTACTTTACATTAATAAAAATCCATACCCACTGCTTTCTGTTTTAGGTATGATGCACTATGTATTCTTCTCCGTCACAGCAAGAATGTACGATTTTGGTTTGCTCAAAATGTTCTTTTTAATGTATCAAATCGTTTCTCTGAATATCTTCTGGAATGCCCTAGTGCAGAAGTGAGGGGTGGATTTGCAAAGCTTATAGTATTTATTGCACATTTTTCCTTGCAAGATGGATTTTGTCCTTCAACTTTTACAGCTACAGGATCTTGTGATCAGGTATGTCAGCTTCTATTTAGTAGTTAAATATATAATGGTAAAATGATTTTTTCTGTAAGTTCAGATCAGCAGATTTATGTGCATATGTTTGGCATATTTATCAAACAAATACATCAAAATAAGCATTATTGTATTAGTGTCTCTTAAAATTGTTTTGTGTTAATGAATAATAATTATTAAATACTTTGATAAGTAAATTGGCAATTATTTAGTCAAGTGTAAAAGTTGATGGTTCACACTTTGTAAAGGATCAATGGTTGGAGTTAAACCTAGACAAGCTTCCAGAATATTTTCTGATAGGGAGGCCCTGCCCATAATGGATGTGGCTGGTGGACTGGTCTGATAGAAGTAGGAGGGAACTGTATACTTGACCAGAAAAGTATATGTATGCTGTTCTGACAAGGGAGAACTGTCCCTCTCGCAGTGAACAGTGGATGTGGTGTGGCCAGTTCCCTTGACCCTTGGTGTTGATGTGGGCTTTCCTATTAAACTGAACAGCAAACTCGAATTAAACCATCATAAACCCATATAAATTCACTTGTTCCTTTAAATCATTTGATTGTGAAATTAACATAATTTTTAGCAATCATGTTTAGCAATTAATTTTAATAGTGATATAAACCATTATTAAGTAATTTTTGTTTGATTTTGTATATTTTAAGACAAAATCTTAATAAACCAGGCTAACCTAAAACTCATAATAATCCCCCAATTTTTGTCTCCAAAGTGCTGGAATTAAAAGCACTATATTGGGGCTGGAGAGGTGGCTCAGGGGTTAAGCCTCTGCCTTGCAGGCGGAAGGTCCTGAGTTCAGATCCTAGACCTCATGTATAGATGCGGAAGCGGGGCGGAAGCGGGGCGGAAGCGGGGCGGAAGCGGGGCGGAAGCGGGGCGGAAGCGGGGCGGAAGCGGGGCGGAAGCGGGGCGGAAGCGGGGCGGCCTGCGCTTCTGGTCCTCGTAGAGCGAAGCCTGTGAATCCCGGGGCAGAGTAAACAAGGAGGAGGCGGTTCCCGAATTCGCCCGTGATTCTACACACACACACGTACACACACGCACAACTGAATAAATAACAAAAAAAGTACTAAACCATGTTTTCAGTAGATTTTTAAATACAAAACTATAGTATGTATAATTTCAGTTTTATAATTTCAAAGGTATAAAAGATCTACAATGAGTTAGAGACCTGAATAGTATTTCTTTGAAAAACCAACTACACTTAATAATTCCCTTCCTTTAACTTACTACCCAATACATGAAAACAGTTATTATATGAAAGTAAAATGTACTGTTTTTACCTGTAGTTGCTGGTAAAATTACTATTGTTTTATCTTTTACAGATATGTGATAATTTGAGCTTGAGTGATCAGTTATTAAAAGCAGTATTAAATCTCTTGAGAGAATTTTCTGAGCATGGACAACATCTACAACAATATTTTAATTTATTCGTGATGTATGCCAATTTAGGTAAGAACTCTATATGTAAAAGCAATGATTACCAAATAATAATTATTAAGTAATGAAAACATTTCATCAAATGACAAAATATAATTATCTATACTGGAATTTTGACTAGTTTTGCGAAGGTCATGTAAAAATAAATCAGGATTGCTGGGAGAGTAGTATATAAAGGCCATGTTTATTTCCAGAACACAGTATTTCATAACACTCCTCCCCTTGAGTATTTCTCTTCATATTCCCTCCATCACACTGCTGCTCATGGTAACCTGTATCTTCTCTTCCAAGAATTTTATGCTCACTTCTCTCCTCCTGTCCACTTCTAAGTTTTCTCTTTCAATTTTAATAGATAGTTTTCTTGGATATAATCTATGCTGGCAGTTTTGATCTTTCAGAACTTAGAATACATCTAAATTTTACCAAATTTTGGCTTATACTCTAATAAGTCATCTTTGTATATGGCATGATCCTTCTGTCTTACAGAAGTCCATGACTTTTTTTGTTTTTCTAAATATATAATGTGTTAAGAGGAGCTTTTTATTTCTGTTGTGTTTTGTATGCTTTAAGCACCATGTATGTGGATGGGTATCTTGGAAAATTTCCTTCTGTAATTTCATTTCAAATATTTGTGTGTATGTGTGTGTGTGTGTGATATATGGTTATGTGTAGACGCAAGCATTTGAGCATGTAAGCCTATGGATGCCCATGGATGATTTCTGGAATCATCCTGGAGTGCTCTACCTTCTTATTGCTTTGCTCTGGAATTTCCCATGCTCTGCATTCAAGGGCTGGTGTGAATGTGGCCACCATTTATTTCCACAAGGCATTTTTAGATAGGATCCTGTATCCAAACTCAGGTCCTTTTGCTTATGTGGCAAAGACTTAACTCCAGAGCCATCTTACCAACCCTATGATTTTTACATAAAACTCTTCAATACCAATAATTTTAAGGTTTTGTCTTTTCATGGTATTTCAAAACTCCCTTTTGTTCTATAATACTGTTATTTTAACATGTCATTGCCCTTTATAGAATGATCCAACTCCTCTAATATGTTTTTCATCCGATATTCTTTTACCATTTGGTCTATTTTATTTGTGAGGTTTTTCCATTTAAATTCCTGTTTATTTTATTGTATTATTAACTTTTTTAAATTGAAATATTTTGTTTTTCTTCTTTTGAAGTGGATTCCTCTCTCTTTTGAGTTATTTAAAAACATTATTAGTCATTAGATTTTTTTTTTCTTGGAAGTTTTTTTGTCAATTGCATATTACTTTGAGATTGCTCTTTTGGGGGGAGATATTTTGACTTGATCTTTTTATGCGTGTGTGTGGCATGCATTCATGTGTGTGTTTTCTTTCTGGAACTTCTAAGTTTGCTCTGTTATTTCTGGTCACATTTGTTCTTTTCCTGGAAATATTAACAATTTTAAGGAATGGATTAAATTGTACTAAGTTGAGGTGCCATCTTTCTCTGGGGGACTGTTAATAAAGATGCAGATTCACTACCTATTTTTCCTCCAAGAATCAACTACTATCTTCAGTAACAAGTTGCTGTCCAAGGGTCAGCACACTTGGCTAATACATATCTTTGACTCCCCAAACTTATTATACTTCCTGTGTTGGAAGTAAGATGGGTATGTGAATGTTGTTTTTCTTAAAATGAGTTTTTTTGTCCACTTGAGATGGAGAAACAGGTTTAGTGAGTTTCAAATAGACTACATTGAGGAAAGCAAGTCTCCAATAAGGGGTGTACTTAGAAAGAGTCCCAAAGCTGCACCATGGAATTGGTAGTTTTGAGGGAATACATTTGAGTTAAGTTGACGTACTTCATGTCTTATACTGGAGCTCCATCCAAATCAACCAAACACACCTCCAGTTGTTCCCATATTAAGATGTTCCCATATCCTGGGGTGTTGGACCTGACCATGGATTAGGCTTTATGGATTAACAAGATATGGATCTCCTGCTGAGAGATGCGTAAATGAAATCTTTAAAGTATAAAAATATCAAGTCTAAGATGTTACAAAACTTCTGTTTGATATTTCCATTTTAAATATTGAATGCTCATAAAATTTTATTCTATAATACAAAATGTTACATAGTTCAGTACTAAGTCCACAACACCAATAATCCTATAATAACAACCAATAATCCACTCTTCTGTTCCACTCTTACTGTTACATGCTTTAGTATAAGTATTATATTACATTTTAATTAGAGTGTCATCAAACAAGTGTCTATGTACTCCACATTGGCCCAATAACAGACTAAAACAACGATTACAATACAATCCAACTTTGTGAGTCAGTGATTTTATTGGAGTTACTAGTCAAATGAGGATTATCTACAGGAATAGAAACAACTCAACGGCACCTAAATCATTGCAAGCACATCTCAACATGAGACTCAAAAGAGTTACTGGAACTTTCTGCATGACTTGATAACACTGGCACTTTCTGCATGACTTGATACAAGTTTAGCCCCTTGTACATACTCCGTTGGCACCTTCCATTGAAATTGTTTTCTGCTTTTCTTTTTCTTTGGGAGGTATTTCTACTTTGAATCATATTACATCTAAGAATCTTTTGAGACTTGATGAGAATAAGATGAAATGTTTCAAATTTCTACAAAATAGACACAGAACTTACCCTACTGTGTCCACTTAGATCACACTCAGATCAAAGTTCAAAAGAGCATAATGTTATGTCTTATGACAAAATGCTATGAGATACCTAAATATCCTAATATCAATTTAGTTGGAATACAAACATATCCTAATTTCAATTCAATTTGTATACTAAATGTCCTAATTTCAATTTGTATTCCAGTAAGAGCTTTTATTAACTAATTTGGTCTTGTTCTGTATCATGGTGCTTGCTTCTTTAAAATGGTGTCATGCTATGTAGTCCATTTCATTCTTTAGTTCATTATATAGCCCAAGGTGGCATTGAATGCTCAGTTCTCCTGTCAGCCTCCCAAGTAATGGAATGCGGAATGCACCATGATGTCTGGCCACAATGTTAGCTTCATAAAAATAAATAACAAGTTAGCAAAACCATTAAAGAAAACGGACTACATCCTGGTGACACACACCTGTTAAACATTTGGGGCCTCAGATAGTTGAATTAGAGCTAAGGTGAAGGAACAGTTTATACTACATAGTAAATTCAAGACAACTCTATATCAAAAAAAAGGAGGAAAGTAAGGATGGAAAATTCTTCAATTACAATAGAAGTACTTTAATCCAACTATTTGTAAATCATATGCTTACCCAACATGATCCACAATGAAGTATGGGCAATGAAAAGAAAAACACTATTTTTTAATTTTTTTCTATTTTTACAAGGATATTGAGTGTTTATCCCTTTCCTTTCTATCTCCAGCCTTCTGTCCCCTCCTTTCCCTTCATCATTCCCTCCCATTCACCCTTCCTCCTATATGCTTCTAGGCTCATCTAGCTTGTCTTACTACTGTGGAGGCTCAACTCTCCCAAGTGTATCAAGTTATCTCTCTTCAGGCCATCCCACTAATGTGTGCATTTACCTTCATTCATCCAGCTTTAGACCCAAAGATTTCCATTAAGAGTTCCCATTCTATGGTTATAATAATTACCTACAGAGCATTTTGATGTACTGTCTTCCTATTTATAGGTTTATTAGTTGAGAAAGACAATAAGATTAAGTGATATTTGTACTTCATATTTTGACCTGTTTCATTGACCAATATACACAAGTAATATAAGCTTAATCAGCAAGAGAGAGAAAGAACATGTATGGGAATTTGAGGATGATTCTCAGAAGCCTTCTCCATGTATATTCTGGGGATTGAGTTCAGGTTATCTGATGTGCACACAGGCATCTTTATCCATTAAGTTATTTTGCCTGTCCAGCACTGGCAATTTTTTTTCCACTCATGCAAACTTGATAGGCACCCCATTCCCCTCCCTCCCTCTACCCCTCTCTGGATTCCCCTTGTTCCCTCCTCTTTTTTCCCTTCCTTTCCCCCTCTCTCCCTTTCTCCCAGTGCCCTCTCCCCCCCCCCTTTTCTGGAGAATCCTTTACATACATGCCAAACTCTCCTCTGGGTCTTCCTCTTTTGATGAGGTGTAAAGACTCAGTAGCATTGCCTAGAACTCTTTTTGTTGTTGTTGTTCCCCTTTAGTATAGGAAGACTACTGTGGCTGTTAATCCCTTGCCTCTAAGGATCCTAGTGCCTGTGATTCATGCTAGCCTTTGGGGGTGGGGGTCAATGATATGTTGGTAATTGTGCAGCATTGGCAATTTCTATAAAGATTTTTATTTCTTGGTTAATTTGTATTCCCTAATACATTATTGTGATGAGCATTGCTATTGAAACCTAGAAAATTCACATTTCCTTTGGGCTTAGTGTATTTAGGATCCTAACATTATGCTCATAATTTCAATTGTAATATTTACTATTTAAAAAGTTTGTATTGTGGGCTAGAGAAGTGGCTGAGGAATTAAACCTCTACTTTGTAAGTAGAAGATCTTGAGTTTGAATCCTGGATCCCTCTAGAAAATGCTAGGTAGAAATGGCCTGTACTTCTGGCCCTAGAAACTCCAGAATAAAACAAAAAGGATGTAACATAATCCAGGGTAATTCCCAAAGTCATCTTTGGATGTCAGTAGGCATACACAGTGCCTTGTGATACGTTCAAACACACACACAGAGACACACACACAAAGAAGAAAAAAACAGTTTGTATTAGGTCAGGGAGATGAACTAGGATTAACTCAGGTAAAGGGTCCTGAATTTAGATCCACATGTTCCATGTAAAAATGTCAGGGAATATGATGATATACTGCAATTCCATCACTGGAAGATAAGGCCTGAAAAAAAAAACCATAGCAAAGCAATAAAGAAGTAAAGAAATCCATGGTGATTCCAGTATCACTTATGGACTGCCACAGACACTCACATTCAAGTGCATATTATGCACACACACACACAGAATAAATAATAAATAACAAAGCCTTTATTTTGTGTTTTGCATTCATTGACTGCATCCAACACTAACATAGTTTTTACTTGTAAAACAGTTCTCAGCAATTGTGATTTTTTTATTAGTATATTGCTATCTTTTCTAATTTTTCATAAGTATTTGCCCTTTCCCTTTTTTTATAGGTTTGACAGAAAAGACACAACTTTTAAAACTGAATGTACCTGCTACCTTTATGCTTGTGTCTTTAGACGAAGGACCAGGTCCCTCAATCAAATACCACTATGCTGAGTTAGGCAAGTTATACTCAATAATATCTCAGCTTATTTGCTGCTGCAGTGTCTCATCAAGAATGCAGTCTTCAATCACTGGTAAAGTAAAATATTATATTCTATAGTAATTTTAAAATAATGACAGCTGTGTAAATTGATTTAAAATATTTCCATAGATTTATGAATAAAAAGTCAAAAAACTCATGAATTTTATTTATTATTTATTCCATTATGCTGTATGAGTGTGTGCGCTTGTATGTATGTGTGTGTGCGTGTATGTATGTGTGTGTGTAGAACTACGGACGAATTGGGAACCACCATGGACTATCTCCATCTCCTCCTTGTTTACTCTGCCCCAGATTCACAGGCTCCGCCCCTGCTTCCGCCTGGCGTCTATACGTGGGGTCTAGGATCTGAACTCAGGACATTCCGCCTGCAAGGCAGAGGCTTAACCCCTGAGCCACCTCTCCAGTCCCCAGAAAACTCAGGAATTTTTAACTGATAGCCTTTTGGAGTTTTTTTTCTGATTTTTGTTATTTATTTTCGTTTGTTGCAAATATGTCTTAGGTAATGTGTGCCATACATGTGTGATGCATGTACATGAATATGTAGGAGTTTGCTCCACATGGGTATATGAAGTGCAAAGTAGTAATATTACAGTAGATTTCTTTTCTATAAGATATAAACATAAATTTATATATAAAATATATAAAATTTTCTACTTTATTAACTTACATCAGTCTTCCACTGAATGGAAGCTCACTGGATTGACAAGATTGGCTGAAAATTAGGACTAATGAGTTCTTGAAAGTCACTTATCTCTGTCCTACAGTGCAATTACAGGAAAATTAATTAGCTATATCCATCTTTTTTTGGGTGAGTGCTGGGTATTTGAACTCTAGTCCTCTAACAGAGAAAATTCGCTTTGCCCATTTCCTTACTTCCATTGGTTGTTCACTTATTTATGCAGAAGGTCATACTGTAGTCCTAGCTGACTTCAAATTCAAAGCAGTTCTCCTGATTCCACCTCCCTTATGCTAGTATTACAAAATTGGATTGCAGTAGCAAATTTGAACTGTTACCTTTTACATGTCTTACAGAAACTGCTTAAAGTCTGGAAATTGTGATACATAATATATTTTTGAAATAGTTTAGGAATTTATAATTTTTCTACTTTAGAAATTATATTTTTATATTTCATCACCTGATTACATTTTTATTATGCCTATTTTAAAAATTTAAATAAATAAATCTGGTTTTGGAGATAGAGATTATCTTATTATCATTGGTAAATCTGTTCTAGGTAATCTCCCACTTCCAAATCCTTTTGGTGATCCTCATTTATCGAAACCCATAATGCCCATTCAGCATAATGTGGCCGAAATGTTATTTGGAAGAACAAGTTATGTGAAGAAAATTATTGAAGACTACAGCAACTCAGAGGAAACTGTCAAATTGCTTCGCTTTTGCTGCTGGGAGAATCCTCAGTTTTCATCTACTGTCCTCAGTAAACTCCTTTGGCAGGTAGAAGAAACTTAAACATATCTAGTTTTATATATATTCTTTTAAATAAGAGATTAACTGTTTTAAATGTTTTTAGGTTGTATATTCATACACTCATGAACTTCAGCAATATTTGGATTTGCTGTTCCTGATTTTACTGATTGAAGACTCCTGGCAAACTCACAGGTGGGTATTTTTATGTTGCCATCATAATTCACAGCTTCATAAGTTCTAAAAGGAATATCTGTTAGGTCATAATAGAGTTCCCATGCTAATGGGAAGCTTAATAAGGGCCACCAAGCTATGCCACTGAATCCTGAATCCTCACTAGGGTGGAGGACTCAGAGGAAGGTTTGGAGCCCACATAAATGGATGCTCCAGGGGGAACGGAAGAAGGGGGAAGCACCAGGAGAGGGAAGGGGAGGAGGGGATTGAAGTGAAGGGGGTAAGAGGCAGTGGAATGGGTGATAGCAGGTTAGGAGGAGGATAAGGGAGAGGACAGGGGTACCTATTGAACTTGTATGATTAGGAAAAAAATAAAATTGGGAGAAAAAAAGAATATCTGTTAGTAGCCAAATGTATGCTTGCTTTTTCATGTTCAGTGTTTTATTGAACATTTAACTTCTTATTTTTTGAGGTTAATCATAAAATAATTATTTTTTTAATTTTTGAAGTTTTTATATAAACAGAATGAAATATGCCTTTGCCCCTTCTGTTTTTCTTCCTCTCTCATCACCCTATTTTCTATTCACCAATTCATTCACGTTTTCTCACATTCTCATGTCCCTCTGCAAGAATGAACCATAGGCCTATACTGACAGGAGTCTGGATATCAGTGTAGTAAAAATAGTCCTCAAGTGGACAGACTTATGGTTCCAGTTCTCTTGTTGGGCACCTGCCCCAATGATTCTCTTGGTGTACTTGTTTCTCCTGAGGTCCTCACCCCTGGAGAAACTTTTGGTTAGTCATTTTTTGTGGAGATCTGGTGAAAGTAAATCTCAATGAAGTAAGCTCTGGATGCAGCAGCCCTGTCGTGACTGGAGTGTCATGTCAGACAATATTCCTCCCCACTCATAGATTTTTACAAACTTACTCCATTAGATTCCCAGATGATTTTATGGCCTGATTTAGTATACTCTGCATTCTGCCCAGTGGATCTCTAATCATCCATTACAATTACATCAGAGTGTTGAGTATTGACAGTTTTTTTAATCTAGGGATTTAATAAGAAGTACAAAGGGACTGGAGAGGTGGCTCAGGGGTTACACCTCTGCCTTGCAAGCAGAAGGTTCTGAGTTCAGATCCTAGACCCAACGTATAGACACCAGGCGGAAGCGGGGGCGGCCTGCATTTCCGGTACTGGTAGGGCGGAGCCTGTGAGTCCCGGGGCAGAGTAAACGAGGCGGTGAGGCGATCCATGGTGGCTCCCGAATTCACCTGTGGTTCTACACACACACACCCCTACGCATACACGCACAATTGAATAAATAAAAAAGTACAAAGTAGTTTCCTATCAATAATTTATAATTAACACCAAGATTTCTGTTCTTGTCTAGTGTCTGTTTTCTCACCTTCCACTATTATTTGGACAGGTTTATGACAATAAGAGGGCTTTGAACCCATTCAGAGAGTAATTGGCTATCTGAGGGCATTATATACCTTCATTACTTCACTGAATTCTTCTTGACGAAGTTGTTATTGTAACTTGCAGCACAGTTGGGTGGAGCCTTTGATCACTTTCCCTCCCCTCCCCAGCCATTCACTTTGTTCTCCAACCTTAGTATATCACAACCCCTTTCCTTACACGATTTTCTTACTCATTTATTTGTCTGTGTTTTTTTTTTCCACTCTTTTAGGCTCTTCTAAACTCACTTTTTTAGAATTTTCCATTTTTTAGAATTTTTACAGAATTTTCCATTTGAATATAACATTCTGAGGTTCACTTATAAAGGAGAACATGAGGCATCTGTCTTTGTATATGAGATACTCACTGAGTACTATTTCTTCCAATTGCGTCCACTTTAAAGCAAATTTTATTAATTCATTTTTCTTTACTACTGAATAGTATTTCATTCTGTATATTTTTATTACTCATTCTTCTACTGTCAGGCATCTAGGCTGGTTCCATTTCTTTGCTATTGTCAATAAAGCTGCAGTGAACATGTACAAGTATCTCTATAATAAAATGTAACTAAGCTCTGTGTGTGTGTGTGTGTGTGTATGCATCTGTGTCTATGTGTGTTATCAAAGGATACTCACATATGTGTGGGTCTGGAGGCCAAGGGTAGTATCAGGAAACATCTCTTTCTTGCTTTGCTCTGGAGTTTCCTAGACTGCACATTCCATGATAGAAAGACATTTCACCAAGCATTTTTACCTGGAATCTGGGATTCAAATTCAGGTCCTTGTGTGAGGGAGCCATCTCTCCAGCTATAAATTTCATTTAAAAATAATACTTAAGTAATTATAGTCTTGAATTTCAGACTAGACATGAATACTTTCAAAATTGGGACCCAGTTCACTATTACAGGTTTCAACAGATCAACTGATGTTTATGTAAATTCATCAGTCTTGACATGTTACTATTACAGGTAATTAGAACATATTTCCATTTCTACTTTTAACTGATATTTCCAAATTCAAGCTTTATTTAGTTTGCTTTAATGATATCTAATTTTTACTATTTTCTTTTTAAGATCTTATAAAATATATATTACTATGTGACTTTGGATATTTGATTCTACTAAATGTAACTGCATGCTTCCACTTTTGTTTCACTCAAGAAAGTGAAAATAAGCTATAATAATAATAAGGAAAATAATAGTAAGTTACAGAAAAGTAAATGTAGGGCTGGAGAGGTGGCTCAAGGGTTAAGCCTCTGCCTTGCAGGCGGAAGGTCCTGAGTTCGGATCCCAGATCCCACGTATAGACGCCAGGTGGAAGCGGGTGCGGGCTGCGCTTCTGGCCCTGGTAGGGCAGAGCCTGTGAATCCCAGGGCAGAAGGAGGTGGAGGCGTCCATGGTGGTTCGCGAATTCTTCCGTGGTTCTACACACACACAGACACACGCACACACACACACACACACACACACACACACACACACAATTGAATAATAATAAAAAATATTTAAAAATAATTAAAAAAAGTAAATGTGGCTGATATAACAATCTAGATTTCTGTTTAAACTAGTAGAGAATTGGTAGAATTTTATGATAAACATTTTCTTTATTCAGTCGTGTTTTTAATAGATGTTTATAAAACACTGGTTTTTTTTTCCTGGAACTAGTCTAGGCTATAGAGAATTTAAAAGGCAAAATTAACATAGATTGAAATTTGATACTAATCATCATATGAGAGAACATTACATATCACTTCATTATGAATTAAAACTAAAAGTATATACTGTTGCCTTTGGAAAGCTGGCATCTAAAGCAAACATACAAAATTTGCTTTTGAGATGGAAAAATCTATGAAGAAGAAGCACATAACATAAAGGAAAATGGTTTTTCTACTGAGTTTCTAATGTACCAATAATATATAAAAAGGCACTTTTTCCCAATAAGTAATTTTTCAAGTTGACTGTTAAAAGAAAGAACATATTGCCTTATAAAATGCTATATTACAATTTAGCTAGTATTAAAAGTAAGTACTTAAGATAAATTGTATCATTATCGGTGAGAAACTTTTTTAAATCCATTATACATGTAGTCTTAAGATCTTCATTTCATATTCTGAAATATAAATTATATAAGCTAATAGTTGGTTTTAAAGGGAAAGTGACATTGTAATTTTAATAAAAGGATAGTATCATAATTCCTTAATTCCCTTTTAGGAATTCATTTACTGTACACAAGCAAAAGCAGTTTTCATAGAAACTTGGTGAGAACTCAGAGCCTTGAAGTAGAGTACTACTAAGCTCTCTATTTTCTTAATTTATATTTTGAATTATTTAATATTTCTTTGTTTTCTTGTCTAGTAATGAGAATTGAAGAATCTAAATGTTTCTTCCAGGTGTTAAAAATTTTGTTTCTTAATGTTTTTTAGAATCTATAATGCACTCAAAGGAATTACAAACAACCGAGAGGGACTACTGGATGCAATCCAACGCTCTAAAAATAACTTTAAAAAAAGAGGATATCAATGCATAAAATTTATGGTAGCTCTCTTTTACAATTGTCCAATTGCCTACCAAGTCTTACAAGTAAGGGTTACTTATTATAATTGTATAATTTTCTGAGCAAAAATTTTAAAAGTTACAAAAATTCAGATGTTACCATTTTAATTAACTACTGAAATCATTTTTTAAAAAAATCTTCTATTGAAGGCTAATGAAGATCTGAAAAGAAAGTGGATCTGGGCAGTAGAATGGCTTGGAGGAGAACTTGAAAGAAGACCATATACTGGCAGTGCTCAGAATATTTACAGTTTGTCTTCTCATATGCAAAGCAATGAAATATCAAATGGATATTTCTTAGAGAGATCACATAGTACACAGGTGACACTTGCAAAAGCTCGTGAACTCTGTCCAGAAGAGGTAAAACAATAAAAATAAATGACACTAATAGGAAAAGAATGGAAATGAATGCAAGAAAAGTAACTTATTTGTAGATCAGTGTTTGAATATTAAGATAATGTAAAAATTACATTATCATTCTTTCCTTAGATTATTAATGATAAATTTGTGTGACTTACACTGTTAGAATTATTTGATATTGTCTCAAATAATATCTGTAAGAATTAAATTTATTTTATTATAAATTGCTGTAGCTACAGTAAAGGAAAATTTATTAGGAAATCAGCTTTGTTCATTTATGAATTTTTAAACTTTATGTGAAAGAGAATAAATGAGTTTGTTTTCTATTTATGTTTTTGTATTTTTATTTTTTCTAAGACAAATTCTAATTAATTCCAAGCTGGCCTCTAATATATTTCCAAATATAACCTTAAAATCATAATCTTCCTACTTCTGCTTTTCCAGTATTGGACTTAGTGTTGTGCTCCTCAACACTTCACTATAACCTTTATCTCTTCTATATTTAGGATCCCAATGACAAGAATACTATAGATTATTATGAATCATCTCTACCAGAAGGTGCAACATTTTATCCTCATACGCCTGGATCTCAAAATCTACAGGTAAATAGTTGTTTTCATTTTTATCCTTTAACACAACTTTTATGACTCATATAAAAAATATACTGGTTCGTGCCTGGCGAAATTTCTCAGTGATCAGAGACACCTGCACCATACCTCACAACCTGATTTAAATGCCTAGAAAATTGAGATAGAAACTATGATAAAAACTAGCAAAAATGAAGCAAGAAATAAAAAAATTTCAAATAAATTCTGAGAACCACTCACCAAAGAATGGACCTTATGGAAGACAGAGTACAAGTCACTTAACTAAAGAAATAATATTTTTGGGGCTGGAGAGGTGGCTCGGGGGTTAAGCTTCTGCCTTGCAGGCGGAAGGTCCTGAGTTGGGATCCTAGACCCCAAGTCTAGACGCCGGGCAGAAGTGGGGGCGGCCTGCGTTTCGGGTCCTGGTAGGGCGGAGCCTGTGAATCCCTGGGCAGGGTAAACAAGGAGGAGGTGGAGGCGTCCCGGGTGGTTCCCGAATTCGTCTATGGTTCTACACACACATACATACACACACGCGCACACATGCATACACGTACAATTGAATAAATAATAAAAAAATTTTTAAAAAGGACATGTATGTCCTTAAAAAAAAAAGAAATATTTTAAGAAAAAAAGTAAACAGATGTAGTGTATAGCAAATTTTTGAATCCCATGAGAAAACCAAAACATAGATGCCCAGGTTAAAGACATAAATAATATACTCAGAAAGCCACAGGAAAAAATTTACCAAATACCCTCCCAGACACAAGAAGACAAGTATTTACAACACTAAATAGACACAAAAAATAAAGTCAACATAAACATCTGATAGTTAAAAAAAATTAAAAACTAAAGACCACAAAAGAGACAAGAACTATGAAGTCAAAGCCATTAGAATAACAATTAAAAAATAGTTCTACAGAGGATATGGATAGGACTGTTACAAACTCAAGAAAAATAAGTACAAGTGAACACAAGAGTTAATACCAAGGCAAAAAAAATTAGAAAAAACTATGGTAAAACCTAAATGTGACAGGAAACAAATACACATATTTCACTAATAACTGAATATCAGTGGCTTCAAGTCTCCCTATATATATACTAGTAGTTTGCATAAAAAAAAGAAACACACTTCAGTGTGTTTGACTTGAGTGTCAAAGATAAGACTTCACCTTAGAATAGTCATGTAAAACTATTTCAAGAAAAGGAACCAGAGAATAATCAGTAGTTATCTTCACTTCTGACAAAATAGAAATAAATCAAAACTTAGCCAAAAGAGATAAAGGAGATAACTTCAGATACATTAGAGTAATCAATCAGGAAGAAATTATAATTCTGAACATGTATTCACCAAATAAATGTAATATGTAACACCTATATAAAGGAAGCACTACTAGATAGACATAAAAAGCATAGGGCAACTCCATCACATATTAGTGGGAAATGTCAGTATTCCACTCTCATTAACAGGCCATCCAAAGCAAAATAAACAAACAGTAGAACTCAATAAAGCCATAAACTAAATGACACTAAAACATCTATAGAACTTTCTCCCAATTAACAAAGAATGTACAGTCTTTTCAGCAGCCCATGAAATTTTCTAGAATATACATCACTTTTTAGGACATAAGTCAAGTCCCCATAATTATAAGAGAGCTAAAACAGCATTTTGTAAACTAGCAGATCGTAATGAAATAAAATTATAAATCAACATGAAAAACTACAGAAATTATATAAACTTGTGAAAATTAAGTCAAGCATTATTGAAGGATCATTGAAAGAAATTTTTTAAAGGAAATAAAAATATCTTAATAAAAAAACATGATATATCAAAACTTGTGAAACACAATAAAAGCATTCCTCAGAAGGAGCATTATATCCCTCATCATCAAAAAATAGATAACAAATAAATAATCTGATAATTGATAAGGCAATGGAAAAGCAAAAACTAACCCCAAAATTAAAGAATCATATAAAATATCGATCCCAGACATGCAAATTTCGTTCAATACATGTAGATCAATATATATATAATGTATTACATAAATGGACTTAAGACAAATATAATATAGTAGAAGGGAAATACACCAAAAATAAGTCCAGAAATTAATGAAATCGAAACAAAAATGAAAGTCATTGAAGTAGAGTTTGGTCTTTGAAAAGGTAAGCAATATTGACAAACTTCTAGCAATATTAATCAAAAGAGAGAAAAAGACCCATCCATGTAAATAACATTAGAAGCAAAAATGAATTCACTGCATCAGATACAGAAAAACCATAGAAAATTGAAGTGGAATATAAGAAGGGTCTCTAGGCAATGCTACTGAGTCCTTACACCTCATTAGAGTGGAGGACCCAGAGGGAAGTTTGACATTCACACTAATGGATGCGCCAGGGATGGGGGAGGGGACACTGGGAGAAAGGGGAGGAGAGAAAGGAAGGGGAAAAGGGGGGAGAGAGCAAGGGGATTCAGGGAGGCGTGGAGGGAGGAAGGGGACCAGGGTATCTATTAAGTTTATATGAGTGGAAAAAAATAAATAAATAAGTAAAAAGATACATAAAATTGTGAGGTCATTCTTCAAAGATTTATACTGTTAATCTAATATATATATATACACATGAATTTGTAAGTACATTTAACTTGCCAAAGTTAAATCAACAGGAAATAATTTTAAAAAACCTTTAACAAGCAGTAATTTAAAAACCACCTTCCTAAGATATAGCAAGGACCAGATGGATTTAGCACAAAATTCTACAAGTTCGTTGAAGACTAGTTAACACCAGTACTTTTCAAATTGTTTAGTAAAATAGAAAAGGAAAGAAAAATTTTCAGACTTCTACAAACATAGAATTACTCTGATATTAAAATCAAATAGACATATCAAAAAAGAATTATAGACTTGATAAGTCTATATGTAAAAAATAAGTCTTATGTAAAAAATCAAAACAATAGACTGAATTCAAATTTACAGACCGAATAAAAACATAAAAAGATCATTCATCCAAGATATGTAAGATTTTTAAAGCACATGTAAATCAACAAATGAAATTCATCACATAAACAGACTTAGATCTATAAACCCTCCAGTACGAAGTATGCAGTACTGAAGGAGCTATTGGATATAGAGTTTACTAAACAATACAGAAAATTACTCACTAGAACTGGATGGTAAGAGCCTATTGCTGAAAGTAACATACAGCTTAGCTGCTGGACGTGAAGAAAATAAGCTAGAAGTGATCCATTCTAGTCTAACAATATACTACTCTAAAGTAATATGCAAGCTGCTGAAGGAGAAAAAATCTGTCAACAGTCTTACCCATCTAAAAGTCCTGTGAGTTTTAATATGATCCAACTGGACAAAAAAAGTATTACATTGTAAGAATTTCACAAATGCTATAGAAACAACAATTTGCTGTATGATTAGACGTAAGGGATAATAAAATACACATGCACAGTTAGCCTGATTGAGAAGGTCCATTGGCCTAGCCAAATAGACATGACAACACACCTGTTTTTGAACACTCCTATGAAGACTTGTCTCTATCAAATTTAGTCTGGAAACAGAACCATAGTATCACAACAAATGTAAACGTAACAAATGTAAGCAACAGAGGAGTATTCAAACAGACAGGACATCCAAAAATACTTCTGTCCACCTAGTTTTTGGTACACCACAGAGAACAGAAGAGAAAGCATCTATATGATAACTGTATTTGGGGAGAAGCACTAACAAGCAATATCCTCTAGACATAAAACCACTACAATCCTAGATACATTACAACAAATCTCACTTGCAAAGATCTATATAACATTGGTCCAAACACCATGTACAGCGAGTGAGAAATTCAGATGGTCTTATCCCTTAGAAGTGGCTATTGATAGGCAAAGCTGTTCACAAGAAGAGACCTTCATGTATCAAGGTTCTATCTGCTGAAATATTGCTTATGCTCCAGAAGGTTTCCAAACACATGCAAGAAAAGATATTCCTTATGGGACTTAGTGGGATATGTAATTATTTGCATTGTTGCTCATAAATTCACTAACAAAAGGATTTAAGAAAACAAGGGTTTATTCTTTTTTTCAATAATGTGGTTATAGTTGCTTGTCCAGCTTGTCAGGAGAGCTTGCAGTAATATCAAAGACCAAGGAATCTATATCACATCCACAGAACAGCTAAGAGAGGGACAATCCCTACTTATTATACCAGCATGTCTGGCCAAATATAAAAAAAGGATGCAAAATTTCTTGATCAGGTTCTCCAGCTTATACACCTTCCCAGAAAGTTGACCTGCTTATCTTTGGCTGACCCTTCTCCATCAACTAAACAATCCCCTGCAAATTCACTCTGGGTTTGACTCAACTGCTAATTCTTTGCAAGTATGCCTAGAACTTGAATCCTCAACCATCAAATTGAAACTTGTATCTAACTATGATAGGATATAATGAGACACATACACAAGGACACTGTGGTAAGAAGGATATATAGGGATATATTAGGGTAATAAAAAGGGGAAAACCTTTAAAAATCCATTGAAATTTTAAATAACATTTTTTGCTACTTTTACAAGGATATTGAGTATGTCCCAGCTTCCTTCCTTCCTATCCCCTCACTTTCCTCCACCATTCCCTCACGCTCCCACTTATCCTTCTGCCTCTATGTTTCTATGGACCCCTGGGTTCACTCTAGCTTGTCCACTTATCAGTACTCAGGCCTATGGTATATCAAGTTATCTCTCTTCAGTCCATCCCCACTGATACGTACATTTCTGTTTACTCAGCCAGCTTTAGAACCAAAGATTTCCACTGTAAGTTCCCATTCTATGGGTAAAATAACAGCTACATACAGAGAATTTTGATGTACTGTCTTCCTACCTATAGATTTATTGGCCATCTTCCCTATTGATCTATATCCTTCCCATTGGGTACAAATGGGTCTTGAATCCAATCAGAAAATTGTTAGTTGCCTTTGTAGTACTCATGCCACTATTACACTGGTGATCACCTGCTACCATGGTGATTTATATTGCACCTTTCAGATCTCTTGCTATTGGTGGAGCTTGTGATCATTTGTTTTCCTCCAGCAGTTTCTAAAGTATTCATTGATAATGTGTAAGCTATCAAACAGTCCTTGGACCAGTTCCACTTGATATATTTTGCCCATGTTCTGTGATCCATTTGTATTGCTTTTTCAGTAATAAGATCTTACTGACAATTTTTAGTAAGCAAGCAAGAGCAATGGCAAAAGTCTATAGTTTGGGGGGCCTAATTTTAGACCTCTCTGATCAACCTTTTGTCAGGAAATGTCACATTCCTGTTACTTCTAATGTTTTGTTCCTGGGTTCTAAATGGATCAGCTCACAGGTTTTTTTTCCCATTTTCCTCACTCTATGCTCCTTTTCATAGGGACTGCCCATTGTTCCTTTAAGAGACATGGGTTTTTTTTACATATTACCAGCATGGGATGTTCCTTTTGGGTTACATCCAATAATATTAGGACTTTTCTATAAATTCCTCTGTTCCTCCTATCTCCCATGTGTCCCATCCCTTCATTCCCTGCTATGTATTTTTCCCAATTATTCCTCCTTCACACCTATTCTGGGATCCTGTCTTCCTTTTAAAAGGTTTCACCCTTACTATCCCTTTCCACCTCCCCACTCATAGGTCTTTTATCGAATTTTCTGTTAGAATAATTCTTAACCAAAAACATTGAAAAGGATATCAGTTCAGTTGTCTCTTCAGTTCATATCCTTCTCTTTTTTAGGTTCTCGTTCTAGTTTACAGTAGCAGGGATGGGTACCATTCTGACAAGTGGGCCTTGAATCCAATCAGAAAGCTGTTCTACATATAACAAAGTAATTTGAGTCCCATGTCACCAACAATGCATAAATTTTTCATGGTGTCTCCTGAAATTTCCTCATTCAAGACATAAAAAAATGATCAGGAACGAACGTCTGTGAACTTAATTGACCTCACAAAGTCTAGCATTTGCTAAAGGCACCAAGATCCTTGGAGGCAAGGGATTGACAGCCACAGTAGTGTTCCTATGCTTAAGGGGAACATGGGAAAGGGTTCAGGAAAATGCCACTGGGTCTTTGTACGTCATTGGAGAGAAAGACCCAGAGGAGAGTCAGGCATGCACAATAAAGGACTCTGGGAATTGGGGAGGAGGCACTGGGGGATGGGGAGGGAGGAGTGGAGGGAGGGAACTGGTGTACCTAATAAGTTTGTATGAGTGGAAATAATAAAGAATGTATATAATAAAAAAGACATAAAAAATGAAGAAAGTTACAGATAGAAAAAGATTTACAAGAAAAATAGTATTTGGCCAAAAAATTTTAAGCAACTTAATATAACATTAAACTGCAAATGTGCATTTATTATGCATTGGTAATGAACTTTAGACACAGAAAGAAGTTTCTGTGTTTCACAGACTGATTTCCAATTGTGTCAACTTCAAAGGATTTTGTTTCCAGCCCAACATATAATAAGTGCTCACTTATAATCACAGCAACTCACTAGGTAACTGGGCAACAAGATAGCCAGTCTAAAGGTATCCTGAACTCTGTAATAAAACCCTGTCTCAAAGGGAAAAAAACACTTCTAATTTTCCAACTATGTAATTGTAGCTAGTCTGGAGACCATCTCTTGGAATACCATTTCTCTTAGCCCAAGAGTTTTATAGGTAGAATAACTTTTTTTCAGTTCCTGCCTTTTTATTAATTTATGAATTTTTGTTTTGTTGAGCAGTAAATCAAACAATACTTGTAAAATATCAAAGTGGCTGGCCATACACTCCCTAGCAACACAGTTATCTGATAGACACTCTCCACAAAGGCACTTACTTTGCCATTTTCAACTTTATGTTATTTCAAGGCAGCCAACTTAACCTTCTTCCTCTTGTGCTTATTTTTCTTGGGGATGCTATAAGATTTCTTCCTTTAGTAACATCACCAAGAGTCTCAATACAAAATAAAGGATAGAATCCTTTTGGATGTTGTAGTCAAATAAAGTATGTCCTTCTTCCAGTTGCTTACCAGCAAAGATCAGTCTTTGCTGATAAGGAATTTCTTCCTTATCCTTTTCTATTGTGTCTGAGCATAAAGGTCTTTCCCATCAGGGTTTTTATGAAAATCTGCATCTTAGCAATGGTTCCACTGCAGATGGTGGATCAGAGAGAGAGTACTCTTAAACACTGTCTCTAAAAGTAAAACTCAGATATTATTAGAAGCTCACATCTTTATACACATCCTTTTCTTACATATTGTTTTATTTCCTCACAATATAAGAGTAGTTTATAAATTCTTTTTTTCTGAAACTGAGAATTTTTAAAATAATAGATCCCAAAAACTTTCTAGAATATACATTATACAAACTTTGACCTATGATTTAAATTTAATGACAATTTATTGGAAGTTTAACACATACATCTCTTTCATCTTCCTAGAGCAACCCTATAACTGGACAATCACATGCAGGTCCAGCAACAAAGCACTTGAACAACTCTCCAAAAAGTGGCGAAGCACAAGAAAGTAAGGAAGATGTATCCTCACCTCTAATGAGGAATTAGGATGTGCACATAATTAATTTACTTCCTTTGGTCCAAGCTTTATAGCCAAAACTTGTTCTGTACCTAATATTTAAATCTATAAAAATAAATTCCAAAAAAATAGGAGTGCAAAGTCTATTTACTGAGTGATTATTGTGATTATTGTGATTATTGGGTTAACATACATAGTGTTTTATGATAAATGCCTTATATTAGTATTTAACTGACAAAGATATGTAAGCAAAATTAGTTGATTATTTTTTTAATTTTTTATTTATTATTTATATTCAATTGTGTGTGTATGTGTGTGTGTGCATGTGTATGTATGTGTGTGTGTGTGTGTGTGTGTGTGTGTGTGTATGTATGTGGTGTGTGTAGAACCACGGGCAAATTCGGGAACCACCATGGATGCCTCCACCTCATTTACTATGCCCCGGGATTCACAGGCTTCGCCCTAACCAGGATCAGAAATGCTCCCACTTCTGCCCGGCGTCTCTACGTGGGGTCTAGTATCCGAACTCAGGACCTTCCACCTTCAAGGCAGATGATTAACCCCTGAGCCACCTCTCCAGCCCAAAATTAGTTGATTATTAATTATTCTAGACTCAAACTACAAATACAAAAGCTAATTTTATTATATATCTTTCATTCTGTAATCAGTATTGGCAATTCTGACAGATTTTTTCATTTACCAGAAAATTAGATATTTCTTAAAGGCAGCAAATTGATGGATTATAACTAATTAATCCATAATTTTAGCCTATCGTCTCATGATTAAGGAGTTAAATCCATTGATGGGTAAAGTTTTTATTGAGGTGTATTTGTTGATTCTTGTCATTTTTTAATTTTCATATTAGTGGTCATTTAGTAGTTGTGTTGGCATTAATTTCACTTTTATCCTTTTCATTGTGTGTGTCATTGTTGCAATCTGCCTGCATAGTTGCTGATAAATGACCAGAACACAGCTTAAGGGAACAAGGAGTTTACTTTCTTACAATAGTCCGGTTACAGTTCATAGTCCAGCTTGACAGGAGAGCACGCACCAACACCAGGGCCGAAGGAACTGGCCACCAAAACGGCTGAGAGATGGACAATCCTTACTTGCCAGACCAGCATGTCTGGCCAAGTATACAGAAGGATGCCAACTGTCTCAACCAGCTCTCTGTGATTTATCCAGGGCCTAATCCCACCCACCATGGGCTGGGTCTTCCCCAGCAGTCAGACAATCTCCTTCAGGTTTGCTCTGGGCTTAACTCAACTATCAACTCTCTACAACTGTGCCCAGAGCTCAAACCCTCAAGAGTCAAGTTGACACCTGTGCTTAACTATGACAGTCATTTTCTTCAATCTTGAATATTTTTTCTAGCATCTTATGTGGCACTTATTTAGTGGTCATAGGGGCCTTCAGTTTCCTTTTTTTTTTTTTTTTTTCCTTTTGTTGTGGAAGATTTCCTTTCATCTTTAATCATGAGTGATCATTTAGCTGAATATAGCAGCCTGGGTTAGCATTTGTGATTGCTTGTAGTGGAAGATTTTTTTCTTTCATCTTCAATCATGAATGATCATTTAGCAGCCTGGGTTAACATTTATCATTATTTACAACTTGAAGTGTGTGACTCTGTATATACTTCTTTTACTGTTTCCACTATAAAAAAAAAAACTGTTAACTGACAGACTTATCTTTAAATGTGGTTTATCTCTTGCAGCTCTCCAAAATTTGTCGTTCTTCTGTATTATAGGCCTTTTGGCTATCATTTGCCCAGGGATATTTCTAATTTGTTTATATTTGATTATATATGTTTATATTTAGGTGCAGGAAGTTTCATTTGTGACTGTGAAAAATATGTTCTGGAGTGTTTTCTTGGGTTCCTTATTCTGGGATTCCTTGAATAAGCAAGTATGGATTCTTCGTGATGTCTATAGTTATTTAATATTCCTTTCACATATTTTTTAACTTTTTCAGCTTAATGATTTGTTCAGCTTAAATTATTTTATTCTGCCATCTTGTCTTCCAGTTCTTATATTCTATCTTTTGTCTGATCTCTTCTGTTGGTGAGACTTTCTACTAAATTGTCAAAGTACTTGGATTTTATTTCGTTTTCAACTTGAGATTTTTAACTTTTTTGCTTATTTTTGTTTCTCTATTATCTTTTTCATTTTATTCAGCTGATTATTTTCCTAACTATATTTGATCATGAGATTATCTATCTTAGAATACCTTTTCCTTTTGTAGTTCCTCTAATATATCCTTGATACTATTCATAACAGACCTTTGGAATTCATTATCTTAATTATTATTTTCTTGGTAATATCCAAGAAGTTTTTCTGGTTGGAATCTGTCATTATAAGGTTGGTGGGTTTTTTTATTTTTTATTGTTAATTCAAGAGTGTGTGTATGCGTAGGTGTGTGTACCAAGGGTGAATTTGGGAATCATCATGGACTGCTTCTACTTTTCTCCTTTTTTTTTTCCCTCTCTGCCTCGGATTCATAGGCTCCGCCCACCAGGACCAGAAGCGCAGGCCGCCTCCAATTACGCCCTGTGTTTGTAGGTGGGATCTACGATCTGAACTCAGGACCCTCTGCTTGCCAGGCAGAGGCTTAACCCTTGAGCCATCTCTCCCCAAGGTTGGTGTTTTTTATTGGAGACATTTTTCCTTGTTTTTGGTGTATTTTTTGTTTTTACAATGTGACGTTTACTAGAGTTTTGCTGCTTTCTTTGTTGTGTCTTTCTGATTCTTTTGAGTCTAATGAGTTTCTTGACTTTTACAGTTGATGGAACTGCTCCACTTGATTTGGGTGATCTAGTGTTGTTAAGAATTAGCCTAGGGTTATTTGATGTTATTTTGTGGTATGGTAGATGCAGCGCACTTGTGGTATGTAAGCCCAGCCTTGGTTTAGTTAAGAAGTTTGTGAGTGGGTCACTAAAGGATGTTCCAGGAATGCCCCCCCCACTGGGAGAAAGGGAGGGAGAGAAAGGAAAGAGAAAAGGAAGAGAGCAAGGGGATACAGGGAGGGGTGGAGGGAGAGAGGAGAATGTGGAACCTATCAAACTTGTATAAGTGGAAAAAATAAAAGTTGGAACTGAAAGTTTTTTAAAAAAAGGTTTGTGAGTGGGAATAAAATTTGGCGAGTGAAGTTTATCTTAAGTATCAGAAAAGCTTCAAGATATTAAGGTGATATGGATACAGTAGTTAGGAAAAAGGGAGTTAGGGAGAGTGTACAATTTTTAGGGTTTATTACAGGTGTGCAATAGTATAAGACCCAGAAGTAGTAAGGGTGGGTGTTCAGAGAATGGGTAGGATATGTGAAAATCTTACAAAGAATGACTGTTGCTTGGAAATAAATGGAAAATAAAACCAGTTAATTACCTTTTGGTTGTGAGATTATTGGTATCTTCAGTTGGATGAGGTTGCACTGCTGCCTTTACTTTTTTTTCCTGTGGCATCTTATCAACTCTTCAATTTTTTCATGATTAGTGGGGGGTAAAGATTGATACTAGTGGTGTGAGGTGGTGACATTGGGTAGTGGTTATTGAGTCTGCTGGAGAATTCAGGTGGGGTACCCAAATGTGGTGGGTGCTGATCCTGTGTGGGTGGGGCATGAAAATATGGCTTCTAATGCTCTGTTGTTCAGTAGATTGAGGGCCACAAATCCCTATTATTAAACATAATGCACTAAAATATAAAATACATTTGTCCAAAGAAATAGAAATGATTGATCCAGTTTAGTACATTACCTTTTTTCCAGTCTTGTACAAATATTTTGAAACATAGTTCTTATTAATGAATGTGCATACCCATTCATAGCTGAAAAAGGCCGCATAAATGTTAGTTAAATATAAACCAGTTGTTCCATTATCTTCTGTTATTCCATTATCCAACATCTTCTGCTTATAGTTTCTCTCTCTCTCTCTCTCCCTCCCTCCCTCCTTCTCTCTCCTCTCTCTTCCCCTATCCCTATTCCATTCTACAGATAGTTCTTGATATTTTGTGCCCTGGTGGACCTCAGTGAATCCATATAAATGAAAACATATAAATGAAAATTCCAGTTATCTTCCTATACTGTAGAGGAGTTTTCCTATGGATAACATTCTCTGTTTTAGTTTGTCTCTTAATTTGCCAGATATATCCATTGAGTTGAGTCATTCAGGCTTAGTAATAAAGTTTTTCATTGTCTATATGGTTGAACCATTAACTAATACTACTCAAGTTAGAGCAAGGTAAGCATAGAGATTATTTCAAGTCATTATTTAATATTCAAAAGCTTCAACACTGTTTCTTCAACCATTCATTCCATTTCTGGTGTCTAGGGCACACATCTATTGTCTCTTTTAAAAACTGTCATTTTGTAGCCCTGGTTATCATTTTATAAAAAAAAATACAAATTTTTATTTAAAAAAATCCAAATTTGATCCCAAGAACATGCAAAATGGTGAAGAAGAGAGGAATGATAATAAATTTTTCATAAGTTATTCTTCAACAGACAAACAGATTAATCAGCTTTTTGAGTCCTGAAGTTGGTAATAGTTGAATCTTGAATAAGATGAGCATAACACTATAACAATATTTTCCAGAGTCTGACAACCATGATGTATGGGATCCTTCCCTTACATTCACCTTTTTTTGCCCCCAGATTTCCAAAGAAAAACCTTTTCTTTTTACACTTTAAAATTCCTTTCTTTTTTTAATACTTATTTTTTCCACTCATACAAACTTCATAGGTATCCCATTCCCCTCCCTCCCTCCACCCCTCCTTGACTTCCCTTGCTCCTTCCCCCCTTTTCCCCTTCGTTCCCCACCCCTTTCCGTTGTCCCTTCCCATCCCTAGAGCATCTTTTAGTGTTCATGTGAAACTTCCCTCTGGGTCCACCTCTCTGATGAGGTATAAGGACTCAGTAGCATTGCCTAGACTACTTTTTTGTGTTCCCCTTTAGTATGGGAACACAATTGTGGCTGTTAATCCCTTACCTCTATCGATCCTAATGCCTGTATTCCATGCTAGACTTTGGGGGGGTCAATGATATGTTGGTCATTGTGAAGGACATGCAAAGTCCTATTATGATTACTTTGGGCCTAACGTGTGGAGTATCTTGCATTTCATAACTCTTCCCCATCTTTAGGCTCTTACAATCTTTTTTTTTTATTTCCACTCATACAAACTTAACATATACACTGGTCCCCTCCCTACCTCCAACCTCCCACTGCCTTGTGCCCCTCCTCCCCTTTCCCTTCGCTCCCCATCTCTATATTCCTCAGTGCCTCTCTCTCCCATCCCCAGAACATACTGTAATGTGCATGCCAAACTCTCCTCTGGGTCCTCCTCTCCGATGAGGTGCAAGGACTCAGTGGCATTTCCAGAACCCTTTCCTGTGTTCCCTTAAGCATAGGAACACTACTGTGGCTGTCAGTCCCTTGCATCCAAGGATCCTAGTGCCTTTAGCAAATGCTAGACCTTATGGGGTCAATAGTGTGTTGGACATTGCACGGGGCAAGCAAAGTACAAATATGATTGCTTCAGCCCTAACTTGTATGGAGTTTCTTGCATATCAATGCTCCTCCCATCCTTGTGCTCTTACAATCTTACCACCCCCTCTTCCACAAATTTCCCTGAGCTTCAGGATGGAGAAAGATTCGTCTGGCCTAATTCTAGGTGGTTGATATAGAGTCTCTGAAGTTCTGGATTATGGTTTGTTCATTTTCTTTTGCAGTTTTGCTGCTCCTGCAATGCCCTTCATTCCATCCTGATGGGTATAAAATGTCACCCCCTGGCCAGAGATAAAAAGGCATTAACTCATTTTTGATGGCTAAGTAGTATTCCATTGTATTAATGTACCACATTTTCCTTATACACTCATCAACTGTTTGACATTTAGGTTAATTCCATGACTTTCCTCTTGTAACAGTGATGCTATGAACATAGTCATGCTTGTGTTATCCACGTCAAATTTGCTATATGGGGGGTTATTCCCAAAAGTGGAATACCAGGGTCATCTGACATTTCAATTTTGAATTTCTTTAAGAATCTCCACTCCCTTTCCCCACCCCGCTCCGCCGGTGAGGATGTGAGCGTGCGGTCTAGCCCGGCCTCAACCCGGGACCTAGGTAAGCTCCGCTCGCGCCCGCCCACCAGAACACCAGGTCAGCCCAAAGGGACACAGCTCCTACCCCATCCATCCAGCCAGAGCCGCGCGCAGGGCCCAGGGACGAGGAGGACCTCCCCCTGCGCCCGGACCCAGCCCCAGCTCCCCCTGAGATAAATAGCTCCACGCCGACGGCCCCATCCTCCCTTTCCCCACCCGGCTCCGCCGGTCGGGATGCGCGCCCGCGATCCAGCCAGGCCTCATCCGCGACCTAGGTAAGCTCCGTCCCTGCGCACCCCAAGAATCCCAGGCCAAATAATTTAGTTAAGTGAAATTGAAAGATCTTAAGAGTTAAAACGACAATGCCAAAGTCAAAGTGCAAATCCATGCGAAGCAACACTCAAATAAACAAATTTCCCACTGAAGAAATTAATCCCATAAAGTTAGACTCCAACCAGAACAAACCCATGGAAAAAGGCCAAGAAAGCCTGACCCAGGATAACGACTTTCAAAATATGATCATAACCATGTTCAATACTATGAAAGAGGAAATCCGGGAGGAATTACATAATCGAATCAATCACTTTGAAGAGGAACACAACAGACATTTGGAGGAGTTGAGAAAAACAGTGCAAGAAACAAAAAGTGGCATAGAGCAGTTAAAGCAGACTCAAGCAGAGTTTAAAACTGAGCTAAAAGACAAGTTATCTTCAACCCAGAACTCCACAGAGAGTCTTATCAACAGAACTAATGAAACAGAAAACAGAATTTCAGACCTTGAAGATAAAGTGGGAGTACTAACCAGCTCAATGGAAGAGGTTGTTAAAGCCAAAAAGATACTTGAGAGAAATATCCAAGAGATATGGGACATCCTGGAGAAGCCTAACATGCGTATTCATGGAATACCAGAGCAAGAATCTCAAAATACCACCCCTGAGGAAATTTTTCAAACGATCATCAAGGAAAACTTTCCTCATCTAAAAAAAGAGAGGCCCATCCATATACAAGAGGCATTCCACACCCCAAACAGATACGACCAAAATAGAAGCTCACCACGGCAAATAATAGTTAAAACACTCCACATTGAAGATAAAGAACTGGTGCTGAGAACTTCAAGGGAGAAAAAGCAAGTCGCTTTTAAAGGTAAACCTATTAAAATGACAAATGACTTCTCAGTCAAAACAGTAAAAGCAAGAAGAGCTTGAAGAGACATACTTCAAGTATTGAATGAGCAAAAATGTCAACCCATGCTGATTTACCCAGCAAAACTATCTGTCATGATCGAGGGAGAAAGAAAAATCTTCCAGCACAAAGACAACTTGAATGGGATACATGTCCACCAAACCAGGCCTTCAAAAAATGCTAGAAATGATACTCAAGCGTGAAGAAAAAAACAGGCATATCCAGGAGAACAGAAGGCAAGTATAACACCATTAAAAGCGAAGCAATATACTTATAAAAACTACTAAACATAATAAATGTCTGGAATTAAAAATAGTTTCTCCATTATAACACTAAATGTTAATGGAATTAATTCACTGATCAAGAGACACAGATTACAAACTTGGATTAAAAATCACAATCCATCAATCTGCTGCCTGCAGGAAACCCATCTCAACACAAAAGATACACACGCTCTAAAAATAAAAGGCTGGTCAACAATTCTACAAGCAAATGGAAGCAGAAAACAGGCAGGGGTAGCCATTATGCTATCAGACAAAGTGGACTTCAAACCAAAGAAAATTATAAGAGACACGGATGGATACTACATTTTAGTCAAAGGTACAATTCACAAGGAAGATTTCACAATACTGAACTTATATGCACCCAATACAGGCCCCTCCACATTCATTAAGAAAACCCTACAGCATTTAAAGCAAGAAATCAACCCCCAAACGATAATTCTTGGGGACTTCCAACACTGCCCTCTCAACATGGGATAGATCAACAGGTCAAAAGCTTAACAGAGACACTTTGGAACTTAATCAAACCCTGAAAGAAATGGACCTTACAGATCTCTATCGAACTTTTCACCCACGTACTAAAGAATACACATTTTTCTCAGCAGCACACGGAACTTTCTCCAAAATGGATCACATATTGGGCCACAAAATGAATCTACACATATACAAGAAAGTTGAAATTCTAACCTGTGCCCTATCAGACCACCACAGCCTAAAGCTGGACATCCACAACACATCAAACAAGAGAAAATACATTAACTCCTGGAAACTTAACAATATGATGCTGAATGAGAACTGGATTCAGGAAGAAATTAAAAAGGAAATTCAAGATTTCCTGAAAGTGAATAATAATGAAAATACAACTTACCAAAATCTCTGGGACACAATGAAAGCTGTTCTAAGAGGTAAGTTCATAGCTCTTAATGCCTATATCAAAAAAATGGAACATCAGAAATAAATAACTTAACGATGCAGCTTAAGGCTTTAGAGAAACTTGAGCAATCTGATCCCAAAAGTAGTAGAAGAGAGGAGATTAGCAAAATAAGGGGAGAAATATCTGAAATCGAGATGAAGAAAACGATAGAAAAAATCAACCAGTCAAAAAGTTGGTTCTTTGAAAAAATGAATAAGATTGATACACCCATAGCTAAATTAACCACAAGCAGGAGAGAGAAAACACAAATTAACAAAATCAGAAATGAACATGGAGTTATCACTACTGCTATCCAAGAAATCCAGAGAATTATAACATCATATTTCAAAACTTATACTCTGTGAAGTTTGACAACACAAAAGAGATGGATGAATTTCTTTTTTTTAATTTTTTATTAAAAATGTAATTATACATTTTAAATTTTTTTACCAGTTCTCTCCCTTCCCCCTCCTCCCCCCGATTCTCCTCCTCCCTCTCCTCTTCCTCCCCATCCCCCAGTGCCTCCCCCCCAATTCCCAGAGAGTCCTTTATTGTGTACGCCTGACTCTCCACTGGGTCCTCCTCTCTGATGACATATAAGGACCCAGTGGCATTTCCCTAAACCCTTTCTCTTGTTCCCCTTAAGCATAGGAGCACTACTATAGCTTTCAATCCCTTGCCTCCAGGGATCTCGGTGCCCTTAACAGATGCTAGACTTTATGAAGGCAACAGTGCGCTGGACATTGCGCAGGGCATGCAAAGTTTCTAGGTAAACACAACTTACCTAAATTGAATCAGAGAGTTGTGAATTATTTAAATAGTCCTATAACATATAAGGAAATTGAGGAAGTAATCTTGAATCTTCCCACCAAAAAATGTCCTGGACCAGATGGATTCAGCACAGATTTCTACCAGACATTTAAGGAGTTAATAATACCAATACTCCTTAAACTGTTCCATCAAATAGCAAAGGAAGGAACACTACCAAATTCCTTCTATGAAGCTAATATCGTTTTAATCCCAAAACCTAATAAAGACTCACTTAAAAAAGAAAACTATAGGACGATCTCTCTGACGAACACAGACGCAAAGATTCTCAACAAAGTTTTAGCAAATCAGATTCAAAAACATATTAAAAAGATTATTCACGGAGACCAAGGACCTTGATATCAGGCCAGAAACTATAAAAACCATAGTTGAAAGGATAGGGAACTCCCTTCAGCTGATTGGGCTAGGCCAACATTTCCTAAACAGACATCCAATGGCACAGTCACTGCTACCAACTCTCAACAGTTGGGATCTTGTGAAATTAAAGAGCTTCTGTTCAGATAGATTGTAAAATGAGCTCAAAGGCAACCCACAGAATGGGAGAAAATCTTCACTAACCACATATCTGACAGAGCTCTACTGTCCAGAGTGCACAAAGAACTTAGAAAACTAAACTCCAAGGAAAACACTGGCCCAATTAAAAAATGGGCCCTGGAACTTAAAAGAAACTTTACCAGGGATGAAATTAAAATCTCTAACAAATATCTTAAAAAATGCTCCACTTCTTTAGCCATCAGGGAAATGCAAATCAAAACTTCCCTGAGATATCTTCTCACCCCGGTCAGGATGGCAAAAATCCACAATACAAACAACAACAAATGCTGGAGAGGATGTGGAGAGAGGGGAACTCTCCTACATTGCTGGTGGGAGTGCAGTCTCATACAGCCACTCTGGCGAGCCGTCTGGAGATTCTTAAAGAAATTAAAGATTGAAATGCCATATGACCCTGCAATTCCACTTTTGGGTATAACCCTCCATACAGCAGAGGTTCACCTCAATAGCACAAGCACGACCATGTTCATAGCAGCACTGTTTACAATAGCAAAGTCATGGAATTAACCCAAATGCCCAACAGTTGATGAGTGGATAAGGAAACTGTGGTACATCTATACAATGGAGTACTAAGCCATCAAAAATGATGAATTACTGGAATTTGCCAGGAAATGGATGTCATTAGAAACAATTATATTAAGTGAAGTATCCCAGACCCAGAAAATTAAGTGTCGTATGTACTCCCTAATAGGTGGCTCCTAGTACCAAACCCACCCAGCCCACCTTGAGATACTCATAGGTAAATCTATGTATTATCTACAGTAATTATAAGGATTATGAACAGGAGGAATGGGGTTAGAGGGCCACACCAGAAACAAGGAGAGAAGTGACCATGTTACAGTAGAGAAAATAAGCCTCCATCAAGGACTGCAAGAAAGTAATGTGACACCTAGTTAAGTTCACAGACATTCGTTCTTGATCATTTACAACTAAGGGGGTATGAACTCACCAGAAGGGGAAGGCATATAGCCCGGCAGATTAAAAAGTAACCATTTTGCAAATGGGTGATTGACCCCTCCCATTGCCAAATGCCATATGACCCTGCGATTCCACTTTTGGGTATAAGTATTACATCTACCCTTGAATGTGCTCTTATAATAAGACTCCAGTTTAACAGCTTTCTGTCTCTGGCCAGGGGGTGACATACAGTGCCCATCACGATGGAGTGAAGGGCATTGCAGGAGCAACAAAACTGCAAAAGAAAATCAATGAACCACTATCCAGAACTTCAGAGACTCTATATCAACCATCTAGAACTAGGCCAGACTAATCTCTCCCCATCCTGAAGCTCAGGGACATTTGCGGAAGAGAAGGCAGTAAGAGTGTAAGAGCAAAAGGATGGGAGGAACAATGATTTGCAAGATACTCCACACAAGTTAGGGCCGAAGCAAATCATAATTGGACTTTGCATGCCCTGCGCAATGTCCAACACACTATTGACCTCACAAAGTCTAGCATCTGCTAAAGGCACCAAGATCCTTGGAGGCAAGAGATTGGCAGCCACAGCAGTGTTCCTATGCTTAAGGGGAACACAGGAAAGAGTTCAGGGAAATGCCACTGGGTCCTTGTACGTCATCAGAAAGGAGGGCCCAGAGAAGAGTCAGGCATGCACAAGAAAGGACTCTCTGGGAATTGGGGCGGGAGGCACTGGGAGATGGGGAGAGAGGGGTGAGGGGAGAGGGAGCAGGGGGTTCAGGAGGGAGGGAGGGAACTGGTGTACCTATTAAGTTTGTATGAGCTGAAATAATAATAAAAAATGTATTAAATAAAAAAAAGAAAAATAAAAAAGAAAATTACAGGCCAATTTCTCTGATGAATACAGATGCAAAGATTCTCAAAAAAGTCTTAGCAAATCGGATTAAAAAATATAATAAGAAAATCATTCATGGGGACCAAGTAGGCCTGATCCCCGGCACACGGGGTTGGTTCAACATACGCAAATCAATAAATGTAATTCATCATGTAAACCAGTCCAAAGTCCAAGACCACATGATACTCTCAATAGATGCAGAAAAAGCTTTTGACAAGATCCAACAGCCCTTTATGATTAAAACCCTAGAGAAGGTTGGAATGGAAGGAACCTTTGTCAATATAAAAAAAGCTGTGTACAACAAGCCCACAGCAAAGATTATACTCAATGGGGAAAAACTTGAAGCATTCCTGCTTTGCTCAGGAACTAGACAAGTCCATCCACTCTCACCACTTCTCTTCAATATTTTACTTGAAATCTTAGCTGAAGCCATAAGACAAGAAAAGGACATAAAAGGGATTCAATCAGCAAGGAAGAAGTCACGCTATCCCTATTTGCCGATGACATGATCTTATACCTGAGTGATCCCAAAAACTCCACCAGGAAGCTCCAGGAACTAATACAGAAATTCAGCAGGGTGGTTTTGTACAAAATAAATGTACAAAACTCAGTGGCCTTCCTATATGCCCAGAATGAAAGAAGTGAAAAAGCCTGAGAGAAACAATCCCATTTAATATGAAATATTAATGAAATACCTTGGTATAAACCTAACTAAGGAATAAGTGATCTTTACTATGACAACTTTAAATCCCTAAAGAAATTACAGAAGACACTAAAGGTGGAAAGACCTGCATGTTCCTGGATTGGCAGAATCAATATCATAAAAATGACCATCCTACCAAAGGCAATATATAGATTCAATGCTATACAAATTAAAATCCCAAAGCAATTCCCAAGAAGTTGACCAAACAATCTCAAAACTCATATGGGGGCACAAAAGCCCAGGAGTAACAAAAATACTGCTGGAGGTATCACCATACCAAACCTTAGTCTATACTAAAAATCCATAGTTATAAAAACAACCTGGTACTGGCTTCAAAATAGACACACAGATCAATGAATAAGGATTGAAGACCCAGATATAAGCCCACACAACTACAGGCATTTGATCTTTGACAAAGGGACCCAAAAAATCCAATGGAAAAAGAACAGATCTTCAACAAATGGTGCTGGCAAAACTGGATCTCCACATGCAGATTAAAAATGGACCCGTACTAGTCACCATGTACAAGAATTAATTCCAAATGGATCAACAACCTCGATATAAGGCCAGAGACTAAAAAATCCATAGTTGAAGGGATAGGAAACTCCCTCCAACTGATTGGACTAGGCCAACAGGTCCTAATTAGAAAACCAATAGAGCAGTCAATACAACCAACACTCAACAGATGGGATCTTATGAAATTAAAGAGCTTCTGTTCAGATAAAGAGATTGTAACTGGTGCACAAAGGCAACCCACAGAATGAGAGCAAATCTTCACTAACCACATATCTGATAGAGCTCTATTATCCAGAGTGCACAAAGAAGTTAGAAAACTAAACACCAAGGAAACAAATGGCTCAATTAAAAAAAATGGTCCTTGGAATTTAAAAGAAACTTTACCAGGGATGAAATTAAAATGTCTAACAAATATCTTTAAAAATGCTCTACATCCTTAGCCATCAGGGAAATGCAAATCAAAACTTCCCTGAGATATCATCTCACCCTGGTCAGGATGGCAAAAATCCACAATACAAACAACAACAAATGCTGGAGAGGATGTGGAGAGAGGGCAACTCTCCTACATTGCTGGTGGGAATGCAGGCTCATACAGCCACTCTGAAGAGCCCTCTGGTGATTCTTAAAAAAATTAAAGATTGACCCCGGAGCCCCACGTGCCCCGGTGGCGAGTACCCAGGCTGACTCTGGCTTGGCCTGCGCCCCGGCCCTGACGACCCCAGCCCCTTCCGAGCCACCCTGCCCCGCCCCACCAGCACCCCAAAGTGAGTGAGAGAGAGAGCCCAGCCCAGCCCTACCATCCTGGAGCCCCACGCGGCCCGGCGGTGAACACCCAGGCCCACTCCAGCTTGGCCTGTGCCCGGGCCGGACGACCACAGCCCCCTCTTCCCTGCCCCACCCCGCCAGCTGCCCAAGGTGAGTGAGAGAACCCAGCCCAGCCCCGCCCTCCACCAGGAGCCGCCGGCCAGCAGTGCCCCGCGGCCCCTGGCTTTGCCCACCGGGGCACCGCCCCCCTCCACGCCGACCTTCCCAGGTCGCAGGTGAAGAATTCTGCCATCAACATCAGACCCTCTGCTTCTGTGGCCCACCAGGGACCTACCCACGTGGTCCACGGAAGACACACTGCTACTCAGAATTCAATAGAGCCCAAAGCAAACTCAAGCAAAATTCTAAGGAACAAAGGGAACACAGGCCATACATCTGGACTCCACTACAATCATTATATCACGTGGGCAAGTTTCTTGTCATCCAACCCAAAGATAAGTAAACTTTTTCTTTTCACCTTACTGATCTTTTAAAGTATCGATGCTGTAGATCAACTTTCTCATACAGCCACCCTACAACATACAACTCCAGGGAGTACACCACTCACCCCCACATTTCACCAAGATATTAAATCGTAAAAGTGCACTACCAAACTAATATTCACCCCCTGGTAACATAATCTGACTTAACTGGCATACTAACAGCTTACTAGCCTCATTTAGGATATAACGATAACAATACACAAACATACCCAATCCAAGGCAAGCACTAGTAATAACTGGCAAGTGTAATACCAACTACGTGGATTTAGTGAAAAACACACAGAAACTGAAAGGTCCTAAAAAACAAAACAACAATGTACAAGTCAAAGTGCAGATCCACAAGAAACAAAACCCAAGAAGACCAATCTCCTGCCGAAAGAATCAATCCCATAATGAGGGATTCTGACCAGAACAAATCCACAGAAAATAGCCATGAAAGCCAGACCCAACATAACGACTTTCAGAGTATGATCATTACCATGATTAATACTATAAAAGAGGATATCCGAGAAGAGTTAAACAACTGTATCAACCACTTCGAACAGGGACACAACAGGCACTTGGAGGAGTTGAGAAAAACAGTTCAAAAAACAAAAATAGGAATAGAGCAATTAAAACAGTCTCAGGCAGAGTTTAAAATTGAACTAAAAGACAAGTTATCTTCAACCCAAAACTCAACAGAGAGTCTTATCAGCAGAACAAATGAGGCAGAAAATAGAATTTCAGATCTTGAAGACAAAGTGGGAGAATTAACCAGCTCAATGGAAGAGATTGTTAAAGCCAAAAAGATACTGGAGAGGAACATTCAAGAGATATGGGACACCCTGAAGAAGCCTAACATGCGCATTCATGGAATACCAGAACAAGAATCCCAAAATACCACACCGGAGGAAATATTTCAATTCATCATAAATGAAAACTTCCCACAACTAAAGAATGAGAGGCCTATCCAAATACAAGAGGCATTTCGCACTCCAAACAGATATGACCAAAACAGAAAATCGCCACGGCAAATAATAGTCAAAACACTCCACATTCAAGACAAAGAAAAGGTGCTGAGAGCCTCAAGAGAAAAAAAGCAATTCACTTTTAAAGGTAAACCTATTAGAATAACAACTACTCAATGGAAACAGTAAAAGCAAGAAGAGCTTGGAGAGACATACTTCAAGTATTAAATGAGCAAAAATGCCAACCCAGACTGATATACCCGGCAAAACTATCTGTCATGATTAAGGAAGAAAGAAAAGCTTTCCAGCACAAAGACAACTTGAAGGGATACATGTCTACCAAACCAGGCCTTCTCCTAGAAATGATACTCAAGCTTGAAGAAAAGAACAAGTGTATCCAGGAGGACAGAAGGGAAGTATAATACCACATAAATATCAAACAACATGCTTACAAAGTCTACTAAACATAAAAAATGTCCAGAATTAAAAATAATTTCTCCATTATTACATTAAATGTCAATGGTATTAACTCGCCAATTAAGAGACAAAGATTACAAACTTGGATTAAAAACCACAATCCAACAATCTGCTGCCTTCAGGAAACTCATCTCACCACAAAAAAGAGGCACATCCTAAGAATGAAAGGCTGGTCCAAAATCTTGCAAGCTAATGGAACCAGGAAACAGGCAGGGGTAGCAATTATGCTTTCAGACAAAGTGGACTTCAAACCGAAGAAAATCATAAGAGATACAGATGGATACTACATTTTAGTCACAGGTACAATTCACCAGGAAGACTTCACAATACTGAACTTATATGCATCCAATACAGGCCCCTCCACATTCATTAAGAAAACCCTACAGCGTCTAAAGCAAGAAATCAACCCCCAAACGATAATTCTTGGGGACTTCAACACCGCCCTCTCAACATGGGATAGATCAACAGGTCAAAAGCTTAACAGAGACACTTTGGACCTTAATCAAACCCTTAAAGAAATGGACCTTACAGATCTCTGTCGAACTTTTCATCCACGCACCCAAGAATACACATTTTTCTCAGCAGCACACGGAACTTTCTCCAAAACAGATCATATATTGGGCCACAAAATGAATCTACACATATACAAAAAAGTTGAAATTCTAACCTGTACTCTATCAGACAACCACGGCCTAAAGCTGGACATCCACAACACAACAAAGAAGAGAAAATACACTAACTCCTGGAAACTTAACAATATGATGCTGAATGAGAAGTGGATTCAGGAAGAAATTAAAAAGGAAATTCACGATTTCTGGAAAGCGAATGATAACAAAAATACAACTTACTAAAATCTCTGGGACACAATGAAAGCTGTCCTAAGAGCTAACTTCATAGCTCTTAATGCCAACATCAAAAAAAAATGGAAACGTCAGAAATAATTAACTTAACAATGCAGACTAAAGCATTACAGAAGCTAGAGCAATCTGATCCCAAAAGTAGTAGAAGAGAGGAGATTAGCAATAAGGGGAGAAATATCTGAAATCGAGATTAAGAAAATGATAGAAAAAAACAACCAGTCAAAAAGCTGGTTCTTTGAAAGAATCAATAACATTGATACACCCCTAGCTAAATTAACCAAAAGCAGGAGAGAGAAAACCCAAATTAACAAAATTAGAAATGAACATGGAGTTATCAGTACTGACACACAAGAAATCCACAGAATTATAACATCATATTTCAAAAACTCTGTGAAGTTTCACAAAACAAAGAGATGCATAAATTTCTAAGTAAACACAACTTACCTAAATTGAATCAGAGAGTTGTGAATTATTTAAATAGTCCTATAACATATAAGGAAATTGAGGAAGTAATCTTGAATCTTCCCACAAAAAAATGTACTGGACCAGATGGATTCAGCACAGAGTACTACCAGACATTTAAAGAGTTAATAACACCAATACTCCTTAATCTGTTCCATCAAATAGCAAAGGAAGGAACACTACCAAATTCCTTCTATGAAGTTAATATCGTTTTAATCTCAAAACCTAATAAAGATTCACTTAAAAAAGAAAACTATAGGCCGATCTCTCTGATGAACACAGACACAAAGATTCTCAACAAAGTCTTAGCAAATCGGATTCAAAAACACGTTAAAAAGATCATTCACAGGGACCAAGTAGGCTTCATCCCCGGCCCACAAGGTTGGTTCAACATACGCAAATCAATAAATGTAATTCATCATGTAAACCAGTCCAAAGTCCAAGACCACATGATACTCTCGATAGATGCAGAAAAAGCCTTTGACAAGATCCAACAGCCTTTTATGTTCAAAACGCTAGAGACAGTAAGAATGGAAGGAACCTTTATCAATATAATAAAAACTGTATACAACAAGCACACAGCAAGGATAATGCTCAATGGGGAACAATTGGAAGCATTCCTGCTTCGATCAGGAACTAGACAAGGCTGTCCACTCTCACCACTTCTATTCAATATTGTACTTGAAGTCTTAGCTGAAGCCATAAGACAAGAAAGGGACATAAGAGGGATTCAAATCGGCAAGGAAGTAGTCAAGCTATCCCTATTTGCAGATGACATGATCTTATACCTGAGGGATCCCAAAAACTCCACCAGGAAGCTCCTGGAACTAATTGAGAAGTTCAGCAGGGTGGCAGGATATAAAACAAATGTACAAAAATCAGTGGCCTTCCTACATGCCCAGAATGAAAGAAGTGAAAAAGCCTTGAGAGAAACAATCCCATTTACTATATACCCCCTAAAAAAATGAAATACCTTGGTATAAACCTAACCAAGGAAGTAAAAGACCTTTACAATGAAAACTTTAAAACCCTGAAGAAAAATTGCAGAAGACACCAGAAGGTAGAAAGACCTCCCATGTTCCTGGATTGGCAGAATCAACATCGTAAAAATGACCATCCTACCAAAGGCAATATACAAATTCAATGCTATACCAATTAAAATCCCAAAGCAATTCTTTAAAGAAGTTGACCAAACAATCTCAAAATTCATTTGGAGGCACAAAAGACCCAGAATAGCAAAGACAATCTTGAGTAACAAAAACACTGCTGGAGGTATCACCATACCAAACCTTATTCTATACTACAAATCCATAGTTGAAAAAACAGCCTGGTGCTGGCTCCAAAATAGACACACAGATCAATAAACAAAAATTGATGACCCAGATATAAGCCCACAAAATTACAGCCATTTGGTCTTTGACAAAGGGGCCCAAAGAATCCAATGGAAAAAGAACAGCATCTTCAACAAATGGTGCTGGCAAAACTGGATCTCCACATGCAGAAGATTAAAGCTGGACGCATACTTGTCACCATGTACAAGACTTAATTCCAAATGGATCAAGGACCTTGATTTAAGGCCAGAAACTTTAAAAACCATAGTTGAAAGGATAGGGCTAGTTGAGCTGATTGGGCTAGGCCAACACTTCCTAAACAGACATCCAATGGCACAGTCACTGCTACCAACTCTCAACAGTTGGGATCTTGTGAAATTAAAGAGCTTCTGTTCAGATAAAGAGATTGTAAAACGAGCTCAAAGGCAACCCACAGAATGGGAGAAAATCTTCACTAACCACACATCTGATAGAGCTCTTCTGTCCAGAGTGCACAAAGAACTTAGAAAACTAAACACCGAGAAAACCAATGGCCCAATTAAAAAATGGGCCCTGGAACTTAAAAGAAATTTTACCAGGGATGAAATTAAAATGTCTAACAAATATCTTTAAAAATGCTCCACTTTACTTAGCCATCGGAAGTGCAAATCAAAACTTCCCTGAGATATCATCTCACCCCGGTCAGGATGGCAAAAATCCACAATACCAACAACAACAAATGCTGGAGAGGATGTGGAGAGAGGAGAACTCTCCTACATTGCTGGTGGGAATGCAGGCTCATACAGCCTCTCTGGTGAGCCATCTGGAGATTCTTAAAGAAATTAAAGATTGAAATGCCATGACCCTGCTATTCCACTTTTGGAAATAACCCACCATACAGCAGAGGTTCACCTTGATAGCACAAGCATGACCATGTTCATAGCAGCACTGTTTACAATAGCAAAGTCATGGAATCAACCAAAATGCCCAACAGTTGACGAGTAGATAAGGAAGCTGTGGTACATCTATACTATGGAGTACTACTCAGCCGTCAAAGAGGATGAATTACTGGAATTTGCTGGGAAATGGATGTCATTAGAAACAATTATATTAAGTGAAGTATCCCAGGCCCAGAAAACTAAGCACCATATGTACTCCCTAATAGGTGGCTCATAGTACCAAACCCACCCAGCCCACCTAGAGACACTCAAAGAAAAATCTCTGTAATACCTACAGTAATTGCAAGGGTTATGAAAAGGAGGGATGGGGTAGGAGGGCCACACCAGAAACAAGGAGAGAGGGGACCATGTTACAGCAGAGAAAACAGGCCTCCATCAAAGACTCAAATAAGTAATGAGACATCTGATTAAGTTCACAGACTTTCGTTCCTGATAACTTACTACTGAGGGGGTATGATCTCACTTGAGGAGGAGGGCATATAGTCTGGCAGATAAAAAGTAATCATTTTGCAAAAGGGTGATGGACCCCTCCCTCACTGAGGTTTCCTACTCTTATTACATCTACCCTTGAATGTGCTATTATAACAAGACTCCAGTTTAACAGCTTTTTGTCTCTGGCCAGGGAGTAACATACAATGCCCAGCAGGATGGAGTGAAGAGCATTGCAGGAGCAGCAAAACTGCAAAAGAAAATCAACAAACCACAATCCAGAACTTCAGAGACTCTATATCAATTACATAGAACTAGGCCAGCCTAATCTCTCCCCATCCTGGAGCTCAGGGACATTTGCGGAAGAGGGGGCGGTAAGATTGTAAGAGCAAAAGGATGGGAGGAGCAACGATTTGCAAGATTCTCAACAATAGTTGGGGCCAAAGCAATCATAATGGGACTTTGCATGCCCTGCGCAATGTCCAGTGCACTGTTGCCCTCATAAAGTCTAGCATCTGTTAAGGGCACCGAGACCCCTGGAGGCAAGGGAGCCATAGTAGTGATCCTATGCTTAAGGGGAACAAGAGAAAGGGCTTATGGAAATGCCACTGGGTCCTTATATGTCATCAGAGAGGAGGACCCAGTGGAGAGTTAGGCGTACACAATAAAGGACTCTCTGGGAATTTGGGGGGAGGCACTGGGCGATGGGGAAAGAGGGGGAGAGGGAGGAGGGGGTTTGGGGGGAGGAGGGGGGAGGGAGGGAACTGGTAAAAAATTTTAAAATGTATAATTAAATTTTTAATAAAAAGAAGAAGAAGAAGAAGAAGAAAAGAAATTTCTAAAAAAATCTTTAAAAATGATCCACAAGCCTTGACATCAGAGAAATACAAATCAAAATTACCCTGAGATATTATCTCACCCCAGTCAAGATGGCAAAAATCCACACTACAAACAACATTGAATGCTGGAGAAGATGAGTGGAGAAGGGAACTTTCATACATTGATAGTGAGATGCAGGCTTCTAGAAGTACTCTGGAAATCAGTATGGTGATTTCTAAAACAGGTAAGGTTTGAAATGCCATACAACCCTGCTATATCACCACAGGGAATAATTCCCCAAAATGTGGCATTCACTAGAGTGACACACACACAACTATGTTTATTGCAACAATATTTAAAATATCAAAGTCATGGAATCAATCCAATGGATAATGACATCATAGTACATTTATACAATGATGTATTATGCAGCCATCAAAAAAGATGAATTAATGAAATTTATTGGGAAATGGATGGAATAAGATAAAAATTATTGAGTAAAGTATCCCATACAAAGAAAGTTGGATGCCATATATACTCCTAAGAAATGGATCCAAGTTCCAAACCCACTTAATGACATTCGCAAAAGTAAATCTCTGTAATACCCACTATAATCACAAAGTAGGAAAGAAGTAGAAAAAAGATCTCAAAAGAAAGGAGACAAAAGAACAGACTTCAATAGAGAAATTAAGACATGGTCATACACTGCATGTAAGTAGCAAGACATCTGATGCAGCTCACTCTCACTTTCCTTTCTGTTTACTAGGGACTGAACAGATTTGATATCCCTAATCAGGGATGGTACAGAGCCTGGCAGTTAGAACCAATTGGCAAACAGGAGACTGACCCCTTTCACTGATGTGTCCTACTCCTATTCTTTCTTCTACTTTTGAGTCTCTTCTTATATTAAGGTCTTCATTTAAATATTTTATCATTAGTTAAGAGATGACTTCAACAACCAGTTAGGATGAAGTCAAGAGGAGTTCAGGGACAGAAAAACTGAAAACAATAACAAACCATAACTCAGAACACCAAAGATCTTACATTATTCACCAGAACCAGACCAGCCAAATCTCTCCCCATCCTAAAACTCAGAGAACCTTGGGAAAGAGGGGGCAGCAGTATTATAAGCGCCTAAGGAGGACCAACAATATGCAAGATACTCCATACAAGTTAGGGCTGCAGTAGCCAGGATATAGCCACAATATGACTGGACCTTGCCTGACCTACACAATTAAAATCTCAACAATCCTCCAAAGTCTAGCATAGATCAGAGGGGAGAAGGCTTCAGGCATTAGAATCCTTAGAGGCAAGGAGTTACACAGTCCTAATAGAGTTCTCATACTAGTGGGCAGCCCAAGAAGGGGCCCCAATTTTGTCAATGAGTTCTTAATTCTCGCTAAGAGGGAAATTCACATAAACCCATACTGTGGAAGATAGGGAGAAAGCAGGAAGCACTAAGAGAGGAGGAGAGAAGGAAAAGGGGTGGGAGGAAGAGTGGAAGAGAGGGTATAGAGAAAAGAAGGAGGATACCTATTGAGCTTGTACAACTAGGAAAAAAAATGTAATACAAAAGTGGCTAAGATGTATGATGCTTTTCTGGCCTCTGAGTCTGTGATCAGGAAGATTCCAAAGATTCCCGGTTAAGGTTTGACAAGGCTTACAAGTTCCCATCCCTGCTGATACACAATGAAAACATGGTGGCTAAAGTTAATGAAGTAAAATCCATCATCAATTTCCAGATGAGGAAAGTGCCACGTCTGGCAACTGCTATCAGTCATGGAAGATGACAGATGATGAGTTAGTGTGCAACAAACACCTGATCATCAACTTATTAGTGTTGTTGCTCAGGAAGCCAAGACCTGTACATCAAGAACACCATGGGCAAATCCCTAGCATCTGTATTAGACCACATTCTAATAAATCCCAGTACTACCTAGAAGAGAAAAGAAAAGAAGAAATAGGAAGAAGGGAAGAAAGAAGAAAAGAATGAGAAAGAGAAATTGTTTAAAGTTCAGAAAATACAAAAACCAGGGTAGAGCAAAGTAGAAAAATAAGGGTAATTTACAAATCACCAAAATTTGATAGGCAATTCCAGAGCAGTGTCTCTTCTCTGTAATTCATACCATTGAAAGATAGTGAAAAGGATTGAGAGATGACTCAAGGGTTAAGGCTGAATCCCAGGTTCCACATAAAAATGCTGGGAAGTGACCTATACTTAAGGTCCTGTTAGGCAGAGTTTGAGAAATCCCAGAGGAGGCAAAAAGGAGTTAGAAGCAATCCAGGATGATGCTTAAAGTCATTTGGCCTCCACAGGGACACACAGTGCTTTCTGATACAGACACACACACACACACACACACACACACACACACACACACACACACACACACACACTAAAATAAAATGAAAAAAAAAGCATAAAACTGAAGTTCAATTTCATCTCTAGCCAAAAAATCTTATTTTACTCCACTAAGTAAAGTTTATTTCCTATTTGCAATAGTAAAAAAAGTGGCTGTGAGCCAATAATTGTAACAATCTTTAACTCCTGAAAGCCAAAAAGACAAAAATATTTCCTTTAATTTATAATTCCCATTGTCCCTTTACATAGTATTGCAGTTCACCTGCATGGTTACCAATAAATAACCATCAAATGGCTTAAGGGAACAAAGGGTTTATTTTTTTTACTGATGGTCCAGTTACAATCTATAATCCAGCTTGATGGGAAAGCATTTACCAACACGGGCCCAGGAAACTGACCACACCATTTCTACATAAAGGCTGAAAGAGAGAGAGACGATCCTTACTTGCCAGACCAGCATGTCTGGCCAAGTATACACAAGGATGCCAACTTCCTCAACCAGCTCTTTGTATTTTGTTCACCTGTTCAGGGCCTAGTCTCATCCACCATGCACTGGCCCTTCTCCATCAGCTAGACAATCTCTTGCAGCTTTCAATCACTAATTCTCTACAAATGTGTACAGAACTCAAACCTTCAACAGTGAAGTTGATACCTGTGCCTAACCATGACACATGGCATAGCTACTAGTTTCAACTCTCAGAAACTATATAGAGCAAAACCATACTATTAAAGAAAGTCATTTTTAACTTATAAACCTGGTTCTTCTCATTCTGGCTATCCACAAACACATGAAACATAGAAGTCAGTACTTAGAATTTAGCAAAACAATAATAAACTCATAGAAATGCAAGAATAAGCTAGTTATTAACCCATGTTGTTTCTATAATCAGTAAAGTACATTAGTGGTGATAGTAACTCATTTATCACACAACTGGAAAAGAGAGATACACATAAAGCTTTATGTTTGGACCAGGCTTGCTGCTGTTGTTTTTATTTTTATTAATATTACTGTTTGTATTATTCAAGATTCTCTAAAGCCACAGAATCCACAGAATGAATATATAAAAAGGGAATTTATTGAATTGGCTTACAAGATATGGCAGAGTTAGTACAACAATGTCTGCCAGTAGCTTTTCAGTCCAGTAGTTCAGTCAGTGGCAGTTGAAGACAGGGGAGTTTCCTGGAGGGTTAAATTGCAGGCTTAGATATAGGATGATTGAAGAAGCTGGGTGACAGAAGGGAAAAGAGTTTGCTACACAGAATCAGGAAGTCTCTTCTTCAAACTCTTGTTTTATGGTTCCTTTTATCTGATCTACTGGGTCTACTACTACTTATATGATGTAAATCTAGTGACCATTCTATTTTTATTTCAGAAATAACATTTACTGATTTTTTAAGTGCAATAGAAATGGATATGTATGCATATGCATGTGTATATATATACATATTTATGTACATTTATGATCATTTCCACAGTCATCCTTTCTTCTGTGAGCAGTGTCTGGTTCTAATAAAATTTTAAAAATTGGGGTAAGAGAGTTGACTCAGGTGCTATGTTTTTGTCTCACAATCAAAAGACCTCAATTCAAATCACCAGATCATAGGTAAAAATGCTAGGCAGAAATGGCAATAGATATCACTTCTGACCTGGAAGACAGAGCCTGGGTAATCTCAGAGCGAAGCAAAAAGGAGGTGAAATAATCCAGGATAATTTTTGAAGTCACCCTTGAGCTCCAAGGCATATACAATGTTTCTCTCTCTTCTCTGTCTCTCTCTCTCTCTCTCTCTCTCTCTCTCTCTCTCTCACACACACACACACACACACACACACGAAGAAAAATTAGCAAAATTCGATCTCAAGAAAAAAATTTCACAAGGGTCTAATTTCCAAGTGTACAACAGAAATTTTTTATTCATGTTTTTTCCACAGTCAAATCATTACTTAAAAAGTATTTTCGGGGGGGGGCTGGAGAGGTGGCTCAGGGGTTAAGCCTCTGCCTTGCAGGCGGAAGGTTCTGAGTTCAGATCCTAGACCCCACGTATAGACGCCAGGCGGAAGTGGGGGCCGCCTGCGTTTCTGGTCCTGGTAGAGGGGAGCCTGTGAATCCCCGGGCAGAGTAAACAGGAGAAGGTGGAGGCAGTCCATGGTGATTCCTGAATTCGTCAGTGGTTCTACACACGCACACACACATACATATACACACGCACAATTAAATAAATAAAAAAAAGTTTAAAAAGTATTTTCAATAGTTCACTAGCAATTTGTATTTCTTTACCACTAATAAGAAAGGCATAACCTAGAAAAGATGTTATAAAGGACATAATTATAAAATCGAACTTTATAAATTTTAAGATAATTTGGAGTAGAAAGGTGACTAAGAAATGTCTTGTTTTACAAGCAAAAGGATCTAAGTTTGGATCCCCAAATGCCAAGTAAAATCTATTGCTTGTTGGCTTGTAATTCTTGCCCTTGAAGACAGAACTGGAGAAATCCCAGAGCATTGTAATAAGGAGGTAGAGCAATGCAGAATGAGTCCAGGTGTCATCCTTTATTCTCCTCAGTCACATATACTTATGTGTCCTCTTATATGTGTGTTTATACAAACAAATATATACACAGACACACATATGCAAAAATATTTAAGTTTTTTGGTGCTAGAGAGACTGAGTTATACATTTGCTCATGATAGGAAGTGTTCTACTACTGAGGTATCCTAAAAACTAATTAAGAGGCTATTTACTAAAATCTGTTTTAAATTCCTAGGTGGTTCACACCTATAATCTCAGTATGTTTCATTGTAAGGCTCAGTATCTGGATATTACCCAGGTAATACCATCACTGTTAGATGATTGTGACTGTTAGCCTGAACTTTCATAGGAAGTGTGACTTCAGCCTGGATTACAAAAGTACTGCCTCAAAAAACAAAAAGAGAAGTTGGATATGATAATCTTTAGATACCAGAGGTGTTGTTTCCAGTTTTAGGTTAGTGTGAGATGAAGTGCTAACCCCTATGTTGATAATAATAATAACCAAAACCTAAAAATTTCTCAACAACAAAAATCTTTATTATATTTGTCCATATCACTTATATACACTTATATGATTAAATTAGTCATTGCTGAGAGGCCAGAAATTGCCCCTTCAAAGTGTGATGATCATTTTTCATAATAAAAGAAGTATCTTTTGTTATTACAATTTCAATGGAAAGCAGAAAAGAAACCGTATTGTTGTTGTAGTTTAATAATTTTGTTTTCCATAGTAATTTATAAATGTAGGTAGCATTAAAATTTTGAGTAAAATGTCGACTGAATTTTGATATAGTTCTGTGGGGGTGAGTGTTCATTTTCTAGAGTATAGTATTTGTTGATAAAGTCAAGGACTTAAACTTGTTTGTGTTTGAAGGAAAATTAGTCGAGTACAGATTTAAAAAAGTATGAGATTGACGCTTATTGAACAGGTGCCTCTTTTCAGCGGTGGAGAAGCAGGAATTCCAAAAATCTTATTCAGGATTTTTGCGGTAATCTGGTAAAAGTAGTCTAGCGTCTCTCCACTTCCGTAGTTGGGTGCTGTATGCAAAATGGTTTCACTTTCCCACTGTTTCGTTCTTTCGTTCTTCGTTGTGAGGATACAGTAGGTGCCTCCCCCCAAAAAAAAACCAGGGCAGACTCATTCTAAGGCTCCCAAGTACTTGAACCGAAGTGTCCGTCAACTCCTAGGCGGAGCTTCCGCTGCTAGCAAGTTTAGTGGCATCAGTGCTGACGGAAGTCAACAAAGATCACGTGAGATGAATCAAGCGATTCCATTGGTGAGTCTGGATAGCTATGGGGAGAGGTCACGGCAACTGCGAGTGGTTTCTCCTGTGATACTGTTGTAAGTTTAGGCAGCCGTCGGCGAAGTTTGGTGTTTCAGAAATTCCCCCCCCCCAGGTGTTTCAGTATCGTGTTTCCTTGTTTTTTTGTAACTCTCTGTTCTATGATGTGATTTGTTAAACTCTGTATTATCTGTGTGCTGTTCTATCATCTTTGCCTTGGAGTTTATCGCCGCAGTGCCGATGGTAAAGTTGGCGTATTAGTTTCAAGCTACTATTGAAGGCATTCTTTCAAACTCTTGACTTGGTCGTAGGTGGGTATCGACGTGGGAGTTACACATTTTTTTTTGCATTTTCATGAAATCTTGCGGATTGTCGTTGGCTACTGCCGTTGCCTTGGGGAATGAGGAAAAGAAAATGGCGGCGGAAAAAGCGACTGGCTTGTGCGAAGAGAATTCTTTCACTCTGACAATTGAGGAGAAGGAGGCGCTCGGTGAATTGGATAGGTACGGGCTGTTGTTACCCATAGGTTCACCTGCTAAGGGGTGGGCATCACTCTTCAGGAAGGCCCGATTCCATCTTGCTAGCAGTGGCAACGGCAAGTGTTTTTGGCTTAATTCTACTCAAGCTTACCTTGGTGCCGGGGCTCCAGGATACGACTACTGTCTTTCTGTGACTATTAACAAGATTACATATGTTTCTTCCCACAGCAGCTTCTTCGGGTTCTTGAGCTTTCGCGAAGATGGCGACACTACCAAGACGCTGCTGAACAAGGTAAGATAACAACGTGTAGTGCCCTAAGTGCCATGCCTTGAGATCCTTTATACCAAGTCAGAGCTCGTTCACTCACTTTCTTCGAATCAGTTTCTTGCGTTTGGTTTCATCTTGCCTCGGGATACTTGCCTGCCGAAATTCGTGATAGCCTGAGACAGTATTTTAGTGATTTGGTCAAACGGAGTCGAAAGCCTTTTAACTTTAAAACGCTTTTTGGTTAAGGCAAAAATCTTCAGATTTTCGCATCACTAGTTATTGTGAATGTATTTTTTATAATTTACGGCTATACTTAAAGTAGCCTACGTATCCTTGAATTTTATCATACGGTATAGGTCTTTTTTCAAAGGAATGAACAGTCTGTAATCTAAAAGTTTACATGTTTCCTTTTTAGGATTAAAGCAACCACAAAAATAATGCTACAAAAGAATTCTGTGAATGTGGATTTTTTTCTTGAAATTTTGATTTTTTTAGTTTCTCACATCTAAAACATTTGTGCTTAAATTCACACTGTCATTTAGCTAATGGCTGCTCCTATTGGTCAAGATGGCGGGAAATAGTGGAAGGAAAAATAAACCAGTAACCCTTGGTAGAGAAGAAAGATAAAATAAATTGTAGACACTAGATATAAAAGAAGACTGGTATAGCTTCATAATGCTCGATAAATCTTATTGCTTTTTATTTAAGTGAATTTTTGCTCTTTTCAACATTTAAAGCATGATAAATATACTGTATATTTATCATATTTACATCTTATAAACTGTGCCATACTTTCTCTAGTAATTACATAGTCTTTTCTAATTGATAACTGATTATTAATGATAGTTGCTACAAATGAAGTTTTCACTTCGTTCTTAAATAAAGCTTTAGATATTTCAAATTGGTGCATAAAGCATAGTTGTATCAGGTTGATATGTAGTCATTGATAAATGTATATATATAGGGATTGAGTCAGGTTAAGCAATTATTCTAATTTTGTCATCTACTGAAAACATTTAAAAATCCTTTCATCTAAATTTTTAAAATGCACATTACCTTCTCTTATCTATACTTACTGTACTGTAAAATAATACAGAAGGGATTCTTATTCTTTGGTTAGTCTTTGCCTAATCTCTTTCTAGGCCTTTTTGACCCACACCTACGATACCTCCATTTTACTCTGAATTTTTTTATTTAACCTGTAGTATTTGCCTGTTTTGCTTTATTATTGTTACTGCACATACCAACCTTCAGTCTTTTTATGCTACAGAGTATTAAATATATGTATATATATTACATTTTTAACTTACAAAGTATAGTTTAATTTAAACATTGTAAAGTTCATTTACCTATAATCTTATGTTTGCTTGTTTTATCTCAAATGATTACAACTGTAATGTGTTTTCAGTAAATCTTATTTAACAAACTTTTGATTATGTAACTGAAAATTATTCCATGTTTCCTATCATTAACAAAATAGTGAAAACCTCTGAAATGATTTTCTTGATTTTTTTTCTCTCTCCTTATTCCTTTCCTTTTTTCCCTTTCATCTCTCCATTCTACCCTCTTCCTCCACCTCCTTCTCCCTTCCCCCTTCTGCTTTTTTTTTTTTTAAACATAGGTCACTATATGACCCAGATTCAAACTCACTGTAACCAAAGCTTACCTTGACCTCCAAGATGATTATTTTGTCTCAGCTTTGTGTTTGTTTCAAACCTGGCTTATCACAATGTAAACAGTAGTGGATTACTTAGCTCCCAAGTTCATTGTAAGAAGTTGATACTTAAATATCACGAGCTTTGAAACATGACTCAGAAAGAGATATTTGTTTCCTTCAAAGCTTGATGAAAGCTGTCCTCTGACACATGTATACCCTAGCATATTCACAAATACATTCATTTTAATCAGATTGACATCAACTCAGTTCCCTGCCTCACTGTTCCTTATGCTAGAATTGCATTGCATTAATTTAAACCACGGTTTAGGTTAATAAATAAATAAATGAAAAAAATGAGGGGCTGTAGAGGTAGCTCAGGGGTTAAGCCTCTGCCTTGCAGGCGGAAGGTCCTGAGTTCGGATCCTAGACCCGACATATAAATGCTTCGAGAAAGCAGGAGCCGCCTGCATTTTTGGTCCTGTTAAGACAGAGCCTGCAAATCCTGGGGCAGAATAAACAAGAAGAGGTGGAGGCTGTCCATGGTGATTCCCAAATTCACCTGTGATTCTATACCCCCCCCCCACACACACACACACACACACATACACACATCCACAACTGAATAAATAAAAAAAGAGATTTGAAGTTCAGAATCGAATATATTATGGAGTGACTATTACTGTTTTATATTGAGGTTTTTGAAGTTTCATTGATAGTTAATAAAATGGACATGTCTATTGTTTTTGAATGTGTTAAAAATAGAAGTATTTTATATGGATGAGTAATGCTTAATATTCAATTAAATTTACCATGAACTGTGTAAGTTTTTGTAATATACAGTTTAACAGGTACAGGTAATGAACTGTTCAGTTTTTTAAAATGTGTGTATGTGTATGTGTGTGTCTGTGTGTATCAGAAAGCACTTTGTGTTCCTCTGGACCACTAAGGGTAACTTTGGAAAGCATACTGGATCGCTTCTACTTCTTTTTTGCTTATCTCTGGAATTTCCCAGACTGTGTTGCTGCTGCCTGGCATTTTTACTAGGGACCTGGAATCTGAACTCAGGACTTTCTGTTTGTGAGGCAGAATATTAACTCCTGAGCCATCTCTTCAATCCCTGTTCTCAATTATTAATTAAGAACTTGGAAATTTTGTCATCTATTTGCAATAACATTTTAAAAATTAAAGTCTACCAAGTTTTGTCATATTTGGAAACAATTGTAACTTTATTAAGCATTAGGCGATGTACGTTATTAAGTGATTTTTTAAAATATGTCATTTAAAATTGGCTTGGATCTCCCTTTTAATCAGATTGATATCAACTCTTAGTTCTCTGACTCACTATTCCTAAAACTGGGATTACAGGTGTGAACTACCATGCTTTAGGTTAAAAAAATTTCCCCCCACATTTTGTTGTTTTCCTAGTCATACAAGCTCAAATAGGTACCCCCTCCTCTCCCTTCTTCCCTATGGTCTCACATTGTATTCTCCTCTCTTTCCCCCTTTCTTTCATCCCCTTCTTCCCACTTCCTGCCAGTGCCTCCTGATTTCATCACTCCCATCCCCTGGAGCATCCCTTTATATGGGCTCCAAACTTTCCTTTGAGTCCTTCCCCTTAGTGACTCAGTGGTATAGCCTGGATCCCCTTTCTTGGACTGCCCGCTAGCATGAGAACTCTTTTATGACTGTTTTACCCTTTGCCTCTAAGGATCCTACTTCTTGAAGCCTTCTTCCCTGTGATCTGTGTCAATCATTGTACAAGTGAGGCAAAAATCCAATCCTGGCTGCTGCAGCCCTAACTCATATGGAGTATCTTGCATGTCCTCTCCATCTTTAGGCTGCTACAATCTTGCTGCCCCCTCTTCCAAAAGGTTCCCTGAGCTTTAGGATGGGAGAGATTTGGCTGGTCTGGTTCTAGATGGATAATGTAAGGTCTTTGGTGTTCTGAATTATAGATTACTGTTGTTTTCAGTTTTGTTGTACTGCCCTTGGCTGCATCCCAATTGGTATGGAAGATCACCTCCTAACCACAGATAAAACACAGTTTAAATGAAGATCTTAATATGAGGAGACTCAAAGGTAGATAAAAGAATAAGAGTAGGATACAGCAATGTGTAAGTGTTGGGGGGTAGGGTTGATGTCCCACTTGCTAGTTGGTTACTGTCTATCTGCCATTCCCTATATTTTCCTGATTGGTGAGATAAAACCTGTTCAGTCCCACGGATCAGGAAGGAAAGTGAAGGGTGAGCTGTGCTAGATATCTTGCACTTACATGCAATACATGATCATGGCCTATTTTCTCTACTGAATCATGTTCTCTTAGCTCCTTTCTTTTGAGGTCCTCCTACCCTTTCCCTCTTGTTTATAATCTTTTTCAATTACAGTGGGTATTATAGAGATTTATCTTTGAATATGTCATTAAGTGGGTTTGGAATTAAGGTCCACTTATTAGAAAGTGCATATGGTGTCTGACTTTCTGTGTCTAGGATACTTGACTCAATATAATTTTTTCTAATTCCATCCATTTCCCAGCAAATTTCATTAGTTCATCATTTTTGGTGGCTGAGTAGTATTCCATTGTATAAATGTACTACATTTTCCTTATCCATTCATGAACTGTTGGGTATTTTGGTTGATTCCATGACTTTGCTATTGTAAATAGGGTGCAGTGACATGGTTGTGCACATGTCACTGTAGTGAATTGCCACATTTTGGGTGATTATTTTCAGTACTGGTATAGCAGAGTCATATGGCATTTCAATCCTTAACAATTTTTAGAAATAGCCATACTGATCTCCAGAGTGGTTGTAGAAGCCTGCATTCCCATCAGTAATGTATGAGACTTCCCTTCTCTCCACATCCTCTCGAACATTAGGTTAAAATTTCAGTTACAATATTGTTTATGTGTCAGCTTTTCTGCTTATAGATTCCTTTTCTTTGATCGCTTAATTTTTTTCCCTAGTGCTGGAAATGAGTGAGCTCAGGACATTCTGAATGCTAAACAAGTGCTTTCCCACTTGTTTGTACTTTTTTTTTTTAATAAAGGAGTTTTGCTAAAGGAGAATTGATTTTAGAATAAAACTACAAGCATGTACATAGTCGTATTTACAATACAAGTATAACTAAGACAAGCATCTTCATGTCTATCACCTCGAAAAATTTCCTTCTGTCCTTTGAAACCTTTCCCATTCTTATTGTTAATTGTTATTTGCTATTCTGCTGTTTGTCACTCTGGATTAGATTAACCTGGAATTTTATTAGAATATGTTTGTTTTTTTTTTCTCCTTGGAGATAGGACTAAAGTATCCCAAGCTGTCTTGAATTTCTGGTCCTTTTGTATCCACCCACCTTGGTGCAATGTTTGGATTATATATGTGTATTGAAATTTGAATATTCCTGTATGCTAGATAAGAATGCTACAAGTTGACATACATCTTTATCCCTTGAGATTTTAGATTATGGAAACATTCAATTTATAGTTTTTTGTTTTTTTTTTTTTTTTTTGAATGAGGGTATCTGCTTTTCATTTGCCATTTTTATGTTGTATATACTAGTAGTTCCCTTTTAAGGTTAAGTCCATTGTTTTATGTGAATCATAATATTAGTTTACAAGAGTGTTTGACTTGTGTTCTCAACCTCTGTATTTGAATTTTTTGTAAAGGAGATATTCTTTAAAAATTTTTTTAGTAGTTTATAATGTATGCTAGATAAAGTAGCTATGGTGTTTTAAGAGTGCTGAGCCATGTTGGTGTCAGAATTCTAATCCCTCAGCAGTCTTAAAAGTAATTTAGCTTTTTTCTTATAAGGTTTAATCAGTTTACTTTTACCTAAGGGTATTTCTTTTCTTTACTTTATATATTTATTGGTGTGTGTGTGTGTGTGTGTGTGTGTGTGTGTGTGTGCGCGCGCGCGCGCGCGCGCTCCTGCGCGCACACTTGCGCACATACACATGCTCTCTCAAGTATGCACATGTGTATCAGATTTGGGAATCAATTGAATTGCTTCTACCTCCTTTTTGCTCTGGGATTTCTAGCCTCTGCCCACTCAGTAAGGCCTGCTGCAGTATGGTGGTTCCCCAATTCGTCTGTGGTTCTACACACACATACATACACGCACACACGCACAATTGAATAAATAATAAAATAATAATAAAAAAAAAAGCTTAAAAAAAAATGTTGGGGCTGGAGAGGTGGCTCAGGAGTTAAGCCTTTGCCTTGTAGGCTAGAAGATCCTGAGTTCGGATCCTAGACCCCATGTATAGATGCCGGGCGGAAGCCGGGGCAGCCTGCGTTTCTGGTCCCAGTAGGGCGGAGCCTGTGAATCCCAGGGCAGAGTAAACAAGGAGGAGGTAGAGGCGTCCATGGTGGTTCCCGAATTCGTCCGTGGTTCTACATACACACACACACATACACGCATACACGCACAATTGAATAAATAATAAAATAAAAAAAAAAGGCCTGCTGCAATTTCTGCTTGGTGTTTTTTCTTGGGATATAGGATCTGGACTCAGAATCTTCTGCTTCCCCCTTCCCTTCATCTTTCTATTTCTTGACTGTAATTTTTTTTAAATATTTTACTTATCGTACCTGTTAAGTTTGTATGAGTGGAAATAATAAAAAATGTTAAAAATAAAAAAAATTACTTATTAGTGGGGTTGTGGGGGGAGGAAGAGGGAGAGAGAGAGAGACAAAGACAGAGAAAGAAAACTTGAACACATAGGCAGATGTCAGTAGGCAAAGTTCAAGTGTTAGAGGCAACTTTCAGAAGTGAATTCTATGCTTCCACTATGTGCACTTCAGGGATTGAAGTCCCTTTCTCTTATCGTCTCCCTTCTTACCTCCCTTTTTCCACCCTTCTCTTTCTCCTCCCTTCTCTCTCTTTCTCTCTCCCTTCCTTCCTTCCTCCAAGATTTATTAAAAAGGTATAGATGTTGCTGTTTTGCAAGCTAATAAACTATTTCATATTTAGAAAAAAAGTTGTCAAAAATATTTTCTGCTAAGAATAGCTTATTGCTTAAAGTGAATATATATATATATATATTATCATTGTTATAAGTTGGTTCCAGAATCTGAATTGATAGCAACTACTTATACTGAGGACCTATTATCCTTCGGGGATATGTCCTCTTCCTGGGCCAAATTATATTGCCAATTCTAGCATTTTATTCTCAGAAATTCACAGAAGGGCTAGACAGTTGCTTCAATATGTAATGCTAGAGATTCTTCAATTTAATTTCCTGGGTGAAAATATCAATTATCATAATTCAGATTAATTTTTTTAATTTTTTGTTATTTCTGCTCATACAAACTTAATAGGTAGACCAGTTCCCTCCCCCCCTTTTGCTCCCCCAAACCCCCTGCTCCTCCTCCCTCCCTCCCCATCTCCCAGTGCCTCCCCCCCAATTCCCAGAGAGTCCTTTATTGTATATGCCTAACTCTCCTCTGGGCCCTCCTTTCCGATGACGTACAAGGACCCAGTGGCATTTCCCTGAACCCTTTCTCATGTTCCCCTTAAGCATAGGAACACTACCGTGGCTGTCAATCCCTTGCCTCCAAAGATCTTGGTGAATTCAGATTAATTTTATGCTGATTATGAGCGACAGTTGCAGTTAGCCTGCATGGTTACTGGAAAATAACCGTCAAATGCTTAAGGGAACAAGGGATTTATTTTCTTACTGATGGTCTAGTTACAGTCTGTAGTCCAGCTTGACGGGAGAGTATGTATCAACACCAGGCCCAGGGAACTGACCACACCATCTCTACATAAAGGCTGAGAGAGAGACAATCCTTATTTGCCAGGCCAGCATGTCTGGCCAAGTATAAACAAGGATGCCAAGTTCCTCAACCAGCTCTCTGTATTTTATTCACTTGTTCAGGGCCTAGTCGTACCCACCATGCACTGGGTCTTCTCCATCAGGTATAAAATCTCTTGCAGGGGGCTGGAGAAGTGGCTCAGGGGTTAAGCCTCTGCCTTGTAGGCAGAAGGTCCTGAGTTCGGATCCTAGACCCCACGTATAGATGCTGGGCGGCCTGTGTTTCTGGTCTTGGTAGGGTGGAGCCTGTGAATCCTGGGGGCAGAGTAAACGAGGAGATGGAGGCGTCAGTGGTGGTTCCCGAATTTACTTGTGGTTCTACACACACATACATACACTCATGCGCACATACACATACATGCACAATTGAATAAATAATAAAAAAAAGAAAATCTCTTGCAGGTTTTCTCTGGGCTTAACTAAACCACTATCTCTACAAATGTATCTAGGATTCAAACTAACTGTCAAGGTAACACCTATGCATAACTGTGACAAACTGTGCAGTCAGCTAAGAGAAGTTACTATTACTGCTTTAGAAACTCCTTTTCAGTAATATTTCATCACAGATTTTTTTTTTAAATTTTTCATGTGTTTGTGTTAGTGTGTGTGGTAGATGTGGTAGGTTAATTTTCCATAATGTTTTCATCCTTCTTAAGTCATTTTTTCAATCAAACATAAATAGTCTACTCTGGCTAAATAGTTTGTTCTGAGACTGGAATTACAAGTGTCATGACTGTCCAGTTTTTATGAGAGTTCTGGGGATCTGAGCTGCTGTCCTTTTGAATGCATGTGCATCTGAGACCAATTTCTCCAGCCATTTATATTTTGTTGGACAGGTCTTACTGGCATCAACTGGTCTGGGAGTTATGATTTTTACACACTTCACATTTATTAGTTTGGGGATTATAATTGTATGTACTAGTGTGTTCTCGCTATGTTTTATTGATTTATTCTGTAATAAGTATGATCAAGCTTAGTATCCTCTTTTCACAGAAATTTCTTTCTTAAAATTCTTTTTATTTTTACCTTTATTCATTTGTTTAATTGCATATGTGTCTTTCTGTTTGAGTGTGTATATGTATGATTTGTATTTATGTGCATATTCCACAGAACATGTGTGGAAATCAGAAGACAATTTGTAAGAATTAATTCTTTCCACTATGTGAGTTCCTGAGAATCCAAATCACTTTTTCAGTCCTGTACAACAAACATTGGCACTGAGTTATTTTGTTTTTCAAAGTCTTTCAGGTATTACTTTACATTTTTATTCTTGTTTCTACTTTCTGTGTCAATTTGAGCTTACATATGTATGAATTTTACAAATAGTAAGTCTTGGTCTACAGAATCCTAAAAAATTTAAATCACATAATTAAAGTCTTTTATAGTTTTGTAGATCTCAAAGATGCTTTATTCTCTTTGAAGACACTAATTCTTTTATTTTTAAATTTCTTTTTTGAGTTTTTAAAATTTTTTTTCTGGTTTTACAAGCATTTTGAGAAATTATTCCTGTCCCTTCCCCTCTTCCCTACTTTTTTTCCCCATCTTCTCTCCCTTCCTCCCTGCTTTTTTCATCAATCCATCCCATTCCCTCCCATCTTCCTGTCTGTCTGGTTCTACGAGCCCCAAAGTTCCTTCTCCATCATCTGCTCTAGGAGAGGGTCAGGCCTCTGTGTCAGACCAGGTGTGATCATTCTTTGGGCAGACAGACCCACTGATACGGGTATTCCCCTTTATCTGTCTAACCCTAGCCCCTAAATTTACCACTGTATGTAATTTTTTTCTCCTGCAATCCTTGTTTGTCTATGGAGAGAGGATGTTGTTATGTCAGTCATTGTGCTAGTCTGGTAAGACGTTTCATTCCAGTGAGTTCTTGGATGGAGGAGCCCTGTCTTAATTGGAATGTCTTAGCTAGTGGTGGATATCCCTATCTTTAAGTACTTAAAATCTTCCCATCCCCTCTTCTAGGATCCCTGAACCTTACGGTAGGAAGAGATTAGATTTGCTTGATTCCAAGTGAGCAGTTTAGAGTCACTGGTACTACAAACTCTTATAAGTGGGAGATAAGGAGGAGGAGAAGGGAAAAAGTAGCAGAAGAAGACTCCAAAAGAGCAAAAATGAAAGAACATAGGTAAATAGTTAAATAAGGCTTTTATTTGAGAAAAGTCTTAAAGAAGCGGAAAGAACAGAAGTAGGACACAATAGAGAGTGGTATTAACTTCTAGGTAACCCAACTACCTGCTTACTAAACCCCTAACCTTACTTTCTATGATAGGGAATGTACACCCAGCACTGGAGGCCAATCTAAACAACAGTGGATGGGGAATAAACTGGACCAAATGTCTCAACGATAACCATAACTATCTTTGGATAGGAGAGGATCTCAGCACCCAGAAAGGACACAGCCTAGTGTAGTGGAAGTGAAATAAACAATAGCCAACAAGAATTCAGATTAACTTTTTTTATGATGTGTGTTTATGATTTTTTTTATGATGTATGGTATGTGCATTTGTGTATGCATGCCCATGTGTGTATGGATGGTGTGTAGGTCAATTTGTAGGAGTCACTTCTTCAAGTATATGGGCTCTGAACTCTAAAAATAAAACTTACCTTGTAGACTTTGCACAAGCCTTCTATCCACTGAGCTACTTCTTGTCCTTGAAAATGTTTATTCCCCCCAAGAATGTGTATATGGTTACATATAAGTGTGTCCACATATATAAATGCACTATGAAGGTGAATCATTCTTGATCACCTTAACTCTTGTTAGGTTAGGACCATTAGGACAAGTCTGGTAAGCCAGCTTTGGGGATTCCCAGAATCTTCCTTCTGGAACTAGAATGACAGGTAGGCTGCATGCTTCATATACCTGGCATTTTATGTGGAATCTGAATTTAAGTCCTTTTGGTTGAAAGGTGTGGGAACCAGTTCTCACTCACTCACTCATTCACTCACTCAAACACACAGCTGCTGGCTGTGATGAAAGCAGGTTCCAGCCATCCCCATCTCCGCCTCTATACCCAGAGACTGGGCACGGGACGGGGAGATTGTCAGAAGCAGATCTCAGTTTATTGGGGGGGAAAGGAACTTTTATAGACAAAGGCCACTAAGGCACGAAATGGGCATCCGATTGTGTCACAGATAACACATCCTACAGGTGCTAATGGTGAAGTTCAGTGCCACTCAGCACAGGGGACAGGTAGATACCTGAAAGCCAATTAGGGCTGTCTGTGAAATGATCAGGTTACACCCAAGATTTTTGCCCTCAGTGCCATCTTTAGTCCCAGTGCTCCGCTATGCTCTGGGGCAAATCCTGGGCGGGCCCAACAGAAAGGCAAGGTCTTTAATCACTGAACCATCTCTCCAGTCTTAGAGGCTTCTTTCTTTCTTTATTTTTTTAAAATTATATTTTTTCCCCAATCATTCAAGTTAATAGGGACACCGTCCTCTCCCTCCTTTCACCCCGCCCCAGTCCCCCTTGCATCCTGCCCCCCTTTTCCCCTTCTTTTCACCCCCCTCTCTTTGCCTTCTCCCAGTGTCCCCTCTTACCCCCTCTCATTTCCTAAAGCATTCTTTTATGATGACAGACTTCCCTCTTGAGTCCTCCACTCTAGTGAGGTGTAAGGACTGTGGCATTGCCCAGAGCCCTTTCTTGGGCTCTTCCTTTAGTACAGGAACACTATTATGACTGTGTTGCAGTCCGCCTGCATGGTTGCTGATAAATGACCAGAACACAGCTTAAGGGAACAAGGAGTTTACTTTCTTACGATAGTCCGGTTACAGTTCATAGTCCAGCTTGACGGGAGAGCACGCACCAACACCAGGGCCGAGGGAACTGGCCACCATAACGGCTGAGAGATGGACAATCCTTACTTGCCAGACCAGCATGTCTGGCCAAGTATACAGAAGGATGCCCACTCTCTCAACTAGCTCTCTCTGATTTATCCAGGGCCTAATCCCACCCACCATGGGCTGGGTCTTCCCCAGCAGCTAGACAATCTCCTTCAGGTTTGCTCTGGGCTTAACTCAACCATCAACTCTCTACAACTGTGCCCAGAGCTCAAACCCTCAAGAGTCAAGTTGACACCTGTTCTTAACTATGACAGACTGTTAATCCCTTGCCTCTAAGGATCCTAGTGCCTGTAATCCATGCTAGACTTTTGGGGGGTTGTTGACATGTCAATCATTGCGCAGGTCATGCAAAGTCTGATTATGGCTACTGCAGCCCTAACTTATGTGGAGTATCTTGTGTATTGTTGCTCCTCCCCATCTTTAGGCTCTTAAAATCTTACCGTCCCCTTTTCTGCAAATTTCCCTGAGTTTTATTTAGGATGGGGAGAGATTTGGCTGTCAGAGGCTTATTTCTTAATGACTTCTTTTTCCAGTGTCTTTTTAATTAATTATTTTTTAATCTGTGTGTGTGTATGTGTGTGTGTGTGTGTGTGTGTGTGTGTGTGTGTGTGTGTATCAGAGGACGCTAGGTGTCCCTGTGGAGAGTTAAAGGAATCATCCTAGATTGCTTCTACCTCCTTCTCACTTTCTCTGGGACTTTTTAGGTTCCTCCCACCAAGGCCAGAATGCAGCCCACCACTATTTCTGCATGGCATTTTTACATGGGCCCTGGGATCTGAACTCAGGACCTTCTGCTTGTGAGCCAGAGTCTTAATCTCTGAGCCATTTCTTCACTCCTCTATTTCTTTTTTTTTAATACATTTTTTATTATTATTTCAGCCCATACAAACTTAATAGGTACACCAGTTCCCTCCCTCCCTCCTCCTCCCCCTGAACCCCCTGCTCCCCTTCCCCTTACCCCTCCCTCCCCATCCCCCAGTGCCTCCCGCCCCAGTTCCCAGAGAGTTCTTTCTTGTGCATGCTTGATTCTCCTCTGGGCCCTCCTCTCCAATGATGTTCAAGGACCCATTGGCATTTCACTGAACCCTTTCCCGTGTTCCCCTTAAGTATAGGAACACTGCTGTGGCTGCCAATCTCTTGCCTCCAAGGATCTTGGTGCCTTTAGCAGATGCTAGACTTTGTGAGGTCAATAGCGTGTTGGACATTGCACAGGGCATGCAAAATCCAATTATGATTGCTTCGGCCCTAACTTGTGTGGAGTATCTTGCAAATCATTGTTCCTCCCATCCTTTTGCTCTTACACTCTTACTGCCCCCTCTTCCACAAATGTCCCTGAGCTTCAGGATGGGGAGAGATTAGTCTGGCCTAGTTCTAGGTGGTTGATATAGAGTCTCTGAAGTTCTGGATTGTGGTTTGTTGATTTTCTTTTGCAGTTTTGCTGCTCCTGCAATACCCTTCACTCCATCCTGCTGGGCATTGTATGTCACCCCCTGGCCAGAGACAAAAAGCTGTTAAACTAGAGTCTTGTTATAAGAGTACATTCAAAGGTAGATGTAATAAAAGTAGGAAACCACAGTGAGGGAAGGGTCAATCACCCATGTGCATAATGGTTACTTTTTATCTGCCAGACTGTATGCCCTCCCCTTCTGGTGAGATCATACCCCCTCAGTAGTAAATGATCAGGAATGAAAGTCTGTGAACTTAATCAAATGTCTCATTACTTATTTGAGTCCTTGATGGAGGCCTATTTTCTCTGCTGTAACATGGTCCCCTCTCTCCTTGTTTCTGGTGTGGCCCTCCTACCCCATCCCTCCTGTTCATAATCCTTGCAATTACTGTAGGTATTATAGAGATTTATCTTTGAGTGTCTCTAGGTGGCATTCAGCCCTCTATTTCAAACACTCCTCTTTTTAAAACAACAACATTAGCAAAGAGCATATGCTTACAACTTTAGCAGAGGCTTTTGATTTAAGCCTTTTAAAATGTCATAAGATGTTTTATTGGTTGTTACTGTCATAATTTAGTACATTTTTTAATTTAAAAATTCATTATTATTATTCATGTGTGTAAACATCTGACCTTATAAAACATGATAGCAGAGAAAAAATTTCTAGCTCATTTCCAAGATAAATTTTTTCTTTTGTATTTTGCAACCAAAGTATCTTTGGTATCTTTAGCAGCTTCTTGTAGTGGGTGTCCCATATTTGGCACTAGGATTTTTGGTTTATTCCTCAGAGTATTATCAACCCATGTGTGGATGAATTCTGATGAATTTTTGCTTAAATTCAGCTTTTAAAGTAGTGACTTTCCATGTGGCTGTTTTGTACATCCTTAAATTTTGTAAACTCTTTCCTTGTACCCCCATTGTTTTCCCTAATCCTTTGCTTTATCCATGTTAAAACATCTGCATAATTTGTCTTTTTTTTTTAAACATCGAACTATTCACATCCTTATTTCAGGTCCATGATAATCTTCTTTGTATTTTTCTAATTTTAGTATATGTGCTGCTGAAGTGAGCACTTTATCTTCTTTTAATGTGTTCTATCTCCACTTGCTTTAAAGCTCCCTTTTCCCCTACTTTCAGTTGCCATGGTCCCTGAAGTTTCCAAATATCTCCGTACATTCCATGTTAAGTAAACAGATCTAAAAAAAATTTGAAACTGCGATGCATTTGTCTTTCTGGGCATGAGTTTAGCATAAAGTTTTCCAGTTCTATCCCATTCCTACATTCTGCATAATTTCCCCATTCTTCACAGTTGAATAATATTTCATTCATACCATATATTTTCTTTTTTTTTTTTAGGACTATGACAGATTTAATTAGAGAAGAGAAGGATGAAACTCATAGGCAGGGAATCTGTGAGAGGCAAAAGAACCTATACCATATATTCTTTATCCACTCATCTATTATTAAACTTCTAGATTCTACTTCTTAGCTACTGTGCATCATTTAGAACTATGCACAAAAGTGGTATAGAAGATAGATGTTTGATTTAAAAAAGAAACTATGGATATGTTATTAGATTTTTAGTTTGTGTGTATGTGTGTTTATTTTTCTCTAACAGTATATTTTTTAAGATCATGTCTTGTTTAATCTTGATTGGAGTGAAAAAGTATACCAGACTGAATTCCAACATAAGCATTACTCCTACTTGTATTTTTAAGGATTACCGGTGGTAGCCTCCATGCTCAGTCTGGTTTGTTGTTCCAAAAATGTTTTTAATTATAAATTTGTATAAACAATTATTTGTTATTGAGTGTCCATTAGGGTTCAAAGTCTTAAATAGCAATTAATCAGGAGTATTACTATAAAAATATGATAGAACATAGGTCAGAGAGAACTGAAGCAATTATAGTTCATAAAAATGATTCAAAACCATAAAATTAGACAGAAACTTCACTGTTTTTTTTTTATTATTATTTATTCAGTTGTGCGCGTGTATGTGTCATGCGTGTATGTGTCTGTAGAATCACGAACGAATTCGGGAACCACCATGGACTGCCTCCTCCTTGTTTACTCTGCCCCGGGATTCACAGGCTTAGCCCTACCAGGACCAGAAACGCAGGCTGCCCCCGCTTCCGCCGGGCGTCTCTATGTGGGGTCTAGGATCCAAACTCAGGACCTTCCGCCTGCAAGGCAGACGCTTAACCCCTGAGCCACCTCTCCAGCCCCATATTTATATATTTTTATGTGTATGTGTATTATGTTAGAAGGCTCAAGGGTGATATTGTGGATCATTCTGAATTGCTCTACTGCCTATTGCTTTGCTTTGCTTTCTTTCAAATGCAGAAGTGCAGGCTGCTGCCATTTGCTCCACATGTTTATATGGGGATCTGGGATCTGCCCCCAGGTCCTTCTGCTTGTGAGACAGAAGCTTTTTGCTTGGGCTCGTTTCTCTAGCTCTGTGTCTTATTTTTTCATAAAATCATGCACATACATGTGTGGATACATTTTGTTATGTGTTTCTGTAGGTATGTTTATGTGGGGTTATATGTGTGTGGGTGTTTGTGTACATGGTGGAGGTCAATAGAAATTGCTTTTTGAGACAGTGTTTCTTATTGATCTGGAATTCTTTAGGCTAAGCCACTAAGACTCATGGATCTGCCTGCATATGCCTTTTCAGAACTGGTTGCAAATGCATGGCAACATAAACTACTTTTTAAATGAGGGTTCTCAGAATTGAACTCAGATCTTTTTTCTTATGTAACAGGCACTATCTCCTATCATTTTTTTCTTGTATTCTTTATAGTATGATGTATGGATCTTCATTTTTTTATAGATGGATTTTCACTTATTTCATCATATGTTGAGAAGACTATCCATGTTCCATAAAGTTGTTTTCATATCTATGTACATAACCATTTAGTTAATTGTAGTTTCTAATTTATCTTTTCTGTTCTCCATTCCTGTCCCTTTTCTTTTGTGCATAGTCTGCAAATAGACTACTACTGAGCCATTTGCTTAACCCTGTTCCTTTTCTTTTTTTGCACAGTTTAATCTATACATGTGTCATCTGGTTTCCATATATTTGGTGGTTTCTAGATAACTGCTTTTTATATACTTTGTGGTTAATGAATATACCTTTATGGTTGAATATTATTTTGTATTAATAATTTTATTATCACTCTTGCTCATTATGTAAGTAGAACTGAATATTACTGTCAGATTTATCTTACATATATTTTGAAATTTGTTACTGTGTGCACTGTGTGTGTTTGTGTTCATTGGAATGTTTGAAAATCAGAGGACAACTGTGGAGTTCTTTTTGTGGGTATAAAAGAATAAAATTGTTATCTGGTTCATGTTGAGTCCTCTTACTCAGCCCTGTTGCACATTTTTATTGTGTATTATCAGGCATATGTATAATGCGTAGCATTATGATATATATAGTATAATATAACATATAGAAATAGTAGTTATGAATGTTCAGAAATATTTATTTTTAAATATTTTATATATCAGAGAGGAGGGTTAATGGGTAGAGGTCTGAGGACAATTTTTACAAGTCAGTTATCTCCTCATGTGGGTTTCTTGAGATTGAACTGAAGTTACCAGGTGCCCTACTGGCTGAGCCATCTCACTAGCCTGTAGCTGTAATTTTAAGAATCAAGTTTTATCAGATAGCTTAGTGTTAATGTCATGTTTTTATTTCATTTGAATATTTGCATATTATAGTAAATATATTTGCTATTTATTTCAACTAACTGATTTATATTATCAGAGGTAAATTTTTGCACCTTATATTTGCTATTCCAGAACGAATGAATGGAATTTTGTAATATATATATAAAAATAGTCATGCTTCCCTTTACAGTTTTTTGTCACTTTGTGTAATTTTTTTTCTCTTATTTAGGTATATGTATGTGTACAGTATATGATACCTGTGTCTATATGTGTTGTAAAAGGAGTCCTTTGTGCCAGCATGTGTTGTCATGTATGAATGTGTATCTGTAATTACGGGGTTGATAAAGTAAAGTAGTCCTTGATAAATATGAAATATTAATATTTTATTTATTTTGTAATGATGAGGAAGACAGAGAGAGTAGAGAAGCAGATAAATTGAAAAAGAGCAACATTTGTGGGCCAGTGCTTGTGTCACAGTGTTCTTAAGAATTTCAGAGAGCTCATATGTGAGCTCTGATTTTGGAACTCTATTTGTCAAGTTTGCATGAGGGTGCTTTTACCCAATGAATTATTTTTCTGGTCATTCCAAATATATTCTTTTGAGAATGTGTTGCTAATCAAACATAACCTCACTAATAGAGCTCATCCATCTAGCCAATTTATTTTTACAATTCTGTTGACATTTTCTAAGTGTGTTTCCATCTCTACTTAACATTTTCCCTGGGATGTGAGAATATGAACTCTGGTTTTCTTGCTTTTACTTACAAATCATTTCCCTGTCCCTGTGTTTAGTTTATTTAGGCTTCATTTTGTACCCATATCACAATTTTTGTAATGTTTTGCCCCATATCACAATTTAGATTTACCATGTTTTTGTTTTTTAGATCTTCAAAAGATTCATATAGTTGTCTGAATTCAAAATTTAATGAAATCCTATTGAGCCACTTATTTAAGCTATTTTGCTGAATAAACAGAAATCAAAGTAATTTTTTAGCGTGGTATTTTTAAGACATTTTATTTATTCTAAGGCAGAAGACACATGCATGTCTTCATACATGGGGAGAATTTTTCTCCCACCATGTGCATTTCCAGGGATGGAACTCAGGTCACCAGGTCTGCCAGCAAGTGCCTTATCCACTGACCAGTTTTGCTGGCCCGTTTACATGATATTCTTTCTAATAATACATAAATCACATCTTTTTTTAAAATTTTTTTTAATTTATTCAATTGTGTGTGTGTGTGTTTGTGTGTGTGTGTTTGTGTGTGTGTGGGTAGAACCATGGACGAATTCAGGATCCACCATGGACACCTCTACCTCCTTTTTTACTCTGCCCCGGGATTCACAGGCTCTACCCTACGAGAACCAGAAACGCAGGGCGCTCCCGCTTTCACCGGACATTTATACATGGGGTCTAAGATGAGAATTCAGGACCTTCTGCCTGCAAGGCAAAGGCTTAACCCCTGAACCACCTCTCCAGCCCCTGCTATCACTTCTTACATGCAAACCTTACAGTGCCACTTGAATAATTTGAGGAGGGCATGCACACAAAGCTACAGATGAGAAAAATTTTAACTCCTGCTTCATCAAGTGTGCTAGTTAAATACAGGTGTCAATCTGTGTTGAAGGTTGAGCTCTGGGCACATCTGTGAATTAGTTGGACCAAACCGTAGACAAATCAATGGGAGATCTATCTTTAATGTGGACAGATCCAGTTTTTGGTAGGTGGGACCCTCTCCCTGGATAGCTGGATAAGATGATAAGCTCATATAGTAGTGGTATTCTTTGATAATCTTTCGTTATAGCTAATGAATTTTGCCCCTCTCAGCAATCCTGTGGATACGTTCTCTTGACTACTCATGTTGATATGAGCTCTTCTGGAACTGGACCAGGAACGCTCTTCTCGCCATACAGGGCTCATTGGAGACTTCTGGTTTTTCAGTCCAGCATGCTGGCCAGAGACCTTAACTTCCCTTGGCAGCTTTGGATTAGGTCCATGCTGAGAGCAGTGGAGCAGGCTCTGGTAATCAGTGCATACACCACTTTTTTATATTCTCCAAAGTAACTATTTAGACTTCTCATTTTTGTTTAATGTTAGTATGTTCATATTTAATTTTATTGGGAGATTTAATTTTTTATTTTAAAGACACTTAAACATATCACTACTGTTGATTCTGTTAATACTCGATTAACTTTTTACTTAGGAATTACTTATTGATTTTCTAAGTCATAAAATATACACATTTGGGGAAAAAATTTTGCTTCTAAAATGTTTATTTTTTTCTAGGCTGTTCATTGCTACGAAGCTTTAATAATAAAAGCTGAAGGAAAAGTGGAATCTGATTTCTTTTGTCAATTAGGTCACTTCAATCTCTTACTGGAAGATTATTCAAAAGGTAACTTTTTTCTCTTTTAAAATTTGATTTGTTTGTTGTACATTTGTATATTTTTAAATTTGAAGGCACTTGCTATTGTTCTTTACTTTCTTTTAAGACACTCATAAACATTAAAAATGTAGAAAGTTTTATGTAACTATGTGCACATATTTAGTATTTTTGTAATTTTATAATACTTTTCATCCTTCTTTTGTATTCTGTTTTATTGCCCTTCTGAAAAATTCATGTCTTAAATACAGAACAAATACAGTATGGGAAAAGGCAGTTAGAACACGTGATTCTTTCTTGTTCTTGATTTTCTTTACAAATTTCCATTTTATTTATTTATGTGTATCATTAGAGGGTACTGTGTGGAGACCCAAGGGTGACTAAAGAATCATCCTGGATTGTTTCTACCTCTTTTATGCTTCACTCTGGGATTACCCAGGCATATCCCACCAAGGCCAGAAGTACAGGTCACCTGTTCTCTCTGACATTTTTACACAGGACTTTGGATCTGAATTGAGGACCTTCTGCTTTCCAGGCAGAGTCTCAACCTCTGAGCCATTTCTCCAGTCCCTAGGAGTTTGCATTTTAGGTAAAAGGTTTTTAAAGAGTCTGTTATATAGATTAGTGGAATACTAATACTTGGTGAATCATGATGTATGTTCAAGTGTATGTCATCAAAGACAAGTTTTAATGAATGAAATAAGTGTGGACCACACAAGTGAAAAGATTTGAAAATAGGTAGTCTGGCAAGGGAGTTGAAGAATTATTGTAAATCGAAAAAGGGGGAAGATAGGATTTGGGACTAATTTGTGAGAATTTAAAATACTATGAATTTACTATAATTATGTATGAAACATGAAAAAATAAAATATAGAAGGGAAGGTCTGTTTTGTAGACATAGTATTGGGATACAGATAATCTCTATTGAATTTGACTATTTATAATATTTAAGAAATACTTTTATGGACTGGAGAAATGGCTATGTTAAGATTCTGCCCCACAAGAAGGTCCTGAATTCGAATACAGGTCCCATGTAAAAAAATCCCAGTTAATGGTTTGCATTTCTGGCTTGCAATGTGGTGGGCTGAGTCTGGGAAATCCCAAAGCAAAGTGAAAAAGGAGGTAGAAATAATGTAGGATGATTCCCTATGTCACAGGGATACACAGTTCCCTCTGATACACACACACACACACACACACACACACACACTCACACACACGTGTCCTGAATAAACAAATACTTATTAGAGAATAAAGAAAAAGCAAGTATGTGCACATGTGGAAGTGGAAGAATAACTTTTGGAAAATGGTTCTTTCCTTCCCCTATGTTGGTTCTGGGGATCAAACTCAGGTTTCCAGGTTTGCATGCAGGTATCTTAAGCTGTTGAGCAATCTCACTAGCATATAGACTATGTAAGTGAAACTGATCCTCACCCTATCTCCCATCCTATTTTCATGTGTACATTATTGTATGTGAAGTGCATACATTCGTGTGTGTGTGTGTGTGTGTGTGTGCAAGTTTGCATACATGTGTATTTAGAAGTCTGAAGTTGATAATAGAATCATCCTTAATTGTTTCCACTTTTTTTTAAAAGAATTGAAATCAGAACTTATCATTAGAACTTGTTTCACTAAATAATTTAATCTGTGAATTATAGGTGGACTGCCACATCTGACATTTTATGTGGTTGGAAAGGGATGAGGCATGTCCCAGCCCAGTCAGCACCTAATGTTTTTATTGTTCCAAATACTTTGATTATAATTAATAAATTTTTTCACTTATTCTTTTTTAGGACAGAAACTTGGGCTCTAGCATTCCTAATAAGCAAAGCCCAGTCACATGTTCCAATATATCAAATAAAAAGGGTAAAAAATAGTAAAAACAGAAAGTAAATACTTAATCAGTTTGGTCACAGAGGAGCAGATAATAGATCAATGACTTCCATGTTCATTTTTGGAGTAATTATATAACTTTGGATATAAATAGAGAAAGAATCGTGGGAGTTGGCAATAAGGTATATATAATTAAGCTCTGAAGCCCAAGTGTAGTGCCATTGGTTACTGCAGTTTTCAAGTTCTGCACCTTGGGTAGAAGAGATGTTTATTCTCAGGAGATGGTTATTTATACACTATATATATAGCCTCATTATTATAGGTAGTTTCCTTCATCTTACAGAAGTCTATCTTTACATGTTGTGCCCAGTTTTACAAGAAGGCTGTTCCCTCCTTCAGCCTTTGTTGAAATTATTTATTTTTTAAAAAAATTATAGTTGTCCATCAGCCTTCTTAATTTTTATTTTTTGCTTCTAAGGAAAATAAAACACATCTCAGTTCTGGGATTGGACCACTGACAGTGGGAGTTCATACTCTTTCCTCCTTGTATTTAGAAAATGATCTTTAGGTGTTTTTCTGCATTTGCTGCCTGCAGCATAACCATGTGAAAATTCTCCTCAAGATGGCTAACATGATCTCAGCATCCCCCTTTCCTCTGTGTAGATGGTGCTGATCAGCTACCAAGCATGTGCAGTTAGTTAATCTTTCTGCTGCTGTGAAACAACATTCAGAACAAGAAACCTAAGAGGATAAAAGTACTTGGCCTTCCTTCAACAAGGCTCTGAGTTCTAAACTTTCCTAAACATTAACATCAGTTAAAGTTACAAGATACATAAATGTGTGTGGGACAAATTTTATTTAAACCAAAACAGCCTTGCTGTTACATGTTTATTTATTTATTTACTTATTTATTTACATTTTTTAATGATTAGCATAAGTGTATGCAGAGATAATCAGATAACCCAATGTAAAGAAGACAACACAAAATGAAAACAGATTCATGGCTTTTCTATTGCTTCGAAAAGTATCTTATGGGCTCAAATGAACCAAATGAAGAGTATTTTTGTGTGTGTTCTTTTATTTTTTTAACAGGAGTACAAATCTATTTTTATTTATTTACTTTCCATTATTTTAAATCCGTGATGGGTACAGCATCACACGGATTCTGTGTCCAATGGCCTTTGCAGGAAGATTGCTTCGGAATTTGGCTCGAACCATGCCACTGTTTCCGTGGGCCCTGGTTATCTTTCCCCAGATTACCCTGGTTTTGTTTGGTTTGCCACCAGGAGTCACTGTGTGTTTTTTGCTTTGTATACATAAGCACATCTTTCATCTCGAGCATAAACACCTTAAATTTTAAAAAGAGCAGTGTGCTCCCTTTGGTTCTGGAGGCCGCGCTTATAACCAGCAAAAATGGCCTTGCACCACAACCTTCCAGACATATTTGCCCTTTAGAAGTCTTGTTCCCAGCAGGCCTTCACAGGCTCCAAGATGGCGGAGAGTGTGTTCTTTTTTTTTGTAAAGCAAAACATACATTAATTCTTAGGAAAACATACATTAATTCGTAGAAATTCTAAATTTTTATGTTCCTTGTTCTTTTTTTTCTTTTTTACATAAATAAATGGTTGGCTCTTATTTGGACAGTGATAGAGGTCTCTGTTTTTCTTCTATCCTTTCTTCTTTTGGTTGGTGTTGAATAATTCACTGATTCTAATTTATCTTTTTTCCCATGTATATTATTGAACACACATTCATAGAACATACTATATAATTTCCCTATATTTCAAAAGAAATGGATATATTTGCAATTTTAAAACAATGAGGGAGAAAGAAATCTAATTCCTTTTATTTACATGACTATTTCCATTATAGCTTATGCACACTATGATTCAAAGTCATATATAGAAGCTGAATATGAGATTGAATTGAGCATGCTGTGTCAGAAACATAAATTTTTCTAATGTAGAATTTACAACTATTTTTGATTTTTTCCAGAAAAAATTTATTCTTTTATTCTAATCTTAATTACAAATATTAATGCATAGTTAATGCTAAACTTGACTTCGTGATCATATTCTTTTTGTATATTTTTGATTTACAGAATGTCTACAGATGTGGTGAGATAGGTCCTAGATTTGAGAATCCAGAGGGATTCAGAAAGAGAGCTAATTTAGATGTAAGAATCTATGGAACTTGTTAGAGTAATGTTTCCAGGGCATTCAGACCTGAATTACAGAACTGTAGGTGGATTTTATGTTTGATAATGTGATTTTAGAGGCCAGGTTAAGCATTGGGTATGGGGGTCCCTGGAGATTGCAGCTCTGTCCTGCAGGCTAGTCCCGTGAGTCCTCCACAAGGGTATAGGGAAAGGTGAGTGCGCTGTCTGCCTGCTCCCAGCCCTCCTTCCCGAGTACAATCAGATGCAACAGGGAATCTAATCAAGCAGGAACTCCTTTATTGAAGTCCACAGCCATCTTATAAAGGAAAAAACTGCAAGGGGAATTCTAGGGTGGGGAAACAGGCATCTTAAAGGTCAAGCCAGCACCCAGGCTGTATGTAGCAAGATTTCTTCAAAACATCCTGAGCTACACCCGCCTCCTATTGTCTTCATCTTTCAAAACATCTTTGTCTAAGCTTGCCAGACCACCCAGGTCACCTAGACTGAGGCTCCCACATTGGGAACCATGCTAGGCTAAAGTCCTGGAATAGTTGGGAGTTTTCTGCCTTAATACATACATTAGTTGGGCAGTTGATAGGCTGATGAAGCTGTCATCATTGCAGTATTAGAAATTATTCAGATGAGGAAATTGCATCTTTTGTAGGATTAAATGGTATATTCAAATTTCATTGTTTCTGTTGGTATAATGAATACATGACCCAGACAGTCTGCTAAATCATACTCAGCTAGTTCTATCTTTATCTATTTGAAATGTTTTTACTCACTGATGACTAAGATCCTCCTACATCAGTTATGCAATTAAACAATCTTCTGTAGGCTTGCCTTACTTGGTTAATTCTTTATAGGTATGCTCAAAAGCTGAGCTCTAAATTGTCAAGTTGACACCTGAAACTGTCACAAAGTGGAAACTTTAAAAGTTTAAGAATAAGTTACTATCACTGTTAGTTGCATTGGTACTGCTATGTAGAGTCATGTCTCCATACACAAATGAGATGCCAAGCCATCTCATTTGTATACAGAGTAGATCCCATTTTTTTGTTTGTTTGTTTTGTTTTGTTTTTTGTTTTTGGACAGTCTGAAGGCAATGTCACTTTTGTGAGACTTCTTTAAGCCATGGCAGGAATGAATTATAGTTATTTACATAATATATAAATAAATTTATATAATATATAATTTATATAATTATTGTTATTTGCAACATGATGTTGTTTCTTTAATCTTCTAGTAACTTTAATTCAGGTAAAGTCAGAATCTTGATTTCACAGGAGAAAAATATTTGGGATAAGCCAGAATAAAAGGGGCATTTTTGACAGAGATCTAAAGCAAAGTTTTTAGTAATAGAGAAGAGCTTATGAAGAAAAGATGAGGACTTGGGTATGGATGTCTTCGAAGAGAGTCATACATCATTGTTTTTACTGTAGGATTTTGATTGTCATTGAAGTTGCCTTTTTTTCTCTTTTTGATGTTTTGTGGTTGGACTATGTGTTTGTGTGGTGTGTATACCTGCATGTGTTGGTGTGTTGGTGGTTAAATGTGTGTGCACTTAAGGGTGTGTCTTGTTTAAGACCCATAGGTGGTCTTGAGAATCATCCTCTGGGGATTCCAAGCTCAGTTCTCCAAGACTGGAATTGGCAGGCATTTTTATGTGGGATATGGGTCCTTTCACTTGTGAGGCAATCTACCCAGACACTGAAATTAATGTTTCTGAAGAGTTACTAAAGGGAAACATCTCTTTTCTGTGAAAATTTAAGTGAGGCACGATTTGACTTATTATTTTTTTCTTTACAGCATTATCTGCATATCAGAAATACTGCAGTTTACAGTCTGATTACTGGAAGGTTAGTACAAATTCAAATGATAATTTTGCTTTGTGATTTGGTCATGTATTCTATTCAGTGTATTTCTTGCTGTTTTAGTAAATAACTAATAATATTAAAAGGCTTTATGTGTGTATGTATATGTGTGTTATAGTTGTATGTGCACATAAGTGGAAGAGGCCAGTGGTGGATATTGAATGTATTAGTCTATTGTTTTCTTTTTTTATTATTATTTATTCGTGTGTGTGTGTGTGTGTGTGTGTGTGTGTGTGTGTGTGTGTGTAACCACGGGCAAATTCAGGAATCTCCATGGACCGCCTTCACCTCCTCCTTGTTTACTCTCCCTGGGATTCACAGGCTCTGCCCTACCATCCGAACTCAGGACCCTCCGCCTGCAAGGCAGAGGCTTAACCCCTGAGGCAACTCTCCAGCCCCAATGTTCTCTCTCTTAATATTTTGCTGATAAATAGTAATCTCAGTGATACTTTTATTTATTTATTTTTATTTTTTTCCACTAATATAAACTTGATAGGTAACTCATTCCCCTCCCTCCTGCCCCCCTTTTCCCCTTCCTTCCTCCACCCCTTTCTCCCATTGTTTCCTTCCCCCTTACTCCCATCCCTGGAGTATCCTTTAGTGTGCATGTCAAACTTCCCTTGGAGTCCTCCTCTCTGATAAGGTGTAAGGACTCAATAGCTTTGCATAGAGCTCCTTTTTGTGTTCACTTTTGTATAGGAACACTATTATGATTGTTAATCCCTTGCCTCTAAGAATCCTAGTGCCTGTGATCCATACCAGATTTTGAGGGCTCAATGATTTGTTGGTCATTGTGCAGGTCATGCAAAGTCCTATTATGATTACTTCAGCCCTAACTTGTGTGAAGTATCTTGCATATCGTTGCTCCTCCCCATCTTTAGGCTCTTACAATCTTACTGCTCCCTCTTCCACAATCAGTGATTCTTTTATATGCACCCTCCTTCCCAGTTGTGCTGGGGTTACAGACGTGTGTGCCATGTTTCCATAGTGCTGGGATTATAGGGAAATAACTAACGACAACTTTTTTGGGGTTCTGGGGATTTAATTTGGGTCCTTATACTTTGCAACAAGCATTATTATCACTTGAACCATCTTTTCAAATATTGAGTGATTGCTAATTGTAACGTTGGAATACAGAGAAGGAAATCTTTTTGTGTGTGTGAACACTTAGGGTGAGATATCTTACTTTTATTAGGTAAGATTGTCAGATTTCTATACCAGAGATCTGAGTTAGGAAATAGAAACTTATCACATTGTTATGTTAAAATACTGATAAAAACAATTTAAGGAAGGAAACAATTATTTTGGTTCATAGTTCCACAGCAAAATTCATTAAGTTAGGGAAGCTTCAAGAGCTTAAGGCCACATAGATAGTATCCTGTCAAGAAGCAGAGAGTGATATATGAATATATTCATTCTCAGGTTTCTTTTTCCTTTTTACCAGAACCCCAGACCATGGAATGGTGCTTCCCCACAGGTAAGGTGGGTCTTCCCACCTTATTACCCAATCTAGAAAATCCTTCATGAGGCATTCCCAAAGGCTTGTAGATGATTTTAGATTCTACTAATAGTAGTAACCATCATAAAAGATTTGCCACAAATTTGGCCCTGCCACTTGCCTGAGGAATCAAAAGGAAAAGCTGTGGTGGAAGTAAAAATAAGGTTATACTAGAAAGAAGATAAGAGCAAGCAGGGACTGGAGAGGTGGCTCAGGAGTTAAGCCTCTGCCTTACAGACAGAAGGTTCAGATCCTAGACTCCATGTATAGATGCCGGGCGTAAGCGGGGGCGACCTGCGTTTCTGGTCCTGGTAGGGCGGAGCCTGTGAATCCCGGAGCAGAGTAAACAAGAAGGAGGTGGAGGCTGGTCCATGGAGATTCCCGAATTCATGCATGGTTCTACACATGCATACACATACATATACACACATGCATACACACATGCGCACACATGCACAATTGAATAAATAATAATTTTAAAAAATTTAAAAAAAAAGAGCAAGCATCTCAGGTCCACTTTTGATCATTATGTGAAGTTTAGGTTTAAGTAGAGGAAAATTGGAATATGAATAGGAAGTATTTTTGTTGTTTGATTATTGTCTTTTATATATCTGTGTGTCACTTGCACATATGATAGTAGTTCCTGTTAGAATACGCCAGCTTCAATTTTTTTGTGGTAATTGTTCTTCCTCTCCAACTCTTGCAGGATACTTCTCCAACTTTTTGTTCCCATTTCTGTCTAACCCATTTCAGTCCCAGCATTCAGCCTTTTATTTTCATAATTTCATTTGTTGTCTGTCTGTCTGTCTATCCACCCGCCCATCTATTTAACTTTCCTTGTGCTTTCTCTCATAATTTCTGCTTCCCTTCTCATGGGGAGCATTACATTTTCCTGATGTCTATGAATGTAGAAAATTAGAGACTAACATTTGTGTATGAAAGAGAGAATTTGTGATTATCACAGTTATATATTTTTCAGTTTCATAACTCAACTTTTCTTCAGCCTTCATTTTTCTTCATTGCTGAAGACATTGGCACCCTATAAACCTGCTTTAAATTTTAGGGACCTTGGCTCATTAGATCATACAGGGTTTGTGTCTTGGATACTGAAAAAATTTTATGACTAATCAGTTTGCAATGTAAAAGTAACTATTTGGCTGAAGAAAATGTAGGCTTAAGCACAAAGATTAAGAAAAAAAGGCATTCAGAATAAAATAAAACACACCCAATTAAGAATCTTGGCTCCTCAATGGAGAATTACAGAGAGAAAAATGACACTAGTGTTCATTTGAATACTTCAAGGAGAGTCATAATTGTGTTAGCCATATGTCCCATTTTTATGGCTCTTAAGTTCTCTAAGGTGCTAAGAAATCTTAGTTACTTCTTTATCAAACCAGTCAGGTGACTTCAGACATACTTTGGATGGAATCAATCTGGCAAGTAAAACAGAGGACACTGTTTCACAAATCAGACCCACGTGTCCTTTCCTTAAAAAATGAGATTCCTGGTAAATTTTAGATTTACTATTGGAAAAGGAAAATGGTTTTATGTGGCTAGGAATTGTGTTGAATTATTGATTCTTAGCTGGTTGAGAGATACCAAGTGCTTGTATAGAGAGAAGGTCTTCTTTCTGCTTTTAATCTTTCTCTCTCCCTAGTTTCTTTTCCTTCCTTTCTGCCTCAGTTCCACTTAATGTTATCAGTTTTATAACTAGGCCAATCAGATGATTAAGTAGTTAAAAACATTTGCCACCCAAGTTTGACAATTTAAGTCCAATCTCTAGAACTCACACAAAATACTGGACCCTTTATCTAAACAAGGTGGAAGGAGAGAACTAACTTTTGACTCCCACAGGCATATAATCATACATGCACATCTCCTAACACACATAGGCATGTGCACACATGCACACACACACACTAAATCGTAAAGGAAGAAAAGAAAATCCTTATTTAAAATCTGTAGCATTTTTCTTACTTTTCTTTATAGTGGTTTTGTAACTAATCTGTTACCAAAAATCAGGGTTTAATCTTTAAACGAGGTTATTCAGGGGCTGGAGAGGTGGCTCAGGGGTTAAGCCTCTGCCTTGCAGGTGGAAGGTCCTGAGTTCAGATCCTAGACCTCACGTATAGATGCCAGGTGGAAACAGGGGCGACCTGCATTTACATTAGTTTTGTTTGAAGTGCTTGAAAATACTGTGTTATCAAGTTAGGGCCGAAGCAATTATAATAGGACCCTATATGATCTGTGCAATGACCAACATATCGTTGACCCTTCGAATTCTAGCGTGGACTAAAGGCACTAGAATCCTTAGAAGCTAAGAATTAACAAGCACAATAGTGTTCCTATACTTAAGGGGAACACAAGAAAGAGTTCTAGGAAATGCCACTGAGTCCTTACACCTCATAAGAGAGGAGGACCCAGAGAAAAGTTTAATATACTCATTAAAGGATGCTTCAGAGATGGGGGAGGGGGCACTGGGAGAAAGGAAGGGAGTGGGGAAAGGAAGAGACAAAGCAGGGAGGGAACAAGGAGGTCCAGGGAGGGGTGGAGAGAGGGGACAAGGGTTCGTATTATGTTTGTATGAGCAGAAAAAAATAAAAAGAAAAAAAGTAAAAAAAATACTTTGTTATAAATTACATTATCTTACATTGGTTGTGTTTGAAGTGCTTGAAGATCTTATTTCTTGTAAATTGCTTTTCTTCACACTTCCTGCTGCTTTTGACAGTGCTCTTAGAGATCTACTTTTTATTATATTCATTAGCAAATCAGGTTGTTTGAGGTTTTTTTTGCAACACTCTGAACTAGGTAGATGACTAAGTGTTAAAACCATGGCTTTGAAAACAAAGTGTTTTGACTTTGGATCCCCAAATCTCTTATAAAAATGGATGTAAAGTCTCATCTTTAATTGTATCTTTGCAAGGCAGAGCATTGGAATTTATAGAGCAAATTGACTAGCCACATTAACCCTAATGGCACATTCTGGATTTAAATTGAGACCTAGGTCCACAATAATAAAGTGAAGAGCAGTAGAAGACGAATCCTGATATCACAGACCTCCACAGGCACACATATTTCACATGCATTTGCTATCCTGGGTTTTTTATGTTTCCATCTGAAATTTGGATTGTTCCACCAATTCCTTATCCTTGGATGACTCACATGCAGACACATATGCACATATGCATACACAGAATTAGGCTTCATATATAGAGACAAGCAATAGTTAAAAATGATCAGACCATGGAGAAGATTGGGAATTGCAATTTTAAAGTTAGAACTATTTTACTAGGTAAATAAGCTATAAAAAAGAGGAGGTCAAGTTAAGCTTCAAATGCCCATATATTATTCGAATCATTGCTAAACCCATTTCTATTATGATGCTATAGACAGCCAATTCCAAAACCAGAAAAGGGAACTCCTTGTCATAAGTGGAAAATAGAGGAAGACAGAGGGAGAAGGAGAAATCTGTGTATTTTTTTTAAGTTTTCTTTTTTTTAATTTTTTTATTATTATTATTATTTATTCAACTGTGTGCATGTGTGTGTGTATGTGCGCACGTGTCTGTGTATGTGTAGAACCACGGACAAATTCGCAAACCACCATGGACACCTCCACCTCCTTCTGCTCCGGGATTCACAGGCTCTGCCCTACCAGGACCAGAAACGCAGGCCGCCCCCACTTCAGCCTGGCATCTATACGTGGGATCTGGGATCCGAACTCAGGACCTTCCGCCTAGCAAGGTGGAGGCTTAACCCCTGAGCCACCTCTCCAGCCCGAAATCTGTGTATTTCTTAAGTACGAGAAAGAGAAAAAGCAAGAGAGAAAGAGAAATATAAAGAAATCTGGATCAGTGTATCTCTTAAATACCAGTTTTTCATACCATGCTTTAAATAATCTTTACAGGTTTGATTGAGAATATGCTGCTTAGTCAAACTTAAGGTAATTACATTGCTGTAATTTGCCTACATGTAGCCAGTAAATTCATAATCAAACAGTTTAGGGGAATAAGAGGTTTTTATTTTGGTTTATGGTTATCTGGCTACAGTTCTTAGTCCAGCATCAAAGAAGGACTCAAACCTGTACCAGGAGCTTAAGCAACTGACCACAACTTATCCTCAGGATTACTGAGAGAGGGGCAAATTTCATTCATCAGATAACAAGACTGCCAAGAATGCTGAAGAATCCAAAGTACTAAAGAAAGAAAGAAAATAGAGTTGCCCTTAAACATAATATGTATGGTCAAAGCCATGCAGATGTTCAGGAAGGAGCATAGATCTTGTGGACTTTAGAGTAACAGAACTAGGATGAACAGATGATGTTCTTCAGGACTGGCAAGCAAGTACTATTGCACTGGATATGGAAAGGGATCATACTGCTGCTGACATATCTGTATTACAAGTTTTGGAGAACACATCAAGTAGATTTCAGATAATGCGAGTGTTCCCCTGCTAGTAAGTACATACATTTTAAAATTCTAATTGGCTATTAGGATAGATTTTACTAGGACAGTATTTAAAATTGAATATAAATTCCATGTGACTTCTGTAGGAGTGAAACTAGTGATAAAGCAGAGGTCGATACTTGTCAAGACTGATTAGACCTGAAGCCCAAGCAACAATGGTTGTAATGAGTATAAAAATTAAGACAAGAAAGTCTTTAATAAGAGAGAAACAATAATGGTTTTCTTTTAGTTTTATATTCTGTTGCTGTAGTAAAGACCTAACCCAGACAATTAGGGGAGAAAGGATTTTACTCAGTTCACAATTGCAAGTTATTAAAAAAAAAAAAAAAATCTATCCTGATAGGTGGCAAGGAAAAACTGGCCATGCCACACCCACAGTCAAGATCACTTGGTGGGTTTACAGAGGAGAACCAATGTAGGTTAACCTTTAAAAAAATAAAATACACTACAACTTTCAGTGATTATTACTATTATTATTTTCCCTTACTCCTAAACAAGTACAGTAATGCATGCCTGTCCTAATATTCGGAAGGTTAAAGCAGGAGGATTGAAAGTTTGAGATCAGCCTTGTCTATATGAAGAGTTCTCTCAAAAGTTTTTTTTTTTTTTTTTTAAAGGCTGGTGTGGAACTTGGGATACCTAGAACAGACTAGCCTAATTGACAAGCTCTAGATTTAATTACAGATCCAGCCTCAAAACAATATGGTGGGGGGCTGGTAGAGGTGGCTCAGGGGTTAAGCCTCTGCCTTGAAGGTCCTGAGTTCGGATCCTAGACCCCACGTATAGAAGCCAGGCAGAAGCCAGGGTGGCCTATGTTCTGGTCCTGGTAGGGCGGAGCCTGTGAATCCCCGGGCAGAGTAAACAAGGAAGAGGTGGAGGCAGTCCTGGTGGTTTCCGAATTCGCCTGTGGTTCTACACACAGACGCACGCACGCATTCATGCACAATTGAATAAATAATAAATAAAAAAACTATGGTGGAAGAGCAATTGAGTATGTCACCTTCAATGATCCATCAGTGTACATTCTTTCTGATTATTTTTCTCTTCCATGGGCTTGTATAGTACTTTCTGGTACTATGAAGCATATACTGTTTAGAGACTTTTAAGCCCATCTATCCAACAACTCATTAGGAAGTACTGCAAATTTTGTTAAATTGCTTATGATGATTAGATGGCCTTTTTTATAGCAGAAAATTTCTTTTTTTTTTTAAATTTTTTTTATTATTATTTATTCAACTGTGCGCATGTGCGTGTGTATGTGCGCGCGCGTGTGCGTATGTCTGTGTGTGTGTGTCTGTGTATGTGTAGAACCACGGACGAATTCGCGAACCACCATGGACGCCTCCACCTCCTTCTCCCCGGGGATTCACAGGCTCCGCCCTACCAGGACCAGAAGCGCAGGCCGCCCCCGCTTCCGTCTGGCGTCTATACGTGGGATCTGGGATCCGAACTCAGGACCTTCCGCCTGCAAGGCGGAGGCTTAACCTCTGAGCCACCTCTCCAGCCCCTATAGCAGAAAATTTCTGTACAAGACTAGAAATAAATGTTCAAGTGAATAGAATCGTTTGTAATGCTAGTTCTGGATGATAGAGTTTGATTCGAAAGTGGTGGATCCAATTTTTTTTTTTACTAATTTTTAAGAAATTTAGAGAACAGTGTTATTACATTGGTTTTATGTTTCTGTCTGTTATTGTGCCACTTATATATACCATGCTGTTTTTGCTCCTGTGGTTCTGAATTAAGATCAAGTATTATTATGATGCATCTATAATTGCCCTTTCTGTTGTGTATTACTTTAGTCTTTTCTGCTTCCATATGAAGTTAAAATTAGGGGCTGAAGAGGTGGCTCAGGGGTTAAGCCTCTGCCTTGCAGGTAGAAAGTCCTGAGTTCGGATCCTAGACCCTACATATAGATGCTGCAGAAGCAGGGGGCGGCATATATGCACAATTTAATAAATAATAAAAAATTTTTGAAGTTAGAATTGTTTCTTCCTGCTTTTTTTTTTTTTTATTTCAGCTCATACAAACTCATTAGGTACACCAGTTCCCTCCCTCCCTCCTCCTCCCCCCCGTACCCCCTCCTCCCCTTCCCCACCCATCTCCCTCCCCATCCCCCAGTGCCTCCCGCCCCGATTCCCAGAGAGTCCTTTCTTGTGCATGTCTGATTTTCCTCTGGGCCCTCCTCTCCGATGACGTACAAGGACCCAGTGGCCTTTCCCTGAACCCTTTCCTGTGTTCCCCTTAGATATAGGAACACTGCTGTGGCTGTCAATCCTTTGCCTCCAAGGATCTTGGTGCCTTTAGCAGATGCTAGACTTTGTGAGGTCAACAGTGTGTTGGACAATGCGCAGGGCATGCAAACTCCAATTATGACTGCTTCAGCCCTAACTAGTATAGAGTATCTTACATATCATTGCTCCTCCCATCCTTTTGCTCTTGCACTCTTACCGCCCCCTCTTCCGCAAATTTCCCTGAGCTTCAAGATGGGGAGAGACTAAGCTGGCCTAGTTCTAGGTGGTTGATATAGAGTCTCTAAAGTTCTGGATTGTGGTTTGTTGATTTTCTTTTGCAGTTTTGCTGCTCCTGCAATGCCCTTCACTCCATCCTGGTGGGCATTGTATGTTACCCCCTCTTAGAACAGAACTATGTGTTCTGCATGTATGTGCATGTGCTTGTGTGTGTGTATGAGTGTGTGTGTTTGTGAAAGAGAGAGAGAGAGAAAAAACTGTATGTATGTCCCTCTGCAGGACCAAGGGTGACTTTGGAAATCATCTGGATTGTCTCTACTTCCTTTTTGCTTTGATGTGGGATTTCACAGGTTTTGCCCACCAAAATCAGAAGTGCAAGCTACTGTGGTTTCTGCCTGGCTTTTTTTTTTTTTTTTTAATTTTTTTTTTTATTATTCAATTGTGCGTGTGTGTGCGTGTGTATAGAACCACCAACGAATTCGGGAACCGCCACGGACCGCCTCCTTGTTTACTCTGCCCCGGGATTCACAAGCTCCGCCCTACCAGGACCAGAAGCGCAGGCCGCCCCTGCTTCCGCCCGACGTCTATATGTGGAGTCTTGGATCCGAACTCAGGACCTTCCGCCTGCAAGGCAGAGGCTTAACCCCTGAGCCACCTCTCCAGCCCCTGACATTTTTTTTAATCATTTATTCAATTGTGCGTGTGTGCGCGCACGTGTGTGTGTGTGTGTGTTTGTATGTGTGTGTGTAGAACCTTATGGACGAATTCGGGAACCACCATGGACCGCTTCCTCCTTATTTACTCTGCCCTGGGGTTCATGGGCTCCGCCCTACAAGGACCAGAAACGTAGGCCGCCCCTGCTTCCGCCCGGCATCTATACGTGAGGTCTAAGATCCGAATTCAGGACCTTCCGCCTGCAAGGCAGAAGCTTAACCCCTGAGCCACCTCTCCAGCCCCCCCAAGCATTTTTTATGTGGGATTTATGATCTAAATTCAGGACCTTCTTTACCCTGTAGTCATCTGTCTAGCCTTATTCTAGTTTTTTTTGAAGAATGTCATTGAAACTACATTAATGGGAACTACATTCAATTTGTAGATTATTTTTTGATATTCTAGTCATTTTACTATGAAAATTCTACATTTTCATGATCATGGACATCTTTTTATATTCTGAAGTTTTTTTAAAAAATTCACTGTAGAAGTTTTTTTACCATCTTGGTTATACTTATTCCTAGCTATTATTACTTCTTTATTAAGTTACTGCAATGTGAGAATTTTTCCCTATTTATTTATTTGTGAGTTTACTGATTTATGGAAAAGACTTTTTTAAAATGTTGATTTGCTGATTTTCTTTTCTGTTTACTAAGTCTGTTTATAAGGTCTGAATGTTTCATGATAAATCCTTCTGGGTCGTTTGAAAACAGGATCCTGTCAGATGCAAATAGGATAATCTTTTATTTGTAATCTTATATTTCCCTTTCTTCTTGCCTTAGCTAGTAATTCAACTCTGTATTGAAAAAAAGTGGTGAGAAATATTACATTAACATTTCCTGGGGTCATGTGAGAAAGTGTCTGTTCCAAAAAGGAACCAATTACAAACCAAATATAACGGCATAAAACTCCAATTTGACAGACCAATGAGATGCATTAGCCGTTCTTAGTTCTTATAGAATACAAGTAGGAGAATTATTTATAGAAAACCTCGATGTTTAATTTGAGTTTTTCTCTTTGAATCACTAACTTTAAGAAACAGAAAGCTATTACGTTCACTTCACTCTCTTTTTATATAGTTTGCCTGCCAAAACAAGACTAATCTAAAGAAGGGTAGTTGCCTTTTTGTTTTTCATTGTAAATTTTTGTTTCACAAGCAAATTCCCTCTGAGTAATACAGTTGCTTGAATTGCATGACTTATTACTCATGCCAGTGGCCATGCAAACTTGTTAATGTTGGCCAGAATTCTCTTCCCATTCATGTTACTCTTGAACTGCAGTGTTTGAGGGTGTCCCTTATAGGGTGAGTGAGACTTATATAAATGTGTCATGGTTTGAATGTGAGTTGTTTCTCAACAGGTTCAAGTGTTCACATCATAAGCTCTTAATGTTTGAGAAGGTTATAGCAACTTTGGGTGTTAGAACCTTGTTGAAGAGCATCACATAAAGAATGAGTCTTGAGATTTGTTGGCCCAACCTGCTTCTTATGTATGTATGTTTGTATGTTTTGCTCTCTTTCTCTGTGATCACTGTGGTAACCAGAAACAGAGAAAGAAAGATCTACTGCAAAGTAGTTGTGTAATTGCATTATGGACTTCCATTTTCTCTATACTTTAGCATCTTCCATTATCATTCTTAGTAAGTTGGGGGATGAAATGTTCTCAGATAAAGGTCTTATGAATAAGATCCTCATCTTCCCTATTTCTTTCTACTTTCAGTAGCACCACTACTATTGCCATAGACTTAGCAATAGTATTCATTAATGGCTATGACTATCTCTAAGATGGCATAATACTGTTATGCCTAGATTAAAAAGTGTTAAGACAGTAAAGTCCAGAAATTGGAAGAGATGCACTGTTTTCTTTTGCTGTAATAATGAATATGTTTGTTGCTTGGTACCTTTAGTGTGTTAAGATACGTCCTTTCTGTTCTTTTTCATTTGCTGTAATAATGAATGTTTATTGTTTGATACCTTTAGTGTGTTAAAATATGTTCCTTCTGTTCTTGGTTTCTCTTAGATTTAGGTTAGAACTTTTAAGCTTCTCTACATATCTGAAGCAATCATTTTCTTTTCTTGTAGCTGTCAATGTAATTCCCTAAATCCATACAGGGAAATGAAAGGCATCCTGAGAGAGAATGAATTTGTAATTCTCACTTTTTCAAATTTTACCCTAGGCCATCAGATTTACATAGTGAGAACAATGCAACATATAATAAAGGGTTAAAACCTCTGCCCTTTTCTTTGCTTCCTGGTATTCTGACAAGAATTTATGAGTGTGTACTGTGGGCTTCTCATCTGCTTAGTAGCAGATACCTTCCTCTCTCCCTGAATCTTATAAGATTAGATTCTTATTATTTAATTCTCATCAGATCTTCCAACATGTTGTATTTTTTGTAGTGTTAATAGACTCATAGTAATTTTTTTCATCTATGTCAGTATCCTTATTGAATTTTATAGTTCTGTTTAACTTTGTTGAATTCTGTATTTTTATCACTAAAGATGATCACTTTATCAAGTTTATTTCTATAATAAATTATACTTTTTTATTATTTTATTCAAATGTGTGTGTGTGTGTGTGTGTGTTTGTAGAACCACGGGCAAATTCGGGAACCACCATGAACACCTCCACCTCCTCCTTGTTTACTCTGCCCTGGGATTCACAGGCTCCAACCTACCAGGACCAGAAGCCCAGTCTCCCCTCCCCCCCCGCTCCCACCTGGCGTCTATACGTGGGGTCTAGGATCCGAACCCAGGACCTTCTGCCTGCAAGGCAGAGGCTTAACTCCTGAGCCACCTCTCCAGCCCCTATAATAAATTATACTTAACTAGGTTTGTTTATGTTAAACCATCTTTGCATTGTGATAAAATGAATTTTCTGTGGTATATGCGCCATCTTCATTTTGATTTACAAGGATTTATTTTAATTCCCACATTTTATTTTTTTCCTAACATACAAACTCAGTAGGTACTCCCATCTTCTCCCTCTTCCCTCCCCTCCCCAACTATCTCCCATTGCACTTTCCTCCTTCCTCCTTTTCTTTCATCCCCTTTCCCCCTTACATCTCCAGGCACATCCTTTTGTATGAATTCCAAACTTCCCTCCACCCTAGCAAGGGTTCAAGACTCAGTGGCATAGTCCAGAATCTCTTCTTAGGCTCCCGGTTAATATGGGAATTCTATTATAGCTGTCTAATCCTTGTCTCTAAAGGTCCTACTGCCTGGAGTCTTTTCCCCTGTGATCCATGCTAGACTTTGGGGAGTCGTTGACATGTTAGTCATTGTGTAAGTCAGACAAATTCCACTCCTAACTGTTAGCCCTAACTTGTGTATCATTGTGGTTCTCTCCATCTTTAAACTCTTACAATCTTGCCATCGTGCTCTTCCACAAGGTTCCCTGAGCTTTAGGATGGGGAGAAATTTGGCTAGTCTGGTTCTAGGTAAATAATGTAAGGTCTTTGGTGTTCTGAATTATGGTTTGTTGTTGTTTTCAGTTTATAAGGATTTTATTAGCTGGGGATTTTGATCTATATTTGCATCTGTGTTTGATATATATTGTGCTCTCACCTAGTTTTGGGGTCAAGATGATGTTGGTTTCATAGGATGAGTGTGTTAGTTTTATTTCCCTTTCTGTTTTTATGAAATAGTTTGAGGAGCTGTAGTGTTAATTTGGTAGAATTCCTTGAGTCCTTGGAATTTTTATTCAGACACTTACTGTGTGTGTGTGTGTGTGTGTGTGTGTGTGTGTGTGTGTGTGTGTGTGTGTTAGAGAGCATTTGAATGTGTGCTTATGGAGACCAAGAGTTATTATATTAGGAAGCATCCTGGATTGTTCTAACTGTATTTCTTTGCTCTGGAGGCACTGCCATTTGTACCTGGCATTTTTATGTGGAATAGGGGATCTGAACTCAGGTCTTTTTGCTTGTGAGGCAAAAGCTTCAATCCCAAAGTCATCTGTTCATCCTTGTTTAGGGAGTTTTTAATTTCTGCTTTAATCTCATTGATTATTGTGGAATTGTTTAAGTTGTTTATCTCCTGAATTAATTTAGGTAGAAGAGACAAGATTCAATAAATCAAAACAGAAAGAAGAGAACATTGTGATTAGAGTAGATGCAAAAAGAAGCCAAAGAGGGCTGGAGAGGTGGCTCAGGGGTTAAGCCTCCGCCTTGCAGGCGGAAGGTCCTGAGTTCGGATCCCAGATCCCACGTATAGACGCCAGGCGGAAGCGGGGGTAGCCTGAGCTTCTGCCCTGGTAGGGGCAGAAGGAGGTAGAGGCGTCCATGGTGGTTCGCGAATTCGTCCGTGGTTCTACACATACACAGACACACACACACAGACATACACACACGCACGCACATACGCACGCACATGCGCACATTATTGAATAAATAATAATAATAAAAATTAAAAACAAAAAGCCAAAGAAAAAGAAAACAGTTTTCTCATAGTCACATAGTTCAGAAACAAAATTAAATGATGTGAGTTGAGGAGACAGGTAAAGCTTTTGTTATAGAAATATAAGAATGGGAGTACAGCAGTACTCTAGCATCAGTGTAAAAAACTGTGCAAGTGTAGTGGTTATCTATCATCCAGGACTTGAAAGATAGAAATTGAGCAACCTGTTTAGCTAAACAGACCAAAATTGGTGAGATATATTTAGTGAAAGATCCTTCCTCATGACTAACATATCAATGATCTCCCAAAGTCTAGCATGGGTCACAGGTACTAGAATCCTTAGAGGCAAGGGATTAACAGTCACAATAATATTCCCATACTAAAGGAGAGCACAAGAAAGAGCTCTAGACAATGCTACTGAGTCCTTACACCTCATTAGAGTGGAGGACGCAGAGTGAAGTTTGATATGCACACTAAAGGATGCTCCAGTGATTGGGGAAGGGGAGAAAGAGGGACACTGGGAGAAAGGGAGAGAGGGGGTAAAAGCAAGGGTAAATGGGGGGGAGGGAGCAAAGGGATGCAGGGAAGGGTGGAGGGAAGGAGGGGACTGGGGTACCTATTAAGTTTCTATGAGTGGAAAAATAATAATAATAAAAAAGAAAGATCCTGCCTCAATAATAAAGTGGAGAGTGAGTGTGCACATGAATGTATTCAGTATCTCTACAGAAAAATTATTCCTTATATACAGAAAAACACTATACATTTGATACCCTGTCCCCCAAATTAGATATGTATAAGAAGTGGATTAAAAACAAAAGGATAGGAGTTTAAAAATATCAAAATGATAAATAAAATATTGCTGTCCTATTTAGACACAGGTGTGAGGGTTTAAGCTCTGGGCACATTTGTAGAGAATTAGTGGTTGAGTTAAGCCCAGAGCAAACCTGCACTAGATTGTCTAACAAATGGGGAAAGCCCAGCCTATAGTGGGCAGGTCTAGGCCCTGAACAGATAAAATACTGAGAGCCAGTTGAGGAAGTTGGCATCTTTTTGTATGCTTAGCCAGATATGCTCATCTCTCTCTCTCAGCCATTATGTAGAGATGGTGTGGCCAGTTCCCTCAGCCCTGGTGTTGGTGCATGTTGGACTATGAATTGTAACCGGACTGTAGTAAGGAAATAAAACCTTTGTTAAATTTACCCCTTTTTAAAATAAACCCCTTAAGCTGTTTGATGATGATCTATTAACAACCATGCAGGCTAACTGCAACGATTGCCTCATCCAGCAATGTAAAACAAGAAGGAAAAGAAAAAAATGTCATCTAATAATGGGGAAATACTGAACAGAAGTATTTAATAAACACATGTAGGAGATAAACAGTGGAACATTTTAAAATTTTTTTGAGACAGGATCTCATATAGTTTAGAATAGTGTAGAACTCACTATATAGCTAAAGATATTTCTGAACTCCTTAGCCACATACCTTTATTTCCCAAATATTGGAATTATAAAGTGTGAGTCACTATGCCTGTTGAAAACAAACAAAAAAAATTATTTTTCTATGTTTACATATATGATGTTATATATGTGTGTTTGTAAGCACATACGTATGTGACTTTAAATTGATATCAGGAATCATCCTCAATGGCTCTCTCTCTTTTTTTTTTCCCAGATAGACTTTTAAGTAAATCCAGAGAACCCAGTTAGGGCTAATCTTGTTATTTTTTTGGACTTGTTATTTTTGAGGACTTCCAGGCTAGAGACTCATCCTGTTAGTGTGTGTGTGTGTGTGTGTGTGTATGTGTGTGTGTGTGTGTCATGTATGTGTGTCTGTGTCTGTGTGTGCCTTTGTGCCTGTGGATTTCCAAAGTTGAGTTTGGGAATCATCCTGAAGTGATATACCTCCTTTTTATTGTGCTCTTGGGTTTCATAGACTCCACCTTTCAGAGCCTGAAATGAGCTTCTGTCATTTCTGCCCAACATTTTTAAGATCTGATATAAGTCCTTCTGCTTTTGAAGAAGAGGCCTAACCCATGAGCCATGTCTTCAGTCCCCAACCTAAAGATGTATGTGATATGTGGGAATATGAACTATTGACCTGTTGCTTTCTTCCATGACAAGCACTTTAACTGCTAAGTCATTTCCTCAGCCCAAAACAAAATAAAAAAAAACACACATCCTTAATACTGAAAAAATATTGTTAGCTAGAAAAGAAAAGAAAAAATAAATAACACGAGCAACTTGTTCCTGAAAATTGAAGAATTTGTTATTTATATACTTCTGGAGAGTCTTATTTAAACTTCTTTTTTCTTATTTTGCGTTTCTAATTATTTTCTATAGGACAAATGATACCAGATTTGTTTTCACAATGGCTATTTATTTCATTGATTATCTAGGATTTTCTGTGTGGCTGTCTTTATATTTACTTCTCATTCTACACTATCATGCTGTTGGCTGTAAGGTTTGAGCTAAATGGCTCAAATCTTGGACTGTTAATCATGAAATTAAGGTCTTTCAGATTTGCAAATGTGATAAAACTTTTATTTAGAATAACAGTGATAGAAAATTTAGAATAAAATACACTGCAAAGGAGGAGTGGACTTCAGAAGTAAAGACTCAAGGACACCATGTTGTCTGGTTTAAAAGAAGGAGCTGATTTCTAAGTGGTTTAACTTGGCTGGTTCATTGTAGATCATGTCATCTAGTCATTTTTCCTTCTGTGCATTTTTTCTTCTGTGCATCTTTGCTTTTTGCTGTTTGAAATGGATTTCTTATGAACATCTAAAAAGTCTCCTGCTTCTACTCATTTTACCATGAGAACACTGGGATTGAAAAAATGCATTACCATGCTTGGTTTCATATAGATTGTGAGATTTCAAATTCAAGTCACCATGCTTGTATAGTATGAGTATTTACTGTAAACTTAGGTTATCATACTTGGTGTCTTTTCTTCCCTTATACCTTCACTGTACTATGAATAGTATTCTTTTAGGGAAGCATTTTCCTAGTTAGCATGATGTTCTGAAACAACTGTGAAGTGTCTTCAACAAAAGTGTCTTACAATCTAGTTGGTGGAGCAACCAATAACCTGTGTTGATCTTGGAGTCATTGTGGCTTCTTTAGCTAGGTAATAATTTATAGGAAGGTATTCCATGCCTGTCGCAAAGAGTTTTATGTAATACCCTGTTCTTTTAAGGGCAGTATTGTCCACTCATCTATTCAGGATATCTCCTTCTGAACTTTTTTTTTAATTATTTATTATTTATTCAATTGTGCATGTATGTGCGCATGCATGTGTGTGTGTGTGTGTGTGTGTGTGTGTGTGTGTGTGTGTGTGTATGTGTGTGTAGAACCACGGATGAATTCGGGAACCACTATGGACGCCTCCACCTCCTCCTTGTTTACTGTGCCCTGGGATTCACAGGCTCCGCCCTACCAGTACCAGAAACGCAGGCTGCCCCTGCTTCCGCCTGGCGTCTATACATGGGGTCTAGGATTCGAACTCAGGACCTTCCACCTGCAAGGCAGAGGCTTAACCCCTGAGCCACCTTTCCAGCCCCTCCTTTTGAACTTTTTAATGAACAAAAATTTATTTGAAAGAGCACAGAGAAAGATGATTTTTAAATGGGTGCTGAGGCAACATAAAATTAGTAAATCAGTTCCATCAATCTGTATTTGCTATGAAGAGAATTAGTGATGTTGGAAAACATAAAGTTCTGAGTTCAGATACCTATACCCATGTACGTATACATGAAAAAACAATAACAATAAAAAAAATTCTCGGGGCTGGCGGTCCATGGTGGTTCCCGAATTCGTCCGTGGTTCTACACACACACACACACACACACACACACACACACACACATACATGCACAATTGAATAAATAATAAATAATAAAAAATTACAAAAAAACAAAAAAATCTTTTAATAAAATTTCCTTTGCCTTACAGAATGCTGCCTTTTTGTATGGTCTGGGTTTGGTCTACTTCTACTACAATGCATTTCAGTGGTAAGTTGACTTACTCCCAAGAGTCTTCAGTAGTATATGTAATAAGCATAATATTTTAATCTATAATCATGTGTTCTAGTAGTATCATTTGTGTGTGTGTTTATATATGTACCAGAAGACACATTAGTGTGTGTGCCTGTAGAGGTCAAAGGGTGACATCAGGGATCTTCCTGCATTGTTCTGGAGTTTCCCAAGCTCTCTTTAAAACTGTCAGATCACTTCCATTTGTACCTGTTGGTTTTTATATGAGATGTGAGAACCCAAACTCAGACCTTTGGCTTGAGAGGCAGAGGATTTAACCCTTGAGCCATCTCCCCAGCTTCTCCTTCTTTTAAACCAGACAATATGGTGTCCTGTCCAGTTTGAACCCACATTGATATCTTCTTTTTAAATCATCTCATTGAGTAACCATGAATTCCATTAGTGCTTATTTGCATATACATGAATGTAGAGTTATGTCTGGAGTACTGGCAGTTTCAGTAGCTTCCCCTGCCAGCCATAAATTACTAATCCTTTTCCAGCTAGGCATGAGGCTTTATGAACTTATCTTTTATTTTACTGGAATGTTGATTGGCTGAATCTTGTACAGCTTTTTTGGCAAGTAACCATACGTGGTACAGTGTGTTTATGAGTGTAACAGGAAATGTTGAGTGCAAAAGACAGTGTTCATTATATTTCTTCCCATCCTCTGGTTTTTGCATTCTTTTTATCTTCTTTTCTATTATGTTCCTAAAGTCTTAAGATCGGGTTGATGTAAAGGTCCCTTATAAGATTCAGCAATCTGGGGCTGAAGAGGTGGCTCAGGGGTTAAGCCTCTGCCTTGCATACAGAAGGTCCTGAGTTCGGATCCCAGATCCCACGTATAGACACCAGGCGGAACCAGGGGCGGCCTGCATTTCTGGTCCTGGTAGGGCGGAGCCTGTGAATCCCGGCGGAGGAAGTGGAGGCGTCCATGGTGGTTCCCGAATTCGTCCGTGGTTCTACACACATACAGTCACACACGCGCGCGCCCATATACATACATACACACACACACACACACACACACACACAATTGAATAAAAAAAAAAAAAGATTCAGCAATCACTTTTCTAAGTATGTTGAGCATTTACAAGTCTCTGAATTAATTTCCCATAACATAAAGAAACTTCTGATCAGTTTAAAAGAAGTAGTAAATTATTGGCATAAAGATTTGTAAAGAAGTTTAACTATGCTATCTTCAGTAGGGTAGTGAAAGTTTGTGCCTACTTCCACCCCTGCAACATATCCTTCTCTGTTATCCCATGACCCTTCTTAGTTATCAGATTATCTTGTGGCCGTATTGCCGTGATTATATTCAAGTTACCATGTCCTTACTGAATAATAGCCCCAAACACAAGAGTGATGATGCTGACAATTTGGATGATCCAAAAAGAAACTAGAAAGTGCTTCTTTTAAGTGAAAAGGTGAAGGTTCATGACTTAATAGAGAAGAAAACATTTGCGTAGTTGACACAGATTTACAGTGTAACAAGATATCTTAAGAGTGAATTCTATTATAGTATATTGTATATCTTTTTCTATTATAGTATATTGTATATCTTCTATTTGATTATCAATTGTTCTTTCATTGAATAAATTTTATGAATCAAACTTTCATCACAGGTGTATACATAGGAAATAAACATAGTGATTCAGTATTAAAATAAAGTTTAGCCATGTGTCTATTTAACAAATAATCATAGTAGGTATTGCATAAAACTAGTGACTGCCCTGGCTTTGCTGCTTTGACTCATTTCACAGTGCCGGGGATGAGTTCCCTCATGTAGAGAAAGCCTTAAATTCAGGAAGAAAATGCTTGGATATATCTATAACAGTCATATTGCATCATTAACCATGTATTACTTGATAGGCTGCTATTATAGTCATGCACTGGGTAAGATCCCAATATCATTTCCTTCCAGATGTATTATACCATCTGATATGATGAAATTTAGCCAACAGTTAAATTTTTTTTTTCTGGTCAGTTCTAGCGTGATTTCTTTGGTCTTGAAACCCTTTTTTGGTGCCTTTAGCAATATGATCTTAAGTCTCATTATCTTGGGCAACAAAGAGTAGTGGCAATACCCTGTGCTATGTAGGTCTTTGGACCTTTTCTAATTAATAACTCTTTGGCAGACTTTCTATATTTTGCTGAGATAATGACTTCTGTGAGTAGCATTTCCACTCATGCTGGTTACATCCATGCAAACACTTTTCTCTTTTAATTTTTAAATTAATTTAGTTTTTAGTTTTAATTTTTAAATAAAATTTAGTTTTTTAGTTTTAAAAACTAAATTTAGTTAGGGAATGCAGGCTTTTACAATAAGTTTGGCAGTTTCTAAAAGAACTAAGGATTGAAATGCCAATATGACCTTGCTATACCACTACTGGGAATAATCTTCCATAATGCAGCAATTCACTAATGATATAAGCACAACCATGTTCACTGCAGCACTATTTACAAGAGCAGAGTCATGGAATCAAACCAAATGCTCAACAGTTAATGAATGGATAAGGAAAATATGGTAAATTTATACAATGGAATGCTACTCAGCCATCAAAAAAGATGAATTAATGAAATTTCCCAGGAAATGGATGGAATTAGAAAAAATTATATTGAGTGAAGTATCCCAGACATATAGACACTGCATGTACATCCTAGTAAGTGGATTCTAGTTACAAACCCACTTAATGACATGTTGAATTTGATATCAGTAAGATGCAGCAAAGGGCAGTGCAGTAATAGCAAAACTAAAAACAACAAACCACAATTTAGAACATCAAAGACCCTATATTATTCACCTGGAACCAGACCAACCAAATCTATCCCCATACTAAAGCTCAGGAAACTTTGGGAGAAGAGGGGTGGTAAGATTTTAAAGGCCTAAAAATGGGGAGGGCCAACGATATGCAAGATACTGCATGAGGGGCAATGATATGCAAGATACTGCATGAGGGGATGAAGAGGTGGCTCAGAGGTTGAGCCTCTACCTTGCAGGCGGAAGGTCCTGAGTTCGGATCCTAGATCCACCAGGCAGAAGCCGGGCCGATCTGTATTTCTGGTTCTGGTAGGGTGGAGCCTATGAATCCCACGGCAGAGTAAACAAGAAGGAGATGGAGGCAGTCCATGGAGGTTCCTGAATTCGCCTGTGGTTCTACACACACACACGCACACGCACAACTGAATAGAATAATAATTTTAAAAAATTAAAAAAAAACCACTTCAGTGTTTCCGAATGAAGCCTGGGTTCATGTTCTATCCCCCTCCCACACTCTCTCATTCTTCCTTTTCCTCTCCTTTTCTAACACTTTACCTTTTTATACAGGTCCTCATTGAGAAAGAAAACTCAAAGATACAGAGAATCATTTTGGATTTAGTTCTGATTACCTTTTCTTACTTGAATTACTGTCTCAAAACGAGGTATCATTAAAACTGAACAAAGTAAAACTGTAATCAATGAGATTTATCTGAAATATGGATTTTGTGAATTATAAAAATGTTTTTTTTGAGACAAAATATTTTGGCATCTCAAAGACAGCTGCTTAACTAGTAGGTGTCAATGTTCTAATATATGATGGTCCCTTAAATGCTTATCATTGGTTCAAATGTTTAGATTTATATATTTGCCTTAGAGCATCTCACAGAAGTAAGGAAGTTAGAAAGAGCCATCACAAGGAATGGCAGAAGAGATCTTGTGGCGTGGTTAACAGGACACATATGATATAAAAGAAAAGGGGGAAATACGAAGTTTAAAGATTCTCATAGGAGATAGAGGAAGAAGATGGTAGAAGAGGTTGATATAAACTGTGAATGGATGAAAATACCTTATTAAAAATCCTGTACTTTAGAGCAGCAAAACTGAAAAAAAAAAAATCAACAAACTGTAATCCAGAACATTAGAGACTCTGTATCAACCACCTGGAACGAGGCCAGCCTAATTTCTCCCCATCCTGAAGCTCAGGGAAATTAGCAGAAGAGGGGGCAGTAAGATTGTAAGAGCACAAGGATGGGAGGAGTAATGGTATGCAAGATACTCCACACAAGTTAGGGCCGAAGCAATCATATTTGGACTTTGCATGCCCTGCGCAATGTCCAACACACTATTGACCCCACAAAGTCTAGCGTTTGCTAAAGGCACTAGGATCCTTGGCGACAAGGGATTGACACCAGAGTAGTGTTCCTATGCTTAAAGGGACACAGGAAACAGTTCTGGGAAATGCCACTGGGTCCTTGCCCCTCATTGGAGAGGAGGACCCAGAGGAAAGTTTGGCATGCTCATTAAAGGATGCTCCGGGGATGGGAGGGGGAGGCATTGGAGGATGGGGAGGGAAGAGGGAGGGGAGGGGGGCACAAAGGGATGGGGGGTTGGAAGGAAGGAAGGGACCGGTGTATGTGTTAAGTTTGTATGAGTGGAAATTAAAAAAAAAAAAATCCTGCACTTAAAATTAGTTTAAAAATTTTAGCAGGGAAAAAATTCATAGCAATGTATGAGCGTTCCCTTCTCTCCCCATCCTCTTTAGCATTGGAGTTGTTTGTATTGTGGATTTTCACCATCTTTACCTGGGTGAGATGATATCTCAGGGATGTTTTGATTTGTATTCTGATGGTTAAGGATGTGCACCATTTTTTAAAATATTTGTGAGACATTTTGATTTCATCCCTGGAAAGTTTAAGTTTTGAGGCCCATTTTCTAATTGGGCTATTTATTTCTTTGGTGTTTAGTTTTTTTAGTTCTTTATGCACTCTGGATAATAGAGGTTTATCAGATATGTGGTTGATGAAGTTTTTCTCCCATTCTGTGGGTTGCCTTTTTGCTCAGTTTACAATCACTTTAGCTGAAAAGAAGCTCTTTAATTTCATTTGTTGAGTGTTAGTTCTAGAGACTGTGTTGTTAAATTTCTGTTTAAGAACTGTTGGCCCAGCCCAATGAGCTTGAGGGAATGCCCTATCCTTTGAACTAGGGTTTTTATAGTCTCTAATATTAAGATGTTTGCTCCATTTGGAATTAATTTTTTGCTTGGTGACAAGTGTGGGTCCGGTTTTATTCTTCTGCTTGTGGATATCCGGCGGGAGTAAGAGGGGAAAAGGGCAGGGCCTCCTAGGCTCAAGGCGAATGGGAGCCAGTGACGAGGTCACCACCCGGATCCCGGGAGTCAGCGAGAAGCAGCAGGTATCCAATTTTATCAGCAGCATTTGTTGGGGGTCTTGTTCTTTTTCCATTGAAGTTTTTGGGCCACTTTGTCAAAGAGCAAATGGCTGTCATTGTGTGGGCTTATATCTGGGTCTTCAGCCCTTATGTGTAGTGTCCACTCACCCACAGCGTGGCGTGTTTCAGCCCACTCACACACTCATTCACAAGCTCTGTTACACAGCTGCTGACTGCATTGACGAAAAGGCTGATCCCACCTCCGCCACCATTCCCCAGAGACTGGGTCGTGGAACGGAGAGTCTGTCTGGTATTCAGCAGATCTCAGTTTATTAAGGAGCTTATATAGGCAAAAGACAAAAAGCCCCAAATGGCCGTCCAATTATGTCAAAGGTCAAAACATCCTTTAGGTGCTAGTGGCCAAGTTCAATGTCAATCAGCACAGAGGGCAGGTAGATACCTGAAAGCCAATTAGGACTCTCTGCGAAGTGATCAGGTTACGCCCAAGACCCTTGCCCTCAACGCCATCTTTAGTCCCATGTGCTTGGCCATGCCCTGGGGCAAATCTTGGGCAGGCCCAACACTTATGTCTTAATCCACGTGTCTATTTTGAAGCCATTACCAGGCTGTTTTTATTATTATTGATATAAATTAAGGTTTGGTATGGTGATATAAATTAAAGTTAGATTTGTTATTACTGTTGGTATAAATTAAGGTTTGGTATGGTTATACTTCCAGCAGTGTTGTTACTCAGCATTATTTTTGCTCTCCAGGCTTTTTGTGCTTCCATATGAATTTTGAGATTGTTTAGTCAATTTCTTTAAAGAATTGCTTTGGTATTTTCATTGGTATAGCATTAAATATGTATGTTTCTTTTGGTAGATAGTCATTTTTATGATATTCATTCTTCTGATTGAGGAGCATGAGAAGTCTTTCCACCTTCTGAACACTTACCCATTTTGACACTGGGACCTTCCTCCAATAACATTCTACCTTTTATAGATCCCGCTGTCATCTCATTACCTGATATTGTAGCCTTTGGAGTATAGAAACAAGGGATTCCAAAGTTTTTAAGACTATCTGCAACTATAGAGGAGTTACTTTTTTTTTTTTTACACAGAATTTTTATTAGTTTTGTCATATAACTTGAAAAATTGAGGGGGCTGGAGAGGTGGCTCAGGTGTTAAGCCTCCGCCTTGCAGGCGGAAGGTCCTGAGTTCGGATCCCAGATCCCACGTATAGACGCCAGGTAGAAGCGGGGGCGGCCTGCGCTTCTGGTCCTGGTAGGACGGAGCCTGTGAATCCCGGGGCAGAAGGAGGTGGAGGCGTCCATGGTGGTTCTACACATACACAGACACACACACACACACACACACACACACACAGACACATACGCCGGCGCGCGCACATACACGCATATGCACACAGTTGAATAAATAATTTAAAAAAAATTGAGGTCTATTTTTTAGCTTTGTGTTCATGTTTTCCAAAAATTTTCTTTTTTATTAATTCATATTGCTTTAATATGATTAGTATTTCCATGAACAATAGGTAGCTAGAATGTTGTCTATACTATTAGGGAATGCTTTCTATATAATAATTGTTAGATATATAACAATTTTTATGTCTATATTTTTGCAGGGCGATCAGAGCATTTCAAGATGTCCTTTATGTGGACCCTAGCTTTTGTAGAGCCAAAGAAATTCATTTACGACTTGGGTTTATGTTCAAAGTGAACACAGATTATGATTCTAGTTTAAAGGTAAGTATACTGTGTGTATATTTGTATCCTGTTAAATTTATTAAGAGATAAAATTTATTGTAGTACTATTAAAAATGGGAAAATTAATATCTGATATAAAAAATTGGGGTTAAATTTTAAGTTATAAACTATATTGCTTTATATGAATCTTCTTTAAAACCTCTTTTATATCTAATAGTTGACATGAATCATAACAGAATTATTAACAATATTTCCTATAACTATTGTGGACTGCCATTTCATAAGTATAAAATTACTTGGAAAGAAAATACATTTTGTTCAAATTCATTAATTCTAATGACAGTTTCACTTTTCAACGATTTTCCTTTGTTTGAATCATGGTTTTTTTTCCCCCTAAGATATAAAAGCAGGGCCTTCCTAAAAACAAAAGCATTGCTTTAAAAAAAATTGAGTGATACGGCTGGAGAGGTGGCTTAGGTTAAGCCTCTGCCTTGCAGGTAGAAGGTCCTGAGTTTGGATCCTAGACCCCACGTATAGACGCCAGGCGGAAGCGTGGGCGGCCTGCGTTTCTGGTCCTGGTAGGGCAGAGCCTGTGAATCCCCGGGCAGAGTAAACAAGGAGGAGGTGGAGGCGTCCATGGTGGTTCCCGAATCGCCTGTGGTTCTACACACGCACACGCACACGCACATACGCACACACGCACAATTGAATAAATAAATATTTTTTTAAAAAATTGAGTAACCCTGGTAGTGCTCCCGAGCTCCTGGAGCTTGCTGTGTGCGCGACGCTAGTGACGCATGTTGCTGGGAGAATGGCGCATGACGGCTTGCCCCGCGTGGTTCCCAGCGAACTTTATCCCCTGGTCCTCTGCTACCTCCGCGATAACAAGCTCTTGGAGGTGTCCAATAAGTTCGCCAAAGCAACGGGCGCTACACAGTAAGATGCCAATCCCTCTTCTCTGTTGGACGTCTATAGCTTCTGGTTCAAGTCCAACCCAAAGCAGAAATTACAGGCGAATGGACCAGTGGCTAAGAAGGCTGAGAAGGAGACTTCATCCAGTGACAGCAGTGAGGAAGAGGAGGTTAAAGTTCAAGTACCTCTAGCTAAGAAGACTGCTGTACCCGCCAAGCGGGCCAGTTTGCCTCAGCAACCTGGAAAGGCTGTAGCAAAAGCTTCAGAGAGCAGCAGTAATGAAGATTCCAATGATGATGAGGAAGAGAGAAAGATAACAACAACAACAAAAAAAAAACCTGCCCAGAAAGCAGTTAAGCCCCAAGCCAAAGCTGCCAGAACTCCTCCCAAGAAGGCGGAGAGCTTGGAGTCAGATTCTGACTCCAGCTCGGAAGATGAAGCGCCTCAGAATCAGAAGCCAAAGACAACACCTGTGGTGGCTAAACCCCAGCCAAGTCAGGCACACCAGCTCGACCACCACCTAAAGTAGCCAATGGCAAAGCAGCTAGCAGGAGCAGCAGCAGCAGCAGCAGCAGTAGTAGCAGTAGTGATGATTCCGAGAAGAAGGCAGTCGCCACTCCCAAAAAGATTATAGATAAAAAGCAAGTTGTGGCTAAGACTCCAGTGAAAACAATTGTTACCCAAAAAAGCTCAAGCAGTGAAGATTCTTCCAGTGAGGAGGAAGAGGAACAGAAAAAGCCTTTAAAAAAGAAAACCAGGTCCCTATAATTCAGTCCCTCCACCTTCTGCTCTCCCACCAAAGAAGCCCATGGGAACCCAGCCTTCCAAGAAAGCTGTAGAGCAGAAACAGCCTTCAGAAAGTAGTGAAGACAAGCAGTGATGAGTCTGATTCAAGTTCTGAGGAAGAGAAGAAATCCCCAGCTAAAATTTGTTTCCAAAGCACCCACCAAATCAGCTCCAGTAAAGAAAGCAGCAGAGAGCTGTTCAGACAGCTCAGACTCTGACAGCTCTGAGGATGAAGCCCCTACCTATCAAGATGATTAGTCAAGCCACCTGTTGCTAAGGCAACTGCAGCTTCTAAGTAGCCTGCAGGCAGTGGCCAGAAACCTGTGGCCAGAAAGGCTGACAGCAGCTCCAGCGAGGAGATGGTGAAGACCACTGCCACCCCTAAGCCCAAGGCGACGGTCAAAGCTGCACTATCGTAGTCTGCCAAACAGACTTCTCAGGGTGGTAGGGACAGCAGCTCTGACTCAGCTCCACAGGGAGGAGGAGGAAGAGAAAAAGACTTCTAAAACTCCAGGCAAGAAGAAGGTGGCAGAACCCCCTGCCAAGAAAAAACCAGCTGCGAGCAACAGCAGTTCCTCGGATGATTCCAGTGAAGAGGAGAAAAAGAAGTCTAAGGGCCAGGCCATGCTGAGACCGAAAGCCCCCAATGCCAATAGTGCCCCAGCACCAGCTGCCCAGAATGGAAAAGGAGGCAAGGGGAGTGAAGAAGAGGAGGAAGAAAGAAGAGAATAAAAGTGCAGCAGTGCTAGTTGTCAAGCCAGGTTCTGGAAAGAAACGGAAGCGGAATGAAACAGAGACTCCTGAAGTCAAGAAAGTTAAGCTGCAGACTCCCAACACATTTCCAAAAAGGAAGAAAGGAGCAAAAAGGGCAGCTTCCCCCTTTCTAAGAGTCAGAGAGGAGGAAATTGAGGTGGATTCACAGGTAACAGATAACTCCTTCGATGCCAAATGAGTGAAGTTGGAGACTGGGGGAGCGAGCCAATAACGTTCTGAAGTTTACTAAAGGCAAGTCCTTCCGCGATGAGAAGGCCAAGAAGAAACCGGGCAGCTACCGGGAAGGTTCCATCTTTGTCTAGGTTAATTCTGTCAAGTTCGACAGTGAGTGATTTGGGACAGTCTTGTCAAATCAAGAGTGGATGGTGGGAATCCATTCATCTCCGATACACCTGGGAATTCTGAGCTTGTTAGGAGAGGATTTGGTAAGGACCGAAGTTTAGAGTAGGTTCTACACTCCTTAACATTACAGTCTCCGATCCTTTTTGTGTTTGATTGTGTACAGTCTTGGTGTTGAGCAGGACAGAGTAAGAGGAATGATGTTTTTTAAAGAAACTCCGTTTTAGTTGCCGTTCATTTCCTGTTTGTGGAAGTCCTCATACTGAGAAGTTTATATATTTTATATTAAATAATTTTTTACACATTTTTATTATGACTTTCAAAGGAGTTATACATGTAGTATTATCTGTTGCCTAAGACATAGTAAGATGTCATGCCTAATAAGTTTTATAATTAGAGGCTTCTGCCCATGTGAGTACATTTTATCCTTCTGTCTTTCTCAGTCTTGGGGAGAGGCAGTTTAAGAATGATTGCGGTCTGTTGAACAGCCTATGGCTCATTCATGGGATCTGGGACTAAAACTTTCAGAAGCCAGCATAGATCTACCAACTTTGGTGGATAAAATTACTCTTTATGTAAAGTAACACCCTGTGAAATTCATAGGCAAAATCTAGGGTAGTGTGATACAGTCTGAATATTTGTTGTCTGTAATTTTTGTGTCTGCAATATATTTTTGTTTTTGAAAACAAGCTTTTCTGCCATCGAAAGGCTTTTTTTCAGCAACTTGACCCTTAACAATACTAGTGGACTAAGTTCAGACTACATCTTCTGTCAACATCATAAGCAACAAAATGATATGAACTTTATGTGACAAGTACATTTTACTTGATATTCTGTGTTGATAGCAGTGGTTACATAGAATTGATTTGATTAGTTCCTGTATTGTTGGGAATCATTGGTCAAGGGGTGAGGACATTAAAGTCCTCAGTTCTCAGTGGGTAAGTAGGTTACATTGGGTGAATTTAAGGTAGCTGTGTTAATAGAGGCAGAAAGAACCTTGACAAAGGAATCAAGTTGATAATGAAAGGAATCAAGTTAAATGGTGTTAGGAACGGATCTTGTTAGGAATATTGTTCTTAAAGTTGGCACACAGGAATAAATTGTCTTGCATTCTCTAGTACCTTAACTAGGGTGAAGGAAATGATACGAGCGAGCGAGCAGGGCTGGGTGCAGCTCAGTAATAGTGTGCTCACCTGACATTCATAAGAACTTTAACTTGACTAAGGGAACTAATTGTAGGGACATTAGGACATAACCATTGGCAATGCTGGCCAGATTTGGGTTTTCTGGAGCCTGACTGACCCTGTGGTAGGAAATATGCCCTACCTAGGTTGATGTGTGAACTGTGTTAGGGTGGTATTTTGGATTCTACACTTGCTAAATAATCATATAAAATCTGGTTCTCCATGATAATCATCTTGAGAAAGAAAACACCCATCTAGGTATTTCAGCTTCCAGTAAAAGTGCTACATTTTACTACAAAACAAAAAACTGATTGGTTTTTAATGTGAAAAATAAATAAATAAATAGAGTGAATATTTGTTACACAAAAGTTTTTTGTTTTTGAGAAAAGACTTTATTTCTGTCTACCGTGATTAAATTTTTTAATGGAACACATGAGTTTATTTCACATATAAATTTATAAAAATTCACAAGTTTAATTTCTAACTGTAGGAAAATAAATATTTCAAAATCTTTTCCTTCCAAAAACTGTGAGGGACCTTCATCTTTCATTGACTGATTGACATGTGTGGGGGGGGGCAAAGGGCGCTATGTAAGTCCTTAGAGGTTCAACGGTGAATTTGGGAATCATCCTCCATGCTTTTATCTCCCCACACACCTTTGCCCCAAATATTCCCTGGCTGCACCATCCAGAGTCAGAAGTTCAGGGTGCTATACTTCTAGGATTTGAATTCAGGCCCTTCTGCTTGTGAAGCATAGTCTTAATCCCTGAGCCATATCTTCAGCCCCTGCTGTTTCTTTTTTCATCATGCACAATGGTTTCCTAATAATTTTTTTGAGGAATTTCAATTGTTAACTATTTTGAAGGTTTTGTAGAACTGAAAACATGAACAAAACATATGTTGTATAACTTAGCTACAGATTTTTTTTCTCCTAGAATCCATAATCAAATGCTGTAAAGTATAATTTTACTATATTTGCTGTACAGAAAAACAATCCATCTTTAAAAATGACATTTTAGTTAATAGAATTACTGAGCTACTTTTTACCATTTTAAAAAATTACTTAGCAAAACAATCAATGTAACGTATTGTTTATTTACTGGTAACATATGGAATAGGGCTGTGCTTCACATATCTTTCATACTTCTATATTGTAGAATTATTTAGTACAGTTGATATAAAATAATTAACCCTAAGCACAGACTTAAAATTTAGGCTACAGTAAAAGTATAATTATAAGTTGTTAGCCACAAATTGAATTAAAACAATTTTTTTTAAAGTTGCATTTATTATTTAATATTCTATTTGTGTGTTATTATATATTATTGTTTGTTGAGATCAAGTCTCTCCTTCCACCATGTAGATTCCATATATCAAATGTGGGTCATCATTCTTAGGGACAAGCACCTTTATCTTCTGATTCATCTCATTAGCCCAAGTTTAACATATATATACATATATATTCTTTCCCTGTGTACTTGTATAGGACAGCCATTTTAATTTCAGTATACCACATTTAGGAATATATTCGTAGTACTGCTTAGATAATCTGAATGAAATGCTTAACCCTGTGCTAATTAAAGAAGAATAAATAAAATTATTTCAATTTTAAAACCAGTTCTCACACATGCATCTAAGTGAAAATGTGGGTATTGAAAATAAAGTAACAGTCAGAATAGTGTTCCTATACCTAAGGGGAACACAAGAAAGAGTTCTAGGAAATGCCACTGAGTCCTTACACCTCATCAGAGTGGAGGACCCAGAGGAAAGTTTGATATACACATTAAAGGATGCTTCAGAGATGGGGGGAGGGGGCACTGGGAGAAAGGGAGGGAAGGGGAAAGGAGGGGAAAAAGGAGAGAGGGAGCAGGGAGGTTCAGGGAGGGGTGGAGGGAGGGAGGGGACAGGGGTACCTATTATGTTTGTATGGGGGAAACAAATAAATAAATAAATAGAAAATAAAGTTATAAAATAATTGGTGAAAATCATTACTCATTTTTACTAATCAAAAATTCCATTTTCATTATTTCTAATTTATTTTTATTTAGTTATTTCACTCGTGTGTCTAGCACATTCATAATAAAGAACAAACTTGGTTATTGGTCTTTACCCTCTATCTTTCTTTTAAGTTTAGCATTTAAAAATTATTAGAGTCGGTGTATGTTTACATGTGGGAAATAAGTGGGAGGTGAATACTTGGTACAGCATGCATATGAATCAATTCCTTCCTCTAGAGGTCCCCACGTTTTCATGAAGCTGTTTTTTTCCCAATGATTCATGTCATAGACAGGTCCTCATTTTTAAATTTTTTTACTGGGTGTAACTATTTTGAATCTTCTTAAACATTCTTTTACAATTTCATATATATGAAAATGTGAATATAGTGAATTTATGTAATTTCCTCCCTTATTATCCAACCTCTTTTCTCACTACAAACTTTCTTCTTTCTTACTCATCTCTTGCCAGTTTTTCCCCCCATTGTTCAGTTTACTTTGTTTCATTTGAATTTCATATTCATGTCTTATGGATGTGGGCACAATTGCAGGAAGTTCAAGGATATAATTAGTATCTAGTAGATAATGTCTGTCGGCACTTCTGCTTTACCCTAGACTCCCACATTCTTGAATATTGGGGCAGGGGTAATTTCAGTGTTTAGATTGCTTAGGTTTGACTGGTTAACAGTCATTTGTTTTCATTGGTGAGTTTTGAATCTCTGTATTAAACGTAAAAGAAAGTTTGTAGGTCAGTGCTGAGAGCTTTTCTAATGAATGGGTATAATGACAAGCATTTAGATTACAGTGCAGCGCTCTGCTTTTTTTTTTTTTTTTTTGCTATTTCATTTTTGCTGAGAATGCCAAGGTCATGGTGCCTGTGAACTTTTTGAAATTCTGCCTTTTATCCAAGTCCCTATGAATCTTTTTTGAGTATGTGTTTGCATGTGGGTTATATGTATGTATGTGTGGAGGCCAAGAGGTCAAGAGGGCACTTCACTTAAGTGTTCATGCTTATAGAAGTCCATGGAAAGTCATCCTAGATTGTGTTACCTCCTTATTTCTTTGCTCTGGAATTTCCTAGACTTCTCCTTCCAGGATCAGAAATGAAGGCTGCTGTCCCCTCCATTGGGATCTGGGATTCAAACTGAAATCCTTTTGCTTTTGAGACAAAATCTTTAATTTCTGAGCCTTTCAGACTTCTTGAATATCATTTTAAGATTATTGCCCTTAATTTGTTATGAGTAATTTTAGTGTTTATTGCTAGACAGTATGAATCATTTTGATCGAAAGATATATAACCTATTTTAGGAGCCAACAAGGCCCCCTTTTTTTGTGGACTTACAGAAAAAACATTATAATATAGATTTGAAAATCAGTTTGTAGTTTTTTTTTTTTTTAAGAGGGTAAATTGATGTTTGTAAGGCAGATGAGAAGAGATTTGAGAAATTTATGTAGTTAAAAAGTAATTTTGGTAGTGTTGCTGGTGGAGCACACCTTTTTTCACAGTACTTGGAGACTGAACCTGAAGAATCATAGAAAGCTTAAGGTCAAGCTATTCTTCATATCCAGTGTTGTGTCAACCAGAGATATTCTGATGTTTAGTGAATTTATTTGATTTAAAATGACTGTAGATTTAGAATTGTATTCTAGAAATGAGGGTCCAAGAATTTTACTTTAATATCTGTTGTATGTATATATTTCCAAAATGTTCATTGAAACGTTTGAAATTTTATCATGTGTGAGATTTGAAAGAATAAAATAAAATTTTTCATATATTATCCATATATATGTATTTATGTAATTGTTAACACTTTTTTCTCTTTTTCCTATCTTTTTATCATGTTTTATCTATCATCTATCAGTATCTCTCTTCTGTTTCTTCTCTCTTACTCTCTGGGAATCATCTTTGCTTTTCTACCATAGTGTTTCTTTTGTCATGATCTACAGTTTAACCCAGAGTTTGTGGACAGGACTAGTTGACTAACCAACTTGCTCTGGAGATTCTCAATCTCAGTGTTACTATTTGGGCTGCAAAAGCCATGGAGATTAAATATTTGGATGTTCAGACTTTGGTCACAGCAATTTCTTTAATTGCTTGAGCCATTTTCCCACTTTTTTCTTTTTGCAGTTGAGTTGCAGTGCAGAGAACCACAATAGGCCAAAATGCAAAACGAAAGAAACTGATACTGGACATTTAAGTCACTCTAATTCCATGGTTTAGGGTGTGGTAAGAATGTAAGTGCTGGAAGATAGGCAGAAATACTCCCAGAGAGAAACCTGTTTTTACTAAGTATGCCGCATCCAAGAGTTCAATACAGGATACTTTCTTCTTAATAACTTCACAATAATCGAGCTATCAAAATCTAACCACAGAAGAATAAAAGATATGGTACCATCCTAACTGGATGAGAGGGAGAGATTTTTTTAACAAAATATTGTTGCATTCCACCTGCATGGTTGCTGATAAATGACCATCACACAGCTCATGGGAACAAGTTTACTCTCTTATGACAGTCTGGTTACAGTTAATAGTCCAGCTTGACGGGAGAGCACACCAACACCAAAGGAACTGGCCACACCATCACCACATAACAGCTGAGACAGACAATCCTTACTTGCCAGACTAGCATATCTGGTCAAGTGAACAGAAAGATGCCAGCTCTCTCAACCAGCTCTCTGTGACTTATCCAAGGCCTAATCCCACCGACCATGGGCTGGGTCTTCCCCGATCAGCTAGACAATCTCCTTCAGGTTTGCTCTGGCTTAACTCAATCATCAACTCTGTACAACTGTGCCCAGACCTCAAACCCTCAACAATCAAGTTGACACCTATCCTTAATTATGATAAATATGTATTTATTTTTTGTTTTTATCTGTGTGTAGGTGTGTGTGTGTGTGTGTGTGTGTGTGTGTAGGTGGGTGTAGGTTGACTTTGGGAATCATCCTGGATTATTTCTTCCTTTTTTTTGCTTGGGGGTTTCCGAGGCTTTGCAGCCAGGACTGGAAGTTGAGGGTACACTGGCGTTTTTATGTGGGACCTGGATATCGGAACTTATAGCCTTCTGCTTGTGAGGCAGAGTCATAACCTTCTCCAGCCCTGAGAGGGAGAGATTATTAACTCCACATGGAGATTACCCACAGAGGATACTCAGGCATATGACAATACAGACACCTAAATCAAGTTCAGTAGATCTCACAAATAGAAAGATGGAAGAGTGAGACGAAGCCCAAATTTCTAGAAAGAAGTGGGGTGGAATGGATAGTTAAGAGATAAAACAAATTCATTGTAAAGGTATATAAAACCTTCAGGTAAAAAAAAAACTAACAAAAAGACCAACTGAGACAAGAAAAAAATGTATTCTTTGTAATCACAATAATAAAGTGAGCAATAATTTCTGTATATTAATGTTTTCATTTTTCTCCTGCAGCATTTTCAGTTAGCTCTGATTGACTGTAATGCCAGTACTTTGTCCAATGCTGAAAGTAAGTATTTGTAAATTCAATACTTGTTTTTGTCTTTTGAAAAACAAAATTTCATATTATGCTTATTAAATTTTTTTTCTATTTATAATTGAGAAAATTGGTGAAAGGACACTGGACCTGATTCTGAAACTCAAAATGTTGTAGTTCATCTCACAAAAAAATCCAATAAGAACGATTGCTTCCTTTGTAACAATTATTGCTGGAAGATATTATTCCCTTTTGGCATCTTTAGTAGAAAAAAACCCTTTCTCTCTCTCTCTCTTTCTTTTTACCTTTTATAATTGACAGTCTGTATACTGTAGTTTGTTTTTTAGCATAACCAACATAGTTGGTGTTATTTAAAAATTTCGTATTTATAAAACGGCTTAAAAACTATTAAGTAAAATAAATTTTACAATTAAGTAATAAATGTATTAGTTTTTAAAATAAAACGTTTTTTAATCTACTTAAGATAGGTGATTGTTTTTGAAAAGAAACGGGTGACAATGAGACAATGTTATATGATCGAGTTTGGTATATAGTGTTTATTGAAGAATTCTGATACAAATATTTTGGAATAAAGCTTGATTTGCCTTCATGTATGTATACATGAATTTTAGTCCATAATTGAAGATTGTCACATTGAATATTTTCCTAGTTGCTTTATATTAAGATAATTCCCCTTTAGAAAATAATATTATTTTATAAGATGTTAAATCTAGAGCCATTGAACCTGAGACAAATCTGATATTGTAAGATGATGTTATTTAGCATTCATATTTACTTTTATTATTTTCATGAGATGGGCATATATAAAGGGAAGATGGGATTCTAGATTTTTGTCATTTTCTTCTTGTTTTCTACAATAATGAGATGAGATTTTTGTTAAATGGACTTAACTTAGGAGTAAACTTCAAGAAGAAGAAGAAGAGGAAGAAAAGAAAATCAATTTAGGACTTTGTTTGTGTCTATGTGTTAAGTGTATTTCGTTCGTTAAAAAGAAAATGCTTGTTGGGCTGGAAGGTGGCTCAGGGATTAAGCCTCCCCCTTGCAGGCGGAAAGTCCTGAGTTCGGATCCCAGATCCCACGTATAGACGCCAGGCGGAAGCGGGGGCGGCCTGCGCTTCTGGTCCTGGTAGGGCGGAGCCTGTGAACCCCAGGGCAGAAGGAGGTGGAGGCGTCCATGGTGGTTCGCGAGTTCGTCCGTGGTTCTACACACACACACACACACACACACACACACACAGACACACGCGTGCGCACATACACACGCATATGCACACAGTTGAATAAATAATAATAATAAAAAAAAAGAAAATGCTTGTTTTACCCAAAGGTTGCCTAGCTTAAGCTTTTGGCTTTATGTTTATTAAGAAATAAAACTGCTTAGCAGAATATCAGAATTTAGTTACAAAATGATAGATATTGTTTTATGACAAGTAATTTGTGCTGTCTAATGCCATATTCCTTTATGTAATCATAGGAAACTTAATAGAAAGCTTGAGACTAGCAGGCTTTAGAATCAGTAAATCAGAATCTTACTTAACAATTGATATTTTTATCAAGCATCTTAGGTACAATTTTATATTTAAAACACTCAAAAAATTATAAGGGGAAGTGATAAGAATTTCATGTTTCTTCTGTAATTTCCTTTAAAAGTACCTACATATTTAAAAATGTTTTGTATAATTTGAAGTTATTATAAATCCTAGAAAAATAAGAAATTTACAGTTAATAAATTAACAATAAAAATCAAATGTCTAGATTTAATTGTAATTTTACATTTAGACTTAATGCTAATTATTATTGTGGAATCATTTATGTTCTGGACATAGACTATATGTCAGACAGGAAGCACAACTATTAAGCATTTTTACATGGGATTTGTGTATCCAAATTTAAGTCCTTAACTTATAATTCTATCCCGTATGTGTGGGAATCCTAGAGCCAGTTTGCTCATAATGGCATACTTTCAGTTTAGACAGAAACCAGGACTCAAGAGAGTTAAACTAGTAGAATTTTATCCTTAATTTTCTGGATCGCTTCCAATTACTCATACTCATACAGACATTATATATATATATATAAACATGCAAAGTCTATTAATGTGAAGGAAAAATGTGCTTAGAAAAACTTGCCTTTATTGTATATTAATAGTATAAAATAAAAAAGTTGCAGTTGTCATCACCATCTAAGGCAGATGCTTACAGACTTGACTTGAGTTCACTAATGTGGCAGAAGCACTTATGGAAAAAGGAGAGAACTGACTTCTGAAAGTTGACCTCTGACCTCCAACTATACATCATGATAAGCCTCTGTGCATCTTGTTTCACTCAAATAAGTAAAATTTGAAAAAGAAAGTTTTGGTGGCAAATGTTGATACATAATTTTAAAAGGTGGTATTTATTTTTTGAGTCTCTTATGAATATTATTTTCCATTAATTAAAGATATATCATGAACATTTTCTTAGTATCTCTGGTTTTTTAATTTTTTTAATTAAAAACAAAATTCAGCCACCTAAATTAATGTTTAATATGTAATATGTTCATTTGTTTATTTTATTATTTTAAATCTGACTGGCTTTTTTTTCTTGATCTATTATAGTTCAATTTCATATTGCACACTTATATGAAACCCAGGTAAGTGTTTTAATTTACCTTTAAGCAAAATCAAAACTTTGATAGTAAATTTTGGGATTTTGAGAAAATGTATGAAAAAAATAGTATAAAGAAAATTTTATTTTGAATCATGTGTTCTTTCCAGATGATCTTTTTGCTTCTTTGTAGACTTGTGTTGAGGGAGAACATTATGGCAAAGAGCTCATGATGAAAGAAAACTATTTATTTTTTATGGTTCTCATTAAGGATCTTGATAGACAAGAAAGTTCCATGGAGAAAACATTCTTTATATGTCACTATTGACATTCTTTCTCTACTTTAGCCTCATTTGTTGGTTATTCAGCTTGAAATTATTTAGTACTGTCTTAATCTGATTACCTTCAAATATATTACCATTTGTGGATCAATCAAGCCCTTTGAGAGACCATTTCATAATTAAGCTTTCTACAACTGTGCCTAGAGCTCAAGCCCTCAACAGTCAAGTTGTGCATAACTATGACACCCAGTAAAAATTTCAAATTTTTCAAAACCCCCAAAAACAAAAGAAGCTAGAGATCTGAATAAATTAAATATTTTTGAGGAAGAACAATATTGGTGGTATTACATTCCTGATTTCAAAAATATAGAGAATATGCTAATGTGCTTTTTAATTTATTTTATTTTACTTATTTACTTATGTATGCATGCGTTTGTGTTAGTGTGTGTGTGTGTGTGTGTGTGTGTGTGTGTACGCTTGCGTATCAGAGGGCACTGTGCCTCCTTGTGGAGAACCAAAGGTGACTTCAGGAATGATCCTGGATTGCTTCTGCCTTCTTTTTGCTTGGCTCTGTTATTTCCTAAGCTCTACCCACCAAGAATGGAAAGTGCAGTCCTCCACCATTTCTGACAAGTGTGTTTCCTGTGGGACCTGGTATCTGAACTTAGGACTGACCTTCATGGCAGAATCTTAACCCTCTCATGTGCTTTTGTATAAAGCATCTATAGCTCTTGTGGAACACAGAAAGGCCAGAAATGAACTTGCTTATCTATGATCAACTGATCTCCAAATGTAGCCAGATTACATAATGAAAAAAGTTTTGTTTTTTTTTTTATTTCAACATGTGTAGCTGAACATGCATGTATGTTGGTATGTGTGCTTAAAGTTCATTTTGGGTATCTTTTTTGACTGGTATCTACTTTTTTGAGTAATGACTCAGTTGAATCATCAATTCACTAAGTTAGCTAGCTTGTTCTTGGAATTCCTTGTCTTTGCCTCCAGTGTTGACCTTTATGTCTGCCTGGTTGGGTAGGTTGGTCCTCATGGTTGTGGGGAAAGTACCTTATCCAGCAAACTCTTTCCTCAGCCCCAAAAGCACAGTTTTTATGAACAAATGGTTTTGGATAATTGCGATATTTTCATCTTTAAATATGAAATTGTATACCGTACTTTTTTGCAATATCAACTTAAAATGGAAAAAAACATAAACATCAGATTTACAAACCTAGAAATAAGAAAAATTAGAGAGGAAGAGCTTTATTTGTTTGTGCAACTTTCTTTGATTGGACACACAAAAAATAATAGTAAAAGGAGAAACAGATAAGCAGAATTCCACCTGCATCAAATTGAATATTTTGCTATAGCACATGAATCAATCAGCACAATTTAAAGGAAACTAATAAACTTAGACAAAACATTTGCATATTACTATATATAATATAGTAATATGTAGTTTAAATTTAATGTCAAGTACTAGAAACTGGGATATTGACTCAATTTTAAAATATTTGCAGAAGGACTAAGCATTAGTTCTCTAAACAAGCTGGCTAACCAAATGATCCCTACTGGTGAGCTCTGCATTTTGAGACTCTGTATGGAAAGAATAAGGTGGAAAAGTGCACATGCACATTCTGCTGCTTATACATTTGAAGTTTAAAGATGCATATCAAAATGGAAAAATAAGAATATGAATAAGAATATGCAAGGGATAAGAAGCAATACTACAAACAAACCTTCCTCAAAGAAATAATTGTACAAAATCTTCTATAACATACAATCTAATTAAGCAAAAATCCTGGATAGACATCTTCTCAAAAAAAGGAATTAATTGGCTAACCTGACTGGATGCTCATTATCACTAATATGTATATATAGAGTATATACCATCTCATCTGTGTTAAGATACGAACTATTAAAAAGGGAAATCAAGTTTTAACATTGTATATAGATGAAAGAGAAACCTTATATACTACTGGTGTGGATGTAACTTAGTATAGCTGTAATGAGAAATAGACTGAGTCCTTTAACAAATTAGTGAAATTTTGGAGATATAGCTAAGCAGGTAAAATACTTTCTATGGGGCTGGAGAGATGGCTCAAACGGACTCTGCCTCAAAAGCAAAAGGTCCTGAATTTGGATCCTAGGTACCACATAAAAACACCAGAAATGGTGGCTCTTGCACTTCAGTCTTGGTTGACAGAAACTGGATAATCCCAGAATCAAGTAAAAAGGAAATAGAAAAAAATCCCAGATGATTCTCAAAGTCACCCTTGGTCCTCCATGAGGATACAAAATACCTTTACTCTCTCTTTCTTTCTCTCTCTCTCTCACACACACTCTCTCACCACACACATAATAATATGTGTATACAGAAAAGACAAGTTATCTTTTTTATTTATGAGTTTTTGTGTATATATTCGTGTATATAGTATACATGTGTGTTTGGAAACCATTGAAGATGTTAGAGTTACTCAAATTGAGACTGATCTCAAGAATGAAGATGTTAAGAGTTATTCATATTGAGACTGGTCTCTGAATGAACTAGAGCTCATTAGTTTTCCTGAGTAAAGAAAAAGATAAAATGTTTGTATATGTAAGTAAACTATAGGTATAAACCTATCATCAATTTTCATGTTTTGCTTTTGATGGTTGATAAAGAACATGAGACCTGTATAAGTCAGGGACAAACATTGTTACTGAAATAGTGAATCAGGGGGCTGGAGAGGTGGCTCAGGGGTTAAGCCTCTGCCTTGCAGGCAGAAGGTCCTGAGTTCAGATCTTAGACCCCACGTATAGACGCCGGGAGGAACCAGGACGGCCTGCGTTTCTGATCTTGGTTAGGCAGAGCCTGTGAATCCTAGGGCAGAGTAAACAAGGAGGAGGTGGAAGCGATCCACGGTAGTTCCCGAATTTGTCCGTGATTCTACACACACACACACACACACACACACACACACACACACACACACACATACATATACACACAAGCACAACGCATACACGCACAACTGAATAAATAATAAATAAAAAAAGAAATAGTGAATCATTGTGACCACATGTTCATAAATAAAACTTCCTATTCTAAGGTTATTTGAAGTTACAAATTCTGTTTTAAAAAATAACCTAAGAATTACTTCAAATATTTTATATACCTATATCAAAATGGAACTATTTAAATGTTCATGAATTCTATTGTTTGTACAAGACTAATACTTAGTGTAAGTAAATTGAAAATAAATACTAATTTTCCTATATCTGTATTACACATTTTGCATAAGTGACTTGACAATCGAAGAAAGAAATTATTTACAATTAAGCAAAGTACTACCTTTTATTTAAATTACTTAAAATTACAATTGATACATGTTATTTTCTCTCCACTTTACACTCTTATCATTCTTTGTTCTGACAGTCTTGTTCCCCACATGCTTCTTTCCTACTCAAATGTATGTGTCCACAGTGTCTAATAGAGGATGCCTGATTTGGTATTCTCTGTAGCATTGACAATATTATTAATTCATGGAGGACATTATTAATATGGCCAATTTTGTCTTATGATACTGGGTCTGTACATTCATTTTGGTTGGCCCCCATATATTCCAACCATATACTTTATAGTAGAGGTCTCTGCAAAGTTTAGGGAACACCATTGATTGAACAGAAAGCAGATTAGGGGAGAATACTTTGGTTAGTTGAGAACTTCTATATTAACCATATTTACTCTTAAGAAACCCACATCCCTAACCAAGTAATTTAATAAGATATCCACTTTTTCCATTTATTGAAGACATTGTCTTATCTGTTTTTATTATTGTCAAAAAAAATCACAGGCATGGGCATATTTCTGGGACTTCAGTATTATTCATTGTTCAATGTATATGGTTTTTGTGCTAGGGCTCTGTTGTTTTTAGTATTATGCCTTTGTAGTATATTAAGCTTCAAGTTAGTTATGATTACTCCTCCAGTAGCTTTTGCTTTCTGGCACATGTATTTTTTATCAATTGCATTGAAATTTTTTTATTTAAATATTTTATTTATTTTATGTGTGTATTTGTGTGTATCAGAGGGCACTATGTGTCCCTGTGAAGGACCAAAGGCAACTGAAGGAGTAATCTTGGATTGCTTCTACCTTGTTTTGCTCTGGGATTTCCCAGACCTTGGCCACTAGAGACAGAAGTGCAGCTCCCCTCCATCCCTCCACATTTTTTTCAACTTGGCATTTTTACATGGGACCTGGGATCTGAACTCAGGTCCTTCTGGTTTTAAGATAGAATCTTAACCCCTGAGCCATCTCTTCAGTCCTGCATTGAGGTTTTTATGGTGATTGCATTGTCTCTGTATATTGCTTTAGACAGAATGATAATTTTCATTTTAATTGATCCTATAGCTCCATGAATATAGGAGTCTTTTCTACTCTCTGATGTTTAAGGTTTTCATTGTATGGCTTTCTTATTTTAATCTTTTTTCCTGAGTTATTTTAGTTTTGTTTTGTTTTTTGAGGCTACATAGAATAGGATTATTTCCTTTAGTTCTTTCTCTGTTTTTTGGTAGAGAAGAATGCTACTCATTTTGTATTGATTTTATATACTGCCTCTTACTTAATGTATTTATCATCATAGGAAAAAAATCTTCCTCATTCAATAATTGAATAATCAGGCAGAATAATTAGTAAGGATAAACTAAGTAATATCCACTTTTTAGAAATTAACCTCATAAGAAGTTCTAGTAATTCTGTTTTGCAGATAGCACCTTCACCATTGTTAACATCTTCAGATAAATGAATAAATATTTGAAGTAATTATAATTGCATATATTTTATTATTTTCTAGGCCACATTTATATTATAAGAGAGTAACTGATTTGCTATAATATCTAAATATTGAAAGCTAAGCAGTCAATTTCTGCAGGATGTTTAAATGAGGTTGAAAGAAAAATTGGTTTTGAAAATGCAAAACCTGTAGGTAAAAATTAGATTGTTACAATTACAGAAGTATCTGATACAAATAAATAGTTTTGTGTAGGAAAGAATTTAGGATCTTTTTAGGAAATAGCTTAATATTTAAAAGCCAGAATAACTAGTAAACAATATAGCACAGTCAGATGGAAAATAATAAAGACCATATGAATGAAACTGAGAAGAAAACAACATTTTGAGTGGTTCAGTTTTGAAAAGAAGCAAAGTTAATGATAAAATTATTTAATTGTCTCACAATTCCAGTGTAAATTTCATTATTACAGAGATCTGAATTAACTAGTCAGCACATCTGCAGCAAGAATAGAGGAATTAGTAAATGCATACATGATTGATTGTTATTATGCAGCTAGCTCTCTTCAGCTATACAGTCTACATGGTAAAAGGTCCATATCAAGTGTACAGTGAAGACAATCCTACAGATGTTCCTAGAGCTCCACCTTAATATAGAGAATTTCTCTCAAGTTCCTAGTTGTCAGATTGACAATACTAGCCATAACTTCCTAAAAGTCATGAAAAAGGAACATAAATTACTATTTTATATATTTGTTAATTGAAATAGTATATAAAACATTTGGTTAAAAGAATTAGCAGATTTAGAGTTTTTCAATATCTTTTTCCAGATATTTGAGGAAAAATGATAGCACTTCTAAACATTTTTTCCAGAAAAGAACAGAGAAAGGATGATTCCTACATTATTAGGCAGTATTACTCTAATGTTAAAACCAATTGTAAACATTAGAAGAAATGACATATTTTAATTCAGAAGCAAAAAAAAGTATGTGATAAGGATTGTGGGATAATAAAAAAGATAAAAATGCCATAGCCAGGCCTAATGACCTGTATTTTGTGTGATTACTTCCACACAATGGGTGAGTTGTGCCAGGTTCACTGATGCATATTATATTATATAATGCAAACAGATAAAAATGAATAAATTTATAAAATTGAAAAGAACTTACAAAAGCTAATGAACAAATGACAGAGTATTAAATTGAGTTTTGATTGTTTAAAAATTGATCTTAGAAATAGCATAGGAAATAATTTTCTTAGGTAAAATTTATTTATACTTAGAGCTGGAAAGATGACTCACAGCCTATGACTCTGCCCTGCAAGCATAAGATCCTGGATCCTACATAGAAATGCCAGATGGAAATGTTGGTAGCCAGCACTTCTGGCCCTAGAAGGCAAAAGATGTTTCTAGAAGTTCCCCTTGGATGTCCATAGACACACAGTGCTCTCTGATACACACAGACACATACACACACAAACACACATACACTTATGCTCAAAAACAAACAAATTTATACTTAACATTGTATATATATAATCTTAAGAACCCTATAGAGTTGAGAGCAGCTAAAAGTTGCTAAGAATAAAGTTCATGTGACATTTAAAGTTGGAAATTGCATATATTGCCATAATAGATGGGAAATGTAAGTTAGCATGTACATTGGAATGAAAAATGAAAGATTTATCTAATAATGTTTCAGTGTACAAAATAAAAATAGCAACTGCAGATATAGTAGCAGAGTTAGTAATTATAACATATATAATAAGCAAGTTAAATTTTTTCTCATGAACAGTTTATATCTGAAGTTTCTAATTACAAGAAGACGTTGCAATATCCTAAGGAACATTTGGCATTTAAAATTGAAAAAGACTCATCATAATAACACAAAAAGCGGGCTGGAGAGGTGGCTCAGGGGTTAAGCCTCTGCCTTGCAGGCAGAAAGTCCTGAGTTCAGACCCCAGATCCCACGTATAGACGCCAGGAGGAAGCTGGGGCGGCCTGTGCTTCTGGTCTTGGTAGGGCGGAGCCTGTGAATCCCGGGGCAGAGTAAACAAGGAGGAGGTGGAGGCGTCCATGGTGGTTCCCGAATTCATCCGTAGTTCTACACTCATACAGACATACACACACACACACACACACACGCACATACATACGTGCACACACACAATTGAATAAATAATAATAATTTAAAAACCACAAAAAGCACTAAAAGTGCTTTTTAAAAGTACTAAAAAAATTATACAGAATGTCCAAATGTATCGGTAGGGAGATAAAACATTGACTGGCTTAAAAAACTCAACACTAAGATATCAGCCTTCACTGATTTTTCATCTATATAATTGGACAATTTTAATGTAGCATTTTTGTTTGGTTGTTTCTTATTGACAAGATCCTTCCAAAATTTATAAGAAGATGGATATTTAGATATTTAGAGTTTTTTTCTTTGTGGTTGTTGGAGAAACATTTATTTGATGCTGTTGTTATTAGATTCAAAAGACATGCTTTGGCAAAAGATGTTTATTTATTGATTTTTCACTATTGTTTCATTTGCCTATAAATGTACGTATGTGTATATAGAAGAGGGCACTTGAATGTGTGTGCCTGTGGAGGCCATGGATGATATTGAAAATCATTCTGGATTGCTGTATTTTCTTATTTGTTTTTTTTTTTTTGGAGGTTACCTAAACTCTACCTTTCAGAGTCAGAAATGCAGATTACTATTATATCAGACTTGTATTTTTACCCTGGGATTTTACCTGGGGATTTGAATTTAGGTTCTTTTGCTTTTGAGACAATGACTTCATTACTCCATTCCATTCCCTCCTACCCTTGTATCCCAGAATTCCCTTTAAGATGTCTGTTCCTTTGCTTGATTTTTTTGAATAAAAAAAGCATTTTAATTTCATGACATCCCAACTTAATTGATTCTTGTCCTTATTTATATCATCCTAGTGTGTTTTTTCCCATAAAGTTCCTACCTAAGCTATCTCATGAAGTAAACTTTTGTTTACTCTAGAATTTTGGAGTCTCAGTGTACTATTACAGGGTTCTTGTGTTTGGAGTCAAAAGATTGAAACCACAATACTGTAGTAAGGTAGAGTTTATTAGAGGAGAAAAAGGATGGAAATCACACTCCAGACATGGAGTGCCATTGAGGGCTTAGGGTGTACTGGAGAACTCATGGACTCTAGGCATGGAATTCATGAGGAACAAGCAGCTAGAAATGAACTCATGGATTCCACAAGTAGAGTCCCATGAGGGGCAAGTGCCAGAGATGGCTACCAAGATCAGGTATATTTATACACTTAATTAAACTAGAAAAAAAAATGTTCTTTTTTTTCCATTGGCTAGGCAAGCTAGGAAAATTGGCTTTTCCTTATTGTTTTGCTCACATTGGTGCCTAACCTTGTTGCACTTGAGCCCATGTGAGACTGGAGAGTAAGTTGTTTCTTTGATGAGCTTAACTTGTTTGTTGTGGAGAGGCTGGCCTTCTTATCTCTGAGGAGAATTGGAGTCAGTTACTCAGCAGGGTCATTCCTTCAGAGTGATATCAGCAGTGGGGGTATAGCTTTCAGGAATTTCAAAGACCTTCAAAAACCATAGAAGCATTGCTATTCTAATCCTGCTTTAGTGTGATTTATGTCTTTTAACTACTTGAAATTGAATTTCATGCATGTTGAGAAAGAATAATCATTCTTCTCTCTTCAGATATCCAATTTGCCCATCACCATTTGTTGAAGATGCTGTCTTTTCACCATAGTGAATTTCAGACAAACTTTATAAAAAAATCAGGTTGTTGTAGGTGTATGAGATTATATCTGAATTTGCAATTCTGTTCTGTTATTTAGTATGTCTGCTGTCCCAGTACTATGCTGATTTTAATTATATGATTTTATAGTGTAACTCACATCAGGTGCAATAACACCTTCACCCGTGTTTTAATTGTTTATGATTATTTTGGTTATTTTCTGTGTCTATATGGATTACAAGATTTGTTTTCAATTTCTGTGAAGAATTGTTTGGAATTTTCATGTGTATTCTGAGTCTATATATTGACTTTAGGATGGTCATTTTTACATTACTAATCCAATCCATGAGCATGGGGGAGTGGTCTTTGTACTGTCTGTGTCTTCATCAATATTTTTACTTGGTGTTATATTATTTAGTGTATTTTTTTCTTCCAAGTATAACACAATGTCATGCTGGACTTTACCCTGTTCTTAAGAAAGAGGACGTTTTGTAGCAGTTTAAAATATTCTGTCCTGAATGAATAATGTCTAGAAAGTAAACAGTTTGTTAATTATGATTATGGGATCCTACAGGATAGGTGATTTCAGGAGGATTTGGGAGGTGAAGAGAGGAAACTTCCTGGCCTACCAGAAGTAGGGAGGATACTCTTAGCATTCCAGAAGTATTGAGGAGACTCTTCTAAGTAGTAAGCCATGCATGGATCTCCAAGGCTATAGCTTCCACAGTCTCACCTATGATGGAGTGTGCTTTTGGTCCTGGTAGCTAGCTCCCTTTGAGTTGTTCCTGTGCTGTAAGTAAACCCTCCTCTCTACTCTTTTTAATCCCACTTAACTAATTAAATCATCAAAGTAACTTTGGTATGATTGTTATTTTGATCTTTGATAGAATTCCTGTCTGTTGTGCATATACATTAGTAGTGTCTCCCTAAGAAAAGTGCCACTTAACATTTTGTTAGTGTTCTAGATGATTTTTTTTTTTTTGTGGAACATTTGTGTACTCATATAGATCTTATCTCTAAATAGAGATACCTTAACTACTTGTTTACCTTTGTCTTTTCATGTCTTATGAGATGAATTACACTTTTTGATTTATGTATGTTGAACTATTTCTTCTTACCTGGAAATGATGTAGGGTCCAGATTCTTGTGTTTGGAGTCGAAGATTAAAACCAGTACAACAATAGAGGATTAAGGCAGAGTTTACTAGAAGAAAGGAAAGAATGGAACTCATGGATGTGAATCTGTGAGGGGCAAGAGAGCCCTGGAGAACTCATGAACTCCAGACATGGAATCTATGAGGGGCAAGGAGCTGGAAAAGATCTCACAAACTCCAGACCTGGAGTCCTGTGAGGGACAAGGAAGCCAGAATTCACTAACTCTAGACATGGAATACGTCAGGTGTAAGGGAACTGTGTAATGGTTGGCAGGGTTAGGTGTGTTTATACATTTAGGCAAGCCCTTATTGGTTAGCTCCAATTTCTGTAAATTTGATTGGAGTTTTTGATATCCCACATCTCATTGATCTGCTCATATTTGGCCCAACCCAGATGCCTCCTTGTGACTGGTGTCCTATTCACAGTTGCTTTGAGGAATTTAGTTTATTTGCTATGGAGAACTCCTCCCCATACTTTCAGAAGTGGAGGGTGGGGGAAAGTTGGCCACCTTATTTCTGTAGAAGATTAAAATAAGGTGTATTCCTTCAAGATAATCCCAGCTTTGGAGGAATGACCTTCAGTACCTTCCAAGACTGTCCCAGTGTGGCTGCTCTAAAAGTGCCTAAGAATGACTCCAACTTGATTTGTAGTACATGTGTTTGGTTGTTTGTTGTTTTTTTTTTAATGTGCTCTAGTATTGTATTTGCTGCAAGTATTTTCTTCAGATTTTTTTTTTTTTTTTTTTTTTTTTTACACATACTGGCCTATAGTTCTCTTGGATTTTTGTATGTCTTTATCTGGTTTTGGTATTAGGGCAATACTTCTACATATAGTTTGGAAATATTTCTTCTGTTTGTTTTAAAACATAATGACAAGTAATAATACTCTTTCTTTTATGAGAGTGTGGAAGAATTCTTCACTGAATCTGTCTAGCCCTGGGCTTTATTTTTTTAAATGAGGTAGATACTTTGCTCTGTTTATCTAAAATTTGTTTTGATTATTTACTTCACTTTGCTGTATCTTTGGTGTTAATAATACTTTTAGGGGCCTATTTTAGAAGTAATTGTTTTTTAAATCATGCCCTCATATTTTTTGAACTTCCTCAATCTATGTGATGATTCCCTTTTTAATCCCTAAATTATTGAGTCTTTTGTCTCTTTTTTTGTTAATTTGCCTAACAATTTGTCAGTGTCTTTCAGCTTTGTAAATAGCCCACAATTGATATTTTTTAAAAGATAGTTTTTTTTAAATTTTTTTATTATTTATTCAATTGTGCCTGTACGCGTGTGTGTGTGTGTGTGTGTGTGTGTGTGTGTGTGTGTGTGTAGAACCATGGATGAATTCAGGAACCACCATGGACTCCTCCACCTCCTCCTCATTTACTCTGCCCTGGGATTCACAGGCTCCGCCCTACCAGGATCAGAAACTCAAGCCGCCCCCGCTTCTGCCTGGCCTCTCTATATGTGGGGTCTAGGATCCGAAGTTAGGACCCTCCGCCTGGAAGGCAGAGGCTTAACCCCTGAGCCACCTCTCCAGCCCCCAAGATTGTTATTTTTATGAAAATTATTTTTTATTTTAATTTTATTGATTTCTATCTTGATGTAATTTCACGGTTTAAATATTGAATTTGTAATTTGTTTTGTATCATAGCCCTTTTTGCAGTAAAATTAATTCTGCCTCTCCATGAACATGGGAAGTCTTTCTGTATTTTAATATTGTAAGCGAATAAAATGAGTTTGCATATTTATAAATACCGCCAAACCATAAAAGATTAGAGAAATATTTATTATCTGCAGTAGTCAAAAAAGTACAGGCATCATTTCCAAAGTAGTACTTTCAGGGGACAACATGAAGATGCTTTTTCTCATTTGTGGAGTACATTGCTAAACTTGTTCAGTTAAGAATATAATGTAGGGGCTGGAGAGGTGGCTCAGGGGTTAAGCCTCTGCCTTGCAGGCGGAAGGTCCTGAGTTGGGATCCTAGATCCCATGTATAGATGCCAGGCGGAAGTATAGATGCCAGGCGGAAGCGGGGGCAGCCTGCGCTTCTGGTCCTGGTAGGGCGGAGCCTGTGAATCCCGGGGCAGAAGGAGGTGGAGGCGTCCATGGTGGTTCGCGAATTCGTCCGTGGTTCTACACATACACAGACATACACACACACACACACACAGACACACGCATATGCACACAGTTGAATAAATAAGAATAATAATAAAAAATTTTTTTAAAAAAGAATATAATGTAAAAGAAAAGATAATAGACTTATGAGATATATTTAGTTTAAAATCTTGGCATATCATGAACAAAAATGTCTCTGTGCAAAAAGTTGTATCTAAGGAAAGGATCAAGACACTTTTTAGGTATGTTAATGTATGTTTCTATTTCACTTAGTCTTCACTTACCTTTCTTGTATCATAATTTTTTTTTATTTTATAGACATAAATGTTTCATGTATTGGTTAAGATGTTTCACATATTTGTATATGTGTATTATATAGTTTAAATCTTCATAGATCTTGAAGCCTTTGTAAATGAGATTTTCTTAGTTGATGAGTTTATTGTTGGCATATAGAAAAAAGTACAGCTTTTATTTTTGCTGCTGCTTTGCTGAATGTATTTATGAGTCTGAAGTTTGTAAGTCTATAAGTCCTAAGAAATTTCTGGGGATTTCTTAATGTCAGCCCATGTACAGTTTTTAAATGTCAGTTTTATTTCTTTCTCATGTCTTACTGCTGTAGTTAAAATTTCAAGTTACTACTCTAGTTACAACCTCAAATATTAACAATTCTTCATTTTTTTCCATTTAGTTTAACATTGAATTTAGTATTATTTTCCATCACCTGTGTTTTGTTACTATATCCCTTGTAGTCTTAGTACTACAGGGCTTTTTAAGAAGGACTGTTGAATGCTGTTAATAGGCTTTAATATTGATCAAATTCCTTGTAGTGTAATAGAGACAAGATTTAAACATATGGTAAGACTTGTCATTCTGAAAATTTTTTCTGTCTCTGCATTTTGAAAGTAGTTCTATGACTGGGCGGCCTGCTTTTCTGGTCCTGGGAGGGCGGAGCCTGTGAGTCCCTGGGGCAGAGTAAACAAGGAAGAGGTGGAGGCGGTCCATGGTGGTTCCTGAATTCTGTGGTTGTACACACACACACACACACACACACACACACACACACACAAAATGAATAAATAAATGAATTAAAAAATATATATATAAAAGAAAGTTCTATGAGTGTGGTATTTGCTTTAATTTTTCTTGTTTTGCTGAGTAAAATTTCAGTTGTTAAAAATCAATTTCTACTGAAATGTTTTGCATCTTATTTTTCTCTAAATACCATATTTTCCCTCTCTTTTTAGAGAATGTATCACTCCGCAAAGGAAACCTATGAGCAACTTTTACAGATAGAAAGCCTTCCTTCACAAGTGAAAGCAACTGTATTACAACAGTTAGGTACATAGAAACTTATTTTGTATGCATTTCATTAATTTGAAATTTTCTTGGAGGCATTTTTTCTTTCCTTTTTAAGAGTTCATTTTCATTTAGATATCTTTTAAAATTAAATGTTTTACTTTCAAGATTAAAGTTCAGATGGCTAATAAGGAGCCATCTTTTCTGCATATTAACCCATTTCCTTTTTGTCCAGAACTGTCATACGTATTTTCTAACACATTTTGTATCATCCTTCTAAATACAATGATTGAATGCAGTCTAATTTTTAAAAAATTCTCAGTATTATCTCATAATCTTGAGCCATTAGGGAAATGAGTTTGAATATTTCCAAATACTTAAATATTTTTCTAAATAGAGATACTTGAATTAATATTCATAGAACTGAAATGGTTTCATAATTTTTCCTGATTATATGATTAATTATAAAATTATTTAAATATTACATATTATCTAATTCTCTCTAAAAAGTCTTATAATCTCGTAATGATAATAAAATAGTTGTGTAATGGGTAAATTTTAAAAAATTTTGAATTATAGGTTGGATGTACCATAATACGGATGTAATAAGAGACAGAACTACCAAGGAAGATTATGCTATTCAGTATCTCCAAAAGTCATTGGAAGAAGATCCTAATTCTGGCCAATCTTGGTATTTCCTTGGAAGGTACGATCAGATATTTGGACAGCCTGTAGTTGATAAATAGTGTGAAATATTACTTTTTCACAGTATTAAACCTTAGTTTCGTTTTCCTAATGTTACAAATGTCATTATATCATCCAAAATAGACTGACAAAAACAAACAAAACACAGGAAACCAAAAACACAGGAAACCAAAACACAGGAAACCAAACACTTTCATTGTCTTATAAAGATAATATAGGCCAGCACATAGAACTGAAACCTCCTTGACCTTTTTTAAATTCTGATACAGAGGGTTCTGTGTCTCATTTAAATGACTTAAACTCTTATTTCTAGCTTCATTTTGGGTAATTTATATAGAGCAAAGATGGATAGAAAAATCCACATTTATGTGGACTTTCTACAGATTAATGGGTAAAAGATTCCCAAACACGGATAAGTAGTTCTGTAGTTTACATTTTGTGAAAGCAGATTTATTCTAACTTGGTTTGCAGTTTCAACTTGGTTTTAACTATGACTTATTTAACCATATTAAGTGGAAGGTGAAACTCAAGGTTTTAAGACTTAAGACTTAATTTTATAAAGGAGATGGTCAAGAAATGATAAATAAGAGGAGGAATTAAAAATGAATCCTGTTTTCTTTGCATATTAAATTCCTGCTGAGAAAATTTTTTAATCAGCTTTAAGTAAAACTTTAATCTTTCCTATTACAGTTTTTCCAAAATGAGAGTATATTTACTACTCTTTGAAAAATAATTAGTGTTTTTTGTTCCACAAATATGTGTGAACTGTATTTTTTATTCATTTCTTAAATATTCATATCTTCAGCAAATTTGTCATACACTCACATTTTTGATACTTAAAATATTTGATATTAAAATGAATTTTTTGTGCAAATGTTTCATATTTTCCATTGATTTAAGTATAGCATATGTGAGAAAGCATATATGATTGTTACATGATTTCATTGTCTTTCATGATCAATAAAATTTGTCTTGAAACTTGGAATTTGTTTAGTAGAACTGACTTAGGGTTTAAGACTCTGCTTAAAATACAGAAGGTCCTGAGTTTCAAACCCTAATCCCATGTAAAAATCCCAGGCAAAAATCACAGCAGCCTGCACTTGTGACCTCTGTGGGTAGAGCCTGGGAAATCCCAGAGAAAAGCAAATGGAGATAGAAGCAATCCAAAATGATTACATAAGTCGGTCTTTGCCCTCCACAGAGACACACATTGTCTTCTCTCTCTCTCTCTCTCTCTTACTCTTGCTCTCTCTCTCTTTCTCGCTCTCTCGCTCACTCTCACACACACACAATTAAAATTTAAAAATTAAATAAAAATTTAAAGAAACTTGGAATTTAATTAATTCTTAAATTTAAAAAATATTGTCTTAGAAATTACATACCTAGGGGTTGGAGAGGTGGCTCAGGGGTTAAGCCTCTGCCTTGCAGGCGGAAGTTCCTGAGTTATGATCCTAGACCCCACATACAGATGATGGGCTGAAGCGGGGTTTCTAGTCCTGGCAGGGCGGAGCCTGTGAATCCCTAGGCAGAGTAAACAAGGAGGAGGTGGAAGTGTCCATGGTGGTTCTCAGAGTCGTCTGTGTTTCTACACACACACGAATACACGCACAATTGAATAAATAATAAATTAAAAAAAGAAACTGTATAGCTAGTATTTCTTTAATATAGCCCTTGAAACTTCAAACTATATTTATCTTTCAGTAAGTGTGAAAAGAATTGCATTCTTCTCATTGTATCTTTATTAAAGCACAGCAAATCTTAAAGCCAACTATAATAATGAACACATAACTTTTTGAGAACTTGCTCACCTTTAAATCATTCCATAAACTGACACTCCCCTCCTCCATATCTGCAGTTTAAATTGTAAATAAGTTTATATTCCTTTAGTTTCCTGTCTTTTGGTCATTTGGTTAATAAGCAGCTGGCTTGAACTGACTATGGTATTAATATTTTTCATATTGGATGTAATAAATGAGATGATGTTATTACTAAAATGGTATGGATATTGCCTTTGATGGTTTTCTAGTACGATTTTTTTCATAAATATGTATTATGTTGTAGTATTATGAGTATCTTAGTATAAAAGGTGGTTGTGTTGTTTAATAAATTTAAAAAATACAGCTTGATGTTAATAAAATGATGGAATATTCTCATTATGTACAGTCATTTCTATACATAAAATGACTCTTATTGCATGAAATACATTTAAATATACAGGAAATGCTTTGTCACTTTGCTTCTGTTTTAATATGTCTTTCCAAAAACATTTGAGATACACGCTATAAAAATTGCATTTTAGTAAACGTCTAAATAAATTGACTGTGTTAAAAAAAAGGTTTGTTGGGGCTGGAGAGGTGGCTCAGGGGTTAAGCCTCTGCCTTGACAGGCCGAAGGTCCTGAGTTTGGATCCTAGATCCCACGTATAGACGCCAGGCGGAAGCGGGGGCGGCCTGCGCTTCTGGTTCTGGTAGGGCAGAGCCGGTGAATCCCGGGGCAGAGTAAACAAGAAGGAGGTAGAGGCGTCCATGGTGGTTCCCGAATTCGTGGTTCTACACACACACACAGACACATACACACACGCGCGCTCGCGCGCGCGCGCGCACATACATACGCACACATGCACAATTGAATACATAAAATTTAAAAAAAGGTTTGTTGTTCTCTGTCATTTGTTTTTTGTACTAAGTGAATCATTAAATCGATTATAGTTACTCCATCTCTTTCTCTTTCTTTCATCTCATAGAGAATTTTTACATTGTAACACTACAATTTAAAAGCAGGAAAAGACCTTTATATTGATAGATATTCCCCTAAGAAATATAAAAAAATAACAAATAATGGTATTGTATTAGCAGCACTTGTAATGATAATAGTATTTAAAAATACATTTTCCTTTTCAAAAAGCAAAATTTAGTCTATCAGGCAATTTTTTGTTTGATCTTAATTATTTTAATATTGGATACATTCAAGTTCTAGTACAAAAATAGACATTTATATGTTCAATCTTTACATCTATAGCATTTGAAAAAATGTAGAATATATGTTCAGGCATATGAACAGATATTGGTATAATATATGCTAATATTTTCAATACAGCCCATTTAAAATATTAAAAATATTGGTGTACATAATACATCTAATGTAATTTATTTAGAGTAGTATATAATTTCTCTTTCCTTTTCCTAGTTTCATTTTGGCAAATTATATATTCATATAACTATATTTATACTTACATTTTTCCTCCTTAGGTGTTATTCAAGTATTGGAAAAGTTCAGGATGCCTTTGTATCATATAGACAGTCTATTGATAAATCAGAAGCAAGTGCAGATACATGGTGTTCAATCGGGTAAGCCTATACATTTGTGTGCTTATAAACACACACAACACACACACATCATTTATGCACAGGATTTTAGATGAATTGTGCAGTGATGCAGCATTAATCAGTCAGTTTTTAAAAACATTCTTTTTACAGAGTGCTCTACCAGCAGCAAAATCAGCCTATGGATGCTTTACAAGCCTATATTTGTGCTGTACAATTGGACCATGGGCATGCAGCAGCCTGGACAGATTTAGGCACTCTCTATGAATCCTGCGGTCAACCTCAAGATGCCATTAAATGCTACTTAAATGCAACTAGAAGTAAAAATTGTAGTAATACCTCTGCACTGATAACAAGAATTAAGTTTTTAGAGGTAATATTTTAAACAGCATATATTGAAAGACAATTTTGCCTTTAAGTTCTGGAGAGTTTGTCTAATGTATATTGATGTTAACTTTTACATTCTTCATAGTATTTTGTGTTGTTAGTTTACTTTAAATATGTTGTTTGCACTTAGTGCATATTAATTTAAATGCTCTACATTAATATGCACAAACATTTTTCAGTATATTTATATTTTAAGTTGTCCTTGCTCTAAGCCACATAAACATTGCTTTTACACTTTTGCTTGAAATTTTCATGAGAATTCTATCAGAAGATAGGTTTGATCTCATTCTCCCAAATATGTATCACTTTCCATCTTTGTATCTATTTAAATTCCCAAATTTATATTTCTGTATGAATTAAATACTTACGACATTGAGGAAGACATAGTGGACTTGGTCTTACTTAAATAGGCTTGTGTTAAATTTGCTTTTTACATAATTTTTCCTAGGCTCAGTTGTGTAACCTTCCACAAAGTAGTCTACAGAATAAAACTAAATTACTTCCTAGTATTGAGGAGGCATGGAGCCTACCAATCCCCGCAGAGCTTACCTCCAGGCAGGGTGCCATGAATACAACACTTCAGGTGAGAAGTTATCTTCAATAGGTGCCTAGCTTTAAGGGTTTTTTTCAATATATGTATTTAAAAAACTTTTTTTTCCCCTGAATTACAGAATTGGATTCTTGAAGATGGAAAAAATACTAAAGTAGATTTAATATTAGAGGGTTTTAACATGGGAAGAACTCAACTAATTTAAAACTTTCATTTAGTTTAATGGTTTGAAAGAGGATGGTTTAATGACTTCTATGAAAAGATTTACTGAATTTGAACATTTCCTTTTTTAAAGGAATTATACATTTTTCAGTAAATTACTTGATTTTCCTTATTGGTAATCATTAAGTCCATATAGCTTTTAAAAGTTCAGTTTATGATATTTTAAAATTTGAAGAATGAGTTAATGATCCTAACTTCTATGATTTTTATGCTTTTATAAAGCTTATAATCCAAAACCAAAACATGTATTAGACCCTAGATACTTACCACTTCACCAGTAATCATTGTCAGTACAAATGATTACTTTATGCCCAGGTGGAAGGCCTGCCTATTCTTCTCAAGAGGAAAACACCAGCTAGTTCAGCAGAGGTACTAAGTATATATACTTAGTAATATATATGTATCTGATTGTAACAATCCCAGTGCTTTGAAAATTGCATTTGTATTTAAAGTTTGTGGATATCAAAGAATGAAGCAACATTTATTTCCCATAATGTTTGTATTGATTTGCATTTCGAAGATACTGATAGTTCAAGATCATCATTTAATTTTTGTTCACTACTTTAACAATTAAACACAGTGTTTTACTACTTGCGTTTATAGACATTGAGATTAATTGAATCTAAGCTATCATGAACTGCCTTTCTAGTTATTTGAAATGTAACTTAAGTATTGGCTTTTTGAAAGTGTATATAGGATGTACATTTTGAATTTTAGATATGTAAAAATATTTATAAGCATAACTCACATGTTTGTAAACATTCCAATTTTTGATAATTTGTTGTCCCTTTAGAAATTGCTTTATATGAATTTAAACAAATACTCCTAATTCTTAAAATAAATTTTTCTCAGAATGGTTCTGATAACTGGAATAGTGGCCAAACTGTTTCACAGCAGCAACAAGTTTATACACAGTGTTTGACTGCACAGAAGTTAAAGGTATGATGAATTTCTTTGACATACATATAAAATTTCTTAACCGGAAGCAATAAAGGTTATATGTGTTAGATATTGCACCTTAAAATTATCTGTGAAAGAAACTGTTATGTATAGAATAAATGAGCCCACATTTTCTAAGTTATAGGAATTATCGTGGTAGTAGAAAGTAGAAACAGATTGGATAAGGATGTGGAATAAAATTTTATTCTTGTGCACATATTTTTCCTTCCTCAAGGAATGTTAATAATTTGCCCTTTGCTGCTACTATTCCTCCTCCATAGTTGTTAAGTTTCTCTCTGAAATGTCATCCTCCTTCATATATTTTACCTAAATACACACAGTAATTTTCTTGATAAAAATTAACTTTATTTCCTTTTTTAGCTTTCAGAAAGGAGGGAGGACTCATTTGAATTTGTAGCCTTTTCATTGAAAGTTTGCATTATAGTATCCTTATTTTTTGAGTAAACTGTCATTTTTCTAGCTTTTGGAACAACCACGTGCAAATAAAGATAATTAAAATTCAATGCAGACAGATACTTGAGCAGTTGGAAAGTCAGTGTGTTATAATGCAGCAACAAGTATGTACATATTAATGAATTTTCCATTCTTCCTAAAATACATCATGTAGTAAATATTTCTCATGCTACACTTTCATTTTAGAGCATGTTGTGCTCATTTTTTAGAATGTTCAGTAGATTTAACATATATGAGCTAGCTTTAAATCATAAAGTAGATATTAAAGGGAAAGTAAAATATTAATTTAGGACAAATATCAGTTATTTTATTGTTTACATGTATTTTGCCTGTGTACTGTGTGCTTATTTTTATTATCTGATAATTTTCTTAAATTGAGAGGAAAGTATTTTAATGGTTGTTCAACTTAGAGAATTTGATGTTATAATGTAAAATGAGAAAGTTTTCATAATGAGAAAAAGCCTATAACGTTCTGATTAATTTTAGCTGCTTTTTTAAAATCAAATATAAATAGAAACAGACTTTGGAATTCAAGAATTGCATGTAAAATGAATAGTTTTAAGTATTTTTTTCAAGCTGTGTTAATTCTGCATTTTTAAAATCACACAAACAGATTTCCTTCTTGTTTTTTAAGATGAAACAAACAGGAGTTGCCCAGGTACAAACTATTGGAGTTCTTAATGGGCAACCAATATCTAATGCATCACTGCCTACAAATTCTGTCCGACAACTGCATGTAGCTCTGACCCAAGCACTTAGCATCTCTCAACTTGGAGTTCATCCTGCTTGTCTTGAAAAGCCTTTGTCCAGCGGATCTGTTTCTCCAGGCTTTGTTCCTTTCAACACATCAAAATCTCTAGGAAAAAGAAATTCTGTGGTAGGCAATAATTATTATATAACAGGGAGTGGAATTAATGGAAATGTGCCTTACCTCCAGCAAAATACATTTACTCTACCTCATAACTATTCAAATCTGACTGTGAGAGAGCCATGGAGAAAGCAACCATCTAACTCTGCGCAGGTAAAAGAAAGATTAGCTCTTTTTGTCAGTACACAGTAGTTAATCATATTTAACTAGATTACATTTTGATAAGAAGTAATGATTAAAAAGTTTTTGAACATCTTAACATGAATTATTGAACATGTTTCTGACATTTAAGTTAAAATAGTTCCATCATTCTTAGGTCCATTCATGATTTCTTCTATTCACTATTGTGTGGTTTTCTATAGAGGTATAGAGTATTATTATGTATGCTTTGTGTTGCTATGTATGTATCTAGCATACTATGTACTAGCATACTTTGTATCCTAGAATTTCATTATATAAATGAGATTCTATACTAACTGGGCTTTGTGCACTTATACTACAGATGACCTCCTCTGCTGCACTTTTTGTTTTCATACTGTAAATAGTCTTCCATTAGTCAAACTTTATATTCTCACAGCATGTACAGCCTTTCATGGCTTAATTCTGTGCACTCATACCATGTTTACTCAGTTTGAACAAAACTGCTGTCATGACTTCTTAGTGTTGAGAAACTAGAAGCTTAATCATAACAATTCTCTCCATCCAAAATGCATTTTTCTCCTGTTACTCATGTAAAAATTATTTTATATTCTGGATTTTCTTTACAAAATTTGAACATGGAAATGGGAGGGAGAGAATGTTGGGGATATATATAAAGATACTGTATTGACCAGGGAAGGAGATGATGGTGACAGAAAGATATATGATCGAAATGCATTGCATGAATAAGTGAGTTCGTCAAAGAAAAACAAAAATTTTAAAGTAACTAGTTTAAATACATGGAAACTTAAATTGTTTATTTTTAAGTTCTTGAACAGTTTTATTTATTAAGTACTGCTAATATATTATCTTTACACCTTAGTACTATTCTACTCCTTTTCTACTACATAATTGTTGTTTTCCAACCAGTCTTGTGTCTACATTGACATACTTTTGCATGTATAATCCATTAGGTTTTATCTGTGATGCTTATACATAATGATGTTATCTTGACCATAAGATTCTCTGTTATTTGGAATGGATTGTGATTTTGATGTTCTAGACAGGGTTATGTACTCCATAGTCACATATTCTTTACACACAATGACCTGTTGTTGTCCTGTGCATTAATCGTGTTCCCTTACAAAAGGATGCTTCTTGGAGAGATGAGAACTTCTTTAATCTGTGGATAAAATGATGTTTAGATGGTAGTTTGAGGTCAAGTATAGTTTGTTCTTACCTAGGGCCTATGGTCTCCTACTTTTTCTTGTTTAGTTTTATAATAGATGATAACTGTGCCATGCAAAAAAGCAGACTATAAATTTAATCAGAAAAAAATGATTACTTGCATGTTACATACTTCTGTCATCTTTTGCCAGAGTTGGTACTCTTGTAACTTGCAGCATTAAAGTGAGACTGTTGATTATCCTCTGGAACTGTAAATACTGGCTAGCAAAGAGGAAACCTCTACTGTGCTTTTTCATGTATTGTGATTATTGTATGTTGTTTCTTTGTCATTAGGGTTTTACTATCAGATTCTGGAGTACAACCAAGAGCAGTGGCAAATGCCTTTATGGTTTGGGGGCCCTTTGAGCCCTCTTTGATGAAGACATAGTACATTAGGATTTTATCACATATCCAGTACTGGAAATTATCTTTTTTTAAATTTTAATTTTAATTTATTTTGTGTGTATGTCTGTCAGAAAGCACTGTATGTCCCTGTGGAAGTCCAAGGGTGATTTTGTGAATCACCCTGAATTGCTCCTACCTGCTTGCTTTGCTTTGGGATTTCACTCCGGTGGCCTGGAAGTGTATACTATCACAGTTTCTGCCTCGTGTTTTTACTTGGCACTTGGGGTCCAAATTCAGGACCTTTTGCTTGTGAGGCAATCTTAGTATCATTTACTATTTTTTAAAAATACAGTTTTACATGTTCGGGTTGGAACTCCCACAGGGGACCAGTGATCTAGGGTAGGGATTTCCTGTTCTGGGGTTAGGGATGCCCAGCAGCTTCAACAGTTCAACAGCAGAAAGTGCTGACTTTATACACCTGTGTGACATTCCCAGATGTGGTTAGGGTCAGATTTTAAATCTGGATCTTGTAGATAGTGAGGTTCCTGCTCTACCTGTTGATCTAGGCACCAAGATCAAGATTGGGATAATTAAAAAATTTTGTGAAGTTAAAAGAAAAAATGGTAATAATAAAAAAAAACTTCCAGTTTTTCAGAATCCAATTTTGCCAATTACATTTACCACAGCTACAAATGATAGTCTCCTAAGGATCCAACTTTTGATTTCAAAATCATAGCAATACGCATTTAGTAGAATATTTATCTTGAGTTTTAATTTCAATCTTTTCATGGTTTAATGAAATACTGTAACAAATCCAAGATTAATTATTGTGCAGCAACATAGATAATGGCAGTGGCTTTGCTTCTAGCTCTAACAATTTCAAACTGAGTTAAAAAAATTGTTATACCACAGTATGCCATGTTGCAAAGTTTTTCCTTATATATTTTCATCTAATATTGCTTACAAAATGCTCATCAGAGTATTTGTTCTGTTTTTCACTTTCAGTACAGCATTTGATAACTTATGTAAAGTCTTCAATATTTCAATAAGATTTTGTGTTTTATCTCTTTACCCAATTGTAAGCGGTATGGGGGTGCTGAGCATGATTATAAAGGTTTGGTAAAGCTATACTAATATGATTGTTAGGAAAGAATATTGAGTTTATTATTAATTTAAGTGACTTTAACAGGATATAATTCAAGGAACATTTGTATGTTATTTCCTATATAATACCAGTGTTGTCCCAAGTTTTAATAATACATGGTCATTTTAGTTGAAGGAAAGCAGATACAGTTTCAGTTAAGAATTTATGATAATGAAATGTGATATGAACTGTTTGACTCATGTCTATTTGAAGGAACAGAATTCTAGGGATAAGATTCCTGGTGGATCCTGTCAACAGGCAGGGAGAGACGGTTCTGTGTTCCTAGACAGGAACTGCCTCAGGGCGCTGAGCTGCCAGAAGGATGCACAAATTCCCTCAAATGCACTTTGCATTCTCTTTTCGTGGCGAAGGTGGGGACACAGGAAAACAGAGAACACGGACACCTGGAAGAAAAATACAAATCGCTCTCCAAATCTTAAAAAAAAAAAAAAAAAAAAAAAGAATTCTAGGGATAAGAATTTGGACAGGCAGAAAAAGTGTGGCTAACAGATGATATAATGAGGTAGGTCAACGTGAGAGGCTTGTGAAGTGCTCGATTTCTGTCAATGCAGAATGGACAGTAATTTTTTGATAGACCACATGAACTTCAAATTGTTTTTCATTATTAACATATTTTAGAACTTTTATCTGGAGAAAACTTAAATAGGTTTTTATTCTTTATACTAGTTTTTGCACCAAAAGCAAAGATTTATCCCAAAAAGGCGGCATACATTTTATATTTGGTACGCTACTCAGAACCCATCTATGACTGTTTTCTTTCCCCAAGTCTTCATCATCATCATCATCATCATCACAGTGTCCTGTTCTGTGTTCTCTGCTATGTTTTTGACCAGATCACAGCAGTTCATTTCAACTAAAGTTGATGCATTTGATTTAGCATATTTGGCTGCTTATATATCTCCTTTTGATGGCCCATCCTTCCTTTTGTCAGTTAGCAAATCATCACCAGGAATAATAATATTTTAGTTTTCCTGGCAATTTTATTGGCTTAACTGTACATCCTATTTGTCTTTGAAAATTTCTCTACTTCTTGATGACCTAAGTTTTACTTTCTGAAAATTCAGAGCTCCAGGGCTGGAGAGGTGGCTCAGGGGTTAAGCCTCCACCTTGCAGGCGGAAGGTCCCGAGGTCGGATCCCAGATCCCACGTATAGACGCCAGACGGAAGCGGGGGCGGCCTGCGCTTCTGGTCCTGGTAGGGCGGAGCCTGTGAATCCCGGGGCAGAAGGAGGTGGAGGCGTCCATGGTGGTTCGCGAATTCGTCCGTGGTTCTACACACACATACACACACACACAGACATGCGCGCGCACATACACACAGTTAAATAAATAATAATAATAAAAAAAAATTAAAAATTCAGAGCTCTGATTTGTAATATTAAATTAATTACATAAAACTTGTAATCTTCTTGTTTGTTACAGGATTTTTTAAGATGCTTAGATATGCCATTCATTTTAGAAAAATCCAGAGGCCAGATCACCCTTTTTAACATGAGAATGACATATTCTGTTGTTATTCACTGATAATGTTTTCACTCTCCTCAACAACGAAATTTCACCTGGCTTCTTAGAAAAATCACCATTTAACTATTATAGGAGGCATGTAGATTTTTCAGTGACAGAAATTTTGTACTTCCAAAGATCCAGCTGCCACTTCAGGTTCTAAACAGCATTGATAGGTACTGCTCTGCTTGATGACTTTTGAAGTCAGCTTCATTGTTTTGTTTTCTCTTCCACAACTACTGTCTGCCTGCTAGGTACCTGCCTTTTTTCTTTTTAGTGATTATTTTAAAAAATTAATGTATTTATTCTTTTTGTGTATCAGGGCACTGTGTGTCCCTGTGGAGGACCAAGAGAATTTCTGGAATCATTCTGGATTGCTGCCACCTCCTTGCTTCCCTCTGGGAATTCCCAGGTTCCACCCAGAGGGTTGGAAGTGCACACTGCTGCTGTTTGCTCCTGGCGATTTTACATGGGACCCAGGATGTAAACTCAGAACCTTCTGCTTTCCGGGCAGAATCTTAACTCCTGAGCTGTCTCTCTTCGTTTTCTTAACATCTGTGTTCTTCTGTGTGATGTTTCATCTGTGTAATGGAACAAGATTGATTGTAGAAACTAAATTCTACAATTCTATGTTGTATTTTATGTTGAATTTTGTCATACCTCTTGTTTGTTTATGTTCTGCCTGCACCATAACATTGAGTTATGGCTTTTGTCTTTTTCAGTGTTACTTTTTCAGAATGTCACATGCTATATAACTATCTTATATACTCAAAAATGCCATCCCACATACTTAAAAATATACATGAAATTTGTTTTTATTCCACAGTATGGTAAGTCTTTATAATTTTTATGTTGAATGATACCCTCTGTGTAGGTACGGCCATTTAGTTGTTTTTGTATACCTACTTGACAGTTATTAGTATAATATATTAATATTCATGTGCAGGTTTTAATGAATCTGAGAACAAATACCTCATATGGATAACATGGTATAAAATGTTTAATTTTAAACAATTTATATAATTATTTTTCTGGCTATTTTATTTCCATACTCACTTGCAAAGAAACCCTGTTGAGCTCCTCCCTCAACAGAACTTGATGCTGTCAGGTTTTTGTTCTTTACAAATGCTTACTAAAAGGTCTGTTATTTAAATTTATAGGCTTTTAAGAATATAATCATACAGAGGATCTTGTAATTAGCTAATTTGCTTTCTTTTATGTTCTTTGGCAATTGTAATTGTAACTGCAAATTTCTTGTTTGATGGATGAGTAGTATTCCATTGTATAAATGTACCGTATTTTCATGTCCATTCGTTAACTGTTGGGCATTTGGGTTGATTCCATGAATTTTTTTTTTTTTGGATGGATAATTTATGGTTCTTGCTTACAATAACTCCTTGATGATAATTTTGGCCATAACTCTTTTTTCCAATTTTATTACTAAACCTCAAAAGTTGTATTAGTTTGGAATAACAGTTGTTCTTTTCAGACATGTTTTCAATGGTCATTTCAGTCAAGACTGAAATTATTACCCTGGTATTATTTTCTTCACAATAAAAATGTTTAATTTTAACAAATTCTTGCTTACTAAGTCTTTTATATATCATACTTGGGTTATTCTCTTTTGAGACCATTATTAAATTCAAGAAATCTCAAGTTTCTTTTTTTTAACCTTCCAGGAATTTGCTTGATAACCATTGGAGAGTTTGTGTGCATTTTCATCTATGATCTATTTTCTTTTAGATATTTGTGGAATATGTAAGATCTGTCTTTAGATTATTTAAACTTCTTTTGCATTGGATTATAAAGCTGTCTAGGTAAGAGGACACTTGAATATGTGTTCCTGTGAAGTGACTTGGGAAATCATTCAGAGTTTTTCTATCTCTACCTCCTTACTGCATTGCTCTGGATTTTCACATAAGATCTGGGATCTCAGACTCAAGTCATTTTGCTTGGGAGGAAAATGAGTCATCCCTCCAGCCCCCAAGTACTATTTTCAAAGAAAATTATCCTCGTTCTTTGGAATCCCTTTTCTCCTTCAAGTTTAGTTGATTATGGATAGATTCATGTGGATCTTTTTCTTTCTGTTCCTTTTACTTGATCTGCTTGTTCATGTATTTTCTTGCCATCATCACATTGTCTTTTTTTTCCTTGCTAAAAGTTTTGTATATACAAACAAAATGAGTTTATGTCCTTGCCCCATCCTTTCATTCTATCTTTCTCATCTCCTATCCTCCTTTCTTACCAGTCTCACCATGATCATCCTTCCCTGTTGTCTCTTTTCATGTATGAATCACAGAGTTCCCTTTGGGATGCCTGTGTTAGTGAGGAGCCAGGTCTCTGTGGTAATTAGTATATGTGGTCCTTCAGTAAGCAAACTCAAAAACGGGGAGGATCCTTTTCCATTGTCCTTTTCAGACATGTTTTCAAGTATAGTTGTTTCTCCTGAGAGCCTTACTGGTCCTTGGGGGAATGTGGATATGTCAGCCATTTTATAGATTTAGTTATAGAAGATCTCATTACAGTGAGGTCCTGTATACAACAACCCTGTCATGATTGGAATGTCTTGACTGGCAGTTTATCTCCCCACCATCAGGCTTTTACAATCTTTCCATCTCTTCTTTTGCAAGGTTCCCTGAGTTTTGTGTTGGGAGAAACTTTTGACGGTCTGATTAGAGCTAGCATTCCAGCGTTGCCAATATTCATCACTCTCTGTTGTGATTTCTAGTTCACTAATCTCCCAGAATATAATATATATATTCGAATATAATATATTATAATATAGTATATCTCAATATTTTATATATATGTCTCAATCTAATAAGCATTTAGATGGTAATTTATTATCAGATTTGTATAGTTAACACTAAGACATCTATTTCTGCCTAGTGTCTGCTTTCTTGTCTTTTACTTTTATATGGACAAGTTCATAGTGTCAAGCATTTGTTCCTGACAGTAAGTTTGGGGAGGATAGTACTCATTCAGAGCATAATTGGTAACTCATGGGTTTTATATACTGCTTTGCTCTCCTGGATTATTATTGCCAGAGGTGTTGTTGCCAGGTGAGGTCCTTGATCCTTTTTTCCTTCCTAGCCACTTTTCCCTCCCCTTTTTCTTTGGTTTCCCTTGCTTTTTACTAAGTCTTTCCCTGTATTTCCCTCCCCTTTAGAATTTCTGTATCCATTTGTGGGCTGAAGTTGTGTCCTAGACCCCATGTATAGATACCAGCTGGAAGCAAGGTGGCCTGCGTTTCTGGTTCTGGTAGGGTGGAGTCTGTGAATCCCAGGGCAGAGTAAACAAGGAGGAGGTGGAGGCATCCATGGTGGTTCCTGAATTATACATACATACATACATACATACACACGTGCGCACACACGCATACACGCACAATTAAATAGGTAATAAATAATAAAAAAAGTATAAAAATTTAGAATTTCTGTATCCATTTGCTTATGTTCTTTTGCCTTCACTCTTTAGGGATTTCCTCTCCCCTAAACTTAAATTACTTTGTAGTTTGTGGGTGTTGTAGAATTTTTCCTTTGAGTGTATTATTTTGAAGGTTTAGTGCTAGAGTCTACTAATACGGGAGAACATGCAGCATGTTCAGAACATGTGTGACTCTGAGGTGTTTTCATCAATATAGTTTCTTCCAATTCCATCCATTTATCAGCAGATTTCATTAATTCATTTTTTGACAGCCGAACATTGTATATATACACCACATTTTTATTACCTATATGTCTATATATTAAGATGCTGCATTCTTTGGGAATAGTCCTAGGATTGGCATATCTGGGTCATTATGGTATATTGATTTTTAGCCTTTTTAGAAACCTCCATATGGATCTTCAAAGGGGTTATATATACTTGCATTTCTTCCAACAATGAATGATTGATCCCTTTTTCCTTCATCCTCTACAGCATTTATTATCATTTGTGTTTTGGATTTTAGTCATTCTGACGGTTGTGAGGTGACTTGGGTGATTTTAGTTTGAATTTTCTAGGGAGAGAGGTGGAATATTTTTAAATATATTTGTTAGATATTTGAGTTTTGCTCAGTGAAGTTTCTTTTTAGTTCTAAAGCCCCCTTCTTTTTAATTGCTGAAACTTAATTTTTTTCCCTGTTGGCTATTAGATTTTATTTTTTTCTACTACATTTTATTTTTTCCCTAATCATACAAGCTCCATAGGTCCCCCCTTCTCTTTACCCCTTCTCTTGTTGTCCCCCATTGTACTGCCCCTCTTTACCCTTCTTTTCACCCCACCTCCCTTTCTTTCCCTCTTCTTGTGCCTCTCCCTTCCTCTCTCCCTTCTCCTGGAACATCCCTTTATGTGAATGGCAAACCTCCCTCTGAGTATAATCCTTTTCGATTAGATTACATTAAGTATTACAGAGATTTACCTGTGACTATGTCATTAAGTGGATTTGGAACTAGGATCCACCTATGAGGGAGTACATATGGTGTCTTAACTTTCTATTTTTTTCTAATTCCATCCATTTCCCAGCAAATTTCATTAATTTATCTTGTTTGATGGATGAGTAGTATTCCATTGTATAAATGTACCGTATTTTCATGTCCATTCGTGAACTTTTGGGCATTTGGGTTGATTCCATGACTTTTTTTTTTTTTTTTGGATGGATAATAATTTATGGTTCTTGCTTACTTAACTTATTTTTATGGTTTCACTTTTAAAATAACTCCTTGATGATAATTTTATCCCTAACTCTTTTTTTCAGTGTTTTTCTCCCACATTTTTTTCCTGATCATACAAGCTCAGTAGGTACCCCTGTTCTCTTCCTCCTTCTTTCCCTCCCCAATTGTATCCTCTTGCACTTTTCCCCTTCCCACTCCCTTTCACCCCCTCCTTCCATTCCCTTCTCCCACTACCTCCCCTTTCTCTCTCCTATCCCCAGGAGCATTCTTTTCTGTGAATGCCAAATCTCCTTCCGAGTCCTCCACTAAAGTGAGAGTTCAGGACTCAGTGGCATAACCCGGAGCCCCATCCTGGACTACCCATTAGTATAGGAACTCTATTATGATTGTTTATTCCTATTTGCTGGAGCCTTTTCCCCTGTGGTCCAGGCTAGACCTTGGGGGATGTCATTGACATGTCAGCCATGTGCAGGTCAGGCAAATCCAATTCTGCCTTCTGCAGCCCTATCTTGTGTGGTGTCTCTTATATATCATTGGTCATCCCCATCTTTAAGCTCTTACAGTCTTGCTGCCCCCTCTTCAACAAGATTTCCCTGAGCTTTAGGATGAGGAGAGATTTGGCTAGTCTGGTTCCAAGTGATTAATGTAGAGTCTTTAGTATTCTGAATTATGGTTTGTTGTTTTTAGCTTTGCTTTTCTGCACTGCCCTTGGCTGCATCCTGATTGGTATCAAAAGTCATCTCTTAATCAAAGATAAAAATTGTTTAAAGATCTTAATATAAGAGGAGACTCAAAGGTAATGGAAGAATAGGAGTAGGACACAGTAGTTGGGAGAGGGTGTGTCAGTATTCTATTTTTGGGATGGTTACTGTCTATCTGCCAGTCCCAATATTCTCACTGATTGAAAATCAAATCTCTTGAGTCCCAAGTGACCAGGAAGGAAAGAGAGTGAGCTTCACCAGATGTCTCGCTATTTACATACAATACTTGATGATGACCTATTTTCTCTATTGAAGCCTGTTCCTCTCTTTTTTGGGGGGGGGTTCCTTCCTCTTCCCTCCTGTTTATAATGTTTGCAATTATAGTAGGTTGTACAGATTTATCTTGGAATTTGTCATTAACTGGGTTCGGAACTAGGATACACATATTAAGGAGTACATACAGTGTCTAACTTTCTGTGTCTAGGATATTTCAGTCAATGTAATATTTTCTAATTCCATTCATTTCCCAGCAAATTTCATTAATTCATCATTTTTGATGGCTGAATAATATTGTTTTATGAATTTTCTATATTTTTAAAATTTATTTTTATTTATTCAGTGTGTGTGTGTGTGTGTGTGTGTGTGTGTGTAGAACCACTGGCAAACCACCATGGACCACCTCCACCTCCTTGTTTACTCTGCCCCAGAATTCACAGGCTCTGCCTACCAGAACCAGAAATACAGGCTACCCCACTTCCGCCCAGTGTCTATAGGTGGGGTCTAGGATCAGAACTCAGGATCTTCCACCTGCAAGGCAGAGGCTTAACCCCTGAGCCACTTCTCCAGCCCCTGAATTTTCTATATTTTTATACCCATTCATCAACTGTTGGACATTTGGTTTGATTCCATGACTTTGCTATTGTAAATAGTGTTGCAATGAAAATGGTTGTGCTCTTGTCACTGTAGTGAATTGCTGCATTATGGGGGATTATTCCCAGAAGTGGTATTTCAATCCTTAACTTTTTTAGAAATCACCATATTATTCTCTAAAGTGATTGTATAATCCTGTATTCCCACCAGCAATGTATGAAAATTTCCTCCTCTCCACATTCTGTCCAGCATTCAGTGGTGTTTTATTGTGGATTTTTGCTGTCTTGAGTGGATTGAGATGTCTCAAAATAGTTTTGATTTGCATTTCTGTGATGGCTAGGGATATGGAATGTTTTTTAAGATATTTGTTAGACATTTCAATTTTGTCCCTGAAAAGTTTCTTTTGAATTCCAAGGCCCATTTTTTAATTGGGTCATTTATCTCCTTGATGTTTAGTTTTTTAAGTTCTTTGTGCATTCTGGATAATAGAACTCTCTCTGTCAGATGTGTGATTAGTTAAGGTTTTCTCCCTTTTTGTGGGTTGCCTTTTTGCTCAACTTACAATATCTGTAGCCGAACAAAAGCTCTTTTATTTCATAAGATTGGATTTGTTCTAATTATCTAGGATTTTCATTTAAGTTTACACTTATCCTTATTTTTTGTTTTTTTGAAACTGTAGTGAATGGGATTGTTTTACTATTGATTCTTATATGCTGATTTTGTATTTGTCACATTGGTGATAGCTTTTATTAGCTTACTTTCTTCCTTTTTTATTTTATCTCCTTTTTTTCTCTCTCTGTCAGTATCTCATTCTATTTTAGCTAAGGCTTTAAGCAAAATAATTGATTGGTTAATGGACAAAACTATCTTGTTCAGATCTATGTGAAAAGGTTTCTAACTTTTTACCATTTAGGATCATATTTGTCCCTTGATTCTCACATACAACCTTTATCATGTTGAGACATATTACTTCCATTCCTATTCTTTTCAGAATTTTTATCAGGAAAGGATATTAGGTTTTGTTACAAGCTTTTTTTTGCATTTATTATAAAGGTACGTGATTCTTTGAGTAATATTGAAATGTGTACTATTACTCATTTTTGGTTTTGTCAAGGTTCTCTAAGTTCATGGTAGTTTAGCCAGTATTCTCAAAACAGCCGTTTTTCCTTTAATTTTTTTAAAATTGTGGTATATTCTTATTTCTCCAATTCTCATTGAAAGTTTTTGTGAGTAGTCTAAAATGACCAAATATTTTAATTATATGTGTCTAGACATACATACATGTGTCAGTGAAAGCTTCCATTAACAAATTAGTTGCTGTTCTGCTGAGCTTGCCTTTATATATAACTTCTCTTTTTTTTTTTTTTATTATTCAATTGTGCGTGTGCACATGTATGTGTGTGTGTGTGTGTGTGTGTGTGTGTGTAGGACGACAGAGGAATTCAGGAACCACCATGGATGCCTCCACCTCCTCCTTGTTTACTCTGCCCCAGGATTCACAGGCTCCGCCCTACCAGGAGCAGAAACGCAGGGCACCCCCACTTCCGCCAGGCTTCTTTCTATACGTGTGGTCTAGGATGCGAACTCAGGAACTTCTGCCTGCAAGGCAGAGGCTTAACCCCTGAGCCACCTCTCCAGCCCCTATAATTTCTCTCTTAAATTCTTACTACTTTACTACTACTTGTACAAGTACAGGTCCAGCTCTTTTTTTTTTTTTTTTTTTTTGAACTTTTGATCAATTTAATTTTTTTAATTTATTTTTCCACTCATACAAACATAATAAGTACCCCTGGACCGCCCTGCTCCCTTCCCCCTTCTTTCTTTCCCACCTTCCTCCCTTTCTCCCAGTACCCTCTCCCCCCATCTCTGAAGCATCCTTTAATGTGTATATCAAACTTTGCTCTGGGTCTTCCTCTTTGATGAGGTATAAGGAACTCAGTGGCATTTCCTAGAACTCTTTCTTGTGTTCCCCTTAAGTTTAGGAACACTATTGTGACTGTTAATCCCTTGCTTCTAAGGATCCTAGTGCTCTTAGTCCATGCTAAACTTTGCGGAGTCAGTGATATGTTAGTCCTTGCGCAGATCATGCAGAGTCATTATAATTGCTTCAGCCCTAACTTGTGTAGAGTATCTTGCATATCATGACTCCTCCCATCCTTGTGCTCTTACAATCTTACGGTCCCCTTCCGCAAATTTCTCTGTCAGCTCATTATTATTAGTGCAGTTTCTCCTACACATCGTGATTTGTATAATCAAATTTAATGGAATTTATTTTGCTTCCCTACTAATTAATTATTATTATTATGTATGTATATGTGTTTATGTTTGTGTATACAAATATACAAGATGGCACATGAGCACAAGGATGACATCAGGATTATCCTGGATGTTCTACTTACTTGTCCTAAATTTTCCCAGTTCTGCCTTCCTGAGTCAGAATTTCAGGTCATGACCTTATCTTCCCAGCATTTTTACATGGAACCTGGGATCTGAACTCAGGTCATTTTCTTAGCAAGATCAACACTTTAACTTCTGAGTCATCCCTGCAGCCCTCTTCCCATTGCTTTAATAAATAATAATTATATAAGTTATTGCTAGGATTATTTCATGTAACACTAATGTATTTTTGATGGTTTGTTTTATTTTTAATGTAACCATTTTAAATATTTTTTTTGTTTTACTAGAGACTTTTTTGGTTTACTATAAAAATTTGAAAACATTAGAATATAATTCGAGAGCCCTGTTTGCAGATCTTAGAAGATTAAGAGTCATTTCAATATATAACTTATTAGCTTTATTTCTATCACATTATTATTGCTAACATTTTATTTTGTATTGATTTTTCTACTAAATAACTTCTCCATCCAAAAAGTATTAATACTACTGTTTTCTAAGATTTCTAATATTCCCCTAAATACTGTATTATAATAGTCAAGAATACATTAGCATACATTTGGAATTATTTTCCTTTATTTTTATAATTTTTGTTGATGAATTTGTTCCTTTACAGTTTTGTACAAATATATGATAAATGCTGATAATTTTCCCTTATAACTTCTTAAAATTATGGGAATTTTAATAGATCAATAATTTGTATGTTACATATATCCTATAGTTAGGAATCTTATTATATTATTGTTTTATCTTTCCTTACTTAATGATTACTACTGAGAAATACTTTATTATTTTGTCATTGAAATAAAATGGAATTATCTGCTTGGGGAATATGTCTACTGATTTAAATCTAAAATTTTAAAGTGTAATTCCCCTTTTTGTGTTTTATAATGCAATTTATGTCATTTTAAAATTTTAAAAATTGGATTTATTTTAAATTCCCATTTTTCTTTTCTTACACTACAAATCTTCACACCATATCCATCCTAGTCATTCATTACTATGGAAGTGCTTTACATCTTTTTGTGTGCTTTAATTTCTTCCTTCTGAGTTTTGAAATTTTCATTGTATAGATTTTTTTACTTGTTTGAGTAGGCTTATTTAGAGTTGTTCTCCCTTCTCTCCTCTCCAAGGTTATAATGAATGGTGTTAGTCTTGCATTTCTTTGTCACTTCACATCTTGGTGTTAGTAAGGCTTCTGATTTTTATATGTTTTAAGTAGTTTCTTTTTTGTTGAAATTATTGATTAGTTCTAAGAGTTTCTGATTCGAGGTTTCAGCATCTATAAAGAATTGAGGGGCTGGAGAGGTGGCCCAGGGGTTAAGCCTCTGCCTTGCAGGCGGAAGGTCCTGAGTTCGGATCCCAGATCCCACGTATAGACGCCAGGCGGAAGCGGGGGCGGCCTGCGCTTCTGGTCCTGGTAGGGCGGAGCCTGTGAATCCCCGGGCAGGAGGAGGTGGAGATGTCCATGGTGGTTTGCGAATTCGTCCGTGGTTCTGCACACACACACACACACACACACACACACACACACACGCCGCACATACATATGCACATGCGCATAGTTGAATAAATAATAAAAAAAAAAGAATTGAAACATATCATCTGTGAACAAGGATAGCTTGTCTTCTTTCTTTCTTATTTATATTCCTTTTCTTTGTGCCTTAGTCTCTTACCTTACAACTCCAGGTAAGACCACAAAGCTTAATGTTGAATGAGGGTGGTGAATGTGGAAAGCCTTGTCTTTTTTCTAATCTTGATTAGATTGCTTGAAGTTTTTGATGTTGAACTATCTTTGTATATCTAGAATAGACCAAGACTTTATTGAATGATTTTATTTTGGATATGCTTCTGGATTCAGTTTACCAGTATTTTATTAAAGATTTTTGTGCTTCTGTTCATCATTAAGTGTGACATAATTTTCTTTCTTTTTCATTCCTCTTCATTTGTTTTTAGGATGAGAGTGATATTTTGAAAAGTTCAGAGGTTTTTCTTTCTTATTAAGTGATTACATTGTTCTTTCTTTTCTATTTTTGAAGTAATAATATTTGTTATTGTGTGAAAGTCTGGTGGAATTCATTGAATCTGTCTGGTTCTGACTATATAACTTCTTTTTAAGTTGGGAGATTGATTATTATTTTTATTTCATTACATGTTACAAGTCTATGTAAGTTTCCTTCATCTTTATTCATAAATATGAATGAAGTGTTATGACATAAATTTTTAGATATTTATTCATTTCTTTTAGATTCTCCAATTTAGGGAAGTATAAATTTTCCAGTGTCTTAATGATTTCCTAGCTTTCCATGGATTTATTGTAATAGTTCCCTTTTCTTTTCTCTCTCTTTCTCCCTCCCTCTGCCCCTTTCTCTCTCTGTCTCTTTTTTTTTTAAATTTGGGACTTCTTTATTTTTCATTTTTGGTTAATTTGGCTGTGGTTATGCGGATTTTGTTCATGTTTTCAAGAACCAATCCTCAGTTTCATTGATTCTATGAATTGATTTTCATTACTACTTATATGACTTATGTCTTAATCTTGGATATTTTTCCCTCTTTACTGCTTCTGGAGTTGGTTTGCTCTTGATTGTTCAAAGCTTTATAGTGTATCATTATACTATTCAGTTGTGATCTATTTATTTTAAAATACTTTGTGCTATGAACTTTTGTCTTACAACAGCTTTTATATTGTCCATAAATTTCATAATCATAAAACATACAAATCTAAAATATTCTGCTTTTATTTTTATGTAATTCTGATTTTTTTATTTCCCTTTTACTATCCTCTATAACTTACTAATCTTTCCCCTTTCTACTGTTGAGATTCCATGAATTTGTGTGTCTTGTAATTTCCCTTGTTATACAGGCGCCTAAATTTTTTCTCATGGTGATTATATAGTGTACTGTTTGGAATTTCAGTTTTCCGGTTATTGTGTAGGCTTGGTTTGTATCCTAGTCCTTAGGATGCTGAGTAGAACATGTATTTTTAGTGTTTCAATGTAATATATATAGATAGATATCTGTCAGGTCCATTTGATTGGTGTTATCTCCAATATGTATTTTTTTAATTTTTGAACTATTGACCTGCCCATTGGTGAAAACTGGATGTTGAAAGTGTCCATTATTGTGCTTGTGTTGATCTGTGGGTTTAGATCCAATAGAATTTTTTTAGTGAATTTGGATATGTAGATGTTACAATTCTAATGTCCTATTGATGGATTGCAAGATCCAGTAGATTTTTTTTTAGTGAATATGGATGTAGATGTTAGAATTCTAATGTCTTATTGATAGATTGCTTCACTGATTAGTTTAAAGTAACCATCTTTGTGCCTTTTGATTAGTTTCTTATTAGACTGTTTTGTTAGATATTAGAATAGCTGCTTCTGCTTGTTCCATTTCTTTGGAGCACCTTTGCCCATCCTTTCACTGTAAGTTGGTGTTTATCTTTGTGTTGAGTTAAGAAGGTACATTTCTTGAAGGCTTTACTCATTTTGAATGAATAATTGTAGTTTGAAGTTCATTCTCAAGACTATTAAATACTGATTCATTGATATAGTAACTATTATGAACCTAGGGTGTGTGGACTATTCAATTACTAGATGTCATAAACAGACTGTATACTCTGGGCTTGGGTACAATGAAATATACTGGGATGGCTATGAGAGCTCCTGTGATTGTGTCCACATGGAGAGGTCCATTGTTCCTGCTCCAATCTAACTTACCATCACACTAGGTCTCCTTAAAATTTTATTAAACATGGTAAATTACTTGATTAAAATTATTCATCATTTAGCACTATTATACTAATTTTAACTTTAAAAATATGATGTCTGGGGGGCTGGAGAGGTGGCTCAGGGGTTAAGCCTCTGCCTTGCAGGTAGAAGGTCCTGAGTTCGGATCCTAGACCCCACGTATAGACGCCGGGTGGAAGCAGGGGCGGCCCGCGTTTCTGGTCCTAGTAGGGCGGGGCAGAGTAAACAAAGAGGAAGTGGAGGCAGTCCATAGTGGTTCCCGAATTCGCCCGTGGTTCAACACAGACACACACACACACACACACACACACACATACATGCACACACACACATACATGCACAATTGAATAAAAAATAATAATAAAAACACTTTAAAAAATATGGTGTCTGTACTCCAGAACATTTTTTTTTTAATTCAATTGTGGGTGTGTGATTCACAGGCTCCGCCCTACCAGGATCGGAAACTCAGGTCGCCCCCGCTTCTGCCCGGCATCTATACGTGGGGTCTAGGATCCGAACTCAGGACCTTCTGCTTGCAAGGCAGAGGCTTAATCCCTGAGCCACCTCTCCAGCCCCTCCAGAATATTTTCTGAGGATCATTCATTTTGAATATATTTACTCAAATAAAGGGTGTGAGAATAGGAATGCAAATAAACCTTTTTTAAAAGCATTCTGAAAGATTCATTATTTTACCTGTAATGTAGAAAGTTTATTACCTCCATATTTGATAGTAAGTCTACTTTAAACTGTTAACTAGTTTAAGTAATCAGTTTTTTCATTACACTTACAGGACATGTACATGGTTTTCCAGTTGAAATTTTCAGATACATTTTCTAAGATAAAAATATTTATATTCCATAAGTGAATATTATGATGACTCAAGCTTTACACAATAAAATAAGGATTATGTACTAATAAATGGAACCATATTATACGACCAGAGTAGGTCATTTATTTTGAAAAGTTTAATCATAAAAATGTTGATGAAGACCATTTTTTTTGTTTTGTTTTCAAGATTACTCTTTTTATAAAGACCATTGTTAATATTTTACAATTTGGGCTTTTTATACAATTAACTTTTGTAGGTTGCTGTTATTTGATTTCTTTATTTTTAATATGGATTCTCATGTTACCTAATGTTATATTTAAACTCTCTACTTTCCTTAGGAGATTCATAAAGACCAGAGTACTCAGTTGGTAGAACTTACTGGTGAAGACCATCCATTTCCTTCTGGGCCCAACCAATATCTTCAAGAAGCTAATTCTGATATTCAGAATCAGAATGGACATCATAATCTGCCTAGAAATTCAGTATCACAGAGGGATACTCCCAATCACTTCCCATCTCACATTTCTACCTCAAGTGGACAAAAAGGCATTATCTTTACCAAAGAGGGCAAGTCTTCAAGAAATAATTCCTTAGTGTCTAAAATAAGCTGCCATGTTGGAGACACAACTATATGTGATGATATGGAAAGACTTTCTAATCATATCCATCAGATGACAACAGTTGCTAGTTCTACTCCCCACCATGGAGATTCTGTGTCACCAAATATACTGACAGCAGACAATCTTCAGTTATCTACCTTGTTGATTGGAAAAGCCAGTGACCATATAGATAATAGAATTTGTGAAAAACTAAATAGTATTCGACCTATTCATACAAAGACTGAAACTTCTGTTGCCTCACCACCCTCATTAGCCAGTTCCATAGAAATATCCTCACAGATCACTGATCAGACAAGCAGTTCTCAGAAAGGAGTATTCAGAATTAATGGAGAATGGTTAGAGAACTCACACAGTTCTGCCAATATTGACCCATCTTTACTACTTAATCACAAATCTAGACCTCAAAGCTTACCATCAATGTCTGCCTCCATATATTCTAGTTCAACAGAAGTTCTGAAGGCATGCAGGTTAGTGTGTTAAAAGTTAATCAAAATCTGAAAATAAATAGCTACTGGCTATACTCAGACTTCCTAATTTGGTTGTCTTTTTTAATCACAAAGTTTTGTTTGGGTCGTATGACTATTAAAAAGCTGTTATGTAAGAAGCTTCTTTCAGTTAGAAACTTGTTTTTACTTTAGATGTAAAAAGCATACTTAAAAAATTTTTGAGTTTTTTTTGTATTACTATTTTTATTGGTTATTAGGGTTATCAGCATCTGGTTGCTTTGACTATAGTAATAGAATTTATACTGGGAATGGGGTAAACCATATTTGGTAGAAAATAATAATGACCATACAGTGCTACTAGTATGCAATTTTATTTTGTTTTAGTTGATTTTTGTATTTCCTAATGAAAAGGCTATGCTTTTCTTAAATTCTTTTTTTTTTTTTTTAACTTTAAAAAAATGCAGTAAGAGATTTGAGCTTCTGCTTTACCAGTAGAAGATCCTGAGTTTGGATTCCAGATCCCATGTAAAAATGCCAGGAGGAAATGGCAGCAGCCTATAGTTCCAGTGCCTGGGAATCTCACAGACACACACACCTCACCCTTTCCCTTACCCTCTCCCTCCCCTCTCCCCTCTCACAAACACACACACATATTTAAAAAAATATAAAAATGCAGTAAAAATTGAGAGAACTGATAAATGTGGGCTGAAGTCCCAGTTAATCACTTAATAGAGTCATATTTTCAAGCTCAAAAGGCAAAGAAGTAGACTCAAGATATTTCTGTAATATTACATATACACATTACAAATGTACTTTTCTCTATAGATATTGGATTTTATGTTTATGATCCAAATATGCTCAGGATCTGAGAAATATTCTTCATAATAATTACTTAACTGAAAAAAATTAAACATGCTTCTAGGCAGATGGCATGAATTCCTGACAAAATTCTTATGATTGATAATTATGTAATTTGAGTTTTTGTTTTGAATCTTAAAATGATAATTTTATTTTTGTAAAAGTAAATGTATAGCTGATATATTTCTTCTGTTTCTTCTTTTTAAAAAGGAATATAGGTAAAAATGTTTTGTCTAATAGTCATATTATCTTGGATAAATGTCCACCTCCAAGACCACCAAGGTCACCATATCCTCCCTTGCCAAAGGAGAAATTGAATCCACCCACACCTAGTATTTATGTGAGTCATATTTAATTAGATAAAAGTCAATTTTGTGAACTAACTTGAATGAGAGTACAATGTAGATGCATTCTTAAATCACTGAAGCTTGCTCTTTAGGGAATATAAAAGTTCTTTCTTATTGATTGAATATTTTAGAAATACATATTTGTATTCCAAATATGGCAAATAAGTTATCTTAGTCTAAACTTAAACATACACTATCACAACAAAGTGAAAACTTTAAAATTTCTAAATATTGCCTTGGATAATGAGATAAAAGTAATTGTTCCACTGTTAGCATTTACTGGTTTCCTCTATAGTATGTTATTTGCTAATTGTACAGATCTTAAAATCTCATTCAATCTCTGTTTTAATGAACAAAAGTTTGTTTTTCTGTTTTAACAAAGGTTGTGAAGAATCTAAAAGCTGTGGTACATATTGCTTGAATGTTTAATATATGTAAGATTTAAAAATATGGTAGAAATCAATTGCAATTTTTTGCTTTTTATATTGTAGGTGTTTGTATAGAAAGCTGACGTATGCTACATTTAAGATATTTGAGAGTTTTTTTGTTTGTTCTTGCCCTGAACACCTTGCCATTTATAGCCTTATTATTTGCCTTCTGAATTAGAGATGGCAATTGTAGTCAAGGAAGTGAGAGTCTGACATATACAATGATTTTGCATTTATATCCTTATCAAAATCTTTCAAAAAGTTTTGAAGGAACAATTACAAAGTTAAGACTTGCCCTATTTGAGTTTGTAGAGTATTAGATATTTTTGTAATAATTTTAAAAACAGTGATGTTTAAACTTAAAATTCTAATCCTTCTATCTTTTCACTAAGAATAAGTGATGGAAGTATACTGGAAATGTGCACTTGGGATAAATTTGAATATAAAATAGTACAGTTTTAGAAATCTTACTTTCATGTAATTTAAAATATAATTAATTCTTTAAATTACTCAGAAGCCTTCATTTAAAGAAATTTTTATAAATATTTCTCTATAATTTCTTGCAGAATATAAAAAACTGATATATACACTTATATAGTATTAACATTTAAGACACATTCTGCATTTAAAAGTTTTTTGTCGTATACAATCATTTTCTGATAACTTATAAAATGTTTTTAACTTCACAGTTGGAAAATAAACGTGATGCCTTTTTTCCTCCTTTGCATCAATTTTGTACTAACCCAAAAAACCCAGTCACAGTAATACGTGGACTTGCTGGAGCTCTTAAGTTAGGTAAGCTTAAAAAAACTTCACACGTTTTGTTATTGTGAGTAAACTTAAAATGCCAACAGAAGCTTACTGATTTATTTTCAGTCTGCATCTAAGTCTTTCTTACCCTAACTGTTTTTGTTCTATCTCAATCATCATCTGACTTGATTTCTTCATATCTTCTATTTGACTCAACTTTCCCCCTTCTCTTTCTCCCTCCTTATTTTTGTCTCTTTCCTTCCCACCTTCCCCTAATTGGACTCCATCTCTTTTATCTGTATTTCTTAACTATATACATGTTTTTCCTGAAATCTGTCTTTTATTACTCATGTAATAAATTTACAATATTTTTTTAACTCATTTTATTTTAGACCAGTCTGCGACTAGCTTCTGTGTTTGGACACCCATGATATTTTTAGCATTTCTTATAAAACATGAAGTCTTCGTTATATACAGAATTTTGAATATATTTTTAATATATATCATTACCCAGCATTATATCAGACATGGTGGCTAAGTCTTTTAGTAAATGTCTTGGAATTATTTTTAGGGAAAATGATGGCAACCCATAAAATTAAAGTTTAAGAGTTTACAAGTTTTTCATGCTGAAAATAATTTTGTTTATTTAGATCTTGGACTTTTCTCTACTAAAACTTTGGTGGAAGCCAACAATGAGCATGTGGTAGAAGTGAGGACACAATATTTTCAGCCAGGAGATGAAAACTGGGATCCCTCTGGAACAAAGAAAATATGGCGTTATGAAAGTAAGAGATCACATACCACAATAGCTAAATACGCACAATACCAGGCATGCTCCTTCCAGGAATCATTGAAAGTAAGTTTGTTTTTCATCAAATTGGCGGAAGAAGGAAAGATGGAGTTTTAATAGGGTACTGTTTTGATAATGGGTTTGTGAAATGCTAATACATGTGTTTTAAATGCTTGAAATTTTCATCTTTTGTGTAGTTATATATGGCTGAAAGTGTGAATGTATGTTCATAAAGGTGGTCAGGCAAATGAATATATGTTCATTCATATACAAGTCCAGACATTAACCTTATCTGTTGCTCCTCAGGATGCTATCTGCTGTGTGTGTGTGTGTGCATGAATGCATGTGAGTGTGTGTGTGTGTGTATTTAAATTTGTGCATGTTTGTATGGGGGGGTCTTGGTGGGAGGATGAACACAAGCTGTTGAATGTTAGACCGTAATTTTAAATAACCTTAGGTATAGCTCTCACAATTAACATTTGCCTTTAAAAAAAAAAAAAAGCTTCCTATCTTGTCATAAGAACATTGTGGTTATAAGCACATGCTCCCATATCTGATTTCATTTTATTTTTGGAAATCTGACTTCAAAATCTTAACAGTGAACCTTTTCAGTGTTTCCCTTGACTTTTAAGACAAGATCTAGAATTCACTGTTTAAGAATTTGCTGTGTTTCATGTTGAACTGTGCCTGCTTCCCTAGTGCTTCAGCTGTTATCGCTACGATATCAGATCTGGCTTTTTATAATTGATACTTAGTTTAGGTCCTGACTGAGCTATATGGGAAGACCATTCATACATTATTAATTAAACCAAATTATAGAGGACAAAACATATTTTTCTGATAAATTGCTATCTTGATATACTTTGATTTTGGCATATTTCTTTATGAGGTAGACAGACTTGATAGTTGCAAAATAGTAATAATGAGAAGAAAAATATAACTTCAATTCATTTTTACCAATGAAGATTTATTTCCTTTTTGTTAAACTTTAGTCATTGAAATGGATTGAATCTATACATGACTTTGATATTTCACTGAAGATTTGTGATAATGAGTAAATTCTTGTGTTCTTTTAACTATTGACATATTTTGTTTATACACATATACATATTTGTTTATACAAATCCTTTGTCCACTTTTTACTCAGATGTTTATTGTTGAATATATTATACATTCAATATATAATATTATTTTGTTTGATGTATTTTATAACTAAACATTTTCTATCTTGTGAAGTAATTCACATTTTAAACTTTGATTCACATTTTAAACTTTGATTCACATTGTAACCTTTGGATGATAAATATAATTTATTTATCTTTATTTTGTTGTCATATCAATGTCTAGTAAGTCCATGCCAAAGTCCATTCCCCAGTACTTTTCTCCTATTTTCTTAGTTTCATAATTTCAGTTGTTATATTGGGGTTTCTGATTGCCAACTAATTGTTTAAGAGATGGCTGTACTTTTTGTTATTATTGGTTTTGTCTTTTTGTTTTGCATTGGTATCTTTTTATAGAACATTGATAAATGGGCTAATGTTTTTCCTGTTGTATGATGTTTATATGCATATCAGTAAAATTGAGATCTCATACTTTTCTGTACACCCTTGGACATACTAATGAGATCAGAGACCATGTGTCCGTCCACACATCAACTACCACTATTTTATCCACATACCATCAGGACATTTCATTTATATCAGAACTACATGATCACCTGACTCCAGGTTAATGCAATCTTGTAAGTTCTGGATCAGGATTACCTCAACTATCCTATCCAAAAAATGTGAATCACTTTCTATCTCACAGGACATTATGAGCATCTTCCCAAGGCAAGAAACACCAAGTACATACCATTAAATTCCTTGATTTTCATATTGTTCCATCGTTGAATTTTATTTAGAAATCTGATCTTACAGTATATTTTTCCCTTTCTCCCTCCCTTCCTTTGAACCTTTTTCCTTTTACCATAGGAAAATTCTCTACACTGATCATCCAAATGGCTTCATTGGTTTATAGTCGCACCAATGGTTGTAAATTCTTTTTTCTATACATCCATTAGAGCATATGTTATCACTTGTATTCATAATGTATGGATTGAGATGAAAATTTTTTTAATTACTTTTTAGTTTTTTTGCTTAATCATACAAGCTGAATAGGTATCTCCTTTTGCATTTCGTCTGCATGGTTGCTGATAAATGACCATCAAACAAGGGAATGAGGAGTTTATTTTCTTAAGGTAGTCTGATTACAGTTTGTAGTCCAGCTTAATGAGAGAGCACACACCATAACCAGAGCCAATGGAACTGGTCACAACATCTATACAAAACAGCTGAGAAAGGAATGATCCTTACTTGTCAGACCAGCATGTCTGGCCAAGTGTATACAAGGACATTCTCAACCAATGTCTGTATTTTATTCCAGGGCCTATTCACACCCACCTTGGGCTATCAGCTAGACAATCTCCTGCAGGTTTGCTCTGGGCTTAATTCAACCATTGATTTTCTACAAATGTGCCCAGAGCTCAGACTCTGAACTGTCAAGTTGACATCTGTACCTATTTATGACATCCCCTTCTTTTTCCTCTTCTCTCCTCTGTTTTCCACATTTCACTCTCCTCCTTCTTCCACACTCCACCCCTTTTCTTTCCCTCCTCCCTTGGTGCTTCCTGTTTTCTCCCTCCTATCCTTCAGAGCATATGCGTATGTGGGTGGTGAATTTGCCTCCCAGTCGTGTACACAGTGAGAGTTCAGGATACAGTCTGGAGCCTTATTCTTGGTCTCCCCATTAGTATGGGAACTCTGTTATGACTGTTAATCCCTTGCCTCTAAGGATCCTATTGCCTGGAGCCCTCTCCCCTATAATCCATGCTAGTTTTGGGGGTTCGTTGATTTGTCAGTCATTGTGCAAGTCTGGCAAAATCCAATCCTGCCTGCTGTAGCCCTAACTTGTGTGTAGTATCTTACATATCCGTGGCCCTCTCTATCTTCAGGCTCTTACAATCTTGCTGCCCCCTCTTTGGCAAGCTTCTCTAAGTTTTAGGATGGGGAGAGATTTGGCTGGTCTGGTTCCAGGTAAATAATTAGGATCTTTAGTGTTCTGAATTATGGTTTGTAGTTTTCAGTTTTGCTGTTCCTGCAGTGCCCCTGACTGCATCCTGATTGGTTTTGAGGTCATCTTAATATAAGAAGAGGCTCAAAGGTAGACAGAATAATAGGAGTAGAACATAGCAGTAAAAAAAGGGGTCAGTCTCTAGTCTGCCTGTTGGTTATCATCTAATTGCCAGTTCCTGTACCTTCCCTGACTGGAGATATCAAACCTGTCCACTCCAAAGAATAGGAAGTGAGAGTGAGCTGCATTAGATGTCTGGCTACTTACATGAAGTATATTGTTGGGCCTCATCAAGACCCTGGACAAGGCCTGTTGGAACTTCTTGAGCCTGGCTAGAGTTTCATGATCTGTTTAAGATGCCTCACCAGCATAATTCACCACAGCCTTGTGGCTGATGCCTGCTGGGCTCTCGGAAGGGAGCTAGTGCGGAAGGGAATGCTGGTCCAGCCAGGCACAACCTGGGGCTGAGCAGGATGATGAGTGTCGCCAGCCCGGACTCCCCCCCCCCATCACCGGGGAAAGACACACCAGGCCCAGAGCTCTGTCAAAGCAGGAACCAACTTTATTCCAACAGTCAGGCCCTTATATACCCCACCCGACATCCCATAAGTCCTAGCGTGAGTCTTTGCTGATTGGCCCTCTCAGCTAGGCAGTTTAACACACCAACTGTAGAAGGCGTAGACTCGTGAGATTTGTAGTCTTATGAGATTATTATGGGCTAGTGAGGAGTTATGGGCCAATTGCTGTTGCAATCTAAGGCTATATTGCATCACCGACAAGGCTGTGCTGAATTATGCTGGTGAGGCAGCTTAAATAGATCATGAAACTCTAGCCAGGCTCAGGAAGTTCCAACAGGCCTTGTCCAGGGTCTTAATGAGGCCTAACAGTATATGATGGTAGCCTAATTTCTCTATTGAAATCTATTCTTTACTCTCCTTTCTTTTGAGGTCTTCTTTCCCCTTCTCTCTTATTTATAATCATTTGCAATTATAGTAGGTATTATAGAGATTTACCTTTAAGTATGTCATTAAGTGGGTTTGTACCAAGGATCCACTTAATTAAGGTGTACATACGATGTCTAAATTTCTATGTCTGGGATGCTTCACTCAAATGTTATGTTTTCTAATTCCATCCATTTTCCAACAGATTTCAGTAATTTGAAATGAAATCTTAAAGCAAATTTTAATACTTATTTTCCTGATGGCTAAGGATGTTGAATGTATTTTTTGATTTTTTGTCTAAACATTTCTATTAATTATTTTCAGAACTGTTTCATTCATTATTAATTTCTGAGTTTTTGTTGACTTAGTTTTTTAATTCTTTGTGTGTTCTAACCATCAATTTTCTGTGAGATATATAACTTTTAGAGGTTTTTCTCCAATTCTGTGGGCTGCTTTTTTACTTACTGCTTTCCTATGCAGAAACTGAGTAATTTCATGACATTCTGTTCACCATTTTTTTTACTTACCACATTTATATTCAGAAAATCTCTACTTAATCTCTACTTATGTTTTATTGTATACTCTTCTTTTCCCTCTAGTAGTATCAGATGATTAGGTCTTGTATGTAAGTCATTGATCCTTTTGTATTTGAGGTTTGTTACTGTAAAGATCTTTAGTTTCCTTGAGTAGGTTTATTATGGAAAGATGTTAGATTTGTCTGAAATCTTTTCTGCCTCTAGTGAGATAATGTAATTATTCTCTTGAGTTCATTTATATGAATTATATTTATTAATTTACAAGTATCAAAACTTACCTGCAACATTGGATTCAAACTACTTGAATATGCACATGGCATTTTTTATGTTTTTACATTCAAACTTTCAGATACTTAAAATTCTTCGTATATGTTCACTGTAGGTTTTTGTTGATCCATTTTTATGTTTTTGATATGAAGATGATTTTAGCTTCGTAAACAAAATTTCAAATATTTTTCCCTACTTATGTTATAGAATGACTTGAATAGCATTGTTGTTAGCTGTTTTTCAAAAGATTACACATTGTTTTGTCCTACAAAAGAAAGGTAATTTGAACAATTCTATAAGTCTATTGGTTTGAGACTTTAATGGAGATTTTTTTTTATAACAATATGTCTGCTTCTATAGACATGTTTAGATCATTTATTTCATCTTTGCTTAATTTCACATGTGTTGAGAAATTCATTGAGATTTTTTAGCTTTGTGGAATATAAAAGTTTTCAGGGGCTGGAGGGATGGCTCAGGGGTTAAGCTTCTGTCTTGCAGGCAGAAGGTTCTGATTTCGGATTCTAGACCCCACATATAGACGCCCAGCGGAAGCAGAGATGGCCTGTGTTTCTGGTCCTGGTAGGGCGGAGCCTGTGAATCCCAGGACAAGTAAACAAGGAGGAAGTGGAGGCAATCCATGATGGTTCCCGAATTTGTCCGTGGTTCTACACACACACAGATATAATACACACACATGCACACACGCATACATGCACAATTGAATAATAATTAATAATAAATTTTTTTTAAAAAAATTTTAAAAAAGTTTTTCAGTTGTGACTCTTGAGATTTTCTGATTTTCATTATCAATTACGGTGTTTCTGCTTTCATTTCTAATTCTATTAATTTGTATATTTTCTCTCCTTTTGTGAATTTGGTTTATTGTGTTTAACTTTTCAAAGAACCATCTCTTTTTTTATTTCTTTGCATTTTTTTGTTTCATTCACTTCTATCATGATTTTGATTATTTTCTATTGCTTCTGTGTTTGCTTGTTTCTCCATAGCTTAATACTCATCAAATTATTCTTTACAGTCTTATTTTTTGAGGCAACAATTTAGTGCATTCCTCTTAGAATTGTATTTATCTTTTTCCCACAGATTATTTTCATCCTCATTAAGTTGCAAAAAATTTTTCACTTCCTAAATTTCTTCAGTGATTCATTTGTCATTCCGTAGTGTACTCTTTTTATTCCCTATGCTTCTTTTCCTTTCTTTTTTTCTTTTTTAAACTGTCCCAGTGTTGTTTAAACTTCATAATTCTGGCTTTTTGAATGAGTTTGTCTTTTTCTATTATCTGAAGTATTCTTTCCTCTGATTTTGTGGACCTGACTTGTCGCTGTTAATTTTTTTTTTAATTATGAAAGTCTTTTTTTTTTAAATTACCTGCATGCATGCGTATGTGCGTCAGAGCTTATGGATATCCCTATAGAGCATGTGTATCCCTGTAGAGGACCAAAATGATTTCGGATCATCTTGGATTGCTTCTACCTCCTTTTTGCTTTGCTCTGGGATTTCTCAGGCTCTGCCTATCAAGGTAGAAAATGCAGACAGCTGTTTCCTCCTGGTGTTTTACATGGGATTTGGGATCTGAACTCAGGACCACTTGGTTTTGAGGCAGTGTTTTAATCCCTGAGCCATCTCTCGAGCCCACGAAAGTTTTTTTAATGATTTTTTTTTTTTTTTTTTTAGTTTTACAAGTATATTGAGTACTAATCCTTGCTTCCTTCTATCCCTCCTTCCTGCCACTCACCTACCTGGCTACTTCTGTGGAAGTAGCTTCCTCTGACTTTTCTACTTTTTTATTTTTCCTTCAATTTAAAAAAAATTTTTTTTTTATTCAATTGTGCATGTGTGTGTGTCTGTATGTGTATGTGTGTATGTATGTAAGTATGTAGAACCATGGGCGAATTCAGGACCCATCATGGATGCCTCCACTTCCTTGTTTACTCTGCTCCGGGATTCACAGGCTCTGCCCTACCAGAACTGTTAACACAGACCACCACCACCAGCACCACACCTTCCCCCCCCCAGCTTCTGCCCAGAGTCTATACGTGGGGTCTAAGATCCAAACTCAGGACCTTCCACCTGCAAAGCAGAGGCTTACCCCCTGAGCCACCTCTTCAGCCCCTATTTTTCCTTCAATTTTAAGAGTTAGTTTTATTGCATCCAATTTTGTGAATTATGATGTTTGCCAACTTGATTTTTTTCTAATCTCTTCTAGCTTTTTAAAGCTTGAATTGAATAATCATTATTCTAATGGGTCTATCTTCATGTAACTTGTCCCCTCTCTTGAAGCTTTTCACATTCTTTCTGTACTTCTCTGTTTTCTTACTATTATAATTATGATATGTCAAGAAAGTTTCTTTTGTTTATAGTGCTTGTAGATCTTATGCATCTGGATGCACATCATTTTCTATATTTGGAACATTTTTGTTCTATTCATTTTTTTATAATATTGGCTATAATTTTTGCCAGCACTTCCTCTTTTTATGCCCCAGTTCATAGATTTAGTCTTTTCATAGTGTTTCATTTTCTTAAATTGAATACAGTTCCTGGGTCTTTGATTCCTCATGGTTTGATGATCAGTGCTATTAAGTTATTAATTCTACTGAACTTTGTTTCTCTATTTGAATTTCAGAATTGTTTTCAGTATTACTGCCTTTTAATTTAATTGTTTTAATTTAATTTTACTCAGTTTTGAAGATGCTTCCTTATGTCATTCAGCTATTCCTCCTCATCTCCAGGTGACCTATTTAGTTGAACATTTTTAAGCTTTTTTTAATTTTGTCTTGAATTTGTCTACATTGTTTGTCCATAGAAAAAGTTCTACCAGGTTTGAAATTAGAAATCTTTCTGTAATGTTACAAAGATACCATTAACTAAAGATATTACATATCATATTTGTATAAATATGTAAGATAGACAAGTGTATCCATAAACTATACAGAAAACATACCACTAGTTGTTTGTCTTCATTTTTTTTGAGGTGTTTTTGCCTTAACTTCCTATTTTGAATCCTTCATGATTATAAAAGGTAAAAGATTTTTCCTTTGAGTATGTCAGTATGTGGGCTTAGAATTAGGTTCCACTAATAAGGGAAAACATATGACATCTGGTTTTCTCTGCTTGAAATACTTCGCTCAGTATGATTTATTTCTTGTATTGCTTTTGTTTTTATGATAGGATCTTGACATCTGAAATTGTTTTTTTTTGTTGTTTTGTTGTTGTTGTTACATTGTTAAAGCCCACCATATAGATGTATTGAGGTTTAGAAGCACACTAGTTCACATTCACTAATAGAATGTAGTTAACTTGATAAGAGACCTGAGGTTTGGTGTTCGAGAGCCTGGGATGTCTTCTTGCTTGATGCTCCTTGCTTCTTGCTTCCAAAGCCTGGGATGTCTATTTTTGATCTTGCTTGGTATAGAGACTGAGTTATCAACTCTTTTCTTTGCCCTCTAGATACAGCAGTCACTTCTTAAACTTATTTTTCCCCAATCATACAAGCTCAAATAGGTATCCCAATCCTCTTCCTCCCTCCAAATCCTCTCGTCCCCCTTTCACCCTTCCCCCTTTTTCCCTTTCCTTTCAACCCCCTCCCTCCCCTTCTCTCAGTACCTCCCCTTTCCCCCCTCCCATCCCCTGAAGCATCCTTTTGTGTGCCAAACCTCCCGAGTCCTCCACTCTAGTGAGATATAAGGACTCAGTGACATTGTCCAAAGCCCTTTCTTGGCCTCTGTAAGGGAACACTATTATGACTGTTAATCCCTTGCCTCTGTGGATCCTACTGCCTGAAGCACAGTCATTTATAGGTGGGTTCTGGACATTGGATTAAGAACAGTAGGTCTCTCCTTGTGTCTGCCTCATGCAGCAGTGCTGTTGTATGAAGGAGCTGGTGCAGAGTATAGCTCCCATTTTTCTCACAGGGGCTGCCATTAGAATTTAGTCTGCAGGGCTGGAGAGGTGGCTCAGGGGTTAAGTCTCTGCCTTGCAGGCAGAAGGTCCTGAGTTCGGATCCTAGACCCCACCAGGAAGAAGCAGGGGCGGCCTGCGCTTCTGGTTCTGGTAGGGCGAAGTCTGTGAATCCCGAGGCAGAGTAAACAAGGAGGTGGAGGCGTCCATGGTGATTCCCGAATTCATCCGTGGTTCTACACATACACACATACATACACACATGCGCACACATGCATACACGCACAATTGAATAAATAATAAATAACAAAAAAATTTTAGAATTTAGTCTGCACTCCCCCTCTCTCCCTCTCCTCTTTTCTGTCTCCCTCTCTCCCTCTCCCCCCTCTCTCTTTATCTTCCTCCACAGCAACCTGTGTGTAACAGAATAAAGTCTAGGAAAATTCAATGGTATGGGAGGTCAAAGTGAAGATGGCAGGTTTCCCCAAGCTCATTTTCAATATTACATATTTCTTGGAGCTCATAACAAAGTTCAAATGAGAAATAAGACCACCATCAAGAAAGACCTACAATTAATGAGATATCTGATCCAATCCATGGTCAGTATTCTTCCTGATCTCTGCTATTGGGAATGGTTTGAAACACTGGATATGTGTTTGCCTGTCATGGGAAACGACTCTAGGGTTTCATAGACTCTGCCTTCTATGCCTGGAATATCATCTGGAATTTTTAAAATTTTTCTAAAATAGATTTATTAAATTTATATTTTTATATATATGCTTCCTGCTTTCTTTGTTCCCCCCTCCTTTTCTTTCTCCCCTGTTTCCCATTCTTATTCCATCCCACCCTTCCTCTCTGTCTTATTTTTTCCAGCATTTTCTTTTATTTGGAACATGATGTCAGAACCTATAAATATCCTTCATTTAGAATAGATCCCTTTGTTTCCTGGGTTGAGGGGATAGTTTCTGATAGTAATATAAGTATTTGGTATTTTACTTGGTATTTCCTTGTGATTTTTTTTCCATGTTACCTTTATTGGGTTTTTTTTTAAACACATTCTCCTTCCTTTTAGTTCCTTTCCAATTACCATGATGCCACATAATAAGAAATCTCTTTGCTGTTAAGCAGGTGTATTACACCAAAGTATAAATTCAAATCTGTACTTTTTTAATGCATTTTTGTCTCATAATAAATTGGAGGTTGAATTCCTTATATTTTTCTCTTTATGTTGCTGACAGTTGTCTAATGTGAATTGAATCCTCCCATATCACTTAAATAATCTCCTACAGATTTACTTTTTCCTTACTTAGGTAACTACTAATTTTTAACATGAACCTAAGGACTCAGTCTTTGATCATCAGGTTGTTTTTTGTACCTAACTGCTGCTTCTGTGTTTGCTTTGTTTTGGATCTTTATTTAGTGTGATACTTGAACATGTTTTTTGTGTTATATTTTTAAGCATATAGATACTAGTGTTTATATAAGAGAATATTGATTTGTATAATTGTTAGTAGTCTGTTATAATGTTTTATTATAAATCATTCACTTAATCTATAGGATGAAAGTGAAAGGAGAACACAAATTAAAGACTGTTCAGATAATGAATCACCATCTTCAGATAAGTAAGTAACTTTATTCATTTACTTTTTCTGTGTATATAACATAATTTAATCTGTTTTCTCTTTTCTCTCTGTTTCTCAAGCTCTGGAAAGAGAAGAAAAGGACCTTTCAAAATCATAAAGTGTGGTACCAACATTGATCTCTCTGATATCAAAAAGTAAGTCTCCCAACCCAATTCTGTTTCTATGAATTAAAGGAAATTTACAATACTTTTATTTACTTTCCGGTTCCTTTCCTTGTCTAGGTCTTTTTACTCAGGCTCATATTTTTTCAAAATTATTTGTATAAATTTATAATTAGGATTTATTTCTTATTATTGAAGAAATAAAAGAATAAGTCTAAACATTTTTAAATGGAAGGTAAATTATTTGTTTTGGAAGATTGTTACTTTTATTGTATTCTCAGTATTCTTTGGAGAGTTCTTATTTTTTTTAAAAATTAAATACTGTAATAATACTTCTGACCATTAAGTAAGTTCTTGATACATAAACATTCTTTTCCCTAGTAGTTCAGAAGAGTTTTCTGGATTAGGTTAATTTTTATAAATACTTGCAGAGGGCTTAATTGTCAACATTTTTTATTTCAGGTGGAAGATGCAGTTAAACGAGCTGACTAAACTCCCTGCTTTTGTGCGTGTTGTATCAGCAGGAAATCTTCTAAGCCATGTGGGCCATACTATACCAGGCATGAATACAGTTCAACTATATATGAAAGTTCCAGGAAGTAGAACACCAGGTGATACGAACAAACACCTTCAATAAATGAAACAATAAGCTTTGTCAAATTTGTAAAAACATATGAATACAGTTTCTTTACATTTAAAATTAATAAAATTTTATAAAATGGGCTGGAGAGTTGGCACAAGGATTAAGATACTGCCTGGAAAGCAGAAGGTCCCATATAAAAAAATGGCCTTCCAGCCCTGACGAATGAAGTCTGAGAAAGCCAGAGCAATCAAAAAGAGACAGGAGCAATCCAGGATGATTCTGGAAGTCACTCTTCATCCTCCACAGGGACACACAGTGCCCTCAGACACACACACACACACACACACAGACACACACACAGTGCAAAATAAAGTTAAAATATAAAATAAATTTCATTTTCATTTGTACAAATGTATTTAGTAATACTTTATAAATTTAAATATGTTAAATTAATTTTATATGTAAAGTAAAAAAATTAGAAAAATGGAAGTAGGACAATTGTAGTAAATCATTTTTGAAAAAAAATCTATGGCAGTAAGTATCCTTTTCACTGCAGTTAAATATTTTCCATAGCTGTTCACCTTTTATTAAAACTGAAAGTATATGATTCTGTTGTTTTCTAATAAACTCAGGTTCTTTTTCATTCTAATACTATTGTAGTTTAAGCTTTTCTAGTGTATTATTAATCAAGTACTCTATTAAAGGCCTAAATAGCAAAATTGGAGATAATTTTACTTTTTAATTTCATACCTGAGTATAGTAAATCATGATATTATCATAACCTCATCCCCAATTCCATTCCACTCCTTTTCACTTACAACCCTTCTTCCCCACCAGTCTCCCTCCTAATTTCATATATATTTCATTTGTGGCCGGTTATGTTTAATCCGGCTTGTCTTTGATGATATGTATTTGAATACTAGTTAGAACTTGAATTGAATATCAATGCATATATTATTGAATAAGCCATCTTTCTTTTCCCTCTCCCATCCAGCATTATCCCTTAACGGTCTCTCAGAGTTTGTGGTGTGAAACATGGGACCTGTTGAGATCTTAACTCTTTCATGGTTATAATGCTGATAGATCAAATCCTGTATAGATTTGTGAAAATATACATAGATACAGTAGGTTTATGGGCATAATAGTCCTGCCTTGTTCAAATGGACACATTTTGCAAGCACATAAACTTTGTTTTGTTGCTGGAAATCAGTTTCCATTAGCATTTTGTCTCCTGATAAAAGGAAAATAATTGGTCTGAGGAACATAACTTTCCCCTGTTATTACAGGGTTAAAATATAGTATTTTTTTAATATGAATGTAAGTGTATATCTGTAAAATTGTCCTACTGAATTATAGCATGGAATGGTGCTATCAAATACAGATATAAATAGGTAATTTTATTTTTTTTAGCAGTTACATAAATTTTTTACTGTACATGTTTTCTGGGGGGAGGAGTTTAAATCATTGCCATTCTTTTCTATTAAAGGGTTATTTGTATTTTTATTGGAAGATGCCATGATTTCAGTTTTTTGAAGCTTTGTTATTATTATTATCCATGTGCTTATAATGTGAGGTCAGTGATAGGATAGATAACTCATGGTGAACCAGTAGAGGTGAGAATACAATTTGAATTCCATGACTCTTGTATTAATTGTCATGCTTGTTTCAGGGACGTTTACCCATTGCGCCATATCTCTGACTGACAAATTGATTTTTAAACATAAAAACCTTTGCACTTGCATTAAATTTGACAAGACTATAATTTGAGCAAAAAATTATATATTGTAAATATGTGAAGATCGTTTTTACTTTTTTTTAATAGCAATATAGGAAATGAAGTGATGAAAGTTTGTTGGCTATGTGAAACAGGGACTCAGGCATCAAAGGCTATTTCAACATCACTGTATAACCTAAGCTGGCAAAGAATTGCTGTTCTAACTGCCTCAGCCTCCCAAGTACTATAATTATAGGAATATGTCACCTTTTCAGCTCTTGATATTATTTTCATTTTATTATTTGTCTTATGTGGATGTGGTATGTTCATAGGTGTGCATATATTACTTTGTATAACATATATTCAGGCCAGGAGGCTATTTGAGGTATTGTTCATCAAGTACTATTCAACTTTTTTTCCAACAGAATCTGATTGGTCTGGAATGCCAGCAGATTCTTCTGTCTCTACTTGCTCAGCCCTGGAATTACAAATTTCTGGCACCATTTCTTGCCTTTTTTTTCTTCCACTTTTTTTCCCCCAATAATACAAATTCAACAGGTATTCCCGTCTTCTCCCTCCCTCCCCATTTCCTCCTCGCATTCTCCCTCCCTTTCCCCTTCCTTTCCCCTCTCCCAGTGCCTCCCCCTTCCTCTCTTCCATGCCCTGGAGCATTTTTTTCTATTAATGCCAAACTTCCCTCTGAGTCTTCCACCCTAGTGAGGAGTAAGGACACAGTGGAATAGCCTGGAGCCCTTTCTTGGGGTGCCCATTAGTATGGGTGCTCTATTATGAGTGTTAATACCTTGCCTCTAAGGAACCTATTGCCTGGAGCTTTTTCCCCTGTGATCCATGCTAGACTTTTTGTTGATATGTCAGCCATTGTGCAGGTCAGGCAAAGTCCAATTATGGCTACTGCAGCCCTAACTTGTATAGAGTATTTTGCATATTCTTGGCCCCCTCCCCATCTTTAGGCTCTTAAAATCTTGCTGCCCCCTCTTCAACAAGGTTCCCTGAGCTTTAGGATGGGGAGAGATCCTAAAGCTGGTCTGGTTCCAGATGATTATTGTAGGGTCTTGGTGTTCTGAATTATGGTTTGTTGTTTTCAGTTTCCTGTACTGCCCTTCGCTGCATCCTGATTGGTATCAAAGGTCACCTCCTAACCAAAGATAAAAGACTGTTTAAATGAAGATCTTAATATAAGAGGCTACTCAAGGGTAAATGGAAGAATAGAGTAGGATACCTCAGTGGGGTGGGGGATCAGTGTCCCATTTGAGGATGGATATCATCTATCTGCCAGTCCCTATACCCTTCCTGATTGGTGAGATCAAACCTCTTCAGTAGCAAATGACCAGGAAGGGAAGTGAGAATGAGCTTTACCAGATGTCTCGCTACTTACACGCAGTACTTGACAATGACCTTTTTTCTCTACTGAAGCATGATCCCCTTTCTCCTTTTTTTGGAGGGGTGGCACTCCTTCCCCTTCCTTCTTATTCATAATCTTTGTGATTACTAAGATCCATTTATTAAGGAGTATATGGTGTCTAACTTTCTGTGTCTGGGATACTTCACTCATTGTAATTTTTTCTAATTCCATCTATTTTGTGGCAAATTTCATTAATTCATCTTTTTTAGTGCCTTAGTAGTATTCCATTGTATAAATGTACTATATTTTCATAACCATTCATCAACTGTTGGTCATTTGGGTTGATTCCATGACTTTGCTATTGTAAATAATTGCTGCAATGAACATGATTATGCTTGTGTCACTGTAGTGAATTTCCACATTATGGGAGATTATTCCCAGAAATGGTATAGCAGGGTTGTATGGCATTTCAGTCTTTAACTTTTTTAGAAGTTCCCATACTGCATTTCCCTGATGGCTAAGGATGTGGAGTATTTTTTAAGATATTTGTTAGACATTTCGCCCCTACCAAAGTTGCTTTTGCATTCCCAGGACCATTTTTTGATTGGGCCATTTATTTCCTTGGTGTTTAGTTTTCTAAGTTCTTCCATTCTGTGAGTTGCTTTGTGCTCGAGTTACAATCTCTTTAGCTGAACAGAAGCTCTTTAATTTCCTAAGATCCCATTTGTTGAGTGTTGGTTGTAGTGACTGTGTTACTGGATTTCTGTTTAAGAACTGTTGGCCTAGCTTAATCAGCTCAAGGGAGTCCCCTACCTTTTCACCTAGGTTTTATAGTTTCTGGCCTAATTAAGGTCCTTGATCTATTTGGAATTAATTTTTGTGCATGGTGACAAGTACAGGTTCAGTTTTAATCTTCTGAATGTGGACATCCAGTTTTGCCAGCCTCATTTATTGAAGATGATGTTCGTTTTCCATTAAAATTTTTGGGCCCCTTTGTCAAAGATCAGTTGGCTGTAATTGTGTGGGTTTATATCTGGGTCTTCAGCCCTTATCCATTGATCTATCCATGTCTATTTTGGAGCCACTACTAGGATGTCTGGATTGCTATGGATTTATTGTATAGATTAAGCTTTGATATGGTGATACCTCCAGCAGTGTTTTTGTTACTCAGGATTGTTTTTGCTGTCCTGGACCTTTTGTCCTTCCATATGAATTTTGAGATTGTTTGGTTAATTTCTTTAAAGAATTGCTTGGGGATTTTTATTTATGTAGCATTGAATCTGTATATTGCTTTTGGTAGAGTGGTCATTTTTACAGTGTTGATTCTGCCAATCCAGGAGCATGGGAGTCTTTACACCTTCTGATGTCTTCTGTAATTTCTTTAGGGTTTCAAAGTTTTCATTATAAAGGTCTCTCACTTCTTTGGTTAGGTTTATACCAAGGTCTTTCATTTTTTAGGTGTTAGAGTAAATAGGATTGCTTCTCTTCAGACTTTTTCACTTTTTTTATCCTGGAGTTTCCTGGTGGAGTTTTTAGGATTACTCAGGTATAGGATCATGTCATCTACATATAGAGATATCTTGACTTCTTCTTTGCTGATTTGAATCCCTTTTATCTCCCTCTTTTGTTTTATGACTCTACCTAGAATTTCAAGTACAATATTGAATAGAAGTGGTGAGAGTAGACAGTCTTTCTATTTCCTGATCAAAGGAGGAATGCTTCAAGTTTTTCCCCATTGATTATAATCCTTGCTGTTGGCCTGTTGTACACAGCTTTTATTATGTTGATGTAGGTTCCTTCCATTCTAACTTCCATGATTTTGATCATAAGAAGATGTTGAATTTTGTCAAAAGCTTTTTCTGCACCTATGGAAAGTATCATGTGTTCTTGGATTTTGGATTGGTTTATGTAATGGGCTGCATTTATTGAATTGTATATGTTGAACCAACCTTGTGTGCCTGGGATAAAGCCTACTTGATCACAGTGAATGATCTTTTTGATATGTTTTTGAATCCGATTTGCTAAGGTTTTGTTGAGAATCTTTGCATCTGTGTTCATCAAAAAGATTGGTCTATAGTTTTCTTTTTTAAACATATCTTTATTAGGTTTGGGGATTAGTATGATACTAGCTAGCTTCATAGAAAGAATTTGGAAATGTTCCTTCCTTTGCTATTTTATGGAATACTTTATGGATATTGATGTTAGTTGGTCTTTAAATGTCTAGTAGAATTCTTTGCTGAATTCATCTGATCCAAGACATTTTTTGTTGGGAAAATTCGAGATTATTTCATAGATTTCTTCATTTGTAATAGAACTGTTTAAATAATTCAGAACTTCCTGATTCAATTTAGATAAGTTGTGCTTACTCAGGACTTCATCCATTTCTTTTGTGTTATCAAATTTCATGAAATTAAAGTTTTTGAAATATGATATTACAATTCTCTGAATTTCTTGAGTATCAGTTGTGGTAACTCCATTTTCATTTGTAATTTTGTTACTTTGGGTTTTTCTCTCTCTTGATTTTGTTAATTTAGCTAGCAGTGTATAAATCTTATTGATTTTCTTCAAAGAACCAGCTTTTCCTCTGGTTGATTCTTTGTATCATTTTCCTTATCTCAATTTTGGATATTTCACTGCTGATTTTGCTGATTTCCTCTCTCCTGCTTTTGGAATTGGATTGCTCTTGTTTTTCTAAAACTTTACGCTGCATTGTTAACTTATTTTATTGTTAACTATTTTATTGTTTCTATTTTTTATATAGGCATTAAGAGCTATAATTAAGACAGCTTCCTGTGTTCCAGAGATTTTGATATGTTGTATTTTATCATTCACTTCTAGAAATCTTGAATTTCCTTTTTGATTTTTTTGTCTGAACCCATTTTTCATTGAGCATCATAGTGTTTAGTTTCCAAGTTAGTTTATTTTCTGCTGTTTGTTGTGTTGTGGATGTCAAGCTTTAGACCATGATGGTCTGATAGGTAATGGCTATAATTTCAACTTTCCTGCATATGTGGAGATTCGTTCTGTGGCCCAATATATGGTCTGTTTTGGTGAAAGTTCCATGAGCTGCTGAGAAGAATGTGTATTCCTTGGTGCTTGGAAGGTTCGATTAGAGATATGTAAGGTCCATTTCAGTAAGGATTTGAATTCTTCTGTTTCTACTTTCTCAACCCTGGAATTACATTTCTTGCCTTTTTTTTTTTTTTAATTATTTTTTTTTATTTATTCAATTGTATGTGTGGGTGCGCACGCGAGTGTGTGTGTGTGTGTGTGTGTGTGTATGTAGAACCGTGGACAAATTCGGGAACCACCATGGACGCCTCCACCTCCTCCTTGTTTACTCTGCCGCTGGATTCACAGGCTCTGCCCTACCAGGACCAGAAACGCAGGCCACTCCCTGCTACTACCCGGCGTCTATATGTGGGGTTCAGAATCCCAACCCAGGACTTCCGCCTGTAAGACAGAGGCTTAACCCCTGAGCCACTTCTCCAGCCCCCCCCCCTTTTTTTTAAGCTTGGATTCTGTGGATTAATGTGCTTCTATTGCCAAGTAATTACAACTTACCTATCTTCCTAGTCCCTGATAATGTTTTTATATGAAAAAAATTTTAAATCAAGTTTATCTTATATCTGAATCTAGTATTTTTCAGTGGTCTTTCTTAGAAAACATTTTGGGAGATGCTTAATTGTTTCATAATATAGAACACTGTTTAGTATCACTGACTGATGATGATTCTTTTGATTCTGAAAATAATTGATTATTTAGAATTAATTTTGTTAATTATCAGTACATCTTCGCCATCTGAGATTTTTTTACTAGCTCTTTGTTAGGTAGAATGATGATATTCATCTTTGGATATCTTTCAAAATGTTCATGTATGTTATGTACAGTTATTTGGCGCTAGTGGCCTGTTCAGGCCCACAAACCAATATAAACCCAGACTTACATGCAGGAAACAGAAGTGGGAATGGTAGGAATTGATTGGGCATGGGGTCAGAGAGAACCTAGGATATCCTCCATCATTTAAGCCAACTTTATTGCAGCATACATGAGCATTTATAAGAGCAAGGGCATACTCAGAAAAACATCAAAGAAGAGTAGGACCAAATTCTTTATTGGATTATGTAAAACGTATACATTCCTATGGCCTGTTATAATTGCTTTGCAAATCTGAAGTTATACTATTCTATAATTGCAGGTATGGGATATTCACAGCTTTACAACAGTGAAAGTAAAATTAATTTTGAAATGAAAACAATTCTTTCATTAAAATCTGATAGTGGGGCTGGAGAGGTGGCTCAGGGGTTAAGCCTCAGCCTTGCAGGCGGAAGGTCCTGAGTTCGGATCCTAGACCCCACGTATAGACGCCAGTGGAAGCCGGGCGGCCTGTGTTTCTGGTCCTGGTAGGGCGGAGCCTGTGAATCCCCGGGCGGAGTAAACAAGGAGGAGGTGGAGACGGTCCCTGATGGTTCCCGAATTCGTCCGTGATTCTACACACACATGTACATACACACACGCGCACACACGTATATACGCACAATTGAATAAAAAATTTAAAAATTAAATAAAATCTGATAGTATATATAGAATACATTTGGTTGTTATGTCTATAATGTTTGCAGATTTTTTATATACAGTATTAGTACTTAAAGTATTTCAACTATGATTTCCTTATGAAAAATGTGATGATAGCTTAAGCAATATAATAAAAATAAATATTGCTTGTGTTCATGTATGTTCAGTTGCTTCTGTTGTTATATTAGTAGCTATGCTAATTGATAAACAGAGTTCACACTCTGATCTTTAGGGTGATCTTTAGGGTGTTCCAGAAAAATCACATCACTGTCAATATTATATTCATATACAATGCACAACGTTTACATATATATGTACATATATAATATATTGTATATATTTTTTCCACCATGGCTAAGTGGGTGTCATTTACCATACTGTTTCAATATCTGTAATATTCATTTTATTACTCTGTCATGGGTGATAATTTGGTCCTACTCATGATAAGCTATTTGTTTATATAGTGGCCTCAATTGGATATTTTAATAGTTATTTATTAACAGAGTAAGGGATATTATTTGTATTTTGAAATTCATATATTCTTACTACATTAATTTTCCATACTATCTGTAAACATGAGAAATGTCTTATGGAGGAAAAAAGAGTAATGGCTTACATTTTGTTGCATACATATGTATATTATTGTTTTATTCCCAGTGTTAGGAATCTATTAGTTCACAGTTATCTACAATGGCTCAACCACACATTTCCCCACTAAAATTTTAGTGGTTTTGATTTTTATTTATTCTTATTTTTTAGGTCATCAAGAAAATAACAACTTCTGCTCTGTTAACATAAATATTGGTCCAGGAGATTGTGAATGGTTTGTTGTACCCGAAGATTATTGGGGTGTTTTAAATCACTTTTGTGAAAAGTAGGTTTCATAAGTACATTTTGTTTGAATTTTAAAGCATATAAAAATAGTTATTTAATAAGATAAAATACAAAGGTGAGTTTCTTCTTGATGTTGAAAGCTATTGTGTATTTTTCTGCAAAAATTTATTTTAGGGAATTTTATTCCAAATCTCTTACATTATATGTAATACTTAATAAAAAATACCTTAAGATTAATCTGTATAATAACAGTATAAATGAACTGGAGGATAATAAGTGAATTCTTTTTTACATCAGTGTAACAGTTTGAACAGTTTGATGAAAGAATTTTATTTTGTTCTGTCATATTTGGCAAAGTGCTTCAAATAATAAAGCTTTAATATTATTTTATTTATATATTAATATCTCACTCTTACACTGAGAGAGAGGAGAAAGAAGAGAGAGAAAGAGAGAGACATTAAGAGTCAGTTTGCTTTTTGTGCTATATGGATCCAGTGCCTTTACATGCTAAGTCATTTTCTGGTCTAGTGTAATATTATATTATAAATTTGAAGAATATTGAGAGAGAAATGAATTTGAATATTCTAATTTCAAAGAAATAATACTGATATGCAAAGATGAAATATGCTAAATCTGATACATTTTATATAAAAAGAATATGTATCCCATATAGTTCTCTAAAACATGTTTTTTAGTTGTCTAGTGAAAAATAAAAATAACAACAAAACAAAATTATTGGGCTGTGGAAATAGCTTAGCATTTCATCTCTGGTTAAATGTAGAGAGTATAAGAATATTTTAGTAATGCAAATACTAGAATATCCTTCCAATAAAGTTGGTACTTTAAAATTTGATTGTTTTGTCCACAGAAATAATTTGAATTTCCTAATGAGTTCTTGGTGGCCCAATCTTGAAGATCTTTATGAAGCAAATGTTCCTGTGTATAGGTTTATTCAGCGACCTGGAGATTTGGTCTGGATAAATGCAGGCACTGTTCACTGGGTTCAGGCTACTGGGTGGTGTAACAATGTTGCCTGGAATGTTGGTCCTCTTACAGGTATTTAAGACAACATATCAACAGAATTTGAATTATAGGAGATCATTTCTTACAGATACTGTTTTCTGTTAGAAAATAATAGTAAAAATAAATATACATTTTCTTAGTATAGAGATTAAAGTTAACTATAGCATTATAATAACAGAGTTTAGTATAATGTTAAATATGCTTCTCTGTAAGCATAAAATATAGCTTTATCTTTATTATTGTTTTTCATTTGATGTGCAGAGCACTGTTTTATTTTCAAAAACATTGACAGTTACTCTTTAAAATTTTTGCTTCTTGTGATATATAATGCTGTTTTCCCCAGAACTGCAGAATTTTATTAAAGCAGAATTCCTCCTTCAGAGGTAGAATGATATGATATTTGCACTATATTGCTTTCAAGTTTTTTTTTAAGCTATCATGATCTCCATTTTTCATCAATTTCAAAGTTTAGAATAGAAATCCAAGAAAGCTTTGAAAGGATGAAAGTACGTATTATCACCTTGTTGCATTATTTCAAAATGTAATGTTATTGTAGTTAGTTGATAATTTTTGTAATTGACAACTCAATCTAACACAGTATAACAATTATCCTCTTAATATTTATTTTCATATGTTTCTCTTTTATTCTCTTAGCCTGCCAATATAAATTGGCAGTTGAACGGTATGAATGGAACAAATTACAAAGTGTGAAGTCAGTAGTTCCCATGATTCATCTTTCCTGGAATATGGCACGAAATATCAAAGTCTCAGACCCAAAACTTTTTGAAATGATTAAGTATGTATTTTATAGCATTGTAATAATGTCTTTCTTGACAGAGGAGTATTAATTAGCATTTTGTTCAGCAAAACATTTTAGATAATGCTGAAACTTCTCAAACTGTTATAAGAAAGTATACTTTTTTATATCAATGGGTTTTATGATAAAAGGAAGAATAAAAAATAGATGATAGTGTAAGTATATTCAAAAATTCATAATTTTTATATACTTTTGTAAATTAATTTTCTATTATAATTCAAAATAATTTGTGAACTTGGAAGTTGTTACTTTATGCTATTTTTCTAATTATATTAGATTTATTTAGCATTTAAAAGCCTGTATTTCAAGTATATAATCTTTATTTTGATATACATAACTACTGAAAATATATCCACAGTGAATCAACAGTTCTGTCATACCAAAATAAAATCATATCTTTAATGATGTATATAGACATCTGTGTAATAACCTTACTCTCCATAAATTTTGAATGTATTTACTGTCACTGTACTGTATATTACATTCCTGGAAGTTTTACACCTTACAGAACCTGAACTTTTTATCTCTTCAAATCATTATCATTCACATGGATGTTAAATCACATTGAACTTTTTCCACTATAAGTTCCCATTCTATGGGTATAATAACAGCTACCTACAGAGCAATTTAATATACTGTCTTTCTGCTTATTGGTTTGTTAGTTGTCTTCCCTATCAAGAGTTTAGCATTTTTAAATGACAAATGTGGTAGATTGTTAGCATGTTTTATCTTTTCATATCTGTCATATACATAATCCAGTTTCATTCATGGTATCATTAATAACAGAATTTACTTCTCATAGGCTGTTTTCTATTCAGCTTTTTTATTATTATTCTACTTTTACAAGCACATTGAGCATTCATTCCAAGTTCTCTCTCTCTCACCCCTCCCCTCTATCCCTTCCTTCTCTTTCACCATTACCTTCTATTCCTTCTTACCCTTCTGCCTGTGTATGTCTATGGACCCCAGGGTTCACTCTAGCTTATCTACTGCTATGAGGGTTCAGATCTCCATAGTTTATCAAGTTACCACTCTTCACACCACCCCACTGATATGTGCATTTCCCTTCAGTTATCCAGCTTTAGGCCCAAAAATTTCCACTATAAGTTCCCATTCTATGGGTATAATAACAGCTACCTACAGAGCAATTTAATATACTGTCTTCCTGCTTATTGGTTTGTTGGTTGTCTTTCCTATCAATCTATTTCCTTCTCATTTTTTAGGTTCTTATTCTAGTTTACAGTAACAGGGATGAGTACCTAACAAGTGGATCTTCAATCCTTCTTCAGTTTTGAGTATACATGTACAGTATTTAGTTTTGAGCTATAGTGAATAAAATGAGATCAGATTTCAACATTTCATTTACTTTGGATATGTACTTAATTGTATATTCTTGAATAATGTGATAGCTTCTTTTAAATTTGACTATTTCTATTCATGGTTCCATAATGGCCATGCTAGGATTGGAAAGATGATAGTTCAGAGGTTAAGATCTGTCTTGCAAGCAGAAGGTCCTGAATTCTGATATCATATCCCACTTAAAATACCAAGTGGAGGGGCTAGAGAGGTGGCTCAGGGGTTAAGTCTCCGCTTTGCAAGCGGAAGGTCCCGAGTTCAGATCCCAGATCCCACGTATAGACGCCAGGCGGAAGCGGGGGTGGCCTGCACTTCTGGTCCTGGTAGGGCGGAGCCTGTGAATCCCGGGGCAGAAGGAGGTGGAGGAGTCCATGGTGGTTCGCGAATTCGTCCGTGGTTCTACACAGACACAGACACACAAACACACACACACACACACGCGCGCGCGCGCGCGCGTGAGCACATACACACACACATGTACACAGTTGAATAAATAATAATAATAATAATAATAATAATAAAGTTTAAAAAATACCAAGTGGAAATGGTGATGCCTTGTATTTCTGATCCTGATGGGTAGAGTCTGGGAAACCTAGAACTAAGCAAAAAAAGAAGTAGAAGCAATCCAGGAAGATTCCTGATGTCATTAAATAATACATTTTGATAAAGAATGTTTTTTGCTTGCATGCTGAGTGCTTCTCTGATCTTTGGGGATAATAAAGATATGTAGGTAATACTATCAAATATTTATAATTAGCACTGAGGAGTTTTTTCACATCTAAATACTTGTGGTCTCCTCATCCACGGGTATTTACTATGTTTATAGTATAGTTTTCTTAATGTTCAAGTCTTAATGCCAATCAGAAAGTTCCTAGTTAGACCCATACCTTACATATCGTTATCACATCACTGTACGTAATTGTCATACGTCGTTATGTAGCTTGCAGAATTCAGAGCTGGATGATGCTGTTGATCATTTTTCCTGCTTAGCAGCATATGTCATACCTTTGGTACTATGGCATTATCCAGTTTTTTTATTTCCACCATATCCCATGATCGTTGTGTGTGGTGTCTACAGCAATAGGTATTAACACTTGGATTCTGGAGGACAAGAAGCAACATCACAAATGCCCATTTTGTTTTAGGGTGTTTCAAAAATTTTCTGACCAACACTTTGTGGGTATCACATATTTATTAATCACCCAGGGCTTCTGGTAGGAACATCTCAGGTATTTTTCTCTTCTTCCTCCCATTGAATTCCCTGTATAAGGAATGTTGTTTGACCATTTTTTTAGGTTATGTTTTTTGATAGATTTGTTAAGATTTTGTTTGATACTAAATTTTACTTTTCCACCTCGTTATCTCCTATCCCTTTACTTCCTCCCCTCTTGGCACTTTCTTCTCATTATTACCCTTTCAACTTTCCACCTCTCTGTTCTATTTTCCCCTTTTTTAGTGTTTCCTTTCCCTAATCTTCACAACCAAGCTTATTTTCCTTTCTAGCTTATGGCTTCTAATAAGAGCTTTTGTTTACATATCAGATCTTTCTGAAGGTTCAGTGTAAGCATCCATGTGAAAAGAAAAACATAGTGTCTGACTTTCTGCATGTGATTCTTAATCCAATATTATATTTTCCTTTTCCATTCATTTACCAGAGAATTCATAATTTCATTTGGAAAACTAATCTGTATGTCCCACATTTCATTATGCAGTGATGTGTTTTGGACTTCTAGTAGGATTCTGTTTACTTACCGTTGTAACTAAAGCTGCAATAAACATGGATGCATAAGTATCTCTGTAATAAAATGTGCATTACAAAGTGGTATAGCTGGATTATATGATACTTAACTTGTAGCTTTTTGAGGAACCTCCACATTGATTGCCAAAGAGGCTGTACAAATTTACATTTCCACCAACAATGAGTAAGACATCCTTTTCCCCCACAGCTTTGCTAACTTTTGTAAGTAGTGTTTTGTCTTAGCTTTGTTGACTGGGCTAAAATGACATCTTAAAGTCATTTCAATTTTCATTTTCTAATGGCTAGTAACGTTGAGCAGTTTATGATATGTTTGTTAGAGATTGTATTTCATCCTGTGGAGTTTCTTTTGAGGTCTGTGGTCCATTTTTAATTGTGTTCTTTGATTTCTTGGTGTTTCAGGTTCCGTGAATATATGTGTTGCTAATTCTCTGTGAGATATAAGATCAGTGAAAATTTTCTTCCAGTCTGTAAGATGCATTTTTCCCATGATTTACTTTTTCTTTTGCAGAACAGAAGCTTTTTAATTTTATGAAATTTCACTTATTGTTGGTCTTACCTCCTCCATGAATCAAATTCTATTGAGAGTCTTTTCATAGGCCAATCATTTGAGGAGAACATTTTATTCTTTTTACTGAGGGTTTTAGTGTCTCTGTTTTAATATTGAGGTCTTTGATCCATTTAGAATTAATTTTCATACATATTGAGAAACCAAGTTGAAGATGCTATACTTTCTTTAGTGTATGTTTCTGGTATCCTTTCCCAATATCAGATGACCATAACTATGAGCTTATATCTGGATTCTAAATTCTAATCCATCAATCAATTATGTCTGTTTTTGTGTCAGACTCTTGGTATTTTTGTTATTATTAGTCTGCAGTGTAGTTTGAAATTGGGTATGGTAATGGTTCTAGCAGTATTTTTATTGCTGAGGATTGTTTAGGTTATCTGTGGCCTTTTGTGCTTCTATATGAATTTTAAGATTTTTTTTTCAATTTTTCTGAAGGATTGCATTGGAATTTTGATCGAAGTGGTATGGATTTGGTATATTGTCTTTGTTAGGATAGTCATTTTCATAATGTTAATCCTTCTAAATCATGTTCATGAGAGGTTTGTCCACTTTTTGCCCTTTTTGATATTTTTGATTTCTTTCTATAGTGTTTTAATATTTTCATTTTATAGGTTTTTATTTTATAGTTAAGTTTACTCCAAGGTATTTCTTTCTTTTGTTCTTTCTTTTTCCCTCCAGTTGTGATAAATGGAATTGCTTCTTTTTTTTTGTTTTGTTTTTTTCATTGTCCTTGGTATATAGGAAGTACACTGATTTTTCAGATATTAATTTTCTTTTTTTTTTTATTTTTATTCAATCGTGCGTGTATGCATGTGTGTGTGTAGAACCACGGGCAAATTCGGGAACCACCATGGACTGCCTCCACCTCCTCCTTGTTTACTCTGTCCGGGGGTTCACAGGTTCCGCCCTACCAGGACCAGAAAAGCAGGCCGCCCCCGCTTCTGCCCGGCATCTATCTCAATGTACATCATTGAGATCAGACCTTCCGCCTGCAGGGCAGAGGCTTAATCCCTGAACCACCTCTCCAGCCCCTCTTTTTTTTTAAATTTTAAAGTTTTCATTGTATAGATCTTTCACATGTTTGGTTAGTTTATTTATTACAAGGTATTTCATTTTTTTAAAAGAGGTTTGGTAGGGACTGGAGAGGTGGCTCAGCGGTTAAGCCTCTGCCTTGCAGGCAGAAGATCCTGAGTTCGGATCCTAGCAGACGCCGGGCGGAAGCGGGGCGGCCTACGTTTCCGATCCTGATAGGGCGGAGCCTGTGCATCCCAGGGCAGAGTAAACGAGGAAGTGGAGGCGGACCATGGTGGTTCCGGAATTCGTCCGTGGTTCTACACACACACACACACACACACACACACACACACACACATACACACACACACAATTGAGTAAATAAATTAAAAAAGGTTTGGTAAATATTACTGTTTCAAGTCTTTATCCCTGGTGTACAGTAAAGCCACTTAATTTTGAACATTTATTTTATATTGTCACTGTACTGAATTTATTACTTCATTTATTAGTTCCAGGATTTTTCCTTGCAGAATCTTTAAGGTCCTGATGTGTAAGATCACGTCATCTGCTAATAGGAATAGCTTTGTGATTTCTTTTTTTCCAAATTGTATCCTTCTGATCTCCTTCTTTTGTTTTATGGCTCTAGCTAAGACTTCAGATACAATGTAAATAAAAGTGGTGAGAGTGTACAGCCTTGTGGGAATGATTCCAGTTTTTCACTATTAAGGATGATTTTGGCCATACATTTGTGGTATATGGCCTTTATTATGTTGATAAATATTCTTCCTCCAGTTTTTTTCATAAAGGGCTGTTGAATTTTTGTCAAAAGCTTTTTTAGTATTCATTGAGAGAATTACATGATTTTTTTATTTTTACATCTGTTTATATTGTGTATTACTATGTGTAGATTTGCATGTATTGAATCAACCTTGTGTTTCTGGAAATTATTGAGTCAATCTTGTGTTTCTGGACTAGACCTAACCTAATCATAGTACGTGGTCTTTTTTATATGGTTTTGATTCTGCTTTGCTAGTTTTGTTGAGGATCTTTGTATCTGTACATCATTGAGATGGCGATACAGGGTTTTTTTGGTTATATCTCTATTTGGTTTTAGGATCAGTTTAAGGTTGACTTCATACAGAGTTTGGAAGTGTTCTTTCCTTTTCTATTTTGTGAAACAATTAAAGGCATGTTGGTGTTAATTATTCTTTATATATCTGGTAGAATTCTCCATTGAATCACTTTGATCCTGAGCTTTTTTGGGAGATTCATTATTACTTCTTCAACTTTGTTATTAGTTCAGCTCTTCATGTTTTAACTTAGGGATGTTGTATGTGTTTCAAAAATTGTTCATTTCTTCTTGATTGTAAAATTTGTTGTAAATTTTTAAAGAATGACCTTATGGTTCTTTGAATTTCCATGACACCTGTTATGATAGCTCCATTTTCATCTCTTTTGGTATTCTCTCTTGGTTTTGGTTAATTTGGCTAAAGGTTCATTAATCTTTTTAAGTTTGAGTATTGATTCTTTGTTTTATTTTCCTTGTCTCAATTTCAGTTGTTTCTCTGATCTCACTAATCTCTCCACCTGCACCTTTTTGGGATTGGGTTGTTCTTGTTTCTGTAAAACTTTAAGCTGCATTACTAAGTTGTTAATTTGTGATGTTTCCCTCTCTTAGATATAAATGTTGAGTGCTGTGAATTTCCTGTGTCAAAGGATGATTTATTTTAGTTATCATTGAGTGCTAGGAATTTTTGAATTTCTGTTTGTACTTCTGTCTAAACCCATTCTTCATTCATAACATATTGTTAAACTTCCAAGAGTTTTGTATTTTCTGTTATGTACTATTTTTAAAAACCATACTGTGTGTGTGTGTGTGTGTGTGTGCGCGCGCGCGCGCGCGTGTCCCTGTCGAGGCCCACAGATGACTTTGGGAATCATCCTGGCTTGTTTCTACCTCCTTTTTGCTTCGAGGGAAGCAAAAGACTTCATCCCACCAGGACCAGAAGTACAGGCCACCACCTTTTCTACCTGGGTTTTTACACATGACTGAACTCAAGAGTTTCTGCTTTAAAAGCCGAGTCTTAACCCCTGAGTCATGTCTCTATTCCTGTTGTGTGCCTTTTTATGGATGTCCATCTTTATTCCTTGCTGGTCAAGATAGAGTACAGGTGGTAATTTTGATTTTCTTGTATTTGTTGAGGATTTGTGGCATAGTATGTGTCTATTTTGGAGAATGGTCCACGAGCTGCTGAAAAGAATGTATATTCCTTGGTGTGATGATTGAATGTTCCATTGATGTTTATCAAGTCTATTTGTTTTATGGTTGCGTTTAGTTACACTGTGTCTCTGTTCAATTTTTGGCCTGTTTATTTGTCTGTCAGTAAGAATGGGGTGTTAAATCACCACTATTATCATGTTTGGGTTCACTTGTTATGCATTGTAGTATTTGTTTAGCAGATGTGGGTGAGTCTGTATTTGGAGCATGTATGTTTGGAATTGAGTTCTTGTTGTATTGTTCCTTTGACAAGTTGTTCTATCCTGGGTTTTTTTGTTGTTTTTTTTTTTTTTATTCAATTGTGTGTGTGCACGAGCGCGAGTGTGTGTGTGTGTGCCCCAGGATTCACAGGCTCGGCGCTACCAGGATCAGAAACGCAGGCCACCCTTGCTTCCGCCCCGCATCTGTACATGGGGTCTAAGATTCGAATTCAGGACCTTCTGCCTTCAAGACAGATACTTAACCCCTGAGCCACCTCTCCAGCCCCATACTATTATTTCTCTTAATGTGTTCCTGTTTTGATCACATTTAGTTGGTATGCCATATGCATTTTGTACTTGGATGGGTCTCTCTTTCTTTAGGTGTGGGAAGTTTTCATCTATGATTGACTGAAAAATCTGAGTTGGAGTGACTTGTTCCTTGTTCTCAGATCCCATGAAGGCTTAGGTTTGTATTCTTTCATGATATTCCAAGCTGTTGAATTTTCCACTTCTCTCACACCGATACAGCCCACTAGGAGAGAAGAGAGCGGAAAGACGAAGAGAGATGCAGAAGAAGAGTGCTGTAAGAAGTAGAGAGGGCGCAGAGAATTTACTCGTGTCGGCCTGCTAATGGGAAGTCATCCTAAATCCTTCCCTCCTTTCTCCCCTTCCTTCCTTCATTACTTCCTTCCTTCCTTCTTTTAGTCTTTTCAGTTTCTTTAATTTATTGATCCTGTTCTCTCAGCTTATCTTTCAGATCTGATTTTTTAAAAACTTTATTTATTCATTCATTTATTGTGTGTTTGTATGACAGAGAGAGAGAGAGAGAGAGAGAGAGAGAGAGAGAGAAAACTGTCCCTGTGGAGGACCAAGGGTGACTTCGGGAATCATCCTAGATTGCTTTCTACCTCATTTTTACTCCACTCTGGTGTTTTCCAGACTCCACTCACCAGGTGCCCGAAGTGCAGGCCACCTTGGTTTTTGCTTGGCCAGTTTTTACATGGAACTTTAGGTTGGAACTCAGGACCTTTTTGTGAGGCAGAGTCTTAAACTCTGAGCCATCTCTCCAGTTGCTTACTGAGTTTTTTGATTGTCCATTTTATTTCAGTTTGGTTTTTTTTTCAGTAATTTAGCTTAATTTTTATATTCTCCATTGTTCTCATTTAGCTACTTGCTGCAATATTATTGACCTAGTCAGTGCTTACATTCCACTATATGTTCCCATTTCCCTTGAGTTCTTTGATAGTCTATGAGGGCATGTTAGTAAGTCAATTATTACACAGGTTTGGTAAGGAAAAGTGTCACTGCAGTGAGTAATGTATGATACTTTTTGACACTTCTCTAGATTCGAATGAGTTGCTGTTGTTTGAACATCAATTTGTAGCCTCTAGAAGCGTTTGGATGTGTGAAAGTGGTATGCTTGGGGAATATGGATCTAGTTCTAATGTTGACATAGATAACAAAATTAGGTTTGGGATTTAAGATTAGTTTTAAGATTTAAAATATTTTAGAGAAGACAAAAAAGCATGGTTAAAATAGGAGTGGTGATTTAATGTTTAGTTAATATACACAGATTTTAGTATTTATTAAAGGTATGAGAGGATATAATTTTTACTAAGTTATAATCCCAATTTAGTGGAGATAACTATGTGGAGACAGCAAATGAATAACCAGAAGTATGTATATAGTGTTGGTGAATTACTTGGTAACTTATAAAAAACTGGGTGGAGAAATTAATATAGTTATATGAAAATCAAGTTAGGTTGTATAGTATAATGAATGAGGTTTAAATCAAGTATTATTGTAGTTTGTGAAGAAGATATTTGGGTGGATGAATCAGGTTTGAATGAAGGGTTGAGATTTTGTTAAAAGTGCACAAGTTTTAGAGATACTTAAATCATTGAAGATTAGTTGGTTAGATAGTTTTACCGGTAACTGGGAGGAAATAAGTATGTGGTAGCAATGAAGGATTTAATATAAAGTGTGATTAAATAGGGAATGAGTAACATGTATGCTACTTTAAAGTGAACTATGTGGTAAAAGAAGGATAGTAATCCAAAGTGTAGCTGAACTTTATAAATCTTAAACTCAACCATCTTGAGAGTTATTTAAAAGTGAAGATTATGTCAGTGAAAATAGGAAATATAAAGTGCACTCAGGGCTGGAGAGATGGCTTAGCTTACGGCTTAAGCCTCTGCCTCGAAAGCAAAATGTCCTGAGCTAATTCCAGATCCCATGTAAAGATGATAGGCAGAAATGGTTGTAACCTGCATTTCTGGTCCTGGAACCTGGGAAATTCTGGAACAAAGCAAAGAGGAGGTAGTGTAATCCAAGGTGATTCTTGAAGTCACTCTTTGACTTCACACAAAGTACCCTCTGATTCACACACACACACACACACACACACACACACACACACACACACACACACAAGTAATAACTTTCTGGCAGATCTGCCTGCTCAAAAAAAGGTGATTTTTTAGAAAGATGATCTTCTCAAGCTATGTTGATGCATATTGCATCATGGGCATTTGGCAGCCTTGGTTTCTGTCTGATTTCCTTAGAATTCTTGTTTGTGAACATCAGGAAGCTTTAAGTCCTTTCCAGCAGTTGTTTTGCACTGTGCTGTGTCCTCCTGTTTGAAGTCTGGAAGCTGAAATGGAAATGAATCATTCTGTTAGTCCCTCACAGTTACTTACCTTGCTTTGTTTACTGGATTATTGTGGATTACAAATTTTTGGTTGAATTCTATTGCTGGTCACCTTATTTGCAGAACTTTGGTACTTCTGTCTCTCTGGACTTCTTTCTTGAATTTGCTTTATATAGCCCACTGTTTTTGTTGAAGGTGCTTTTACTGCTATTGCAGCTGCTACTGCTGTTGCTCCCCTAGCCTTTGTTGAGGAGATAAGGACTGTGATTTAGAGATGGTTTCAAAGGGAGTCTGTTGTTACTATTGATAGCAGAAAAGGCACCAAGATCCTTGGAGGCAAGGAATTGACACCCATAGTAGTGTTCCTATGCTTAAGGGGAACACAGAAAAGGGTTCAGGGAAAAGCCACTGGGTCCTTGTACGTCATCAGAGAGGAGGACCCAGAGGAGAGCCTGGCATGCACATTAAAGGATTCTCTGGGGATTGGGGGGGCCCTGGGGGATGGGGAGGAAGGAGTGAGGGGAGGGGCAGGAAGGGGTGAGGGGAGGGGGAGGAAGGGGATGGGGGGAGGAAGAGGGAGGGAGGGAACTGGTGTACATATTAAGTTTGTATGAATGGAAATAATAATAAAAAATTTTTAAAAAGTATTGATAGCAGAGATAGGGAAGTAATTATTAGTGAGATAGACTATTTATGTTTTGTTAGTTTTGTAACTCTCATCTGTCTTTAGCTTCAATGTGGCTTCTGTGCTGCTACCTACATCCTCCAATATTTATGTGTTTGTGTAGAAGGATCTGTACATGTCTATAAATTCTTAGGTCCCTCCATTTAATTTTTGCTAAGTTGTTGTGACTATTGGTATATGTGGAGTATTGAAATCTACATATTTGACTATTTTGAGGTTGACTTGTGAATTTTTACCTATTCATATCTATTTTATGTAATTAAATGCATCTCTGCAATTTATATATACATACACATATATAGTATAAGCATGTATATATATAAGCTTATATTTAGAACCATGTTGTTCTATTAATGATTTTGAAGTGACTTTTATCTCTTTCCATTAACTTTGGTTTGAGATGATTTTTATTTGATAATAGAAAAACCCATATCTGCTTGGTTCCCAGTTCCATTTGCCTCTAGGACTTTTTTCTTGTTTTCCCTAGCATGATGGTTCTCTCTGACAGTCCAATTTATGTCTTTTAATAGGGGAAATTGAGCCCATTATTATTTAGTTAATAATTGAAAGGTATGTATTACTTAACCTTTTTTTTTTTTTTTTTTGCTGTTTTCTTGAGTCTCTTTTGACTAAATTCTTGTATTATTTTAAGCCTGTGGCTTCTTTTTTTTTTAATTATTTATTCAATTGTGCGTGTGTTCTTGTGTGTGTGTGTGTACGTGTGCATGTATATATAGAACCACAGACAAATTCGGGAACCACCATGGACGCCTCCACCTCCTTCTTGTTTACTCTATCCCGGGATTCACAGGCTCTACCCTACCAGGACTAGAAACACATGCCGCCCCGCTTCCACCTGGCGTCTATACGTGGGGTCTAGGATCCGAACTCAGGACCTTCTGCCTACAAGGCAGAGGCTTAACCACTGAGCCACCTCTCCAGCCCCAACCTATGGCTTCTTGAAAGTGTTATCCTTCTCTTTCGTTGGCATAATCTTTACAGTATCCTCATGAAGCTGACTTTACCTTTTTTTTTTTTCAACCATGCACATGCTTGCATGTGTATTCCTGAGGGCACTTGGTTGTGCATGTCTGTGGGAAATCATCCTAGATTGCTCTAACTCCTTATTGTTTTGCTGTAGGGTTTCCTAGGCTCTACTTTCCAGGACCTGAATTGCAATCCCCTGCCATTTCTGTCTATCTTTTTACATGAGATTTGGGGATTCTGCTAGAGAGGTAGTGACTAAATCCTGAGTCATTTCTCCAGCCTATTGGATTTTTTTTTTGTTTTAGTTGAGAATTTTTGTATGCAAACAAAGCAAGTTTGTTCCATTTTCCTAATCCTGCCTATGTCTCTTCTATTCTACCCTCTCTACCTTTCTTCAATCCAGCCATGTCCCTTCCACCTTCCCATGTATATAGATCACAGGGCTCTATATTGTAATGCCTCTAATGGTAAGGGAGTTAGAAATCTATAGTAGTGGCAAAGTTAGGAGAGATTCCTATTCCCTTACCTAGTTCCTGACCCAGAGACACTCCCCAGTGCAGTTGTTTCTTCTGAGAACATCAATGGCATAGTGCTTAGGGAACTTTTGCTGTCTTGGCCACTGTATGGATCAGGTAGTAGTAGTTCTCTTTGTAGCGGGCTTCTGGGTACAACAGCCCTGTTGTGGCTTAGTGTGTTGGTCAGAAATAACACCACAACACCATTAGGCTCTTACATTCTTACTTCCCCCTCTTCCTCAAGGTTCCTTAAATCAGTGTAGTGAACGATTTTGATGATTTGATTTAGGGTTGAGCACTCCATTCTATTGATTGTAGAGTTAATGCCTTTGATGTTTAAAATTATAACGGGAAATATTTGCTGACACCTGTCATTTTCTGAATTTTGTGGGTTTTCTTATTTGTGTATTTCTTGACTTAGTAATTGTACTGGTGTTATCTTATCCCTTTCTATTTTCTTGGGTGTTTTCATCCTTTTCTTCCAAGTATTTTTGGTAGTAACCTCATGGAGGCTTTCAAATATTTTTGTTTATTTTTTGCCTAGTTATACAAGCTCTATAGGTACTCCCCATTCTTCTTCTTCCCCCTTCCCATCCACCCTGTTGTCCCTAATTCTACTCTCTGTCCTTCACACTCCCTCCTCCTTCTCACCCCTTTTCCTTCCCTCCTCCTCTCTTGGTGCCTCCTTTCTCCCATTCTCTGTTTATGTGGACACAATTTCCCTCTGAGTCATCTATACTAGTGAGGGTTTAGGACTCATTGACATAGCTTGGGGCCCCTTCTTGTTTGCCTGCTAATGTGGGAACTCTACTATGACTGTTTAACCCTTTGGCTCTAAGGATCTTACTGCCTGAAGCCTTCTCCCTAGTAATCCATGTTAGACTTGGGGAGGTTGTTGATGTGTAAGCCATTGTGCAGTTCAGGCAAGGTCCAATCACTTTGTGGCTATTTCCTGGCTGTTGGACTTGTGCTTTTTGTGGGGTATCTTGCATATCATTGGTCCTCCCATCTTTAGGCTTTTACAATCTTGTTGCCCCCTCTTCACAAAGTTTCCTGAGCTTTGGGATGGGGAGCGATTTGGCTAGTCTGGTTCCAGGTGGTCTTTGGTTTGTGTTTGTTTTCAACAAACATTATGGTTTGTTGTTGTTTTCGTTTTGCTGTTCCTGAACTGCCCTTGACTGTATCATGATTGATTGTCGAGAATATTGCCTAACTAAAGATAAAAAACTGTTTAAAAGATCGTAATATAAAAAAAACTCAAGGAGGCTGGAGAATTAGCTCAGGGGTTAAGCCTCTGCCTTGCAGGTGGAAGGTCCTGAGTTCGGATCCTAGACCCCACGTATAGACGCCGGGCGGAAGCGTGGGCGGCCTGTGTTTCTGGTCCTGGTAGGGCGGAGCCTGTGAATCCCAGCGCAGAGTAAACAAGGAGTAGGTGGAGACAGTCCATGGTGGTTCCTGAATTCGTCCATGGTTCTGCACACACACACATACATACACACACGCGCACACACCCATACACGCACAATTGAATAAATAATAAATAATAATTTAAAAAAAAAAAAAGAAGCAACAGCTCAAATGTAGATGGAAGAATAAGAGTAGGACACCATAGTGAGTGGGATCAGAATCCCATTTGCCAGTTGGTTACCGCTTAACTGCCAGTCCCTATACCCTCTCTGACTGGTGGTTTGCTTGTTTTTGCCTTGGAGTTGGATGTGTCTGGTATTGCTTGGTGTTGTGTCTTAGATGAGGCTATTGGATTGTTAGTATATCAATTAAGGTGGGTTTAGTAGACACGGATAGAAGATTAGTATGATAGTGCACTTTTTAGATTTACTTCCTTCGTGATGTGTGAGGGTAAACAGTTTAGTCCCTGAAGTTGTGTAGATTTTTGGGTGGGATATGTGGAAATTTTAAACTTTGGTGACTAAACAATTGAGAATAATGGGAAGATTGAAAGAATTTTCTTATCTTAGAGCTGGAAACAAATATTCTCTCCGGTTTGATATTTGATGGGATGATTCCAGAAGCCCTTTGCTTGGGTTTTCTCTGGACTTGTTGAATTCTTGAAAACTTTAAATGTCTTCAATGATTATGGAGGAGAGAGGAAAAAGAAAGCAGGAGGTGGAAAAGGAAGAAGAGCTCTTGGATGCTTGGCTACTGAGACCTTACCACAAACAGCAGGGAGTCCACTGGGCCCTGGATCAGAAAGGGCCAACTGGCTAGTAGGACCAGCAGATGACCTAGGGTCTGAGGCGTGGTCTAGAGATCTTCCCCACTTTACAGCGAGGATCACTTTATCTTTATTAGTATATAATACTAATAAAGGAAGTATATAATACTAATAAAGGAAAAAGTGGAGAAAGAATGGGAGAAGGAATAGAGTCTGAGTTGGCATTTATAACTTGAAGTATATCTCTCCAAACTCTTCTGGCTTTTACTCTTTTCATTGAACAATCACCTATTATTCTTATAGACTTACCTTTAAATCTGACTTAGGTTTTCTCTCTTGAGGCTCTCAAAACATTCTCTTTATCTTGCATCTACATTTGCTGCGCTGTGTTTCTGTTTTGATCTTACCTGACTGGTGTACAATATACATCTTATACTTGGAAATCTCTTTTGTTAGATTTGGAAAGTTTTCATTTATAATGATGATAAATGTACTTATTGTTGTTCCATGTATGCCCAGGGGTCGAGGTAAAGATTGCTTCATAAAATGCCATTATGTACACCTATAAGAAATTACATAGTTAGGATATGCCTGTAGGAGATTGTGTTTGCTTCATGAATGAAGTGGGAAGACCAAATCAATGATGTGAGACAATTCCCTAGGCAGGTGATAAGATATAAAGAGACTGATTACATTTGGAAGACTAGTCATAGAATAGCAAGGTAGAAAAGCAGCATTGGTCCTTACCTTTCTGTTCTTGCTGTGAATAAGATAGATGTGACCAGTTCCTTCAATTTTTGTTGATTATGGTCTTCCCATTATGATAACTGTATTATGAAAATATGAGCCAAACCACAAGGTCTGCTCGGTGTAATATTCTTTTCTCAGTTCATCACCACAGTCTTCCCAAACATCAACACCAGCTAAGGATGAAAACATAAAATTGTTAGCAAGGGAATCATTCATTCAAGTCATAATGTGATGTATTTTTCCCCTCCCCTTTTTTTTGATAAATGAAGTATATAAGTTTTCTATCTAACTGTATCTTACAATCTTTGTTCTTTGTTTTTTATTCTTTATCACTCCTTGATATACCCTGTTCCCTTCTTCCTTAATCTTTTCTCATTTTTCTTTTCATCACCTGAAATCCTCTCTTTAGGGTCTTTTCCTATTCTCCAGTATTGTCCTTCCTTCTTTTTTCCCCCTGCTTAATAGCTTCTGTGTACACCTTCTGTGGGAGAGGTGAGGGAATGGCTATTACATTAAGTAAATAAAGCTGGAAACTCTTATGTTAGCATATGTATGTAAGAGACAACATCCTACATTTTATGTTTCTGTTTGGAGTAACTTATTCAATATGACCTTTTCCAGTTCCATTCATTTTTTATTATTTTTTTTATTTTTATTCAATTGTGTGTGTGTGTGTGTGCGCGTGTATGTGTATATCTGTGTGTGTGTAGAACCACAGACGAATTCGAGAACCACCATGGACCGCCTCCACATCCTCCTTGTTTACTCTACCCGGGGATTCACAGGCTCCACCCTACCAGGACCAGAAACACAGGCCGCCCCCGTTTCCACCCAGCGTCTATAAGTGGGATCTGGGATCTGAACTCAGGATCTTCTGCCTGCAAGGCAGAGGCTTAACCCCTGAGCCATCTCTCCAGCCCAGTTCCATTCATCTTAACACTTATTTTTCTTGTGAGCTAAATAGTGGTCATTGTGTTTATGTACCACATTTTACATTTTGAGTTCTTTTGAGAATATTATTTGAAAGGATAAAGATTGGTATGATGAATGATCTCTTTTGTCATTTGATACTGATTTCCAGAGTGGCTGACTAGTTTAAACTCCTTCCAACAATAAAGTAATAGTTCCCTTATTCCCACATTCTTCCCTTTTTAGGCATTTCTTAGACATTTGATTTTTTTTTTTTAATCTTGAAATATGTGTGTCTTTCATGTTTGGATTTACTCAGGCTAGTTGCATTTCTATTCTTCTGTCATCATTCTTTTCTTCTGATATGATTTTATTTTCCTCTCTTCATTCCATATACAAGTTTGTCTATGTTCATTGTTTTCATGCCAGTATTCTTCTGTACAACTGGTTTGTGGTCATGCATTCCTTTTGTATTTTTTTAAATGTTTTTATTATTTATTATTTATTCAATTGTGCGTGTATGCATGTATGCACATGTGTGTATGTATGTATTTGTGTAGAATCACGGATGAATTCAGGAATCACTATGGACCGCCTCCACCTCCTCCTTGTTTACTCTGTCCCGGGATTCACAGGCTCCGCCCTACCAGGACCAGAAACACAGGCCGCCCCCGCTTCCACCTGGCATCTATACGTGGGGTCTAGGATCCGAACTCAGGACCTTCCGCCTGTAAGGCAGAGGCTTAACCCCTGAGCCACCTCTCCAGCCCTGCTTTTTTATCATGGCATGTTTATTTCTTCCATTTTATTGAATTTTTGCATAGTAATCTAGTTTTCAGCTGTAATTTTATAAATTGTTTGGGTTACATCTATTAAATTCCTATTATATTTGAAGATTTTCATCAAGTAATCAGTTGATACTTTAGTGGGCTTGATTTTATATGTAACTTATTCATTCTCTCTTGAAGCTTTTATTACACTGACATTAAACTGTTAATTCAGTATTTGTTGGAAAAATTTGGGGGGGTTTTGTTTGTTTTTTGGTCCTTTTGTGTGTTCTGTAAACTTCTTGTATCTAGATGAATACTTTTAATCTAAATTAAGGAAGTTTTATTATTTGTTTTCTAAACATTTCATATGCCTATAGCTTGTACTTTTTTCTGTTGTATACTCATTACTCTTAAATTTGATCTTTCTTTAGTGTCCTAGATTTCCTGTAAATTTCATTCTTTTTTTAATCCTTTTCTCTAGATAAAGTGATGTGGCTTCTTTATCTTTTCTTATCTCTTTTTATTCTTTAGAATTTTCATAAGTAGCAGAATGAATCTACTATGTCATTACTCCCTTGCCTCTATTCCTTCTCCCATTCTTTCTCCACTTCTTCCTTCCAGACCTCTCCCAGCTCTGATATTCCTCTGTGTTTGTGGACCACAGGTTCTCTGTTTCAGATGCTTGTACTAGCATGAACTCAGGCATCTGTAATGATACAAGTGGTTCATATGGGGAAACTTCCTTCTCTTGTCCATTTCATAACTCAAGATTCTCTCTGGGTGGAGTTGCTCCTGAAGTCCTTGCTTGTCCATGAGGTTGGCATGTTAGCCATTATATAGATCTGGTGGAAGTAGTACTGTCATGACTAGAGTATTATGGAGGGAAGTTTACCTCCCCACCTGTAGGCTTTTACATTCTTACTACTCCATCTTTCACCATCTTCGTCTTTCACTAACCTTGGGATTAGGAGTGATTTTGATAATCTGTTTGATGCTGAGCAGTCTAGAGTAATTTAGGATCTGCACTCTGGTTCTTTGCATTACATATCTTCTATTGCAATAGTATGCTTCTTGGTTAAGTGCTAAGAACTTTTCTTATCAAAGGGTATAATGTGAACTGTTTAAATGGTAGTTTACTATCAACTCTTTATAGATAACATTAAGGCATTTGTTCTCATCCAGTGTATATGATCTCTTCTTCTACTATTGTTAGGATGGGTTTACAATACTAGGACTGTATTCATGTCAGTGAATGGGACTTCAAAACCATTCAGAGAGCTATTAGTTACCCCAGTACATTATCTGCCACTGTTACTCCTGTTGGACTCCTCTTGCCAGCTTTGTTATTGTAGCTTTTCAGCATTCATACCTGGTTGAGGCCCTCTATTATTTTTCTTCCTGAGTTACTTGCTATTTTGTTCCCCCACTCCTTTTTATATCCTATTCTCTTTTTTTCCCCCTACATTTTAGAACTTTGCAACTTTCCTTCCATAATTGCCCTTCTCATCTTCTTTCCTGTGTTTTTTGGCCTCACTTTTTTAAGATTGTCTCTCACCCCCAACTTATATTCCTTTGTAGCCTGTGAAGTTATGGAAGTTTTCATTTGAGTATATCATAACTAAAGGTTCAATACTAGCATGTGGAAAGAGCATGTGGTGTTTGCCTTTCAATGTCTGGAACAACTCTGTATAATTCCTTCTAAGTCCATGTGTTTACCAGCAAGTTTCATAATTACTATTTTTGAGAGCTGAATAATATTCCATTGTGTATACACACCACATTTGATTACCCATGTGTCTGCTGTTGGATAGCTAGCCTGATTCCATTTCTTTTGCTCTTGTGAATAGAGCTTCAATGAGCATAGGTACAAGTGTTTCTTTAATAAGATGTAGCATTCTTTAGGAATATTCCCAAGAGCTAGGCTATGGTTAGAATTTTAACTTTCTGAGAAACTTTCATACTGATCTCCAAAGGAGTCATGTAAGTTTATATTCCCACCAACAATGATTAAATTTTAGCCATTTTGAATAGAGTAAGGTGATGTTTTGGAATACTTTTAATGCATTTCTTGAATAATTAAGGAGATAAAACTTTTTTTAATGTTTGTGTAGACATTGGGAATCATACTAGATTGTATCAATACTTATTTATCTTGCTATTAGATTTTTCAGGTTCAGCCTTCCAAGGTCAGAATTATGGTCTGCTATCATTTCCATCCAGCATTTTTGTGCAGGATCAGGGGATCTGAACTCTAGATCTATTGTTTCTGAGGCAAATACTTTAAGCTCTGACCATCTCCCAAGCTCAGAATAGACCATTTTTTAAGATAGCTGTTAATCCATTTGAATTTTCTACCGTGAAAGTTTCTTTTTTAGTTGTAAAGTGCATTTTTAGTTGAGTTGTTTGTTTCCTTTATATCTACATTTTTGAAGTCTTTGTATACTCTCTATCACATATGTGGCTTTCTGTGGTTGCTTTTTTACTTAACAATATTTTCTGCTGATCAGCAACTTTTTATAATTTATGAAGTCCTATGAAGAAAACCTATACCTATACCTAGGCTATTCTTTTTTTATAAGAGTTGTATAATCTTCTGTCTAATATTGAGGTCTTTGATCCCTTTGGAGTTAATTCTCATGCAGAGTGTCACATTAAAAAATCAGTTTCATTCTTCATGTAGGTATCCAGTTTCCCCAGCAACATTTGTTGAAGATACTGTCTCTTTTCCAATAGTTCTTTTGGCACCTGTGTCAAAAATCAGTTGATGATAAGCACTGCATCCTCAATTCTAAAGTATTGATCCATAACTCTTTTTTATTCAGTACATGCTGCTTTTATTACTATGCCTCTGTAGTTTATTTGAAATGAAATGTATGATAATGTCTCCAGCAGTTTTTATTGCTGAGGATTGTTTCTGCTATTGATGTCTTGTTTGTCTCCAGATGGATTTTGAGATTATTTTATGAACTCTTGTGCAAAATTACCTTGGAATTACATTGAATCTATATATTCCATTTGGCAAGAGGACTATTTTTATAATGTTTTTTCTACTGATCCATGAGCATGGGAGGTCATTCCATATTCTAGTGTCTTCTATGATTTTTTCTTTGGTCTTTTACAGTTTTCCTTGAATAGGTGTTTCACATCCTTTCTTAGATTCGTTTGAACTTTTGTCTTTTCTTGCTTATGGATAATGGGATTGTTCCCTTTTGATCTTTTTTATTTTATTTGTTCTTAGAGTTTAAGAAATCCAGGGATTTTTATATGTATATATATATTTTTTATTTTTATTTTGCTTGCCATTTTTTCTGACATATTCATTAGCTCTAGGCATTTTCTAATACAATCTTTGTGGTCTCTCAGGTATAGATTCATTTGTGTACAAGTAGAGATTACCTGACATTTCAATTTTTGGCATATGGATGAAAGTATGGTATGGAAAACCCCTGAATTCATTATGTTGGGTTGATTTGTTGCTTTATATGTAGTACAGTTTGCTTGATGGAATATGAGTGAACCTATATTTGGTGTTACAGTTGTGAAATCTTTTTGATGGATTGTTCCCTTAATTCATATATCTCTTCTATATTTCTTATGGTTTGTTTTGGTTTGAAGTCTATTTTGCCAGATAGTAGAATGACAACTTCTACTTGTTTTCTAATTCAATTTGTGTGAAATACTTTGACCAGTCTTTCACCCTAATGTATAATTCCTGTCTTTCATGATTGTAGACAATTTGTAGGGAGTCAGAAGGACAAGAAAAGCTCAAGATCAGAATAATTTCATCTCTCTTAGCCATGCTAAACAAAGATCTGACCTCTGTCTCTGTCTCTCTCTCTCTCTCTTTCTCTATTTCTCTCTCTCTCTGTCTCTCTCTCTCTTCTTTTCTTTTTAGCCTTGATGTTGTCAGTGACAACTCTGGTAATCTATGGTTGCTGCCTTCATATATGCTGCTTGCTCAGAGATACTAAGTTTATCTTACCCCATGATAAAATCAAGCAATGGTTCAAAAATTCTCACAAATTTACGAACAGGCACAGCACAAACTTTATTTTTATAATTATCAGCATATAGTGTAATAAACACATAAAATCACATGTCTGACCCAGGCAGTGACTTAAGTTGGAAAAAGGATCATGTCTTGTAACTTTTTTTGTGGTCTTCAAGAAAATTTAAGCAATTCGACTGAGGTCGTAATAGAAGGTTGTACTACAATAATTAGCAGGCAACACCAGGCTAATGTAATCTAATTATATCATAGAAACTGAGTGTTAGGCTGGAAAGAAAATTGCTTCATTAAATAATAAATGATATTAATATTCCCTGTAAATTTAAAGATGCCTATATATTGAGCAAAAATACCTTTGGTTTTAAAAATGTTTATATATATCTTTATACATATTTTTCTATATTTGTATCTATGTATAACTTTAAACATCAGGAACTGTATCTGATCTTTATTTATTACCTTTAATGGTGACATGTTATTTGGTTGTTTTGAACCCAAAACAACTGAATAGATAACTTACCAGATTACTGGAAACACAGAATAAGACATTTGCCAGCACATGACAGAATGTGTGCTATAATTGCAGAAACACTGAAATAACATGTAATAGAAGAGATGGACAAGGTTGGAGCCCATATTAAGGCTAGGATCCCACAGCACATTGGGACAGATGGATAAGAACATGAGAGATCAGAACTATGCGACAGTTTTATTGGTTATATTTTTAAGCAAAACTAAAACTAAGTAAGTTTGCACATTTTGTGGACCAAGACAGAGAGGTAATTTTCTTTAAAGAACAGTTTTTCGAAGCACCAGTGACATAAATATCTTAAGGACATGTAGACAGATCGTTAATTTTATATATGAAGTTTGGTTTTTTTTTAAGACACACAAACAAGAGAGAATAGTCAAGCACTTTATCTGAGTGTGCCATGAAGGGCTCTCAGGTGAGGCTTGGCTTTAGTGGACTCAGCTTTTTGACATAAAATCAGAATCTAGACCATGTGCCATTCATGACAATATCAAACAAGCTCACTTGGATTCACTGACCTAGAGGACCTTAAAGTGCCAGTTACAGTCAGAAACTCATACACTGTGGTACAGCTGGATTTACATTCTCAAACATTCAATGTTTCACACAGTTTAAAAGTTTCCTTTCATTAAAGATTCAGAACACCAAGTCCCCCACTATTGGTATCCCAATATAACACTAGAGGACAAGAGAAAGCTCCTTATCAGACCTTTCCTTCCCAACCCTTAAGGAGGTCCAAAAAGAAAAAAATGAGAACTCTAGATCCTCTGCTATTGATGTCCTGATATAAAGCTAGAGAAGAAAAGGAAGGCTTTCCATCAGGCATGTTCTTTCCAACCTGAAATCAGAACTAACTTCAGTGTACAGTCTTTCCTCTTAGGACAGTTAGAAGAAGTCAGATTTTAATGTCAGGAAACACAGAGGTCATTCTAGTACTTTCTTATCTTCATATGAAAGTCTCAGGGCTCTAGATCCCACTTCTGATCAGGATAGGAGTTTTGATGTGCACTGTTTCCAACCTGGGCCAGTTTATCCTCCTTTGTTTGTCCCCTGTCCCGGAGTTCTCAATATTGAAGTTAAAATTCTGAAAGGGCACCTTGCTTGTAATAATTCATCATATCAGGGAGGCACAGAATGAGGGGCACATGAACTGCATCTCTCACTGGGGACTCCATATATTTTACCCTTACAAGTGACAAATTAATCCCATAAACCATTCACATTAAGGAGTCCACTTATTTGCCAGCCGTCAAGAACAGGTTCACGACAGAAATAACTCTCAACCTAAAAGATGGGTAAAAAAGGAGTTAATGTGGTCATTTTCAGTTTCATTATTTCAGTTTACATATTAGAATAGCTTCAATAGAATAAAACAATGTTTGTATAGTAGCTGGGGTGAGGAAGGTTAGAATTTAGAAACAGTTGATGGCTTTTTGGGTTTACTAAGGATATATGAGGTTATAGTTGCTTACTTACAGTGACAGCTAGGAGAAGATACATATTGTGAGTCTGGCTTAAAAACTAGCCAGCAGTGATACATAAGTTGTGGGTAAAGTATATGGGATTTTCTGGAGCACTGACGAGGGATATATATTATGATGGCTACATGCTTTCTAAAAGGGCTGGTGTCTTGCTGAATAGGGAAAAGGTTAGAGCTAGTTCCTACACAGGCTGCTTCCCCTTTAGAGCAGATATGGAGTGTGATCACGCAGGTGTTGGGAGTGGGTGAAACAGGTTCCTTTGCCTGTTGGAGTTTCCTGGGGATAATTTGGTGTGGAATGCAGTCAAGATAGTGCTTGATATTAGGAGTTACTCTTTAAGAGACTCAAAGCATGAGAAACATTAAATGTAGCAAGTAAAAGCAATGATTTATAAGCTAATGAAATTTTAGTCATTATTACCATCTTGCAATGCTTTTTTAGTAAGTAAATATAAGTACTTAAATGGGTCGGGCCTTGCCATACAGCAGTTAATAAGCCAAAGTGTTGTTGAACAGTTCTTGAAACTGTATTCTAATGAATATAATCCAGGTCTGGAGAATAACCATGAGCACTAATAAACACCATTGTTTTTTAGGCCTCTGTGACCAACAAGCTCATTAGAATTATATTAGCTTATTAGGATTTTATTTGCTCAGCACTTACTTCAGATAGGAGCTTCTCAGGACCATTTTTATTTGTTTGGTTTTTTTCCCCTCTCTTTGTTCTACTTCATAGAATATATTAACATAATTGACAATAAATGTGTAATAGATGAGGTAATTGGTAAATAAAATTCTGTTTTAAATTTTCCTTCATAAATAAAATGAATTTTATGTTATTTTCTCATCTTAATATATGGTCTGACCCCGTTTTCCATAACATGTTTTCTCCTTTGTAGTTAATCTTTATTCTATTTTCACAACTTTTTATTTGGGTTTCATTTACGTTGCCTGTATTGGAAAGTTATTTGAGTACACGCTGACACATCAATGACGTTTCAACCAGTAAATCATTGAGTAAAGAAACTTTCTTCTCACTGTGTGGTTTTAGCCTTCAGTAGTCTCTTAGGGTGTATAGTTCTTCTTGAGATTTTTTTCCCCTTTCCATATTAAAATGTTGTTAGACCAGCCACAACTTGCAAGTCTTGTGGAATTACAGATCACTGCAGTGAATCATGGCTAAATAGCCTTATTATGACCAGAAAATAGTGTCTGGTTTTAAATGTTATGTGTTCATCCACCAGGGAACAAAAAAATTCATTTTTTTCTACCAGAAAGTAATTTTCCTTTGTTAAAAATCAACAAAGCGCGTACCTCCAATATTTTCCCATTTCTATGGAATTTCAGTTATGTTTCCTTTTCTTAAAATTGGTATTACCAGGGAAATAGGAGGTGGAATTCAAAACTGATTATGAGAAATGGTGTCATGCTTAGTGGCTTCTAAGTCTTTTAATTCCTGTCTAGTTGTCTAATATTCTCAGTACTAATTCATACCTGTAAGATTTTTATTGCATAAAATATGGCATCTTACTTATATATACATAGGCAGTTTTTATCATGGCTTTTAATTTGCCAGATCAAAGGTGTGTACATTGCAACCGTACACTGTGTACGGTTTTAAAAAAATTTTTATTTTAAAAAAATAAAAATTAAGATGATTTCTCTGAGGTCTGGTAAGGTATAGGTTCCAGGATCAAGACTGAAGTTGAAGGCTCTCTTCCCATTTTATTAGAGATAAACTGATGTAACCTTTGTTCAATTTAAATAGTATTTAATATGTCCTGTGAAAATATAACTTTCAACAGATAAATATTAGGTGATATATCTTGAAACTGCTGCCACTCAGTAGACCTGGCTACACACTGTTACAGCACCTCTCTAAAGGTACTGCTCCAGGGAGATTACACGCCACTTGTTATAACCTTTTATACATCAGTACAGTCAATCTGTGTTTGCACCCTTTACAACCATTTCCATCCTCCTTCCTTTTCAGCCAGATCTCTCTCATACTTTCACTTCTCTTGGCCCACTATCACATATCTTCATTGGCAAGTGCCTGAATACCTGCCAGGGCATGCATGACTCATTAGTGAGTAAATCACTGAACAAAGCAGTTCTCATTTTCCTTCTGGCATTAACCATTGGTCTCTCACGCAGATTTATTATTTCTTGATCTCTTCCCTTATTTGTAGTGGAGTTTTAATACACCAACTATTTTAAGGGTCTTCTGCAATAAGTTATGGGTGTGGTAGTTCTGTCATGACTAAGGGATACTGTGTAGCACCAACAATCCTTACCTGTTGGCTTTTACATTTTTACCATCCCCTTTTCTGCAAGATTTCCTGGTCCTTGAAACAAGGAGTTGATTTTGAGATCCCATTTCAGTTTATTTAAGCCCATTGTTGTTTATTCTTTACAGTTGACCAACTGTATGATTCTCTGCATTTTAGATCTTCCATTGTAAAATAATAGTTTTTAGGTGAGTGCTGAGAACTTCTTTATAGGTATTATGAGAATTGTTTAAATGATAGTTTATTGTGATAGAGAGGGGTGTGTGTGTGTGTGTGTGTGTGTGTGTATTACAGGCTGACCTCTGGTCACATATGTTAAGAATTACTGGTTGAGTTAAACCCTGAGCAAGCCTGCAGAAGATAGTCTGATTGATGTGGAAAGACCCAGCTCATGCTAGATGTCCATTCCTTGGATAGATGGATATGATTAAGGGAACTGATTCAGTACCTTGGCATTCTTCAGCATACTTTGGACAGACACGTAGTCTGGCAAGTGATGTTTATCCCTTTCTTAATAATTTTGTGGATATGATGTGGCCAGTTCTCTCAACTCTTGGTATTGTTTTGAGCTTTCCTGACATGTTGAACTTGCAATCATAACTGACCAATCTTAAGCCAGAAAAAAATTGCCTTGTTCCTATAAGCCATTTTATCATGAATTGGTGATAACATGCAAACTCTGATATTTATTATGAAGTTCTTATAATTAATTCTAAGAAGTTTCATCTCATTTAGAACCTATGCTCTCCCTTCCCATGCATATTTGTCAAGAAATGAATTTCTCTGTATCCTGTCACTGTTTTACCAGTGGTCCCTTGCTAGAGTAGTGATTATTGTAGCTTATAGCATTCATAGCTGAGAATGGACCTTGATGATACCATACCTTCTGCCATGATGAAGGCTGGTAGGCAAAGATGAAGCTTTCATATTTATACCAACTTGTTTATTCCATGTTCTGTGATCCTTATGTGTGATGTCTTTAGCTTCTATAGGACAACCAACTGATTCTTAGAAAAGATATTTTCGGGGCTGGAGAGATGGCTCAAGGGTTAAGCCTCTGCCTTGCAGGCGAAAGGTCCTGAGTTCGGATCCTAGACCCCACGTATAGACGCCAAGCGGAAGCCAAGGCGGCCTGCGTTTCTGGTCCTGGTAGGGCGGAGCCTGTGAATCCCGGGGCAGAGTAAACAAGGAGGAGGTGGAGGCGTCCATGGTGGTTCCCAAATTCACCTGTGGTTCTACACACACACACACATACACACACAATTGAATAAATAATAATAATAATAATAAATTTTTTAAAAAAAGAAAAGTTATTTTCCTTTTCTAAATGGAACCAAAATTATCATTACTTAAGGGATCCGGGAATATAATTCAGTAATAGTGTACGTGAGACTCTTGGAAAATAAAGACATTTGTATATACAGGCTTAACATGGTGGCAATGCATACCCTAATATATTAGCAACTAGACTGCTGAAATAGGAGGATCAGAACTTTAAGGTCATTTTTAGGTACATAATCAGTTTGAGGTTAGCTTGAGATAACTCAGACCGTATCCGAAAAAAAAATAGTATATTGTAAGTATGGATTTGGTTATAAAGTAAGATTATTATTTTATATCAAATTTTTTGATTCTTAACTAATTATTTTGGTTCTATAACCTGGTAATATGAAAGATTGGTAAAGACAAAACAAATCATGATAATAGACTTTAAATCCTAGATTCTCATAAAATTCTTAATTATTTCATTTGATCTATTCTTTTTTTGTTAGCAATCAGTATTTACTTAAATGTCTCAATTTTTTCCCATAACAGATATTGTCTACTGAAAATTCTAAAGCAGTGTCAAACATTGAGAGAGGCTCTTGTTACAGCAGGAAAAGAGATTATATGGCATGCACGGACAAATAATGAACCAGCTCCTTATTGTAGCATCTGTGAGGTAACTTACTATTGTTTTGTTTTAGATTTTGTAAGTTGCAGGTGTATTTATTTGAGTTTTGAAATAATGGTTTCATATATTCAGATTCTTAATCATTCTGCCACTAACATGTTCTTGCACACTAGACTCAGTTTCTCTGACTTTCTCTTTCCTTTACATTGTGTATTTTCCTCACCTTTATGCATTGCTCACTAAAGCCAGGCACTGCAGTTTTTATTAAATTCTTATCTAAAGGTAAAATATGTGACTCAGTGTATATACTGTTTTTGAAATATGACCTATAAAGGATCCATACAACAATTTCTTAACAGATAATAGCCTGTAATTTTCAGTGACTATCAGTCCATAATTAAGTGATATATACTAGCGAACTGGACTTACTTCAGTATAAATCCTGGTACACTTGCATTAAGTTTAAGTCCTTTCTAATATATTTCACAGTATATGTGACTCCTTAGTACAAAATCTCAAGGTCATTTTCCTAGAAGAAACAGAAAATGTTATGTGTGCCTGTATGTGATTGGTTTGTTTAAAATACCTATAACTGCCTAGGCATGTGATACAGGAGACAACATTTGTGTAGAATATCTGATATTCAATTTTAGCATTTAATTTTAAAAATGTACAAAATTATTATCATATTGTATATATAATGTGTATCTGAAAAATAGGTAAATTCAGTATTTAAACTTGGTTTCCACATGAACAATATGGCATTTACATAGAGACAAGTATTCAAAACTCTCCAAACATTTTCAGTTTCAAGTAAGGATTATTTAATTTGTGTTTGTTGATTTTTCTCTTATGGCCAGGGCTACCAAGAGCCCTACTTTGGAGAAATCTCCATTTTACATGAAAAAGAGAAATAAGTCTGGACAAATAAGCTACTAAATGAATGCAATTTTTCTAAATTTTGTAGCATTCTCTTCCTGAAAGCTGAATTTAATTTCTTTAGGCAAACATGTAGCTAAAACAGAAAATTTTATCATTAGGTTGTGTGATTATGAACCATGTGAAAAAGAGAATGTATTCAGTACAGAAAAATAGCAGCTAAAAAAATGCAATGTAAAATTTTAAGATTAATGGTGGAATTCAGGACCTTTTCAGGAATTATACCTATAAACTGAATTGTATCCTTTCCCCAAACTAAACTGAAATCTTTACAAGACTATTAACATAAATAAATTCCCGTATTGTATTCTGAAACAATTAAGACTATTTAAAACTTTTGACACAAGGACTAAGGACTAAGTTAAGCCACATGCTTCAGAAAAATCAGTGCTTGATAATTGGAGCAGTATAAATAGAAAAATCATCTATTGGGAAGCAATGGAAAAGTTCAGAGATGTTTATTAGTTAAATGTGTAGATTAGAACTTAAACTTAATAATAAAAAGTTAAAAAATAAGTAACAAATAAAATCAAAATTGTAAGTCAAAAAATGACATCTCCAGTATTTTAAACTGAGCCTAATAGAATACTGTTACAATTTATTTAAAGTCAGAGGAAACAACATATTTTGACAGAAATGCTCAAAGACATAAAATAATAAGTTATCATTGGCAAAGCTAGAGATCAGAGGTCTTTTATTTTAAATTATTTATCCAACTGTGCGTGTGTGTGCATGTGTGTATGTGTGTGTAGAACCACAGATGAATTCGGGAACCACCATGGACCACCTCCACCTCCTCCTTTACTCTACCCCAGGATTCACAGGCTCCGCCCTACCAGGACCAGAAATGCATGCTGCCCCCGCTTCTGCCCGGCGTCTATACATGAGGTCTAAGATCCGAACTCAGGACCTTCTGTCTGCAAGGCAGAGGCTTAACCCCTGAGCCACCTCTCCAGCCTCCAGAGGTCTTCTTTAGCTTTGGAAATTAAATAATTACATGTAACTTTTACTGTAAAATTATTACAAGATCAAAGACATTCCAAATAGGGCTATACATTAGAAAATTAAATATATATCTTTTCAGTGTGAGAAACAAGTTGTATTCCATAATCTGTAATATATATTATCGTACCTGTATTTTTTAATGTACTTATTATGTCTTATTATTGTGATTGCAGTTCTTTTTGTTTTATTAATATATAATGTTGAAGCTGGAATGCTTTTTAGTATCCTGATTTTGAAAGAAACCAGATGTTATTCATTTAAATTTTGTTGGTTGCTTTGATTTACTTTTAGTTTTTCTTTTTTTAAGACTTAATAAACAAGGCTGGAGAGATGGCTCAGGGGTTAAGGTTTTACCTTACAAGCTGATGGTCCTGAGTTCAGATTTCGGATCCACCTAACTATGCCATGCAAAAATGGTGATGGCCTGTACTTCTATCCCTGGAATGTGGATCCAGGGAAAGTCCAGAGCAAAGCATGTAAGAGAGAGCACAATCCAAGGTGACCCCAAAGTAATCCTTGGGCCTCCACAGACAGCATACATTGCTCTCTGGGACACAGCCTCGCACACAGGCACACGCACACACGCACACAAATAATGAATAAGAATTTTCAAAAATTAACATTGGCCAGAAAAAAATTTAAAAATATTTTTGGACAATGGAAAGACATTCAAAGAGGGGCTGGAGAGGTGGTTCAGGGGTTAAGCCTCTGCCTTGCAGGTGGAAGGTCCTGAGTTCGGATCCTAGACTCCACGTATAGACGCCAGGCGGCTGCGTTTCCGGTCCTGGTAGGGCGGAGCCTGTGAATCCCGGAGCAGAGTAAACGAGGAGGTGAAGGCGGTCCATGATGGGTCCTGAATTTGCCCGTGGTTCTACACACACACACACACACACACACGTGCACACGTGCACACACACACACACGTGCGCACACACACAATTGAATAAATAGTAATAAAATTTTTTTTAAAAAAGACAGTAAATTATTCGTTTTGTGTGGAACAATAAAAGTAAAATAAACATTTTTTATGTGATTGTACACCATTACTCAGGGTAAAGTAAAAATTGGCTACTCTTTATCCATATGATATAAACTTGATTAGTTTATTAGGTTATAAAAGTGTTTGTTCCTTTAAAATTCATCTCTAGGGGCTGGAGAGGTGGCTCAGGGGTTAAGCCTCCGCCTTTGAGGCGGAAGGTCCTGAGTTCGGATCCCAGATCCCACGTATAGACGCCAGGCGGAAGCGGGGGCGGCCTGCGCTTCTGGTCCTGGTAGGGCGGAGCCTGTGAATCCCGGGGCAGAAGGAGGTGGAGGCGTCCATGGTGGTTCGCGAATTCGTCCGTGGTTCTACACATATACAGACACACACACACACATAGACACACGCACGCACACATACACACGCACATGCACACAGTTGAATAAATAATAATAATAAAAAAAATTTTAAATTCATCTCTAATGTCAAACAATTAATCTTATTCTGATAATGATTGTAAATACACACAATATCTGATTTTACATAAAATGTTTTTAGTTATGTTCATCTAACTGAAAATTGCTGTCAACATAGTGTCATACAAAATAGTATTCCATTGTAATGCTTAAATATTACAAATTTCAACTTTTTGGCTCTAAACCCTTTATTTTGTACAAAAACAGGTGGAAGTTTTTAATCTGCTTTTTGTTACTAATGAAAGCAATTCTCAAAAAACCTACATAGTTCATTGTCAGAATTGTGCACGAAAAACAAGTAGAAATTTGGAAAATTTTGTGGTGCTAGAACAGTACAAAATGGAGGATCTTATGAAAGTCTATGACCAGTTTACATTGGTAAGTATGTTTAATATGTTAGTACATAATTAGACAGTTCTGTAGAGGCAGTGTTTGAATTTTACTGCTTGATAATATGAGTTAATATTTTAGTTTTCCTTTGGCCCAACAGATATTAAGAAACTTTTTTATACGTTAAAATAATTTAAGATTTGAAGCTAATATATTTTATCATTCTCCTTTCCTAAGTAGTATCACAGTATGTTTTAAATTTTAAAATTTTTGTGTATATATTATCAAGATGTGATGTTATTAGTCTTAATTAATAATGATTTTATAGAATTAATTCTTCTGTTGTAATTATCCATATAGAAAGATATATTTTGCAATTTAATTTCATTTATTTAAAATTTAATCCTTCCAGCAAGTGTTAATTCCATGGGAATTTTATAATTTTGTAAATTTTACAAATTTGACTAGATGTGAGAACATTCAGTTTCACAAATTTACCAGTCTTTCATTTCAAAGAGATAATGGTTGAGACAACACCGGTTTCTCTCTTTCTCTCAGTAATGTTTTTGGAGACATAGTTTGATTCTAAATGTTACTCCAGGACCTCTTATCCTAAAGCTAAAATTTATTTTGTCCTATTTGTTATTAAGTGATCATCTCTCTTAGAAAAGATTAAAAACAATGTGAAATATTCAAAATCATTGGATAGTATATCAGAAGATTTTGGGGCTGGAGAGGTGGCTCAGGGGTTAAGCCTCTGCCTTGCAGGTGGAAGAAGGTCCTGAGTTCGGATCCTAGACCCCACGTATAGACGCCAGGCGAAAACGGGGGCGGCCTGCGTTTCTGGTCCTGGTAGGGCAGAGCCTGTGAATCCCAGGGCAGAGTAAACAAAGAGGAGGTGGAGGCAGTCCATGGTAGTTCCCGAATTCATCCGTGGTTCTACACACACACACATACGTGCACACACACACATACACCCACAGTTGAATAATAATAAATAATTAAAAAAAGAAGATTTGACCACATTATATAGTAAAGAAAAAAAAATGGTGGATAATGACTCTAGTATACAGCTTCCCTAGCAGTTGAGAATTTTATTTCATTTAATAAAACACATAAAGTGTATATATTGTCTTTATAGCTGTGAGCTACAGAACATTTTAAAAGACTTTAGACAGCTGTTTATATATCTTATTCTTGCTTGTAGGCTCCTTCATCATAATATTATTCCATGAACACTGAGACCTGTATTCTTCAAGAAATGCTTATCCCACTTACTTTGACATTTGAAACACTCCTGATTCAAAGCTAAGACTATGCAGTCTTCCAAGAATCAGAGTCAGACAACTAAAGAGTGAGGCATTGTCTCTATTCCAAAATTCACAAAGTTGTACCATTAATTTAAAAAAGTTAACAGTAATGTGCTTTGTATATTTGACAGAAATGTCTTGTGACACACACTGCTGACTTGGAAAAACCTCTGATTTATTTGCAATTGTGGGGTGATGGGTTTTTATTTGTATATTATTTCTTAAGAATTTTCTTTTACAAATATTGTTATGGCTGGTCATGTCTTTGTAAAATGGTTATAACTAGTCTGTTTTTCTGTATAGTTTTGAAAACATGATTTAACTTGTGGTAACGAATAAAAATTAACAGTCAAGACATAGATAATGGATTGGATTATACATAAAGAATAAATTTCAAATTGATGTTTTTGTTTCTACTCGATACAGATTTAAGCTATTTATAAGTATATATTTATTGCTTAAAATATTTGTCAATGGAATGTTATTTTTTTCAAACTTACTTGCCATTAAATACTAATAGATTCTGTAATTTTAAATACTATCATTACATTTTCTATGTGTAAATACATAAAGTTTTATTAAAATTGTTAAATGCTTAAAGAATTTTTCACTGCTTGCGTCTTGAAAACTTTCTGTAGAGACAAATCTTGTTCATTTTCAATTGTAATGAGCATACATGCTTTGTGTGTTTGCGTGAACATGCTTTATATAAAAGGTTTCCATGTATTACAGCGTAAGAAAAAATTTTTTACATTTGATAGTTTTTTGGTTTGTTTTTTTTTTGGGTGCTAGGGACCGAACCCAGGGCCTCACACTTGCTAGGCAAGCGCTCTACCACTGAGCTAAATCCCCAATCCCTTCATTTGATAGTTTTTGATGTGTTTATTATAAAGTGTTAGTTACACAATAAGTATTCTTATTTTTAAAGTAAATAAATTTCTTTCAGTCTGATTAAGTGGCAGTTTATGTAGTCATAACTAGTAAATTTTTAACAAAATATATTTTTAAAGCAGATAGCAGTAAAAATTTTTAAGAAGGATCAGGTAGATTAATAAATACCATTTATAGTTAGTGGAATAACTATATGTTATATGGAATAGTATTTCTATTTAGAGAATGAATGCATTAAGGAATTTATTTTGGAAGATAGATGGCTGAAATTTTATACTTTCTAGCTTGTACAACATGAATTTTATAGAGACATAAAAGAATTTTAACACATGGCTAAATATTAGCAGTCTATAAAGGCTTTATTTAACATGAGCTTTTCATTTATTAGTATAATATCACTTTATCAAGGCAACAGCTTTCTTTTGCTGATTGCTCTCTGAAATATTTGCCTTGTTATTTTGTCATTTTTTAAAAATTGAAGTATAAATCATAAAATTCTGTGTGAAGATGTATAAATTCCAAAATTGAATTTATAGTTTAATGTAGTAGTTTCCTGATGATTGTATTAATGAAACATTTTTTCAGACAATTTGAAATATTTGATCTTCTTGAAATAATTTAAAAATTAAAGGCATGAATATATGTATAGTCACCACGTTGAAATGCATTAATCATCGCCTCTGTGTAAGTTCTCAAGGAAAGCATTGTAGATTTTCACCAAGAACAAATACACTGTGTGCTTCAGGATGTATTAATACTTGTATCCTTGCAATTTCTTTTAAATCGTATCTAAAGACTAATACAGTAAAGAAAGTATTAATAGTCAATTTTCAAAAAACTGATAGAATACTACATTTTTTTTATTTATTCAATTATGCGCGTGTGTGTGTGTGTATGTGTGTGTGTGTGTGTGTGTAGAATCAGGGACAAATTCGGAAACCACCATTGATTGCCTCCACCTACTCCTTGTTTACTCTGCCTGGACCAGAAACGCTGGCCGCCCCCCCTTCCGCCCAGTGTCTATACATATCTATAGGTGGGGTCTAAGAACCGAACTCAGGACCTTCCTCCTGCAAGGCAGAGGTTAACCCCTGAGCCACCTCTTCAGCCCCTACATATACATTTTTTAACCAGTTTTATATTGCTGAATTAATCCTACTCTGTCTTCTTTTAAGGCTGAATTCATTGCCAAGATCAATACAACTTGAATCTTCTAAATTTTTCTCTACTTAAAATTACTTGATTGAGTTAACTATTTTGTATAATATGGCCCTTGAGGAATGTTATCTGAGAGTATTCTCTGGCTACCCACCAACAAACATGCATATGAACACACACACAAGGAAATGACTTAATGAAAAATATTATAGTAACTAAGCAAATATATTTTCAAGAAATTGACTTTTCAGTTAAATTGAATTCAATACTTGCTTAATCCTCAATTGACCAACGAGAAGTTCACTTGAATTGTTACTGATAATATCACCAAACAGCTTAAAGGAACAAGGGGTTTATTCTCTTTTACAATTTCTGGTTACAGGGGCTAGAGAAGTGGTTCAGGGATTAAGCCTCTGCTTTGCAGGCAGAAAGTCCTGAATTCGGATCCTAGATCCCACCTATAGACGCCGGGCGGAAGCGGGGGCAGCTTGCGTTTCCGGTCCTGGTAGGGCGGAGTCTGTCAATCCCGAGGCAGAGTAAACAAGGAGGAAGTAGAAGCGTCCATGGTGGTTCCTGAATTCGTCCGTGGTTCTGCATACACACATGCGCACACATGCATACACGCACAATTGAATAAATAATAAATTTTTTTAAATTTCTGGTTACAGTTTCTTACCCAGAATGGCGGAAGACTAACACCTGGCTACACCATATCCACAGTTGAGAGAGGTATGATACTTACTTGCCAGACCAGACCAGTGTGTTTGGCCAAGTAAACACAAGGATGCTTCCTTATTCAAACAGTTGCCCCCATTTTATTCACCTGCCTAGGGACTAGTCCTGCACAGCATTTTCTGGTCCTTCCCCATCTATTAAACAATTTCTTGCAGGTTTGGTCTGAGCTTAACTATCAATTCTCTACAAAAATATCCATAGCTTTAAACCCTCAACTATGAAGTTGACACCTGTATCTAACTGTGACATGAACTAATCACAGATTGTTTTGAATTTAAAATTGTATATTTAATATTGTTATTTTTTAATAATGTGGCATATGTGACTATAATGAATTTATTTTTTTTTATCCTTTACTTTTCTAACCTTCATCTCTCCTCACTTTCAAATCTCTCCTACTTTCAAGTCTTTTCACTTGTATGGCCCACTATGATTTTCTTCTTGTCTATCTTTGATGACATATGCCTGACATAATTCATGTTCCACCAAGCCTCTTATATCAATGAGTATGAAGAAAGCATGCTCCTTTCCCTTCTTTCTTTCCCATCCTGAGAGATGTGGAGATTCTTGAAATCTTTCTGATGTCATGGTGAGATGCTAATAAGACAATCTGTGTGCAATTCTTGTGTAACTATACTTATCTGTCATGGTATCTTGTTATCACAAGTTTGTTATATCTAGGGAATAAGACAGACTACCTCTTTTCCATGATGCTCCCTGAGCCTTGGAATGGGGGAGAGGTTGCACTTAACATGTCCTGTTTATGAACAAGCAATCCACAGATACTTATTTTTTACATTTTGTCAAGTAGTGCTTTTCAGTAATAAAAACCTGTTGTTAAAATAAAGCTTCTAGGGGCTGGAGAGATGGCTCAAGGGTTAGGCCTCTGCCTTGCAAGCAGAAGGTTCTGAGTTCAGATCCCAGATCCCACGTACAAATGCCGGGCAGAAATGGGAGGGGGGGAGGCTGCATTTCTGGTCCTGGTGGGCGGAACTTGTGAATCCTCTGCAGAGCAAAAGAGGAGATAGAAGCATTCCAGATGATTCCCGAATTCACCCTTGGTTCACACATACACACACAAACGCACACACAATTGAATAAATAAATAAAAATTCCAAAAAACAGTAAGTCTTCTAGGTTGAGTGCTGATTGTTCTTCTTTCTGTGGTATTTATAGCAGTTTTTGAATTGTCTTCATAGCTAAAAAGCTTGTTCTTCCTTTTTGATCTATTTCCTTCCCTTTCATAGTTTCTTTTTCTAGTTTACAGTGACAGGAATGTGTTCCATTCAAACAATTGGACCGAAAATTTCATAGAAAAGCTGTTGTCTCCTTGATACTTAGCCACTATTACATTGATGGCCACCTATTATCATGGTGATTGTTGTTATAAACTTGCAAATTGCTAAGTTGATAAAAAACTTTGACTTTCTCCCTACTAGTTTCTACAGTACTATCTGGAATTGTGTGCACTGTCCTGTGATCCATATGTGTTGCATCTTTAGTTATCTCACTGTCAGTTTTTGGAGGGCAGCCAAGAACAATGGCCAAAGCCTATACTGTTTTGTGTGTTGGATGGAGGGAAGCTCAGAGCTCAGGAGCCTCTCTCACCAACTTATCAGGAAGTAACATTCCTGTTACTTCTAGCATAATTGTAATTAATTATCACTGGGTTCTAGGTGGAGCAACCCAGGACCTTTTGTTTTGGTTTCGCCCTATCTTCCTCTTTCTCTGATTCTTACTCTTTATTAAAAAGAAATTTTTCCCACATATTAATAATATAGGAAGAGGAAGTTCCTATCTGGTTATAATCCACAATCAGGGTTTTTCTTTTAGTCCCTTAATTCCTCCTACATTCAATCCCCTAGGTATTTTCCCCATCATTCCCTTCCTCTTCCAGTCATGGTACACTTCATAGATGAGAATTGCAATTCCATCCATTTATTAGAAAATTCCACGATCATGGGGTTGGAGAGGTGGCTTAGGGTTAAGCCTGTTTTGCAGACTGAAGGTCCTGAGTTCAAACCCTAGACCTCACGTATAGACGTCAGGCGGAAGCGGGGGCGCCTGCGTTTCTGGTCCTGGTAGGGCGGAGCCTGTGAATCCCAAGGCAGAGTAAACAAGGAGGTGGAGGCAGTCTATGGTGGTTCCCTAATTCACCCGTGGTTCTACACACACAATTGAATAAAAAAAAAATAAAATTCCATGATCTTATCCTTCCAGATGGCTGAATAGTGTGTATACACCATACTTTCATTATTCATTCCTTTGTTGATGGGCATATTGGCTGATTACATTTTCTTGTTAATTGCAAGTAAAGCTACAATGAATATGAATGAGTAAATGAATATCTTTGTAATCAGATATATAGTCTTTCGTGAATATTCCTAGATTGGCATACCTATCATGTAGGATAGTTCCACTGTTCTGAGACATCTGTGCATTGATCTTCATATAGTTGTACTAGTTTACACTCCCACCAGCAATGAATGTGTTCCTTTTTCTTCTACATCTTCACCAGTGTTCTCTATTGTTTGTGGTCTTGATCTTAGGCCATTCTGCCTGAGGTAAAATGGTTTTCCTCAATCATTTTAATTTTTTATTTCTCTGATGACCAGCGAAATTTAGCATCTTTTAAGATAATTGTTTGACATTTGAATTTCTTTTGTAGGAAGTCCCTATTTAGTTTCAGCACTCATCTTTTAATTGGGGTGTTTGCTCTTTTGGTGTTTAGTTTTTTTCAGTTCTTTGTATACTCTAGAAATTAATCCTTAGATTCATAGCTAGCAAAGATTTTATCCTATTCTGTGAGTGGTCTTCTTGCACCCACATTCTTGCACAATTAATAGTTTCTTTAGAAAAACATGTTTTTTGATTTTTGAAGTTCTGTTTGTTGAATAGTGGTCTTAGTTCCAGGCATTTGGGGGACTAGTTAGAAAAATCTTTATCTGCCCTATCAACAAGACTCCCAACTCTCTTTTTCTACCACTTTCAGAGTTTTGGGTTTAACATTGGTCTTTCATGCATTTGGAATTGCTTTTCACGATTTTGTGTAGCAGTCAGTTTTCATTCTATAGAGGTCCATTTTTCCCAGCACCCATTTGTTTAAGAGGCTCTCTTTTCTCTACCTTTTTGGCACTTTTGTCAAAAATCAAGTGACTGTGTGTGAGATTATATCTGGGTTCTCCATTTTTACCTGTTGATCAATATATCTATTTTTGTGCAAGTACCATGCTGTTTTTATTACTGTTTTATTACTGGCTCTATGGTATAATTTTGAAATCTAGTATAGTGATATGGCCAGAAGTGTTTTTATTGCTCAAGATTCTTTTGTCTAATCAGGGTCTTTTGTCCTTTATGAATTTTGAGATTTTTTTCTCAGTTCTGTGAAAGATTATTTTGGGTTTGAATGCAATTTTATTGAATCTGTATATTGTCTTTTGTAAAATGATAATTTTCACAATATTAATCCTAACTGTCCATGAGCATGGAAAGTTTTGGACCTTCTAGTATCCTCTAATTTCTTTCAGCAGTATTTCATTGTTGCAGTTCACCTATATGGTTGCTGATAAATGACCATCACACAGCTTAAGGGAACAAGGGGTTTATTTCCTTACGATTATTGGTTACAGTTCTTAGTCCAGCTTGACAAGAGAGCATACACCAACACCAGGGCCAAGGGAATTGGCCCTACCATCACTGACTGCATAATGGCTGAGAGATGGACAATCCTTACTTGCCAGACCAGCATGTCTGGCCAAGTGAACAGAAGGATTCCCTCTTTCTCAACCAGCTCTCTGTGATTTATCCAGGGCCTAATTCCACCCACCATGAGCTCCTTCTTCCCCATCAGCTAGACAATCTCCTTCAAGTTTGCCCTGGGCTTAACGCAACCATCAACTCTCTACAACTGTGGCCAGAGCTCAAACCCTCAACAGTCAAGTTGGTACCTATGCTTAACTATGACATTCATAGCATTTGTTTGAATAACATTCTTTCCCTAATTTCTTTCTCAATTTTTTTGTTTCTGGTATATAAAAAAGCCTACTGATTTTTATATGTTGATTATGTAGCTTGCCACTTTACTGAAAGTGTTCATTAATTCAAATAGTTTCTTGTCTGAATCCTATGGATCTCTCAAGCATAGAATCACATCATCTGCAAATAGGGATGCTGTAACTCCTTTCCTTTTGTTTCCCTTTTGTCTCCTTTTGCCTTATTGCTCTATCTAGGACGTCAAACACAATATTGAACAAGAACAATGACAATGACCACCCTGGTCATGCTCCTGATCTAAGTTGAAATGCTTTAAGTTTTTCTTCATTTTGAATGATGTTTGTCTTAGGCTGGTCACACTTAGCCTTTGTTATGTTGAGATATGTCCCCTCCATTCCTCTTCTCTCCAAAGCTTTTGCCATGAGAGATGTTAAATTTTTTCAAAGGTCTTTTCTGCATCTATTGAGAGGATTATGTGATTTTTGTTTTGAGTCTGTTCATATGAAGCATTTATTGATTCACATATGCTAAAGCATCCTTTCATTCTTGGAATGAACCCAGCATGATAATGATGTTTATTTTGGATTTATAAATATTTTATTTGGGATTTTTGCATTTATGCATTGTATTCATAGTGATTAGTAATATTTGATGTGTCTTTGGTTTTGGAAGCAGAGTAATACTGGTTTTGTGCAAAGAATTTGGTAATGCTTTCTGTATTTTATGGAATAATTTGAGGAGCAGCAGTGTTCTATGAAAGTCTAGTACAATTCTGCATTGAATCCATCCAATTCTGGCCTTTTTTTAGTTGGGAGACTTGTAATCGCTGTTTTGTTTTGTTTTGTTTTGTTTTAGTCAATTGTGCAGGTGTGTGTGTGTGTGTGTGTGTGTGTGTATTGAACCACAGATGAATTCGGGAGCCATCATAGACCATCTCACCTCCTCCTTGTTTATTCTGCCCCAGAATTCACAGACTCCGCCCTACCAGGAGCAAAAGCAGGCCGCCCCTGCTTCTGCCCAGCGTCTATAGTGGGGTCTAGAATCTGAACTCAGGACCTTCCACCTGCAAGGCAGAGGCTTAACTCCTGAGCCACTTCTCCAGCCCCGTAATCACTGTTTTAATTTCATCATTTGCTGTTAGTCTGTTTAAAGTATCTATTTCATCTTGAATCAATTTTTTTAATTTTTTTATTATTTATTCAATTGTGCATGTATGCGTGTGTGCGTGTATGAATGTGTGTGTATGTATGTATGTGTGTGTATGTATGTATGTGTGTGTATGTATGTATGTGTGTGTAGAACCATGGACGAATTCGGAAACCACCATGGACCGCCTCCACCTCCCCCTTATTTACTCTGCCGGGGGATTCACAGGCTCCGCCCTACCAGGATCAGAAACGCAGGCCGCCCCTGCTTCCGCCTAGCGTTTATACGTGGGGTCTAGGATCCGAACTCAGGACCTTACGCCTAGCAAGACAGAGGCTTAACCCCTGAGCCACCTCTCCAGCCCCTTGAATCAATTTTGATAAGTCATGTGCTTAAGAATTCTTTTAGCTTAGATATTTTTCCTTTTCTTCAAGCTTGTGTATCTTTTCTAGCATCTTTTGTAGGCCTGGTTTGTTGTTCATGTAAATCTTTAGCCTTCCTCATGGTGGAAAATTTTTCTTTAACCTTCAATCATGACTGAGAGTTTAGATGGGCATATTGGTCCAGGTTGGTATTTGTGCTCATTCATGACTTGAAGTGTATCTTTACAAGTTCTTCTGGCTTTTACTGTTTCAATTGAAAAATCAGCTGATGATATATCAAGCCCCCCCCCCGGCCAAAGTCTAGCATGGATCATAGGGAAGAAAGCTCCAGGCAGTAGGATCCTTAGAGGCAAGGGATTATGCAGTCATAATAAAATTCCCATATTAACAGGCAGCCCAAGAAGGGACTTCAGGCTATGTCACTGAGTCTTGAACCCTCACTAGGGTGGAGAACTCAGAGTGAGGTTTGTTATTCACATAAAAGGAAGGGGGAGGAATCAAGAGAGGGGGACGAGGGGAGGAGGGTGAAAGGAAGGGGTAAGGGGGGAAGAGTGCAGTGGGGGACGATTGGGAAGGGGAGGAGGAAAGGAGGTACTTCTTGAACTTGTATGATTAGGAAAAAATGTGGGAGAAAAAGTTTTTTAAATCAGTTGTTATTTTAATAGGCTAACCTTTAAACATGATTTGGAATTTTCATCATGACGCTCTCAGCATATTGTCTTTGTCACATATTTGTGTTGTTTTGACTATATGTCATGGCAAGTTTCTTGGATTGTTATTGCTACGGTTTACATAAGTGTTCAAGGTCTCAGTCTAGATCTTCCTGTTATTTCATGAATATGGTGATATGCTATCAAAAAGAACCCTACTTTGGTTCTGAGGGTATCAAGATTGTTAGATCAGCTTTATTTTATGAAATAAGGTGTGTTTAGTAGTCATGGGTTAGAGCTTAGAGTACTATGGCAATAATTAGTTCCTTCCATGTTTATTAATGCCCTCAGGGGTAGGTGTGTGGGGTTTTGGATGTGCTGAGCCAAGGGGTCTAAAGAAATGAGTGTCAACTGAGATGAGAAGGAAAGTTAAAAGGGTTACTTATCTTAGGGTTGAATGTGTACATTCCCTTCTGTTCAATGGTAGAATCATTTTTTTTTCCCAATGATAGGACCTGTAGTGTCCTCAGTAACAAGATTTTGGTATTCACCCATCCCCATGAGAAAGGAAATTCATCTGTCAAAGTCTGCTAGTGTTCTGAAGCCTAGGAAAGTGGCCAAGGACAAGCCCAGAGCTCTATGTCTCACATACAAGCCCAATATAAAAGGCCCTTTTTCAGCTCTAGTGCTGATATTATTTGTTCCCTTTAGCCTCTTTGATGTGTTTTTTCCTTCTCTTCTATCTTGTGCATTTCCTGCAGTATGCTCTGTAGCCATATAGTCTTTGTAGACTGCCTCTGTCACAGAATTTTTCTTTTCAAATTCCTTGTGACTGATGGTTTTGTTAGATGTATTAGTTTGGGTTGGCTTTTTTGTGTTCATTTATAACTTTGTTTCTCCAACTTCTTATGACTTTTTTCATTGATAAGTCAGTTATTTTGATGTTTGCCTTATCAGAAGGACTTCATCCTTCTGTGTTGCAGCTGTTAAGATCTTGTCTTCAATGCATATTTGGTGTATGGTCTATCATGTACCATGGGCCATTTCTTTCTGTCCTGGACATTTGTTGTTCTTTATGCCTTTTGAATCAGGATAGGCATCCCTTTTTTTAGGTCAAGGAAATTTTCTTCTGTTATCTCTTTATTTATGCATGATGGATCTTCCTCTTGTGTCTTGGTTTCTGGGGTACCCATGATATATATGTTGGGATTTCTGATGGTGTCCCAAAGTTCCTGTATGTTCCATTCAAGTGTAATTTTCATTTTATCCATTTTTCTGATTGACTTATCAACTTCTTCTATCTTGCCTTTCAGTTCTGAGAAACTGTCATCCATGTGATCAATCCATTTGTGAGACTATTGAATTTCTTATTTCACTGTTTAGTTAAGTTTCATTGGTTTTTCAGTCTGGGCCTTTTCAATGTTTCCATATCACTTTTTTTGAATATCTCTTTGAGTTTTCTTCACCATATCTAGATCTGTTTTGTTTGTTTGCATATCACTTTGAGTTTTCTGCAGTGTATCTAGATCTGTTTTTAGGTCCTCTACTGTCATTGTAATTGTCTTGTCTTAGCCCTATGTTTCACATAGGCCCAATATAAAAGGCCCTTTTTCAACTCTGGTGCTGATATTATTTATTCCCTTTAGCCTCTTTGATGTGTTTTTCCTTCTCTTCTATCTTGTGCATTTCCTGCAATATGTTCTATACCCATACAGTCTTTGACTGTTTCTGTCACAGAATATTTTTTTTCAACTTCTTTGTGACTGATGGTTTTGTTTTTTTGTTTTTTGTTTTTGTTTTTATTATTAATACATTTTTATTATTATTTCAGCTCATACAAACTTATTATGTACACCAGTTCCCTCCCTCCCTCCTCCTCCCCCCATAACCCCTGCTTCCCCTCCCCACTCCTCTCCCTCCCCATCCCCCAGTGCCTCCCGCCCCAGTTCCCAGAGAGTCCTTTCTTGTGCATGTCTGATTTTCCTCTGGGCCCTCCTCTCCCATGATGTACAAGGACCCAGTGGCCTTTCCCGAACCCTTTCCCGTGTTCCCCTTAGGTATAGGAGCACTGCTGTGGCTGCCAATCCTTTGCCTCCAAGGATCTTGGTGCCTTTAGCAGATGCTAGACTTTGTGAGGTCAACAGTGTGTTGGACAATGCACAGGGAATGCAAAGTCCAATTATGATTGCTTCAGCCCTAACTAGTATGGAGTATCTTACATATCACTACTCCTCCCATCCTTTTGCTCTTACACTCTTACCGCTCCCTCTTCCGCAAATTTCCCTGAGCTTCAAGATGGGGAGAGATTAAGCTGGCCTAGTTCTAGATGGTTGATATAGAGTCTCTGAAGTTCTGGATTGTGGTTTGTTGATTATCTTTTGCAGTTTTGCTGCTCCTGCAATGCCCTTCACTCCATCCTGGTGGGCATTGTATGTTATTCCCTGGCCAGAGACAAAAAGCTGTTAAACTAGAGTCTTGTGATAAAAGCACATTCAAAGGTAGATGAATAAAAGTGGGAAACCACAGTGAGGGAGGGGTCTATCACCCATTTGCAAAATGGTTACTTTTTATCTGCCAGACTATATGCCCTCCTCTTCTGGTGAGATCACTCCCCTTCAGTAGTAAATGATCAGGAACAAAAGTCTGTGAACTTAATCAGATGTCTCATTACTTATTTGGGGCCTTGATGGAGGCCTATTTTCCCTGCTGTAACATGGTCCCTTTTCTCCTTGTTTCTGGTGTGGCCCTCCTACCCCATCCCTCCTGTTCATAATCCTTGCAATTACTGTCTCTAGGTGGGCTGGGTGGGTTTGGTACTACGAGCCACCTATTGGGAGTACATACGGCGCTTAATTTTCTGTGTCTGGGATACTTCACTTAATATAATTGTTTCTAATGACATCCATTTCCCAGAAAATTCCAGTAATTCATCATTTTTGATGGCTGAGTAGTACTCCATTGTATAGATGTACCACCGTTTCCTTATCCACTCATCAACTGTTGGATATTTAGGTTGATTCCATGACTTTGCTATTGTAAACAGTGCTGCTATGAACATGGTCGAGCTTGTGCTATTGAGGTGAACCTCTGCTGCATGGGGGGTTATTCCCAAAAGTGGAATAGCAGGGTCATATGGCCTTTCAATCTTTAATTTCTTTAAGAATCTCCAGACGGCTCGCCAGAGTGGCTGTATGAGCCTGCATTCCCACCAGAAATGTAGCAGAGTTCCCCTCTCTCCACATCCTCTCCAGCATTTGTCGTTGTTTGTATTGTGGATTTTTGCCATCCTGACCGTGGTGAGATGATATCTCAGGGAAGTTTTGATTTGCATTTCCCTGATGGTGAAGGAAGTGGAGCATTTTTTAAGATATTTGTTAGACATTTTAATTTCATACCTGGTAAAGTTTCTTTTAAGTTCCAGGGGCCATTTTTTAATTGGGCCAGTGTTTTCCTTGGAGTTTAGTTTTCTAAGTTCTTTGTGCACTCTGGACAGTAGACTCTGTCAGATATGTGGTTAGTGAAGATTTTCTCCCATTCTGTGGGTTGCCTTTGAGCTCGTGTTACAATCTCTTTATCTGAACAGAAGCTCTTTAATTTCACAAGATCCCAACTGTTGAGAATTGGTAGCAGTGACTGTGCCATTGGTGTCTGTTTAGGAAGTGTTGGCCTAGCCCAATCAGCTCGAGGGAGTTCCCTATCCTTTCAACAATGGTTTTTATAGTCTCTGGCCTGATATCAAGGTCCTTGATCCATTTGGAATTAAGTCTTGTACATGGTGACAAGTACGGGTCCAGCTTTAATCTTCTGCATGTGGAGATCCAGTTTTGCCAGCACCATTTGTTGAAGATGCTGTTCTTTTTCCATTGGATTCGTTGGGCCCCTTTGTCAAAGACCAAATGGCTGTAACTTTGAGGCAGAGGCTTAACCCCTGAGCCAACTCTCCGACCCCAGGATATCTAATATTAAAACAACAAAAAAACCATCAAAAAAGATAAAAAAGGTATAATAAAAAAAAGTATGGTACTTAAATGTATAAAAGGTTTTTAAATAAGGTTTATAAAATGTTGGGTTTATAAACAGATTAAGAACTAGAGATGGAAAAAAAAGGTTATACATTGTGCTTCTTTTCTGCTATAGAGACATTGAGCCTCGGGGTTAGAGATTAAGATTAAACTTCACTTTTAAATGTATTTTATGTTCTGTTTTGATTAAGCAGGAATTTGGTTACTCATAAAATCCCAACTTCTCAAGGGCAGCAGGAAGCTTATTCTGGGGTCATGTAAAAACTAGAGAGGTCTGAGAAGGTTGGTTAGAGTTGGAAATTGTTTACAGGATTACTATAGGACCTTTGGCCCTGAAAAGGTTCCGGTCCAAACCTTCGCGTATTAAAATCTTATTGATATTATACAGGTTTATACTAGATCTCCTGATATTCAAAAGGTTATTTTAGAGGGGAAAAAGTTTTACAACGTTGCTCCATGCCCCCTTCGGCTTGCGAGTCAATTGCTGTTGATATGCCTGCTCCTCCTTCAGATCCCCTCCCTCGGACAATTCCCTCCACTTAGAGTCCCCCCAGCCATCTCTACCCCTCATTAGACATTCCAGAGATCCTTAACCCAGTCACTGTGATAATGACCTACCCCTGATGAGAAACTTTCTCAGACAATGAGGCTACTAACTGTAAAACCCCAACTGCCATCCTTAAAAAACCTTCCATTCTTACCCACCCCCCTATGCTTCAGCTCCTCTCTTTTGCACCCCTGTTCTTCCTTCAGACAACTCCTTAGATCTTATCACTCAAGCCAAAGCTGAGCTCCTCAGCAAAGCCTCCTAAACAACTCCTCCAACAAAGGTGAACATCTCACTCTGATAAAAGCTTCGTGCCCTAGATTTAGAATTAATTCAAACTTCTCAGTCTCCCCCTATAAGTTCAAACCCTAAGAAATGCCAGATAGCCTCTAAAAGCCTTCAACTTTTCCCAGTCACCTGGAGCAAAGCTTCCACAAATCCCAGAACCTTCCTCTTTCCAAGGGGAAGAAATCACTGAGACTGGGGATGAATCTGATATCAGAGAGATGGAGAAAGTCCCTCGGAGGAATCAGACTCTGAGGACACCCCACAGGTGGTCCAGAATCAACAATACCGCCCGCTAAGTTTAAAACATTTAAAAGACTTGAAAGCGGCAATTTCAATTAAGGCCCTACAGCGCCATTTACGGTAGCTTTACTGGAAAACCTGAGTGAGCGCTGACTTGTCCAATGACTGGCATCATCTGGCCCATGCCTGTCTAGCTGGAGGTGATTTTGTTCTTTGGAGAACTGAGTTTGCAGAAAATTGCGAGAGATTGCCCAGCCTAATCTCAAATGCCTAGACTAAAAACTGGACCAGAGATAGACTTATGGGGCCCTCCATATGAAACTAACGAAATTCAAACACGTTTCCCTCCTGGCCTCCTGTCTCCGATTCAAAATGCAGGTCTCAAGGCATGGAAACGGCTTCCCCCTAAAGAGACCGCTACCACCTCCTTGGCTAAACTCATCGGGACCGCTAAGCCTTTAGTAATTTCATCAGCCGCCTCACCGACGTGGTGAGCGGCTATTCGGTGGGGGCGAAAGCAAGAGTGCTTTTGTAAAACCTTAGCATTTGGAATGCCAATCCTGCTTGTCAGGATGCTATCCACCCTCACCGGTCCTGTGACATCTCTGACTATATAAAACTGTGTTCAGGCATTGGCTCGGCTCATGCTATGGGCACGGCATAGGAGTTGCCTTAAAAGATTTTACCAAAGACAAAAATTGCTTTAATTGTAAAACACTGGCCATTTCTTCAAAAACTGTAAGGCGCCTAAGTCCTCCCGCCCACCACCTACAACACTTTGCCCTCAGTACAAAAGAGGGGCTCTGATTGCAGCTCAAAAGCTGATGTCCAGGGAAACCCATTGCCACTAAAAAACTTCCACAAGGGCCAGCCCTGGCCCCAGCTCGAACAACCCCGGGCTATTAGGTTTGTCCCTCAAACCAAACATCCCAGCCAATAAAATTTTCACTTTCCACAGAAACACTCAAACAACACAGGATTGGACCTCAGTCCCTCCACCGACTCAATATTAACCCCTGATATGGGAGTTCAAGTCCTACTCACGGGCATATATGGCCCTTACCCATTCTACCCTAAAAGCCCTCCATGTTTATCCAGGTTATATGATTCTATTATCAGGTTAATAAAAAATCCTTGCCTACTCTAACAAAGGACCCCTTAAATAATGGCTCAAACAAAAATTGCCCATTAATCTTGCTTCCCTTATCAATAAAGACTCCAAAAAATTTATTCCCAAACGTCATAATGATCAAGGTCTTAGCTCTCCTGATGTCTATTAGATATGACAAATAACCGATAATAAACCCTTCTTAATTAAGTTAGTAGCAAACCTTTTGAGGGCCTCATAGATCAGGGGCTGATGCACAGTTCTCACTCAAAAAAACTGGCCTCCTAACTGGCCCTTGAACACATCTTACCCACCTACCGGCATAGGACCGACTCTAATCCTCAACAAAGTTCAAAGTTTTTATTTGGTCAGATGAAGAGGGAAACAATGACTGTACAGCCATATGTGGTCCCTGGCCTCCCAGTCAACCTCTGGGGTCGTGATATTCTTGGACAGTTAAATGTCATCATGTGTGAGCCCAATGAGTAATTACCTGACAAATGCTCTCACAAGGATTCTTCCTGGACGGGCCTTGGAAAAAACGGCCAAGGCAACCCTTACCCGTTTCTCTTCTATAAAGCTGACACTTTGGGTTTAGGATATGAAAATTTTTCATAAGGGCCCTTGCTCCTCCTGCACTCCAGGCAGATAAAATTACATGGAAATCAGATTTGCCTGTCTGGATTGACCAATGGGCCCTCCCCTCCCATAAATTACAGGCGGCATTTGGGTTGGTGGCGAAACAGTTAGCGCTGGACATATTGAGCCCTCACCTCTCCATGGAACACCCCATATTTGTCATCCAAAAAGAACATCAGGGAAATGGGGGCTACTCCAAGATCCCGACCATTAATAAAACAATGGTACCATGGGTGCTCACACACCGGCCTCCCATCCCCAGTTGCTACACCTAAAGGTTTTCACAAAATAGTTATTGATCTAAAAGATTGTTTTTCTTCCATTCCATTACACCCTGATGATTGTACCCTTTGCCTTTACCCTTCCCCTCACTAATTGTACCGGGCCCTCCCTCGCTTCCAATGGCGAGTCCTGCCCCAAGGCATGGCAAACAATCCCACCCTCTGCCAAAAATATGTCGCCCAGGCTATTGATCCTTTTAGATTGTCCCATCCCGACCACTACATTATTCACTATATGGATGACATTCTGCTGGCAGGTCCTTCTGAGTCCACCCTGGCCGACCTCTCAGAAAAATTCGTCAGGGCCCTTAAGATCTTGGCCTTCAATCTCCCTGGATAAAATACAAACTCCACATCCCTTTTATTTCTAGGGTTGAATTATTTCCCCATAAAGTTATTTCTCAAAGCTTCAATTAAGAAAGACAAATTACTAACCCTTAATGATTTTCAACGACTGTTGGGTGATTTACTGGCTAGACCCTATTTAAAATTATACACGGGGAATTAAACCACTTTTTGATATATTAAAGGAGACTTCTGACCTCTCTCCCCAGACGTCTCACCCTGAAGCCATCAGGCTCTCTCCTTGGTGGAACCAAGCTATTAATGACCAATTTTCTTCCTACTATAACCCCTCCTTCCCTTTATACTTTCTTATACTATCTACACCCTTTTTGCCTCGGGATTATTCTGGCAAACCGTCCCCTGGACTGGGTCCACCTTTCAGCTTCACCCTCTTGGGTTCTGACAACCTATCCACTTAGTGTCCCAATATTAAAATCGGTGAAACATTCCATAAAACTGTTTGGCAAAGGCCTGACCATTTAATTGTTCCCTTATACCCACATCAGATCCAATGGCTGCCCAACACGATTCAGAATGGCCATAAGCTGTGTTTCCTTTCAGGGAAACATTGATAATCATTTACCAGCCCCTCGCCTGGTACAGTTCCTTCAAAAAATCCTTTCATTTTTCCTAAACTTGCACATGCCTCCCCCTCCCTGATGCCGCCCTGGTTTTCACTGATGGGTCTTCAAACAGAATGGCTGCCTACTCCATAATGGAGTTAGTATCAATCCCCCACCACCCACTCCTCCGCTCAAAATTGTTGAACTTACTGCTATTTTTCAGGTTTTCACCACTCTTTCACAACACCCTTTCAACTTGTATACTGATAGTTCATATATTGCTCAATCTATACCCCTACTGGAGACTGTTCCCTTCATTCGTCCCTCACCACGCTTCCCCCCTTTTTTTCGTTATTAACTCATTCCAAACGCACTACGAGAGGCTTAACTTCTCTGCCTTACTGCTGATAAAGCCTCATGGTGGAAATGTTATTAACCATCTTCTCTTAGATTACTTCAGATATGGTCCTGTCCGCCGCTCTTCACACACGGTTCGTCGACAGTCATCAACAGCATCACCCTACATGTGGCCTCTGAGACCTTGTCTAGCTACCGTGTATCATCTTGGGCCTTTAAGAGGGGTTTTTGAGCCCAGGTGGCCGCTCCAAAGACGGCAATTCCTCGGCTCTTGACCAATCTAAGACAGGGACTCTGAGGATGACAGAGCCACCCCATGATGGGTGCTAGGGGCGATGAGGTGTGAACCTAGACAGGAACGGCCACAAAAATGGCTCTGGGACACACAACATTCCTCCCAAGCCTGCCTCGGCCCATAGCTGTTTAGCTGCCCCCCACCTTTACTATATAGAAAAGGGGGATATGTAAGAGACCAGAGTCACTAAAAGGCCAAAGGAACTCATAAAAACTTGTTTGACATATGCCCTGGGACCCGTGTACCAGGACATTCCAGAAAATCATAAAAATGTCCCAGGTCCGGATGACAGATATCGCAACTGCCAGATGTCACGACTGCCAGATGCCTCAACCGATGCTTATCTCTACTCCCTTGCCCCTCTTCCCCCTCCAGCCTGAGCATATAAGCTGCACCAAAACTGAATAAAGGACCTTGACAACATTTGCTTGGTCTCCCTCTTTCTTTCTTGCCCATCGTTCCCTGCAGGCTCGATCCTCCTCAGACCCACGAATAAACTGGTCTGCTGGACAGGACAATTTTTAGATATTTGTTTAGACATTTTAATTTCATCCCTGGTAAAATTTCTTTAGTTCCAGGGCCCATTTTTTAACTGGGCCATTGGTTTCCTTGGTGTTTAGTTTTCTAAGTTCTTTATGCACTCTGGACAGTAGTGTTGGAACCGAAGTTCCGACAGGCTGTGGGACATATATAGAAGGAACTAGGAGACCCAGGAGTCGATGCAAAAGCAAGAGGTTTATTGACAACGTGCATTGGAAGCACTCTGCTTCGTAAACAGAGCACGCCGGGCGTTTTTTCTAAGCTTTTTTATAGGGGAAGTTTGGCGGGTGTATGTGCAAGCTCTACTTAGATCTACTCCGGGGTCATGTGGTCACATATTACAAGATCGTTAAGTTGAGGTTAACGAAAGGTCAGTATGTAAACGGGACACAGATGTGTAATTAAACTGGCCGGGGTTAACTGAAGGGTCAGCAAGTAAACAGGATGCAGGTGTGGCGCCATCTGTCTCTGGCGCCATACAAGGTTCGGTAAAGTTCACATCACAGTTTATCGTTACAGTTGTCACAATCCTTTCAATATGGTCGGCACATTCTACATCAGACATTTTCACATATTTCGTCACAATTACATCAGCACATTTTCACTATATTCATCACAATCCACAAGTAGAGCTCTATCAGATATATGGTTGGTGAAGATTTTCTCCCATTCTGTGAGTTGCCTTTGAGCTAGTGTTACAATCTCTTTATCTGAACAGAAGCTCCTTAATTTCACAAATCCCAACTGCTGAGAGTTGGTAGCAGTGACTGTGCCCTTGGATGTCTGTTTAGGAATGTTGGCCTAGCCCAATCAGCTCGGGGTTCCTAGCCTTTCAAATTGGTTTTATAGTCTCTGGCCTTATATCAAGGTCCTTGATCCATTTGGAACTAAGTCTGTACATGGTGACAAGTACGGGTCCAGCTTTAATCTTCTGCATGTGGAGATCCAGTTTTGCCAGCACCCTTTGTTGAAGATGCTGTTCTTTTTCCATTGGATTCTTGGGCCCCTTTGTCAAAGACCAATGGCTGTAACTTTGTGGGCTTATATCTGGTCTTCAATCCTTATCCATTGATCTGTGTGTTCTATTTAGGAGCCAGTACCAGGCTGTTTTTATAACTATGGATTTGTAGTATAGCTTAGGTTTGTTGGTAATACCTCCAGTGGTTTTTTACTCAGGATTGCTTTGCTATCCTGGGTCTTTTGTGGCCTCCATATGAAATTTGAGATTGTTTGGTCAACTTCTTTGAGAATTGCTTCAGGATTTTAATTGGTTAGCATTGAATTGTATATTGCCTTTGGTGGATGGTCATTTTACGACGTTGATTCTGCCAATCCAGGAAATGGATTGTGCACGTGCCCCTTCTGGTGTCTTCTGCAATTTCTTTTGGGTTTTAAAGTTTTCATTGTAAAGTCTTTTACCTCCTTAGTTAGGTTTATACTAAGGTATTTAATTTTTTTAGGCTATAGTAAATGGGATTGTTTCTCTCAGTTTTTTTTTTCTTCATTCTGGGCATATAGGAAGGCCTCTGATTTTTGCACATTTATTTTGTTATCCTGCCACCCTGCTGAACTTCTCATTGTTCCAGGAGCTTCCTGGTGGGTTTATGGGATCACTCAAGTATAAGATCATGTCATCTGCAAATGGGTAGTTGACTTCTTCTTTGCCGATTTGAATCACTCTTATGTCCCTTTCTTGTCTTATGGCTTTGGCTAGGACTTCAAGTACAATATTGAATAGAAGTGGTGAGAGTGGACAGCCTTGTCTAGTTCCTGATCGAAGTGGGAATGCTTCCAATTGTTCCCCAGAGATATTCCTTGCTGTGGGCTTGTTGGTTAACAGCTTTTATTATATGATTAAGGTTCCTTCCATTTGTACTGTCTCTAGAGTTTGATCAAAAAGGCTGTTGTACCTTGTCAAAGCTTTTTCTTTTTTGTTTTATTTAGCTACTGCTGTATGGGGGGTTATTCCCAAAAGTGGGATAGCAGGGTCATATGGCATTTCAATCTTTAATTTCTTTAAGAATCTCCAGATGGCTCGCCAGACTGGCTGTATGAGCCTGCATTCCACCAACAATGTAGGAGAGTTCCCCTCTCTCCACATCCTCTCCAGCATTTGTCGTGTTTGTATTGTGGATTTTTGCCATCCTGACCGGGGTGAGATGATATCTCAGGGAAGTTTTGATTTGCATTTCCCTGATGGCGAAGGAAGTGGAGCATTTTTTAAGATAATTGTTAGACATTTTAATTTCATCCCTGGTAAAGTTCTTTGAAATTCCAGGGCCCATTTTTTAATTGGGCCAGTTGTTTTCCTTGGAGTTTAGTTTTCTAAGTTCTTTGTGCACTCTGGACAGTAGAGCTCTGTCAGATATGTGGTTAGTGAAGATTTTCTCCCATTCTGTGGGTTGCCTTTGAGCTCGTGTGACAATCTCTTTATCTGAACAGAAGCTCTTTAATTTCACAAGATCCCAACTGTTGAGAGTTGGTAACAGTGACTGTGCCATTGGATGTCTGTTTAGGAAGTGTTGGCCTAGCCCAATCAGCTCGAGGGAGAAACAATTTTTTGTAAGAGACCAGAGTCACTAAAAGGAACTCATAAAACTTGTTTGACATATGCCCCCGGGACCCAGTGTACCAGGACATTCCAGAAAAGCCATAAAAACGTCCCGGCTCCGCAGGACAGATATCACAACTGCCAGATGTCGACCGCCAGATGTCTCAACCGATGCTTATCTCTACTCCCTGGTCCCTCTTCCTCCTTCAGCCTGAGCATATAAGCTGCACCCAAACCCTGAATAAACGAGACCTTGACAACCATTTGCTTGGTCTCCCTCTTTCTTTCTCGCCCATCATTCCCTGCAGGCTCGATCCTCCTTGGACCCACAAATAACTGGTCCTGCTGGACGGGACAAGTGATGCCCAAACGTGGGGCTCAAGGCATGGACCCCGAGTCGGACGGAGACCCTCGGCCGCCGCGGACCAGATATCCATAGAGGAGATCGCCCTTGCCGCTCACAAGGGAAAGCCGTCTCCGGTAAGTGATTTGTCTTCGTCTCATTCTCTCAACGATGGGCCAAACTGTTTCTAAGGAGGCTGTCTTTATTAAGGACATTAAGTCCTCTCTCAGAGAAAGGGGAGTTCGAGTTAAACAAAAAGATTTAGTAGAATTTTTTTCTTTCATTTCTGAAGCTTGTCCCTGGATTGTTATTATGGGTCTGGAGATTCACCCCGGACTTGGACTAAAGTAGGTCATGATTTAAACCGGCTCCTTCTGGAACAAGGGCCTGAGGCAGTTCCCATTCAAACTTTTAGTTACTGGAACTTAATCAATGATATAATTCAGGAATTTAATGGCGGCGCACAGCGGTGGCGCCGGCTGTAGTGCACATGCGCAAAACAAAATGTTTGGGGGTGAAGCGGTCTGCTCGTCCCAGCGTGGAAAAAAGTTTGTGGGCAAAGTTGCTGGATTTGAAGCCTGGGGAGAGATCTCGGCGTGTGGAAAAATGGCTGCCGGGAGAGAAAATACCTCATGGTTCGCTTCATAGAGGAAAAGGAGGATGGAAACGGTTAAAAAAACAAAACAAAACAAAAAAAACCGCTTCCTATGCATCTTCACAAAAACCTGTCCCGGGGCAGGCTAGAGTGGGGAGCTCAGGGGGGCTGACATACAAAGTTACTTTTAAAAGTTTCTAACTTGTTTGGCTATTTGAATTTCCTATGAATAAGTGCATTTTATGTTTCATAACAAAAACAAAAGTGGCCACTTTGGGTTATTGCGCGCTTGTAATCACATTTTTGGTTTTGACTTTATTCATTATTTGGCATGCCCAATTTAAATGCACGTGCATACTTAAAAATTACCATCAAAAGGCCTGAGTACGTACTGATTAAAATATCTTTTTATGAAGCTTCACAAAGAAATAATGTGTTTTTACCTAGGAAAGTTTGTTTTCACATGTGTAATGTTAACGTATTTAACAGCCAAAAATTAAAACTGGTTTCTGAGAAATTATGAGCTCCCTTCCTTGGGAAAAAATCTGGTTCCTAATTCCAAGTATACTCCTATGTTCTGTTATAATCTTACAAATTTAATTCAAGTACAGTGATTTTTGAGACAGGGTCTACTGTTAATGCCTATATATATTAAAGAACTTTTCTTACAGGATATGTAATTTTTTTTAATTTTTTTTATTTATTCAATTGTGCGTGTATGCATGTGTGCGCGTGTGTGTATGTATGTGTGGGTATGTATGTATGTGTGTGTAGAACCACGGACGAATTCGAGAACCACCATGGACGTTTCTACCTCCTCCTTGTGTACTCTGTCCCGGGATTCACAGGCTCCGCCCTACCAGGACCAGAAGCGCAGGCCGCCCCCGCTTCTGCCTGGCGTCTATACGTGGGGTCTAGGATCCGAACTCAGGACCTTCCGCCTGCAAGGCAGAGGCTTAACCCCTGAGCCACCTCTCCAGCCCCAGGATATCTAATATTAAAACAACAAAAAACCATCAAAAAAGATAAAAAAGGTATAAATAAAAAAGGTATGGTACTTAAATGTATAAAAGGTTTTTAAATAAGGTTTATAAAATGTTGGGTTTATAAACAGATTAAGAACTAGAGATGGAAAAAAAAAGGTTATACATTGTGCTTCTTTTCTGCTATAGAGGACATTGAGCCTCGGGGGTTAGAGATTAAGATTAAACTTCACGTATTTAAATGTATTTTAATTGTCTGTTTTGATTAAGCAGGAATTTGGTTACTCATAAAATCCCAACTTCTCAAGGGCAGCAGGAAGCTTATTCTGGGGTCATGAGTAAAAACTAGAGAGGTCTGAGAAGGTTGGCTTAGAGTTGGAAATTGTTTACAGGATTACTATAGGACCTTTGGCCCTGAAAAGGTTCCGGTCCAAACCTTCGCGTATTAAAATCTTATTAATGATATTATACAGGTTTATACTAGATCTCCTGATATTCAAAAGGTTATTTTAGAGGGAGAAAAAGTTTTACAACGTTGCTCCATGCCCCCTTCGGCTTGCGAGTCAATTGCTGTTGATATGCCCGCTCCTCCTTCAGATCCCCCTCCCTCGGACAATTCCCCTCACTTAGAGTCCCCTCCCAGCCATCTCTACCCCTCATTAGACATTCCAGAGATCCTTAACCCAGTCACTGATGATAATGACCTACCCCCTGATGAGAAAACTTTCTCAGACAATGAGGCTACTAACTGTAAAACCCCCAACTGCCATCCTTAAAAAACCTTCCATTCTTACCCACCCCCCTATGCTTCAGCTCCTCTCTTTTGCGCCCCTGTTCTTCCTTCAGACAACTCCTTAGATCTTATCACTCAAGCCAAAGCTGAGCTCTCTCAGCAATCAGCCTCCTTAAAACAACTCCTCCAACAAAAGAGTGAACATCTCACTCTGATAAAAGAGCTTCGTGCCCTAGATTTAGAATTAATTCAAACTTCTCAGTCTCCCCCTATAAGTTCAAACCCTAAGAAATGCCAGATAGCCTCTAAAAGCCTTCAACTTTTCCCAGTCACCTGGAGCAAAGCTTCCACAAATTCCCAAGAACCTTCCTCTTTCCAAGGGGAAGAAATCACTGAGACTGGGGATGAATCTGATAATCAGAGAGATGGAGAAAGTCCCTCGGAGGAATCAGACTCTGAGGACACCCCACAGGTGGTCCAGAATCAACAATACCGCCGCCTAAGTTTAAAACATTTAAAAGACTTGAAAGCGGCAATTTCTAATTAAGGCCCTACAGCGCCATTTACGGTAGCTTTACTGGAAAACCTGAGTGAGCGCTGACTTGTCCCAAATGACTGGCATCATCTGGCCCATGCCTGTCTAGCTGGAGGTGATTTTGTTCTTTGGAGAACTGAGTTTGCAGAAAATTGCAGAGAGATTGCCCAGCATAATTCTCAAACGCCTACGACTAAAAACTGGACCAGAGATAGACTTATGGGGCGCCCTCCATATGAAACTAACGAAATTCAAACACGTTTCCCTCCTGGCCTCCTGTCTCAGATTCAAAATGCAGGTCTCAAGGCATGGAAACGGCTTCCCCCTAAAGAGACCGCTACCACCTCCTTGGCTAAACTTCATCAGGGACCCGATAAGCCTTATAGTAATTTCATCAGCCGCCTCACAGACGCGGCTGAGCGGCTATTCGGTGGGGGCGAAAGCAAGAGTGCTTTTGTAAAACACTTAGCATTTGAGAATGCCAATCCTGCTTGTCAGGATGCTATCCACCCTCACCGGTCCTGTGACATCTCTGACTATATAAAACTGTGTTCAGGCATTGGCTCGGCTCATGCTATGGGCATCGGCATAGGAGTTGCCTTAAAAGATTTTACCAAAGACAAAAATTGCTTTAATTGTAAACAACCTGGCCATTTCTTCAAAAACTGTAAGGCGCCTAAGTCCTCCCGCCCACCACCTACAACACTTTGCCCTCAGTACAAAAGAGGGCCTCTGATTGCAGCTCAAAAGCTGATGTCCAGGGAAACCCATTGCCACTAAAAAACTTCCACAAGGGCCAGCCCCTGGCCCCAGCTCAGACAACCCCAGGGCTATTAGGTTTGTCCCTCAAACCAAAACATCCCAGCCAATAAAATTTCCACTTTCCACAGAACAACCTCAAACAACACAGGATTGGACCTCAGTCCCTCCACCGACTCAATATTAACCCCTGATATGGGAGTTCAAGTCCTACTCACGGGCATATATGGCCCTTTACCCATTCTACCCTAAAAGGCCTCCATGTTTATCCAGGTATTATAGATTCTAATTATACAGGTTAAATAAAAATCCTTGCCTACTCTAACAAAGGACCCCTTAAAATAATGGCTAAACAAAAAATTGCCCAATTAATCTTGCTTCCCCTTATCAATAAAGACTCCAAAAAATTTATTCCAAAACGTCATAATGATCAAGGTCTTAGCTCTCCTGATGTCTATTAGATATGACAAATAACCGATAATAAACCCCTTCTTAAATTAATGTTAGATGGCAAACCTTTTGAGGGCCTCATAGATACAGGGGCTGATGCATCAGTTATCTCACCCAAAAACTGGCCTCCTAACTGGCCCTTGACAACATCCCTTACCCACCTACAGGGCATAGGACAGACTTCTAATCCTCAACAAAGTTCCAAAGTTTTTACTTGGTCAGATGAAGAGGGAAACAATGACACTGTACAGCCATATGTGGTCCCTGGCCTCCCAGTCAACCTCTGGGGTCGTGATATTCTTGGACAGTTAAATGTCATCATGTGTAGCCCCAATGAGGTAATTACCTGACAAATGCTCTCACAAGGATATCTTCCTGGACAGGGCCTTGGAAAAAACGGCCAAGGCAACCCCTTACCCGTTCTCCCTTCTATTAAAGCTGACACTTTGGGTTTAGGATATGAAAATTTTTCATAAGGGCCCTTGCTCCTCCTGCACTCCAGGCAGATAAAATTACATGGAAATCAGATTTGCCTGTCTGGATTGACCAATGGGCCCTCCCCTCCCATAAATTACAGGCGGCATTTGCGTTGGTGCAGGAACAGTTAGCCGCTGGACATATTGAGCCCTCCACCTCTCCATGGAACACCCCCATATTTGTCATCCAAAAAAGAACATCAGGGAAATGGCGGCTACTCCAAGATCTCCGAGCCATTAATAAAACAATGGTACCCATGGGTGCTCTACAACCTGGCCTCCCATCCCCAGTTGCTATACCTAAAGGTTTTCACAAAATAGTTATTGATCTAAAAGATTGTTTTTTCTCCATTCCATTACACCCTGATGATTGTAAACCCTTTGCCTTTACCCTTCCCGTCACTAATTGTACCGGGCCCTCCCCTCGCTTCCAATGGCGAGTCCTGCCCCAAGGCATGGCAAACAGTCCCACCCTCTGCCAAAAATATGTCGCCCAGGCTATTGATCCTTTTAGATTGTCCCATCCCAACCACTACATTATTCACTATATGGATGACATTCTGCTGGCAGGTCCTTCTGAGTCCACCCTGGCCGACCTCTCAGAAAAATTCGTCAGGGCCCTTAAGATCTTGGCCTTCAAATCTCCCTGGATAAAATACAAACTCAACATCCCTTTTTATTTCTAGGGTTTGAATTATTCTCCCATAAAGTTATTTCTCAAAAGCTTCAATTAAGAAAAGACAAATTACTAACCCTTAATGATTTTCAACGACTGTTGGGTGATATTAACTGGCTAAGACCCTATTTAAAAATTACTACAGGGGAATTAAACCACTTTTTGATATATTAAAAGGAGACTCTGACCCTCTATCCCCCAGACGTCTCACCCCTGAAGCCATACAGGCTCTCTCCTTGGTGGAACAAGCTATTAATGACCAATTTTCTTCCTACTATAACCCCTCCTCCCTTTATACTTTCTTATACTATCTACACCCTTTTTGCCTACGGGATTATTCTGGCAAACCCGTCCCCTAGTACTGGGTCCACCTTTCAGCTTCACCCTCTTGGGTTCTGACAACCTATCTCACCTTAGTGTCCCAAATAATTAAAATCGGGTGAGAACATTCCATAAAACTGTTTGGCAAAGAGCCTGACCATTTAATTGTTCCCTATAGCCCACATCAGATCCAATGGCTCGCCCAACACGATTCAGAATGGGCCATAAGCTGTGTTTCCTTTCAGGGAAACATTGATAATCATTATCCAGCCCATCGCCTGTTACAGTTCCTTCAAAAAACTCCTTTCATTTTTCCTAAACTTGCACATGCCTCCCCCATCCCTGATGCCGCCCTGGTTTTCACTGATGGGTCTTCAAACGGAATGGCTGCCTACTCCATAAATGGAGTTATGTATCAATCCCCCACCACCCACTCCTCCGCTCAACTTGTTGAACTTACTGCTATTATTCAGGTTTTCACCACTCTTTCACAACACCCTTTCAACTTGTATACTGATAGTTCATATATTGCTCAATCTATACCCCTACTGGAGACTGTTCCCTTCATTCGTCCCTCCACCAACGCTTCCCCCCTTTTTTTCGTTATTACAACAACTCATTCACAAACGCACCTACCGAGAGGCTTAACTTCTCTGCCCTTACTGCTGATAAAGCCTCATGGTGGAAATGTTATTAACCACTCTTCTCTTGAGATTACTTCATGATATAGGTCCTGCCCGCTGCCTCTTCAACACACTGGTCCCGTCGACAGTCATCAACAGCATCGACCCCACATGTGGCCTCTGAGACCTTGTCTAGCTACAGCTGTATCATCCTTGGGCCTTTAAGAGGAGGTTTTTGAGCCCAGGTGGCCGCTCCAAAGACGGGCAACTTCCTCGGCTCTTAGACCAATCTAAGACAGGGACTCTGAGGATGACAGAGCCACCCCATGATGGGTGAGGCTAGGGGCGATGAGGTCGAACCTAAGACAGGAACGACCACAAAAATGGCTCTGGGACACACAAACATTCCTCCCAAGCCTGCCTCGGCCCAATAGCTGTTTAGCTGCCCCCCACCTTTACTATATAGAAAAGGGGGATATGTAAGAGACCAGAGTCACTAAAAGGCCAAAGGAACTCATAAAACTTGTTTGACATATGCCCCTGGGACCCAGTGTACCAGGACATTCCAGAAAAATCATAAAAATGTCCCAGGTCCGGATGACAGATATCGCAACTGCCAGATGTCACGACTGCCAGATGCCTCAACCGATGCTTATCTCTACTCCCTTGCCCCTCTTCCCCCTCCAGCCTGAGCATATAAGCTGCACCCAAACTCTGAATAAATGAGACCTTGACAACCATTTGCTTGGTCTCCCTCTTTCTTTCTTGCCCATCATTCCCTGCAGGCTCGATCCTCCTCAGACCCACGAATAACTGGTCCTGCTGGACAGGACAATTTTTAAGATATTTGTTAGACATTTTAATTTCATCCCTGGTAAAATTTCTTTTAAGTTCCAGGGCCCATTTTTTAACTGGGCCATTGGTTTCCTTGGTGTTTAGTTTTCTAAGTTCTTTATGCACTCTGGACAGTAGTGTTGGAACTGACGTTCCGACAGGCTGTGGGACCATATCTGAAGGAACTAGGAGACCCAGGAGTCGATGCAAAAGCAAGAGGTTTATTGATCCAACGTGCATTGGAAGCACTCTGCTTCGTAAAACAGAGCGACGCCGGGCTAGTTTTTCTAAGCCTTTTTATAGGGGAAGTTGGGGCGGGTGTATGTGCAAGCTCTATCTTTAGATCTACTCCGGGGTCATGGTGGTCACATATTTACAAGATCGTTAAGTTGAGGTTAACCGAAAGGTCAGTATGTAAACGGGACACAGATGTGGTAATTAAACGTGGCCGGGGTTAACTGAAGGGTCAGCAAGTAAACAGGATGCAGGTGTGGCGCCATCTGTCTCTGGCGCCATACAAGGTTCGAGTAAAGTTCACATCACAGTTTATCGTTACAGTTGTCACAATCCTTTCACATATGGTCGGCACATTTCTACATCAGCACATTTTCACATATATTCGTCACAATTCCACATCAGCACATTTTCACATATATTCATCACAATTCCACAAGTAGAGCTCTATCAGATATATGGTTGGTGAAGATTTTCTCCCATTCTGTGAGTTGCCTTTGAGCTAGTGATACAATCTCTTTATCTGAACAGAAGCTCCTTAATTTCACAAGATCCCAACTGCTGAGAGTTGGTAGCAGTGACTGTGCCATTGGATGTCTGTTTAGGAAATGTTGGCCTAGCCCAATCAGCTCGAGGGGTTCCCTAGCCTTTCAACTGTGGTTTTATAGTCTCTGGCCTTATATCAAGGTCCTTGATCCATTTGGAACTAAGTCTTGTACATGGTGACAAGTACGGGTCCAGCTTTAATCTTCTGCATGTGGAGATCCAGTTTTGCCAGCACCATTTGTTGAAGATGCTGTTCTTTTTCCATTGGATTCTTTGGGCCCCTTTGTCAAAGACCAAATGGCTGTAACTTTGTGGGCTTATATCTGGGTCTTCAACCCTTATCCATTGATCTGTGTGTCTATTTAGGAGCCAGTACCAGGCTTTTTTTATAACTATGGATTTGTAGTATAGACTTAGGTTTGGTATGGTAATACCTCCAGCAGTGTTTTTGTTACTCAGGATTGTCTTTGCTATCCTGGGTCTTTTGTGCCTCCATATGAACTTTGAGATTGTTTGGTCAACTTCTTTGAAGAATTGCTTCAGGATTTTAATTGGTATAGCATTGAATTTGTATATTGCCTTTGGTAGGATGGTCATTTTTACGACGTTGATTCTGCCAATCCAGGAACATGGATTGTGCACGTGCACCTTCTGGTGTCTTCTGCAATTTCTTTCTTGAGGGTTTTAAAGTTTTCATTGTAAAGGTCTTTTACCTCCTTAGTTAGGTTTATACTAAGGTATTTAATTTTTTTAGGGGCTATAGTAAATGGGATTGTTTCTCTCAAGGTTTTTTCATTTCTTTCATTCTGGGCATATAGGAAGGCCTCTGATTTTTGCACATTTATTTTGTATCCTGCCACCCTGCTGAACTTCTCAATTAGTTCCAGGAGCTTCCTGGTGGAGTTTATGGGATCACTCAAGTATAAGATCATGTCATCTGCAAATAGGGATAGCTTGACTTCTTCCTTGCCGATTTGAATCACTCTTATGTCCCTTTCTTGTCTTATGGCTTTGGCTAGGACTTCAAGTACAATATTGAATAGAAGTGGTGAGAGTGGACAGCCTTGTCTAGTTCCTGATCGAAGTGGGAATGCTTCCAATTGTTCCCCATTGAGCATATTCCTTGCTGTGGGCTTGTTGTATACAGCTTTTATTATATTGATTAAGGTTCCTTCCATTTGTACTGTCTCTAGAGTTTTGATCAAAAAAGGCTGTTGTACCTTGTCAAAAGCTTTTTCTTTTTTTTTATTTCAGCTCATACAAACTTATTAGGTACACCAGTTCCCTCCCTCCCTCCTCCTCCCCCCGTACCCCCTGTTCCCCCTCCCCACCCCTCTCTCTCCCCATCCCCCAGTGCCTCCCACCCCAATTCCCAGAGAGTCCTTTCTTGTGCATGACTGATTTTCCTCTGGGCCCTCCTCTCCGATGATGTACAAGGACCCAGTGGCCTTTCCCGAACCCTTTCCCGTGTTCCCCTTAGGTATAGGAACACTGCTGTGGCTGCCAATCCTTTGCCTCCAAGGATCTTGGTGCCTTTAGCAGATGCTAGACTTTGTGAGGTCAACAGTGTGTTGGACAATGCGCAGGGCATACAAAGTCCAATTATGATTGCTTCAGCCCTAACTAGTATAGAGTATCTTACATATCATTGCTCCTCTCATCCTTATGCTCTTACACTCTTACCGCCCCCTCTTCCGCAAATTTCCCTGAGCTTCAAGATGGGGAGAGACTAAGCTGGCCTAGTTCTAGGTGGTTGATATAGAGTCTCTGAAGTTCTGGATTGTGGTTTGTTGATTTTCTTTTGCAGTTTTGCTGCTCCTGCAATGCCCTTCACTCCATCCTGGTGGGCATTGTATGTTACGCCCTGGCCAGAGACAAAAAGCTGTTAGAGTCTTGTGATAAAAGCACATTCAAAGGTAGATGTAATAAAAGTGGGAAACCACAGTGAGGGAGGGGTCTATCACCCATTTGCAAAATTGTTACTTTTTATCTGCCAGACTATATGCCCTCCTCTTCTGGTGAGATCACTCCCCCTCAGCTGTAAATGATCAGGAACAAAAGTCTGTGAACTTAATCACATGTCTCATTACTTATTTGGGTCCTTGGTGGAGGCCTATTTTCCCTGCTGTAACATGGTTCCTTCTCTCCTTCTTTCTGGTGTGGCCCTCCTACCCCATCCCTCCTGTTCATAATCCTTGGAATTACTGTCTCTAGGTGGGCTGGGTGGGTTTGGTACTTGGAGCCACCTATTAGGGAGTACATACGGCCTTAATTTTCTGGGTCTGGGATACTTCACTTAATATAATTGTTTCTAATGACATCCATTTCCCGGCAAATTCTAGTAATTCATCATTTTTGATGGCTGAGTAGTACTCCATTGTATAGATGTACCACAGTTTCCTTATCCACTCGTCAACTGTTGGACATTTGGGCTGATTCCATGACTTTGCTATTGTAAACAGTGCTGCTATGAACATGGTCGTGCTTGTGCTATCGAGGTGAACCTCTGCTGTATGGGGGGTTATTCCCAAAAGTGGAATAGCAGGGTCATATGGCATTTCAATCTTTAATTTCTTTAAGAATCTCCAGACGGCTCGCCAGAGTGGTTGTATAAGCTTGCATCCCACCAGCAATGGTAAGAGAGTTCCCTTCTCACCACATCCTCTGCAGCATTTGGTGTTGTTTGTATTGTGGATTTTTGCCATCCTGACTGGGGTGAGATGATATCTCAGGGAGGTTTGATTTGCATTTCCCTGATGGATAAGGATGCGGAGCATTTTCAAAGATATTTGTTAGACATTTCAATTTTGTCCCTGGTAGTTTCTTTTGAATTCCAAGGCCCATTTTGTAATTGGGCCATTTGTTTCTTTGGTGTTTGGTTTTCTAAGTTCTTTGTGCACTCTGGATAATAGAGCTCTATCAGATATGTGGTTAGTGAATATATTCTCCCATTCTGTGGGTTGCCTTTTTTGCTCAGGTTACAATCTCTTTATCTGAACAGAAACTCTTTAATTTCATAAGATCCCATCTGTTGAGTGTTGGTTGTAGTGACTGTGCAATTGGATTTCCATTTAGGAAGGGTTGGCCTAATCTAATCAGCTCAAGGTAGTTCCCTATCTTTTCAACTATGGTTTTTATAGTCTCTGGCCTGATATCAAGGTCCTTGATCCATTTGGAATTAAGTCTTGTACATGGTGACAAGTACGGGTCCAGCTTTAATCTTCTGCATGTGGAGATCCAGTTTTGCCAGCACCATTTGTTGAAGATGCTGTTCTTTTTCCATTGGATTCTTTGGGCCCCTTTGTCAAAGACCAAATGGCTGTAACTTTGTGGGCTTATATCTGGGTCTTCAATCCTTATCCATTGATCTGTGTGTCTATTTTGGAGCCAGTACCAGGCTGTCTTTACAACTATGGATTTGTAGTATAGACTAAGGTTTGGTATGGTTATACCTCCAGCTGTGTTTTTGTTACTCAGGATTGTTTTTGCTATCCTGGGTCTTTTGTGCCTCCATATGAACTTTGAGATTGTTTGGTCAACTTCTTTGAAGAATTGCTTTGGGATTTTGATTGGTATAGCATTGAATCTGTATATTGCCTTTGGTAGGATGGTCATTTTCACGATGTTGATTCTGCCAATCCAGGAACAAGGGAGGTCTTTCCACCTTCTGGTGTCTTCTGCTATTTCTTTCTTTAGGGTTTTCAAGTTTTCATTGTAAAGGTCTTTTACCTCCTTAGTTAGGTTTATACCAAGGTATTTCATTTTTTTAGGGGCTATAGTAAATGGGATTGTTTCTCTCAAGGCTTTTTCACTTCTTTCATTCTGGGCATATAGGAAGGCCTCTGATTTTTGCACATTTATTTTGTATCCTGCCACCCTGCTGAACTTCTCAATTAGTTCCAGGAGCTTCCTGGTGGAGTTTATGGGATCACTCAGGTATAAGATCATGTCATCTGCAAATAGGGATAGCTTGACTTCTTCCTTGCCGATTTGAATCCCTCTTATGTCCCTTTCTTGTCTTATGGCTTCAGCTAAGACTTCAAGTACAATATTGAATAGAAGTGGTGAGAGTGGACAGCCTTGTCTAGTTCCTGATCGAAGTGGGAATGCTTCCAATTGTTCCCCATTGAGCATAATCCTTGCTGTGGGCTTGTTGTATATAGCTTTTATTATATTGATAAAGGTTCCTTCCATTCCTACTGTCTCTAGCGTTTTGATCATAAAAGGCTGTTGGATCTTGTCAAAAGCTTTTTCTGCATCTATTGAGAGTATCATGTGGTCTTGGACTTTGGACTGGTTTACATGATGAATTACATTTATTGATTTGCGTATGTTGAACCAACCTTGTGTGCCGGGGATGAAGCCTACTTGGTCCGCATGAATGATCTTTTTAATATGTTTTTGAATCCGATTTGCTAAGACTTTGTTGAGAATCTTTGCGTCTGTGTTCATCAGGGAGATCGGCCTATAGTTCTCTTTTTTAAGCGAATCTTTATTAGGTTTTGGGATTAAAACGATATTAGCTTTATAGAAGGAATTTGGTAGTGTTCCTTCCTTTGCTATTTGATGGAACAGTTTAAGGAATATTGGTGTTATTAACTCCTTAAATGTCTTGTAGAACTCTGTGCTGAATCCATCTGGTCCAGGACATTTTTTGGTGGGAAGATTCGAGATTACTTCCTCAATTTCCTTATATGTTATAGGACTATTTAAATAATTCACAACTTCCTGATTCAATTTAGGTAAGTTGTGTTTACTTAGAAATTCATCCATCTCTTTTGTGTTGTCAAACTTCACAGAGTATAAGTTTTGAAATATGATGTTATAATTCTCTGGATTTCTTGGGTATCAGTAGTGATAACTCCATGTTCATTTCTAATTTTGTTAATTTGGGTTTTCTCTCTCTTGCTTTTGGTTAGTTTAGCTAGGGGTGTATCAATCTTATTGATTTTTTCAAAGAACCAGCTTTTTGACTGGTTGATTTTTTCTATCGTTTTCTTAATCTCGATTTCAGATATTTCTCCCCTTATTTTGCTAATCTCCTGTCTTCTACTACTTTTGGGATCAGATTGCTCTAGTTTCTCTAAAGCTTTAAGCTGCATTGTTAAGTTGTTTATTTCTGATGTTTCCATTTGTTTGACGTAGGCATTAAGAGCTATGAACTTACCTCTTAGAACAGCTTTCATTGTGTCCCAGAGATTTTGGTAAGTTGTATTTTCGTTATCATTCACTTTCAGGAAATCTTGAATTTCCTTTTTAATTTCTTCCTGAATCCAGTTCTCATTCAGCATCATAGTGTTAAGTTTCCAGGAGTTAGTGTATTTTCTCTTGTTTGATGTGTTGTGGATGTCCAGCTTTAGGCCGTGATGGTCTGATAGGGCACAGGTTAGAATTTCAACTTTCTTGTATATGTGTAGATTCATTTTGTGGCCCAATATGTGATCTATTTTGGAGAAAGTTCCGTGTGCTGCTGAGAAAAATGTGTATTCTTTGGTGCGTGGATGAAAAGTTCGATAGAGATCTGTAAGGTCCATTTCTTTCAGGGTTTGATTAAGTTCCAAAGTGTCTCTGTTAAGCTTTTGACCTGTTGATCTATCCCATGTTGAGAGGGCGGTGTTGAAGTCCCCAAGAATTATCGTTTGGGGATTGATTTCTTGCTTTAGACGCTGTAGGGTTTTCTTAATGAATGTGGAGGGGCCCGTATTGGGTGCATATATGTTCAGTATTGTGAAGTCTTCCTGGTGAATTGTACCTGTGACTAAAATGTAGTATCCATCCGTGTCTCTTATAATTTTCTTTGGTTTGAAATCCACTTTGTCTGATAGCATAATGGCTACCCCTGCCTGTTTTCTGCTTCCATTTGCTTGTAGAATTGTTGACCAGCCTTTTATTTTTAGAGCGTGCCTATCTTTTGTGGTGAAATGGGTTTCCTGCAGGCAGCAGATTGATGGATTGTGATTTTTAATCCAAGTTTGTAATCTGTGTCTCTTGATTGGTGAATTAATTCCATTAACATTTAGTGTTATAATGGAGAAACTATTGTTAATTCCAGACATTTATTATGTTTAGTAGCTTTTATAAGTATATTGCTTCATTTTTAATGATGTTATACTTGCCTTCTGTTCTCCTGGATATGCCTGTTTTTTTCTTCACGCTTGAGTATCATTTCTAGCAGTTTTTGAAGGCCTGGTTTGGTGGACATGTATCCCTTAAATTTGTCTTTGTGCTGGAAAATTTTTCTTTCTCCCTCAATCATGACTGATAGTTTTGCAGGGTAAATCAGCCTGGGTTGACATTTTTGCTCATTCAATAATTGAAGTATGTCTCTCCAAGCTCTTCTTGCTTTTACTGTTTCGACTGAGAAGTCATTTGTTATTTTAATAGGTTTACCTTTAAAAGTGACTTGTTTTTTCTCCCTTGAAGCTCTCAGCACCAGTTCTTTATCTTGAATGTGGAGTGTTTTAACTATTATTTGCCGCGGCGTGCTTCTATTTTGGTCGTATCTGTTTGGGGTGCGGAATGCCTCTTGTATATGGATGGGCCTCTCTTTTTTTAGATGAGGAAAGTTTTCCTTGATGATCGTTTGAAAAATTTCCTCAGGGGTGGTATTTTGAGATTCTTGCTCTGGTATTCCATGAATACGCATGTTAGGCTTTTTCAGGGTGTCCCATATCTCTTGGATATTTCTCTCAAGTATCTTTTTGGCTTTAACAACCTCTTCCATTGAGCTGGTTAGTACTCCCACTTTATCTTCAAGGTCTGAAATTCTGTTTTCTGCTTCGTTAGTTCTGTTGATAAGACTCTCTGTGGCGTTCTGGGTTGAAGATAACTTGTCTTTTAGCTCAGTTTTAAACTCTGCTTGAGTTTGTTTTAACTGCTCTATGCCACTTTTTTTGTCTTGCACTGTTTTTCTCAACTCCTCCAGATGTCTGTTTTGTTCCTCTTCAAAGCGATTGATTCGATTATGTAATTCCTCCCTGATTTCCTCTTTGATAGTATTGAACATGGTAATGATCATATTTTGAAAGTCTTTATCCTGGGTGGGGCTTTCTTGGCCTTTTTCCGTGGGTTTTTTCTTGTTGGAGTCTAACATTATGGGATTAATTTCTTCAGTGGGAAATTCGTTTACTTGATTGTTGCTTCTCATGGATTTGCACTTTGACTTTGGCATTGTTATTTTAACTCTTAAGATCTCTCAATTTCACTAAACTGAATTATTTGGCCTGGGGTCCTGGTGGGCGGGGCGGGCGGAGACTTACCTAGGTCGTGAGGTGAGGCCCGGCAGGACCACGCACGCGACCCGACTGGTGGAGCGGGGTGGGGTGCAAAGGGGGGATGGGGCGACGGAGTGGAGCTATTTAACCCGAGGGCAGCTGGGGCGGGCCCGGGCGCAGGGGGAGGTCCTCCTCGTCCCTCGGCCCCCCGCGCGTGGCTCCGGCTGGATGGTGGGAGTCGGAGCCGGGTCCCTGTGGGCCGACCTGGGGTCCTGGTGGGCGGTGTGCGGGGGGGGGGGGCGGGTACTCACCAGCTAGGGCGCGGGGTTGAGGCCCGGTTGGACCGTGCGCGTGCGTCCCGACCGGTGGAGCGGGTTGGGGTGCAAAAAGGGGGGGTCAAAAGCTTTTTCTGCATCTATCGAGAGTATCATGTGGTCTTGGACTTTGGACTGGACAAACCAGTTTTATTTTTTGGCTGTTAAATATGTTAACATTATACATGTGAAAACAAGCTTTCCTAGGTAAAAACACATTATCTCTCTGTGAAGCTTCATAAAAAGATATTTTAATCAGTACGTACTCAGGCCTTTTGATGGTAATTTTAAGTGTGCACATGCATTTAAATTGGGCATGCCAAATAATGAACAAAGTCAAAACCAAAAATGTGATTACAAGCGCGCAATAACCTAAAGTGGCCACTTTTTTTGTTATGAAACATAAAATACACATATTCATAGGGAATTCAAATAGCCAAACAAGTCAGAACCTTTTAAAAGTAACTTTGTATGTCAGCCCCCCCTGAGCTCCCCACTCTAGCCTGCCCTGGGACAGGTTTCTGTGAAGATGTATGGGAAGCGTTTTTTTTTTTTTTTTTTTTTTTTTAAATCATTTCCATCCTCCTTCTCCTCTATGAAGTGAACCAGCAGCCATTTTTCCACACGCTGGGACCTCTCCCCAGGCTTCAAATCCAGCAACTCTGCCCACAAACTTTTTTCCATGCTGGGACAAGAGCAGGCTCCTTCCCCCGCAAACATTTTGTTTTGCGCATGTGCGCTACGGCCAGCGCCACCGCTGTGCGCTGCCATATTTTTGTACGGAACCTCATTGCGCGCTGCCATATTTTGGTACTGCACCAGCATGAGATACCTCACTGCTGCCGGTAGCCTCCCCCCTCGGCTCTGCCCTGACCTGCCTCCTTGGCGGATGCCAGAGCAGCGTTGTCTCTTTACGTCTTTTTCTCAACACTAGTTCCTTGTGTCTTGAGGGACTCTTTGGGTCCCTTTAAAAATAAGTCATGCTTATTTAATGCCTGTCCCATGATTGTGCTGTTTGAATCTTACCTTAACACCGGATCTGGCTCACAGACGGGTGACTCTGTAGTGATCGCAGACAGGATCTTCTCTCGTCCACTGCTGGGGACACGTCAATCCTTTGGGTTGATGGCCGTCAGTGGTCAAACAGCATTTGTCTGACACCCCCCCCCCCGGGCCCAGGCCCCACGTTCGGGCGCCAATTGCCCTGGCCTGTGGGACACTCTGAGAACCGGGTAACCTAGGAGGGAGGAGGACAAATGAAGGACAGGAGACACAAAGAACGAGAGCAAGTTGAGAGTTCCAATCAAGCTCTAACTTTATTGAACCAGGGAAGGGTTTATATAGTTCTTGAGGGGAAGGGGCTTCCCAGGGCAGGGGGTTAGGCAGGAAAACCATTTGGCCAGTCAAGAAACGTTGCTAGGAGACTGAGGTATTTATGGTAGATAAGGTTTTATGGTGAATGAGGTAGTTACGGCAGATGAGTTAAACCTCAGATGGTCACTTGTTTCTCTGACAAAGGGCTCAGCTATGGGGGAAACAGAGACAGAGACAGGCAGGCACCCAAGATGGTCACTTGGGCAAAAGGTCATTTTTTATGGCTCCCAGCACAGGAGGAAATGATAGCAGCTTGTACTTCTAGCTCTGGTAGATGGAGCCTGGGAAATCCCAGAGGGAAGCAAGAGAAGGTAGAAGCAATCCAGGTGATTCCCCAAGTCACCTTTGATCTTCATAGGGACACACAGTACCCTCTAATACACACACACACACACACACACACACACACACACACATACACACACACACACACACACACAGGAGAAAGCAAATAAAATAAATCAGCAGACAGTGCTGGGGAGATGGCTCAGTTGCCCAAGGGCTGGCTGCACGGTCTTGAAGACCTGGGGTCAAGTCCCAGCAGTCTGGGTGTCAAAAGGTGGGTGCCCCTGCAACCCCAGTGACAGGGAGACAGACAGAACCTCCAGCCAGACTAGTAACCTGCACATTCAGCATGAGACCCTGCCTCAGAGCACAAGGTGAAGAGCAACCAAGGAAGACCACAGCTTCTGCCCTCCACACACAGGCATGTATGCATCCCCTTCTGTCATGATCTGAAAAGTGTGTGTCCCCCACAGGTTTCTGAGTTTGACTCTTTAGTTGGGAAGGTCATGGCACCTGTGGGAGGTGGAGCCTTGCAGGAGGAAGGCAGTCATGGGGGTGGGCTTTGAGGTTAGCTGGCCCTGCCCTGCTGGAGTGAGTGAGTCTGCCCTTAGGCTTGCAGCAGCTCTGGGCCTCTATGATAGCTGTGACTTAGCCCACCACCAGCTGCCGCCAGCCACTCCTTCCCCCAGGACAGACAGGGTCTCACTCTAGAATCATGAGCTGAATAAATCTTCCTCTCACCCTTGAGTTGGTGGACTTTGATTGCCTCACAGCAGCACAGAGAGTAACCACTGCACACTCACACATCACATACACACACATACACAAATGCATCCCTACCATTCTGTCTATACCTCATGGCTTGGTGGTGTGACCCTGAGGCCAGTCTGAGCTTCCAGGTAATCCTATCTCCAAAAACATTAAAACAACTGACCAGTCATGACCACTGAGATGTCAAATAACCATGCCAGCCTGCAGGCACCCCGAGGGGGGCATCGGGCTCAGTGCTCCAGGCTCCTTCATCCCTCCATGCTTCTACAGGAGGCAACACCATCCTCAGCAGAGACCACCCAAGGGGTCCTAAAATGGGATGGTTTGGGGAACAAGACATTTCACCAGCAGCAAGTCAAGTTCATGTCTTCCAGGGTCTCAGGTTCTTGTTCCATGCAGATCAGACCCTGGTGTAGTCAGAATGTGAAGAGGGAGCAATCCAACTAAAACAGGGTTTCCCAAGCCCTTGCCAGGAACCCTAGCTGCACTCAGGCGTGTTTTGTGCATTCGAGAGGAGGTGTTCTCCAGTTCAGACTGGTGTCATCCATGTTTTGTGACAGGGACCATTGAAAACACAAAAATAAATAAATAAAAATAAAAGAATGCCTACAATTTAAGAGAGAGAGAGAGAGAGAAAGAGAGAGAGAGATAGAGACCCACCTTCAAGCATGCTCTCTAACTGCCTTAGTACCAGAATAAAAGCTTCTATTAGGCAGTTTTCAAGTAACAATGTTAAAATAGTTTTTTCTTAGGCACGGAGCTGAGCAGTCAGGCTAGGAGGGTTCCCTACAAGCCCCCCACCAACACTCTGGGAATATCCAGACACTTGTCCCAGACTTCTGCTTGCTGTTTACTATGAAAGGATATGGATTCCTCTTCTGCAGAAAGACAGCTTAGTCCTTAGCAGCCCACCCCACACACAAACTAGCCAATCAAACATGAACAGATCAAAAGCCCTACAAAGATTTAAAGCAACAAAAATCAACCAAGGACAAGCCACGTTTTAAAACCCGCCTAACTCTATCAGTACCCCTGACCTGGTTCGCTGTCCATGCTCCCTTGCCCCTCGTGGGCTTCCCCAGTGTCCACAGTTCCTCTCTTTTTCTCACCCTCAATAACTCTTGCTTTCATCCTTTCCATGTGTTCTGGTCTCAGTCTTCAACTCCAGAGTACAAGAACCTGGGAAGAAATCCTGTTTCATCAGTATGGATCCAGTTCCTATCCCTGTCCCCTCTATTCATCCTGGGCCAGGGTTAGTGTGAGTGTCTGGCTGTGGCTCTCCTAGTGGGATGTGAAGTGCCAGATTGGATCCTTAACAATGCCAATACCGGGATGCCCCATCCAGTGGCCCAGGAAAGGAGAGGGGACTTTACACCTTGGATGGCTGGGAGTTTGTGGGTTCTCCTCTACCTAGAATTGCAGCCTCATACAGTGTGTCCAGGGAGCAAGCCCTCTTCTCTCCCTCTCCCCTCCTTATCCCCCCCTTGCCTACGATCTTGGTGGGTGTCAGCCTTCAAAAGTAGGTGAGCCAATTTTTTATAAGCAATCTGTCTCTGTCTCTGTCTCTCTGTCTCTCTCTCAATCTTATGCACACACACAGATGCATATGTGCATATCATATAAATAGGATATATGTCTCATGAATTCTGTCTATACTGTATAGAACACATGCTTGACTATATAAAGTTCTGATTCACTCATGTGCACACACGCACATACATGTCTTATTTCTCTGGCAGACATATACTCAGAAACATATACGGCAAGGTTGCACAGCAAGAAATGGAAATCTCACTCAACACTTTAGACATATATGAGAGAGGGTCTCCCGTTTTATCTGGTCTGGTCCTTGTTTCCTGTCTCCACAAACCCTGCCCCAGATGAAGGCATTGGATAGCTGAGAAATTGCCTCCTTACACACTACTCTGCTTCATTCAGACATGCACCTGTCGGTACTTGATGATGATCGCTTTGGCCTGTCTGTCTATCTATCTATCTATCTATCTATCTATCTATCTATCTTACAGCAGACAGAGAATGCACGTGCATGCCACCATAAAATGTCCATGTGGGGACCGAGGACAACCTTCAGAAGTCAGTTCTTTCCTTCCACCAGGTGGGCATCTGACAACTGAACTCAGACCACCATTGTTGTCAGCAGGCACCTTACCGAGGAGCTATCTTCCTGATTCTGGTAAAAAGAATAAAACCAGAAAGAAATCAACCTGGTAGCTGTTGTTCCTTGAAGAACTGAAATGGCTTGTGGCTGTCTGAACCTGTCACTGTGTAGACATGGGGCCCTGGGACACAGGACAGGGAATCAGTCAACGAGGGTCAGTGGACCTGTCCCAGTGGGCCATGGAGGGAGACCCCTGCCTTCACCGTCATATGTGGGGTGCACAATGTGACTTGGATAAAATCATAATTCTGAGATGGAAATTGAAGGGAGGGGCTGCACTCAAAGGGGCACTTGAGATGTACTGCATATGATGTTTATACACTAGAACATCTGCATCTAAATTTTACTGCAAGGACCTAGAGTGGATTCCATCCTTGCACCAAGTCGTAAATAGTTTCAGCCTTTAGAAGTAGTGTGTGTGTATGTTTCATATACAGATATTTGTGTACATGTAGAGACTAAGGTCAACATCTTGCTCAATCACTCTCCACCTTGTTTTTCTAGCAGGGGTCTCCTGCTGGACCTGGGGCTCGGGGTCTGGCCCACAAGCCCATCCATCTGCTCGTCTCTGCCTCCCCAGTTCTGGGCATCCGCACATGTGCCCAGTCACTTGGCTTTTTTCCTTGTATGTTCGGAATTGAACTCAGATCCTATGATTGCCCAGCAACACTTTACCCACCGAGCCATCTCCCCAAACACAGAAGGGTTTGGCTAACCACAGTGCTGGAAGTGTTTGGCAAGTGAGTTTGATGAGAATTGAAAAGAGCTTGAAGGACACTCTGAGATAGTGACTAATCTTAGGCAGGTTTAGAGCAGACATGCTGGGATGGTCTGCGAAGGTCTTTGAAATTCCAGAAGGTCATCCCCCGCTTTTGAGATCACTCCAAGGAATACCCCCTGCTGGGGAACATACTCCAATCCTCCTCAGAGAGAAGATAGCCAAACTCCCCATGAAAGGATATGGAGATGAGCTTTCCATATCCAACAAGCTAAACTCACCAAAGAAACAACTTGATCTCCAGCCCCACCAAAAGATCAACTGAGTTGGGCCCCAAGGTGGATAGACCAGTGAGATGTACAGGATCAAAAAAGCTCCAATCATGGGTTGTAGTGATGGGTCAGGGCTTAATACTCTGTCTCCCAAGCAGAAGTCCTGAGTTTGGATCTCAGGCCCCATGTGAAAATGCCTGGTAGAAATGGCAGCCTGTGTCTCCCTCTCTTGTGCGTGGAGCCTAGGAAATCCCACAGCAAAAAACAAAAAAAAAACCAAAAAGGAGGCACAAATAATCTAGGATGTCTCCCAAAGTCACTCTTGGTCTTCAACAGAAACACATAGTGCCCTCTCTCTCTCTCTCTCTCTCTCTCTCTCTCTCTCTCTCTCTCACACACACACACACACACACACTCACTCACACACATAAATAAATAAATAAAATTTAAAAAAAACCATATATGTACACAAATATAACGACCTTGCCAGGCATTAGAGGACACCTTCACCCCTCATTGTATTCTACATATGAAGGCCACTGGTTCTTTCTCTCTTCTAATAAACTCTACCTTATTCCTTTACATGGGTTCTGGTTTTAGTCTTTGACTCCAAACACAAGAACCCAGATACATACAGACTCAGCTATGGCTTTAGGAGAGAAATATAAAAGGGAAATTCTTAAAATGGAATTCTTAAGCCTGAGAAATTGCTTGCAAGCAATAAAAATGCCCACTTCCCTGCCAGTTCTCAGGAAGTCCCACCTGGAATGTCATTTGGCCAGAGGACTTGCAAGAAGCCTGCATGCTGATAAGACTGTAAAACACTGCCTGCTACACTGTTTTGCTGCTGTCCACAAGTCAACTGGTGGAACTGCACCCAAGGAGGGTCTTGCAACCTCCTTTGTCCCTTGTCTATAAAAACTGTGTGGAAACCTAATTCTGGATTGCACATACATCACGCTGCCCGTGTGTGCAAGCCCTAGTACCAGTCTCTCCCTCTCTCTCAGAAAGCTCTCAGTTATTTATTTTTAACCTTTGGTCTATGGTGAATCTCTGGATAACCCCAAAATCCATAACAATACCACATGGTGATAGGCATGGGCACATAGGCCAGGGGTCCCAGCTAGTGTGTCTGCTGCTGTGACCTTACCCAACTCCATCCCCCCACACAGATTAAATGTCTCAAATAACACTCAAATTATGGCATGGAAAAAGTGCGCCACTTTGATTACATGCAGTGCTATTCTAAAAGGCAGGTTAAGGTGAGTAGGAAATGGGCGGGAAGGTGTAGACACAACCTGTGGTCTTTGATGTACTGAACTGTGTCACCCAGAATCTATGTGTTGATCTCCTGCCCTCCAGTGAGAATATCTGGAGGCTGGACAATGACACTTTGCTGGTGAGAGAGGGATAATGTTGCTGGGTAGTTTAGACAGAGTGGAAAGACCATGCTGGGAAGGTCTTTGATCACCATCCCCCATGCTAGGATTATCCTGAAGGAGTGTCCTGCCTGTCATGAGGAACTGGTTTTAATCTGAAAGGGTGTGTAGGTGAGCTCTTCCTTGTAGATAAGTTCCTCAATCATGAGCAGATCATGAGGTCCCCTACAAGATCATCCTGGCTGAGCCCAATATGAACAGACTAGAGAGATGTAGGGGACCAACAGCTCCAATCAGGGTTGCAGAAACTGGAGCTGACCAGTGAGGAAAAGCCACTTTTGCCAGGTCTGCCTCACTCCATAAATACCCCTGACCCATCTCTGGCTTCCTTGCCTCTCATGGATTCCACATCCGCGAACTCCCTTCTCACTTCTTAAAAAATTCTGCCTTAATCCTCTATGGTTGTTCTATTTTTCTTTTTTTAAGAAATATATTATTTAAATATTTTACTTATTTTGTGTGTCTGTGTGTCAGAGGGACTGTCACCCAGGGTGACTCAGGGAATCTTCCTGGATTGCTTTACTTCCTTCTTGCTTCAATCTGGGAATTCCCAGGTTCTGCCCACCAGGGTTTATAACCTTTCTGCTTGGCATTTTTTATGTGGGACCTGGGATCTGAACTAAGGACCTTCTGCTTGTGAGACAGAGTCTTAACCCTTGAGCCATCTCTCCAGCCCCCAGGTGTTCTATTTTTCAATCTTGGACTGCTGAACACAAGAACCTGGACAGTTGGAAACAGAGCTGACCTGCACTTCCGGCTCTGGTTGGTGGAGCCTGGGAAATCCCAGAGGAGAGGGGCTTTTAGAAGTGGTTAGGGTTAGATGAGCCAGTGTGTCCTAAGAAGAGATAACTGGTCAGAGCACCCCACCCCTCCCACACTCTCCTCCCTCCAATCAACCCTTCCACTCTCCCGTCTCTCATGCAGCTGCCCTGGCCCTAGTAAAGAGGTTTTAGCCCCTCCCTTTGGCTTCCCCCTGTTGTACAATAGACTCCAAGTCACTGGAATTTCCCCAGGAATCTCTTGCTAGAGGAAAGAGGACTTCAACTGCTGCCAGCTTAGGAAGAGCTTGTCTCACAGAGCTGTCTATAGACACCTTGCAGGACACCAAAAGTTGAAAGGAAGTTGGGTGAGCAATGGGAGGAACACCCCCACACCAGGACAGCTGGGCTGTGCTTGAGTCTGGGTCTCTATTGAAACCCCAGGATGGGGCTGGAAAGATGTCTCAGGGGTCAAGACTCTGCCTCACCAGAAGGTCTTGAGTTCAGGTCCCAGATCCTGCACTTGCATCCTTGGAAGATAGAGCCTGGGAAACCCCAGAGAAAAAAGGAGATAGAGCAGTCCAGGATATTCTGGAAATCATCCTTGGACCTCCACAGGGACACACACACACTTGTGCGGTTTCCAGAACACGCTTGCCTGAAGCAGTCTTCCCCCTGTTGGGAGCTTTTCCAACAACATGGTTGGTAGAGGACTTGACAATTCACCACATGCGCCCTTGTCATACATGAGCCAAGACTAAGATCAGTGACCCCTCCCCCATTTTCTGCAGCCAAGGGAGGAGGGACAGACTGAGTGGCGAGGGACACAGAAAGGGGAAGTTTGGGAAGCCCAGGAAGGACCAGCAGCAGCACTCATGATGTGAAGTATGACCTGCCTCATAGACAAGGTTGGGTTCCACATAAAAACAGATAAAACATTTAAATAGAGGGATTGTGAACAGTAAGAAAACATTAGGAAGATCAAAGTCCAGCAAATCAAATTCCGCATCCTGTACTTCATTGTCCATCTTCTGTTGCTAGTAGTCAAGGTGGCTCAAAGAGTCTAGGCATTCCCAGTCCCTGTCTGTAGCTCAAAATTGTCGAAGCAGAGTTCCTCTGAACCAGGCTGTACTCTCAGCTGTCTTCAGCATACATCCCAAGGTTTTGGCATCTCCAATACCACTCTGGGTTCTCCTCTGCAGCTATAAGCTTCACCTTTCCTTGCAGGACTCTACCTCTCTCACTTGGTGCCAGGGCACCAGCTGATGCCACACTGCCCATGGCATGGTCAGGGGAGCCAGGGTTACACCCAATGCCACCCGTGGTGTGGTGGGGGATCGCCAAATGTGGGGGAAAATCAGAACTCTCCCTTATTGGTTACCAAATGATGCAGAGAAACATTCTTTCGGCTGTTGCATCTGGGTCCCCAAATATTGCAGAGACTGGAACAATGTTGTAGGGTCTTATCATCCAGAGTCGAAGATTGAAGCCAGAACATGTATGTAGGACTAAGGGAGAGTTTATTAGAGGAGAGCAAGGTTGGAACTCATGAACTCCAGACGTGGACTGCCATGAGGAGCTAGGACGCTCTAGAGAACTCATGGAGCCAAGCATGGAATCTCATAGAATGCATGAGAAACAGGCACCTAACAGAACTCATGGCACTAATGCCATGAGGGGCTAGGGCACCTCCATGAGAAGTAGGCAAGAAACAGACTCGTGACACGAATGCTATGAGAAGCAGTCATGAAGCTAGAAAAGAACTCATGACACAAGTGCCATGAGGGGCTAGGGCACCAAAGACGGCTGCCAGGGCCAGGTATATTTATACACCTAGACAACCCAGGAAACCGGCTTTTGCTCATTGGTTAACTCCCATTGGGGCCCAACCCAGTTGCTCTTGGGCCAGAGTGGGCCAGAGGTGAAGTTGTTTGTTTGATATGCAGAGTTTATCTCCATAATCCCTTCATAAGGAAGTTGGCCATCTCATTTCTGGGAATAGGGAAGTTGGCCATCTCATTTCTGGGAAGATTGGAGCCAATTCCTCAGCAGGGGTGTTCCTTCAGGGTGATTCCAGCAATGGCGATGACCTTCAGGAATTCCAAAGACCTTCAAAGAGAGTCCCATCCCAGCATAGCTGCTCTAATCCTGCCTTGCTCACATAAGGTTGAAGGGCTGTGGCCCCCGTGGCGACCTGGTGAGAATCTGTATCCTTCCTTTCCTTTCCACATCACCCATTTGGATGACTGAGGAGGAGCCATCCCCCTGCCCTGCCCCTTGTGAAAGTGAGGAAAGATCAGCCATGTGCTCTACAAATCAGGTCGACACAGGGCGCTCAGCTGGGCCATCATGTCAGAATATGCCCTGATTGGATTCCAAGGGAGGGGTGGCCCACAGGCAGGGCTGGGTGGGAGACACACCTCCCCCAAAAGCCACTCCCTAGAGCCAGGGGCTGAGGGGCAGGGAGGGTGGAACAGTGGGCGGGTGCAGGCCGCCTCTTTATTACTGGCTTGGCCTCGTCCTCCTCAGCTATCAGACAGTTCACAAGCTGCAGTCCGCAAAGATGCCCTTGCCTAGCGCAGCCATGGCCAGCAACCAGGCGCTGCCGGCATTCCTTCTGTGTAGCTCACTCCTGATCATCAAGATGTACGTGGTGGCTGTCATCACGGGCCAAGTGCGGCTGAGGAAGAAGGTAGGTGTTGGGTGGGCATGATGGGGGGCTGCTCACAGCCAGAAAGGAAGTCTGAGGACCTAAAGACACACAGCCCAAGCGTGGTGGAGCCTTGCGCGTCCCACAGGCATCCAGCTGTCTGAAACCCTGCAGATTGCTGACCCGGACCAGGGCTCCCTCATCCTCCTCCCTCTGGGTGCTGCCCTGTCAAGCGCATGCCTCTGGGAGACCCAACGCGGTGGGGAGAGCAGCCCTGGAAACCTGGGCGCCCCAAGCCTCCTGACCCGGCACTTTCCAGGCAGCGAGATCTCATATCTGGGCGGAGAGGAAATTCCCAACTCCTCCTGCGTGCATGCGTACAGTCCCACGTACAGGCCCAGATCCCTTCGTAACCCCAGGATGCTCACAGTGGGCACTCCCCGATTCCCAGGTACTGCGTCTGGACCCACAGTAAATGGGCCAGGACTGAACCTATAGGAGGGGCTGAGACGCCACCGCGGGACCGAGTCTTTAGTGTGTTTTTTAGATGACTGTGTGCGCACTGGCTGGGGACCTGCTGGCATCCTGAAGCACCTGTGGCTTTGTGGGGGGCAGTTCTTTCCCGAAAACGCACCTTTCCTCACCTTAGCCCAAAGGTGAGGCTAGGCCTTGGCAGGGAGATGTATGGGTGGGAGCTCTGGGCAGATATCTCACCTGCAGACAAGTTCAGCACCTAGGGCAGGTACAGACAGGATGGCAGGCAGGTGGTGGCTGGAGACCCATGCCGCATGCTGAACATGTCATCCTAATTCTCGCCGGCTTTGCCCGGCTGAGGTGGGGACCCACAAGCAGGGGTCCATCCAAGCTCATACAACCTCGGGTCTCTCTGCTCCCTAGAAGGAATCTATGGATGGGGGAGGCTGAGGCAGGGGGAGCTCAGAGCTCAGAGTCAGTGTGGAGCTGAGTTTCGGCCCAGGCATGGGAGGCCCCATGTGGTTTCTGTTAACTTGATTACGTTGTGTTTGAATGAATCCCAGGTCCTCTGGCAAGTTAAGGCGGTGCCCTGTGGCAAAGCCAGAATTCTAACTCTAGGCAGAAAACCCACCAGGGATCCACCCCCTCCCTAAGCCTCATCTTCTCTCCAGGCCAGGCTCAGGAATGAATGGGTGTGTGAGTGGCTGCTGTGGAGACAGTGCGGGACAAGCATTCAGTACTATCTTCTCTGATGTTTCAGGCCTTTGCTAACCTTGAGGACGCCCTGAGACACGGAGGTCCCCAGTACTGCCGGAGTGACCCTGACGTGGAGCGCTGTCTTAGGTGAGTCCACTGAGATGGCCCCCGAGGGCCATCCACTCATTACAGTCATGTGGGAAAATATGTGCTCATGACTTGGACAAAGTTTGGGCCTCGTGGTGCCCCAGGAATAGAGGCAGGAGGATCAGGAGGAGTTCAAGGTCAGTGTTGCAGTCCACCTGTATAGTTGCCCATAAAGAACCATCAAAGAGCTTAAGGGAACAAGGGTTTTATTTTTTCTTACCATTACTGGTGACAGTTCTTAGTCCAGCTTGAATGGAGAGCATGCACCAACAGCAGGGCCCAAGGAACTGGCCACACCATCTATACATAATGGCTGAGAGAGGGAGATCCTGATTTGCCAGACCACCATGTCTGGCCATGTGGACACCATGATGCCAACTTCTTCAACTCGCTCTTAGTATTTTATCCATCGATTCAGGGCCTAGTCCCACCCATCATGGGTAGAGCCTTCACCACCAGCTAGACAATCTCCTGCGGGATTGCTCTGGGTCTAACTGAACCACTGATTCTCTACACATGTGCCCAGAGCTCAAACTCTCAACTGTCAAGTGGACACACCTGTGCCCAACCATGACAGCCAGCTTTGGCTACATAGAATGTTCCAGGCCAGCCCAGTTCCAGGCTCAGATCTGTGTTGTGTGACTCTCCCCACTCCATGCACACACCCCTGCCAGCTCAGGGTGGATCCTTGTCACAAGGAAAGAAAAAAAATGTCTGAGTAAGTAGGCCATTTTTCTTTTTCTAGGGTTTATGCCTCCTAGGCTACGTGGAACAATATGTCTTATCGATGATAGTTAAGAAAACACTAAGATCCTGGCCTCTAAGGGATTTCTGTGACTTTCCTCTCTGTCTCAAAAAGATTAGGAAGAGTGGAGTGTCCCAACTTGGGGCTTGTGTGATGTCCAGAGAAGTTATCTTAGAAGCACCTTCCACCTCAGGAAGTCTTGCTCAAAAACAAATTTTTTTCAGTTGTCTTTTATTTTTGAAATGTCGTGGAAATTTGTTTAAAGATTTTTATTTTGTGTGTGCATGGGTGTGTGTGAGCCTGTGGCAGCCCAAGGATAACTCTCGGAGTCATCCTGGATTGCTCTTTGTCTTGTCCTTTTGTCTTTGCTGTGTGATCTCCCAGTTTCTGCCTTCCAGGGCTGGAAGTGCAGGTTGCTATCTGTGCCTGGCAATTTTACCTGGCATCCTTTGCTATTACTCCAGCCCGCCAACCAAGCAAGTGTGGTGGCCCACACTTGGGATCCAGGCAATAAGATCAGGGGTTTGAGGTCTCCCTCAGCTTACTTCCTAGAGTCCAGCCTGGGTGACAGTAAGACAACCAAAGCAAAAAGTCGGCTGCATGTGGAGGTAGAGAGCACTGCAGAGGCTGAGGCAGGAGGATTGCACTGAGTTCCAGGCTAGTCTGGGCTACCCAGGGAGACCCTGTCTCAGCGAAACCACAAGACCCCACACAGTTGGCTTGGAGAACTGGAGCAGTGTGTGAGCTTGGGCCAGTTGCTCTGTCAGCTCCCCTCAAGTGAGGATGCGGGGAAGGGGGTTGTCTGTCACAGGGGTGTCACATGTCTGATCCCTGAGAAGGACCAGAGCCTCCAGGCAGGAGGATTGCATTGAGTCCTGGCTGGTCTGCACTGCCGAGAGTGACCCATCTCCCAGCAGCCACCTGGGAGAGGTTTTCCTTACTGGATTCTCCAGGCCACTGACCCTCCTTAAACACTCAGAGGTGCACATAGCCCCAGACCAAGGCCCAGCTGACTCTATGCCCTTTTCCCTCTTCTGCAGAGCTCACCGGAACGACATGGAGACCATCTACCCCTTCCTCTTCCTGGGCCTCATCTATTCCTTCCTTGGGCCGCAACCTTTCGTCGCCTGGATGCACTTTCTCATCTTCTTCGCTGGACGCGTGGTGCACACCGTGGCCTACCTGGGCAAGCTGCGGGCCCCCATCCGCTCGCTGGCCTATATCCTGGCCCAGCTGCCCTGCTTCTCCATGGCCTTGCAGATCATCTGGGAGGCGGCCCGCCACCTGTGATGCCCAGAACACCTGGCTGACAGCCACCAGGTGAACTTGGGGACTCAGTGTCCTTTTTAGGACTGAGACAACTCACAGCCCGGGTTCATGCCCACTCTGTTTGTGTGTGCATTACACATGTGCCTTCATCTTTGGGATCCTGGATGAAGTGGCTGTTCACAACCACTCACAGATGGCTTCAGAACCTTCATCCCCTGGAGAGGAGGAACTCACTCTGCCATCATGCAACACCATGACCATCTCAGACCCACCTGAAATTCTGGCCTTGCCAAGGAGAGATGGACCTGGCCACCTGTTTTGAGAAGATTCCACATGATTATCACCCATGGTCAGGGGGTACTTACAGCTGCCTCTGGTGAACACGTGGACTGTTCAGTGCTCTGTGCTCTGAATGCCTCAGTGGACCCTCCCAGGATTGGTACAGAGACCTTGGACCCTTAAGTTGTCTCATTGAGCTGAGTGGCTAAGTGGTCACAGGACCTTTGGGGTTGCCTCAGTGTCTGAGGTTGTCTCCATGCAAATATCCACCGAGTGGGGAGCTGTGAGTGTGGGCGGGATGTCCCCAGGCTGAAATCTGGATGGGTTTTGATCATTAAATAAACTTTGATCTATGAAGCCTGGTGTTACCTTGAACTCCTGATTTTCCTGCTTCCTCCTCCCGAGGGCTGGATGGTAGGATGCCCTGCCATGGCTGCCCTTCGCCTAGTGTTTCAGTGGGTGGTTTGAGCTGGGTTAGCAGGGCACATTCTTGGTAAAACCAGACACACACAGGCACCTGTCTGGTTCAGTCAGACCATGCTAAGGCAGATGGCCCCTCCCTCTAGCATGGGGCCTCTGGGCACCTGGCCAACACCCGGGCAAACACATCTGCACACACTGAGACGCTCCCCCCTCATACTTCTGTTCTTCAAGGGGGTTCAATGTCTGCTCTGGAAACTGGGCTAGCCAGACCCCCACCCCATACACCACCACACATCCTTCATGCTCCTCTGTGAACTCTGCTCCGGGGTAGGGAGATGTTTCTAGAAGCCCAGCTTACCACAGCCTGCTGTGCTGTGTGCTAGGGAGTGGGCGCGCTGCCCCCTTGCGGTAACATGAAGCTTCATTCCTGGGCCGCCCCTTTACATCTGGGGAGGGACCAGTAAAGGGAGGGTGGAGCAACCGATGCTACCTGCCAAAAATCTGCAGGCAGCCCAAAGGAGGCCCTGTGTCATGCGTGGGGAGCTCATAGCCTGTGGCCCAGAGGTGAGGCCTGCACAGGAGGGCGCCCCTCCCTGACTATATCTGGGCAAAATCTGATCAGTGATTTCCCTGGGAGACACAGCAGAGTGAGGATCCCTGCTGGGATCTTCACGTGTCTGTACTCCAGGGACAGGAGAGGATGAAGTAGTCCATGTGGTATCTGTCTATCAGTTCGCTGTACCCACCTGGAAGAAAGACACATTCCTGTTCAGCCACACCCACAGCAGGCGCTGGCCAGCATCAGCTCTTCATCTGACCTTGTCAAGTGTTATAGTCGCATTTGCAACTTGACAGTTGCAGACTGTTTGGGAGCAGCTGTGAAAGGTTAATGGTTAGAATGGCCCCTGAACAAGTCTGCAGGTACTTGACTGATTGCTGTGGAGAACCCAGCCCATAGTGGGTGGTACTGTCCAGTGGTGGACCAGATAATAGTGCATGGAGGAGAGTCTTGCTCTTCTCATATCCGGTTCACTATGCGTGAACGTTGTTCACCTTTAGAGCTTCTGGCCTTCTTGGTGGCTGCTACTGCTGCCCCGCTCCCTGGCTGACTTGGAGCATCACCTTTTCCATCACGTTGTTGCTGTTCCCGCTGCCTTTGGAGCCTGGTCTCTAGACCTTGTTGCTGTTCACCATTCATCGCCGACATTGGATCCCAGCTGTTCTTCGTCGATGTCAGAACCCAGCATCCTCAACCCTCCAGAGGAGCAAAGGCTTGAGACCTTCTCGAGATTTTTTGGCTTTGTGGAACATTCCAGCTAGCAAAGAGGCTGCTGCCGGTGTCCACCTTGAAGGACAGCTTTTTTTATCATGAGTTATTTTTTAATAAGCTGATTGATGTATACTACAGTCTATAGATTCTGTTTCTTCAGAGAACCCTGACTAATACAGATTGTCTGAGCCATAGCAGCCGTCCCCAAAGGCTGATGAGCACCTTCCTTCCTCGCTGTTCCCTCTTCTCCTCTCTTTCTGCCATGGGTTAGATACAACTCGATGGTTGTGGTTCAACCTTTAGGCACATTTGTAAAGAATTAGTGGTTGAACTTTGCAGTGTAGCAAAGATCCCATCAGACATGACGCTACCCAAGGGACCATATGAGACATGTGTAGACATGAGAGGGGGAGTCTCTAAATGCTACAGTCTGCCCTCTGGTGGGCCACGTGTTCTCTGCCAAGTGCTCAAACACTGAGTACAGATCTCCTAGAGGTGACCCAGTTCACATATAGGGAGATGTGGGAGATGGAGGAAAACTGGCCGTAGAGGAGAGAGGAAGGGTGGGAAAGGATGCAGTATTGGGGTAAGTAACAGGCCACAAAAACATAAATTCATGGGTAATACAGTGTAAGAATAAATGAAGCTGTGCTGAAGAGACAGTTCAGGGGTTAAGGCTCTGTCTTGCAAGCAGAACATCCTGAGTTTTAATCCCAGGCCACAAATAAAAATGCCAAGTGAAAATGGCGGTGTCCTGTCCTTTTGGGCAGTACCTGGGAAATATGAGAGCAAAGAAAGAACGAGGTAGGAGCAGTCCAGGATGATTCTGAAGTCACCCTTGATCCTCCACAGGGATGTATAGCTCTCTCCCTCTATCTCTCTTTCATTTTCTCTCTCTCACACACAAACACGTGAAATAAATAAAGTTTAAAAAAATTGGGCTGGAGAGGTGGCTCAGGGGTTAAGCCTCTGCCTTGAAGGCAGAAGGTACTGAGTTCAGATCCCAGATCCCACGTAGAGACGCCAGGCGGAAGCGGGGGCGGCATGCGCTTCTGGTCCTGGTAGGACGGAGCCTGTGAATCCCAGGGCAGAAGGAGGTGGAGGCGTCCATGGTGGTTCCCGATTCGTCCGTGGTTCTACACACACACATACACACATGCGTGTGCACATACATACGCACACATGCACAATTGAATAAATAATAAAAAAATTTTAAAAATTTAAGAATAAACTTAATATATTTACAAAGATTATTAGCTGACTTTACATTTTAAAAGCATGTTTTTTAAATTAATGCTTAAGTTTGGCCCTAAGTAAGCTTGCAGGAGATAGTTTAGTTGAGGTGGATTGGGAACGAGGCCCAGCTGATGGTGGGTGGTTCTAGTCCCTGGACAGACAAAGGGAGGAAGCTGGTTAGGGAAGGTGGCATCCTTCAATGTACTTGGCCAGACGGTATCCCCTCAGCCGTCCTGTGGAGATGGTGTGGCCAGCTCCCTCAGCCTGGTGTTGGCCTACTCTCCTGCCAAGCTGGACAAGGCACTGAAACCAAGAAGCTTAAGCCAGAATGAAGCCCCTTGTCCCCTTAAGCCTTGTGGTCGTGAAGTTATGGGCAACATGCAGGACAACTGGAATATGGGAGTCACCCCTTCAGTGTCTCCACTGTCCACCCAGAATCAATTAGCTGAACTCCTTGATCCTTTCATAAATGAAGCAAGAAAGGAAGATGGACAAGAAAGCATTTGGGACAAGTGGGTGTCCAAGGGGGCCGAGATTTCAGCACCAGAGACAGTGACCCCGATCCTCCCCAGTGGAGACCTAGGGTCCCCAGACTCCTGCGCCTGCAAGGTATGAGCACCAGATGGCAGCAGTGAGCCGAGGCACCAAGGACCAGACCTGGAGGCTGCTTGTTTGGAAAACAATGAAAAAGAAAAAGTTCAGGTCTCCTGGTTTTTAAATGTCCACCTTCTTCCATTCCTCTCTCAGTGCTATACGCAGGAGGGATTTTGGGGGTACATGGCATTTGCATTCTCTTTTTCTTGTTTTTTGAATCTGGGGGGTATCTCGAGGGTGAGCATTCAACTGCAAGTTTCCTTCTTGGTTCTCTCTCTTTCGATGTGGTAGGTCAAAGTCACACGGTTTACTTCTTTTGAATATTGTTTTTTGGGCATTTGCCCGTTGTGGCACTCCACATGTGGAGTCCATGAGCTGGTTTCTAGCTTGTGCCCTCATGGATTCCATGCCTAGAGTTCATGAGATCTCAGGGGTGCCCTAGTCCCTCATGGGACTCTACATGTGGAGTCTGTGAGTTCTGTTCTCTCCTCTGATAAACTCTACCTTAATCCTTGTGATCGTTAATCTGGGCTGTCAACTTGACCACACCTGGCATTAACTAGGATCAGCTGAGACCACCTCAAGAGTTTGTCCAAGTTTGCATGCCCTGCTCCATGTCCGTGACACTATTGACCTCACAAAGTCTAACATTGGCTAAAAGCACCAAGATCCTTGGAGGCAAGGGATTGATGGCCACAGTAGTGTTCCTATGCTTAAGGGGAACACGAGAAAGGGTTCAGGGAAATGCCACTGGGCCCTTTTACGTCATCAGAAAGGAGGACCAAGAGGAGAGTTAGGCATACGCAATAAAGGACTCTCTGGGAATGGGGGGGGGAGGTACTGGGAGATGGGGAGAGAGGGAGGGGGAGCAGGAGGTTCGGGGGGAGGAGGAGGGGGGAGGGAACTGGTCTACCTATTAAGTTTGTATGAGCGGAAATAATAAAAATGTTATAAAAAAAAAGAGTTTGTCCAAGTCACACATTTACAGTACACACTCCAGTCCTAAATCCAATCAGAATCTCCCAGGAGTGGACCAGATAAAAGGAACCACAGTACAGAAAAATTTGAAGAGAGAATCCAGGATGTCTGTGGTGATTTAGCTGCCTCCAGCTTCAGCCACCAGCCATGTTGCCTCCACCGTGAAAGACTGTTTCTCCCCTCTGGAACCATAAGCTGCAGAAATCTCCCTTTCTCCTTTAAGTTGTTTGACTTTGGGTGTTCTCTCATAGCAACAGTTAAAAGTAACCATTACAATCCTCAAAAAACATACTGTTTTTTGTTTGTGACAGGGTCTCATGTCTCAAGCTTCCTAGGCTGACCTTAAGCATCTGATTTCCTTGGCTCCGCCTCCTGAAAGCTGATGTTACCGGAAGACACTATGATGCCCGGTTTGTGTGGTATTGGGGGTAGATCCCAGTGCTTCATATGTGCTAGGCAAGCACACTGCCAACTGATTTACATCCCCAGCCCTCAGTTTAGAATGCTTGCATGTGTAGGTAAGTTGTGTGCATGAGCATCATATGTATGCATTTTATGTGTGCACACGTGGATGCCAGAGGCTGATATGAGGATCTCCCTCACTTGCTCTCCATCTTAACTTTTCAACTAATTGGCCAGCAAGCTCCTGGGGTCCTCTCATCTCCACCTGCCTTCAGTGCTGGTTTCCAGATGCACTTGCCTTTTTACCTGGCCCTGGAATCTACTCGCCAATCCACTGTAAGCATTTTACCTGCTCAACCATCAACTCTCAACTTACCCTTTTATTATTTATTTATTTATTTATTTATTTATTTATTTATTTGTTTGTTTGTTTGTTTGTTTGTTTGTTTTATGATAGTATAAAAGGAATAGGCTTGCAGTAGAAATCATATTCAAGTGTTGAATGTTGGTCTTTTCCTATGCACAGGTTCAACAGTGCTGCGTGGTGATGGCAGCCCCCAGGCAGCCTCGAGATCACCAGAGGAAGCAGCTGAGGCCCTGTGGTTGTTGTGCAGCTAAGTTGTGGTAATCAGCAGGCCCAGAGACCAATTGCATGTTCTACCTACGGTAGTATTCCTACATGGGGTGGAACACGTGGACACCATCATAATTTGGGGGCCATCTGTCAGTTCCATAGACGTGGCCACTGTGGAGGTTGAAATCTCCAGAACAAGCTTCCTGTCCTTTGGACTTGTCCACACCCCTCTGGCCTCTTGATGGGATTCTTCTGCGTGCCCCACAACCAATCACATTCTGGAAGCCCGAGAGCCAGTCTGGGGGATAACTGAGCTGAAACTGCTCATGTCATCTTTGGCCAATGTTTGTTTGTTTATTTTTATTAAGCCTCAGTTGTCACTGATGAATTCTACACTGACAGTGGTTAACCCAAACCTGGCTTCACTTCCTGTCTGACTCCTCCTGTTCTTTCTGCTCCCAATGCTCCCAGTGATCCCAGTTCTCTGTGCTCCCAGTTTTCCCAGTGCTCACAGTGTTCCCCCAGTGCTCCTGACTTACTAGGCAGAAGACAATTCAGGAGGAAAACATGCTTACAAGTCTGGTCCAGGATCAGAGAAACCATTGATGGGTTTACACTCACAGCAACGTCAGCTTTGAGTGAATGATAGTGGGGTAGCCAGGTTGGGGGTGACTTGGAGTCTCTGGGCACCCAGGGGATGGTCAGGTACACACATGTCAAGTTGAAGTCAGGGGCATGGCAAGAAGAAGGACTCAACTCCAGACAGGTGTCTGAGCTCCTGTCTCTACACAGCAGGGAAACTGAGCAGGAACATCTGACTTCATCTCCTTTAGCTAGAGAAAAAGAGAGAGAGAGAGAGAGGCAATATATAAGAGGCCAGTGAGATTGCTGAGCATGTAAGGTACCTGCTCACAAACCTGCAGTCTGATTTGATCTCCAGAAGGCCACATGGTGGAAAGAATCAACTTCAAAAGTTGTCCCTTCCCTCTCTGCCTCTCTGCCCCAAGGCCCATGCAATTACCATATCTGACCACCAGATGAAAGCAGCACACCCAGTTAGGAATAGGGACCCTCCAGGTAGGATGCCCAAGGGTTGCTGCAGGAAATGATTTCTGCCAGACAAAAGCAGTGGCAAAGAATTTGACAGCAGGAGTGACAGATCGTGATGGGAAACAGCAGACAGGTAACAAAAAAGACCTCCAGTTGTAGCACCATTCACAGATGTCCATAAGCTATCAATTTTTCTTGTCTGAAAAGTGCCCCCAAATGTAGCTGTTTTTCATTACACTAGATATCAACAGGGGCTTCTGGGAAATTCCAGCTCCTATCCTGGTATGTGATACATTCCATACCCACTTTCTGAATGACTGGCTGGTATGTGAGCCACTGGCATGTGGCTGGAAGGGTGAAGGGTCATCTGAGGTGCGCAAAGGCTGACGTGCCTGGGCTTGGGTGGAAAACCTGGGCTCCAGGTTACATCCAGGGTTCAGGGTATATCAAGGGTCCAGGGTTACATCTTGAGTATGTGACCCTAAACAACCAACTCCTCAACGTTTTATTTTCTTCACATATGTGTGCCTCTGTGTGTGTGTGTGTGTGTGTGTGTGTGTGTGTGTGTGTGCCATAGGGCACCGTGTGCCTGTGGAGGACCAGGGTGATTCATCCTGGATGGCTTCTACCTCTTCGTTTAGATCTGGAATTTGCTAGGCACTACCTTTCAGGGCCAGACAGGCCACTGCCATTTCTGTCTGGCTATTTTTATATGGGACATGGGATCTGAACTCAGGTCTTTCTGCTTGTGAGGCAGAGTCTGAACCCCTGAGCCATCTCTCCAACCTCCCAATTTTATTTATTGATTGATGTGTTTTTTATGTTTTTATTTTATGACAACCTCATACACATGTACAATGAATTGTGGTCCTCGCTATACCCTCCTCCAAATCCCTGCTCTTGGACTTCCCCTAGTATGTCCACTGCCCGTCTTTATGTCCTTTTTTTTAAAAGCTGGTCCATAATGTAAAACAACATATCAGCAATAAGAGAACATCGCTTATGATGCAACCGTTCTCAAGACTGAGCTCACAGCAGCTGTCCATGTCCTGTGAGACCGAATGTAAGCACACAGAGCCAGGCTTTCCACACCAGGAGCCTATGAAGCTCATGTCCAGGGAGGTCAACATGTAAGCACAGGGGTTCCAATTCATAGGAGACCACCCATGTGTGAGGCACATGGATGAACACAAGCCCAGGGAAGCTGTCCTTTGTTGCACCCACCTGGTGGTACACCGTGTCCTCGGGGGGGGGGGCGTGAATTGTGAGCACGACAGAAATGGACCCGAAGGGTTTCTCAGGCACAGTGTGATGTCAGGCTACCAGTCAATCAAATGTTCCCAAGTGTCCTGAGTGTAGACATGGCATGGCTGACTCATCTCTTTGCCCTGTGACACAGCAGCCACATGTGCCACTGTCTTAACCTCTTTGCCTCTCAGTTTTCTCATCTACACACTTGGGTGGATCCTAGGAGCTGCTCCCCACAGGAAGGTTCTGAACATGGAGATGCACTGCACATAGAAGCATCCAGAGCACAGGAAGTAGAGACCCAATGACACACAGCACAAAGCTTAAAGCTCGTGGGGATATTGCCTCAGGTACCCCAAGCAGGGAGGGAAAATAGGAGAAGGGAGACTCTGTAAAGGCACCCTAAAGATTCACAGAGGTAGAGGTGATGACAAGACATTCCTGTTTGTTCACTTGAACCTGGGCCCTGTACACTCCAAGGCAGGCGCTCTACCAAGGAGCCCCACAAACACACCCTGCATGTATTCCTTCATGTGTGTATTCTTTCACTCACTCATGCAGTAAATATTTACAATAAAGTGGTCACATGGGGCAGGACAGACACCACTCCTGCCCAGAGGGACCCACAGCCCCTTTGATCTTCATAGGGACACTTAGTTCCCTCTGATACACACACACACACACACACACACACACACACACACACACAGACACACACACACACAAGAAAGCAAATAAATAAATCAGCTGACAGGGGTTGGAGAAATGGCTCAGTTGGCCGAAGGCCTGGCTGCACGGTCTTGAAGACCTGGGGTCAAGTCCCAGCAGCCTGGGTGTCAAAAGGTAGGTGCCCCTGCAACCCTAGTGACAGGGAGACAGACAGAAACCTCCAGTCAGACTAGTAACCTGCAGATTCAGCACAAGACCCTGTCTCAGAGCACAAGCTGAAGAGCAACCAAGGTAGACCACAGCTTCTGCCCTCCACACACATGCATGTATGCATCCCCTTCTGTCATGATCTGAAAAGTGTGTGTCCCCCACAGGTTCATGTGTTTGATTTTTTATTTGGGAAGGTCATGGCACCTATGGGAGGTGGAGCCTTGCTGGAGGAAGGCAGTCATGGGGGTGGGACTTGAGGTTAGCTGGCCCTGCCCTGCTGGAGTGAGTGAGTCTCCCCTTGGGCTTGCAGCAGCTCTGGGCCTCTATGATAGCTGTGACTTATCCCACCACCAGCTGCCTCCAGCCTTGCCTTCCCCCAGGACAGACAGTGTCTCACTCTAGAATCATGAGCTGAATAAATCTGCCTCTCTCCCTTGAGTTGCTCTGGACTTTGACTGCCTCACAGCAGCACAGAGAGTAACCAGCGCATGCTCACACATCACATACACACACATACACAAATGCATACCTACAATTCATTCTATACCACATGGCTTGGTGGTGTGAGCCTGAGGTCAGTCTGAGCTTCCAGGTGAGATCCTATCTCCAAAAACTTTAAAACAACTGACCAGTCATAACCATCGAGATGTCACATAACCATGCCAGACTGCAGGCACCCTGCGGGGGGCATCGGGCTCAGTGCTCCAGGCTCCTTCATCCCTCCATGCTTCTACAGGAGGTGACACCATCCTCAGCAGAGACCACCCAAGGGGTCCTAAAATGGAATGGTTTGGGGAACAAGACATTTCACCAGCAGCAAGTCAAGTTCATGTCTTCCAGGGTCTCAGGTTCTTGTTCCATGCAGATCAGACCCTGGTGTAGTCAGAATATGAAGAGGGAACAATCCAACTAAAACAGTTTCCCAAGCCCTTGCTAGGGGCCCTAGCTGCACTCAGGCATGGTTTGTGCATCCGAGGGGAGGTGTTCTCTAGCTCAGATTGGTGTCATCCATGTTTTGTGACAGGGACCATTGAAAACACAAAAATAAATAAATAAAAATAAAAGAATACCTACAATTTGAGAGAGAGAGAGAGAGAGAGAGAGAGAGAGAGAGAGAGAGAGAGAGAGAGAGAGAGACCCACCTCCAAGCATGCTCTCTGGATGCCTTAATACCAGAATAAAAGAGCTTCTATTAGGCAGTTTTTAAATAACAACAATAAAATATTTTTTCTTAGGCATGGAGCAGAGCAGTCAGGCTAGGAGGGTTCCCTACAAGCCCCCCACCAACACTCTGGGAATATCCTAAAGAAACAGACCAGAACCTTATCGAACAGATAAGATCACCAATTCCAGACACTTGTCCCAGACTTCTGCTTGCTGTTTACTATGAAAGGATATGGATTCCTCATCTGTAGAACGACAGCTGAGTCCTTAGCGGCCCACCCCACACACAAACCAGCCAATCAGACATGAACAGATCAAAAGCCCCACACAGATTTAAAGCAACAAAAAACAACCAAAGACAAGCCACGTTTTAAAACCTGCCTAACTCTATCAGTACCCCTGACCTGGCTCACTGTCCATGCTCCCTTGCCCCTCGTGGGCTTCCCCAGTGTCCACAGTTCCTCTCTTTTTCTCACCCTCAATAACTCTTGCTTTCATCCTTTCCACGTGTTCTGGTCTCAGTCTTCAACTCCAGAGTACAAGAACCTGGGAAGAAATCCTGTTTCATCAGTATGGATCCAGTTCCTATCCCTGTCCCCTCTATTCATCCTGGGCCAGGGTTAGTGTGAGTGTCTGGCTGTGGCTCTCCTAGTGGGATGTGAAGTGCCAGGTTGGATCCTTAACAATGCCCACACCAGGGTGCCCCATCCAGGGGCCCAGGAAAGGAGAGGGGACTTTACACCTTGGATGGCTGAGAGTTTGTGGGTTCTCCTCTACCTCGAATTGGAGCCACATACAGTGTGTCCTGAGGGCAGCACTCTCCTCCCCCTCTCCTCTCCTTTTCCCCCCCTTGCCTACGATCTTGGTGGGTGTCAACCTTCAAAAGTAGGTGAGCCAATATTTATAATCAATTTCTCTCTCTCTCTCACACACACAGATGCATATGTGTATATCATATAAATAAGATATATGTCTCATGAATTCTGTTTATACAGTATAGAACACATGCATGACTATATAAAGTTCTGATTCACTCATGTGCACACACGCACATACATGTCTTATTTCTCAGGCAGACATATACTCAGACACATATACAGCAAGGCTCCACAGCAAGAAATGGAAATCTCACTCAACACTTTGGACATATATGAGAGAGGGTCTCCCATTTTATCTGGTTTAGTCCTTGTCTCCTGTCTCCCCCCACAATCCCTGTCCTATATGAAGAGGTTGGATGGCTGAGAACCTGTCTCCTTATACTCTGCTCTGCTTGACTCAGATGTTCGACTGTTGGTCCTTGAGGATGATCGCTTTGGTCTGTCTGTCTGTCTATCTATCTATCTATCTATCTATCTATCTATCTATCTATCTATCTGACAGCAGACAGAAAATGCATGTTCTTGCCACCATAGCATGCCCATGTGGGGTCCGAGGACAACCTTCAGAAGTCAGTTTTTTCCTTCCACCAGGTGGGCTTCTGGCAACTGAACTCTGACCACCAGGGTTTCAAGCAGGCACATTACCGTGGAGCTATCTTGCTGACTCTGCTAAAAAGAACAAAACCAGAAAGAAATCGACTTGATAGCTGTTGTTCCTTGAAGAACTGAAACAGCTTGTGGCTGTGAGACCCTGTCACTGTGTAGACATGGGCCCCTGGGCCACAAGACAGGGCATCAGTCAACAAGGGTCAGTGGACCTGCCCCAATGGGCCATGGAGGGAGACCCCTGCCTTCACCATCATATGTGGGGTGCACAATGTGACTTGGATGAAATCATAATTCTGAGATGGAAATTGAAGGGAGGGGATGCCCTCTAAGAAGGGGTGGTTGAGATATACTGCATATGGTGTTTATACATTGGAAGATCTGTATCTAAGTTTTCCTGCAAGGACCTGGGGTGGATTCAATCCTTGCACCAAGTCATAAATAGTTTTAGCGCTTAGAAGGAGCGTGTGTGTGTGTGTGTGTGTGTGTGTTTCATATACAGGTATTTGTAGAGACTGGAGGTCAACATCTTGCTCAATCACTCTCCTCCTTGTTTTTCTAGCAGGGGTCTCCTGCTGGACCTGGGGCTCGGGGTCTGTCCCACAAGCCCATCCATCTGCTCGTCTCTGCCTCTCCAGTTCTGGGCATCTGCACATGTGCCCAGTCACTTGGCTTTTTTCCTTGTATGCTCGGAATTGAACTCAGATCTTTATGCTTGCCCAGCAACACTTTACACACTGAGCCATCTCCCCAGACACAAAATGGTTTGGCTAACTACAGTGCTGGAAGTGTTTGGCAAGTGAGTTTGATAAGGATTGAAAAGTTTAGAGCAGACATGCTGGGATGGTCTGCGAAGGTCTTTGAAATTCCAGAACATCATCCCCTGCTTTTGAGATCACCCTAAGGAATACCCCCTGCTGAGGAACCTACTCCAATCCTCCTCAGAGAGAAGATAGCCAAAGTCCCCATGAAAGGATATGGAGATGAGCTCTCCATATCCAACAAGCTAAACCCACCAAAGAAACAACTTGATCTCCAGCCCCACCAAAAGAGCAACTGATTGGGCCCCAAGGTGGATAGACCAATGATATGTACATGATCAAAAAAGCTCCAATCATGGGTTGGAGTGATGGGTCAGGGCTTAATACTCTGTCTCCCAAGCAGTAGGTCCTGAGATCGGATCCCAGGTCCCATGTGAAAATGCCTGGTAGAAATGGCAGCCTGTGTCTCCCGCTCTTGTGTGTGGAGCCTGGGAAATCCCAGAGCAAAAAAAAAAAAAAAAAAAAAAAAAACAAAAAGGAGGCACAAACGATCTAGATGACTCCCAAAGTCACACTTGGTATTCAACAGAAACACATAGTGCCCTCTGAGACACACACACACACACACACACACACACACACACACACACATAAATAAATAAAATAAAAAAAATATGTACACAACTATACCTGACCCTGCCAGTCATTAGAGGGCGCCCTCACCCCTCATCGTACTCCACATATGAAGGCCACTGGTTCCTTCTCTCCTCTAATAAACTCTACCTTACTCCTCTACAAAGGTTCTGGTTTTAGTCTTTGATTCCAAACACAAGAACTAAGCCTGAGAAATTGCTTGCAGGCAATGAAAATGCCCACTTCCCTCCAGTTCTCAAGAATTCCCCTGTGGAATGCCATTCTGCCAGAGGACCTGCAAGAAGCCTGCATGCTGATAAGACTACAAAACACTGCCTGCTGCACTGTTTTGCTGCTGTCCACAAGTCAACTGGTGGATCTGCACCCAAGGAGGGTCTTGCAACCTCCTTTGTCCTTTGTCTATAAAAACTGTGTGGAGACCTAATTCTGGACTGCACACACATCACCCTGCCCATGCAATCCCTGGTACCAGTCTCTCCCTCTCTCTCAGAAACCTCTCAGTTATTTATTTTTAACCTTTGGTCTATGGTGAATCTCTGGATAACCCCCAAATCCCTAACAATACCACATGGTGATAGGCATGGGTACATAGGCCAGGAGTCCCAGCTACTGTCTCTGCTGCTGTGACCTTACCCAACTCCATGCCCCCACACAGATTAAATGTGTCAAATAACACTCAAATTATGGCATGGACAAAGTGGGCCACTTTGATTACATGCAGTGCTATTCCAAGAGTCAGATTAAAGTGAGTAGGAAATGGGGGGGAGGTGTAGACACAATCTGGGATCTGAACTGTGTCACCCGGAATCTGTGTGTTGATCTCCTGCCCTCCAGTGAGAATATCTGGAGGCTGGACAATGACACTTTGCTGGTGAGAGAGGGATAATGTTGCTGGGTAGTTTAGACAGAGTAGAAAGACCATGCTGGGAAGGTCTTTGGTTACCATCCCCCATGCTAGGATTATCCTGAAGGAGTGTCCTGCCTGTCATGAGGAACTGGTTTTAATCTGAAAGAGTGTGTAGGTGAGCTCTTCCTTGCAGATAAGTTCCTCAATCATGAGCAGATCATGAGGTCCCCTACAAGATCATCCTGGCTGAGCCCAATATGAACAGACTAGTGAGATGTAGGGGACCAACAGCTCCAATCAGGGTTGCAGAAACTGGAGCTGACCAGTGAGGAAAAGCCACTTTTGCCAGGTCTGCCTCACTTCATAAATACCCCTGATCTATCTCTGGCTTCCTTGTCCCTCATGGATTCCACATCCGTGGACTCCCTTCTCACCTCTTAAAAAAATCTCCCTTAATCCTCTATGGTTGTTCTATTTTTCTTTTATTAAGAAATATATCATTTAAATATTTTATTTATTTTGTGTGTCTGTGTGTCAGAGGGGACTGTCACCCAGGGTGTCTCAGGGAATCATCATGGATTGCTTTACTTCCTTCTTGCTTAAATCTGGGATTTCTCAGGTTCTTCCCACCAGGGTTTGTAACCTTTCTGTTTGGCTTGTTTTATGTGGGATATGGGATCTGACCTCAGGACCTTCTGCTTCTATCTTCAACTTCTGAATACAAGAACATGGACATAGGGCTGGAGAGACGGCTCAGAGGTTATGACTCTACCCCCTAAGCAGAAGATCTTGAGTTTCAATCCCAGGTCCCATGTAGGAAAAGCCAGTTGCAAATAGAGGTGGCCTGCAATTCAGGCTCCAGAAGGTGAAGCCTGGGAAATCCCAGAGGGAAACAAAAAGGAGGGAGAAGCAATTCAGGATGATTCCCAAAGTCACCCTTGGTCCTCCACAGGGACCCATAGTGCTCTCTGGTGCACACACACACACACACACACACACACGCACACACACACACACACACATACACAGAGATAGATAGATAGATAGATAGATAGATAGATAGATAGATAGATAGATAGACAGATAGATAGATAGGTAGATAGACAGATAGATAGATAAAAAGTTAAAACAACCTGGATATTTAAAAAACAAAAAAATATAGCACTGACAAGCATGTACACCCGCACCCACACATGCAAGCAAACATGTACACACATGAAAGGCAGAAAAAAATCCTGGAGGGGGGTTTTTAGAAGTGGTTAAGTTCAGATGAGCTGGATGGTGTCCCAGGAAGAGATAACTGGCCAGAGCACCCCACCCATCCCACATTCTCCTCGCTCCCATCCCCTCCCAGCTTCTCCTCTACCCCTCTTCCATGCAGCTGTCCTGGCCCCAGTAAAGAAGTTTTGTCCCCTCCCTTTGGCTTCCCCCGCTGAACAATAGACCCTGTTACTGGAATTTCCCCAGGAAGCTCTTGCTGGGGGAAAGAAAAGGCTTCAGCTGCTGCCAGCCTAGGAGGAGCTTGTCTTTCACAGCTGTCTCTAGACACCTTGCAGGACACTGAAAGTTCAGAGGAAGATGGGTGAGCAATGGGGGGACGATCCCCACATGAGGACAGCTGGGCTCTTCTTGAGTCTGGGCATCTATTGAAACACCGGGATGGGGCTTAAGAGATGGCTCAGGGGTCAAGACTCTGCTTCACTAGAAGAAGGTCCTGAGTTCTGATCCCAGATCCTGCACTTCCAGCCTTGCAAGACAGAGCCTAGGAAACCTTTGAGGGAAACAAGGAGGTAGAGCAATCCAGGATATTCCTGAAGTCATCCTTGTACCTCCAACAGACATACAGACACACACACAGAAACACAGACACAGACACACACACACACACAGACATGTCACAAGATCAACTGGGTTGTGCCCCAATATGAACAGACCAATGAGATGTAGAGACCCCAGAGATGTAGATACCTGGAGTCCATGAGTCCTCCACGGTTCCCTTGCCCCTCATGGACTGCCTGTCTGTGAGTTCCATCCTTCTTTCCTCTAATAAATTTTGCCTTTATTTTCCTAGAGTGTTCTGCTGGGATTACACATACCCTGCCACTCATGGGGCTCCAGCCCCCCTAGAGATAAGGAACCCAACTTTCCCAGCCCTGTGTTCATGACGAATATGGAAATGAGCTTCTCCAATGTAGACAAATTCCTCAAAGACACAGTTCAACCTCAGTTGAGCCCCCATAAGAACACACCAATCAGACAAGGGGAGAACAAAAGCTCATTCAGTTTAAAAAATACTAAAACAAACCAATAAGGAAAAGCTCAATGCCTGATGTTGCCAGGCAGTGGGGGCCCCCTTGCCCCCCTCTGACACTGTGAGTTCTTTTTCTCCATTAGGAAATCTTGCCTTAATCCTCTGTGTAAGGTTCTTTGTTCTTTTTTTAAGGAAGGGTGAGTAGTGAAGGGAAGGGAGGGGATGGAAGGGAGAGGAGAGGGAAGGGAGGCTGGGATGCATACTCAGTGTGCTTGTAAAAGTAGAAAAACAAATAAAACAAAGGAAGGGTGGATTCACCATGCTGCCGACAAGGAATGGAAAAAATTTATTGATTATGTAGTCACACGACATCTGCCCGAGTAACTCTCTGGGAACGGAGCAAAGGCGGGATCTGAAGAGGGAGCGGAACATGTGTGTGTGTGTGTGTGTGTGTGTGTGTGTTTGTCTGTCAGAGGGCACTGGGTATCTCTGTGTAGGACTAATGGTGATTTCTGGAATAATCCTGGATTGCTTCTTCTTACCTCACTCTGGGATTTCCCAGGATCTGTCCACCAGGGCAGGAAGTACTGGCCACCATCCTTTCTGCTTGATGTTTTTACATGGGACCTGGCATTTGAACTCAGGACCTTCTGCTTGTGAGGCAGAGTCTTAGCTCTTGAGCCACCTCTCCAGCCCTGAATCTGTGTTTTTAACTGCTCTAACAGCTTGCCATGAAAGGATGAAAAAAGGAAGGGATGTAGCAATGAATGAATGAATGGATGGATGAATGGGTGAATGAATGAACAAAACGGATGAATGGATCGATGCTGAACAAATGAATGGATGGATGGATCCTAGAATGAACACATGAATGGACAAATGAATGATCTGCTCTTAGAAACAGTTATCTCCTAAAAAACCCTATGTCCCATCGCTGTTTGGTTATGAAGTCAGCTCGTGGTTAGAGGGGGAGAACTGAGAGAAAGGGAGGGAGGGGTTGAGGGGGCAGAGACGCCCTCAGTGGGCATCAGCGGGCAGCACACGGGCATCTGGAGGGCTCTCTTTCCCTGCGTCACCCTCCTGAACCATGGAACAACCCCGAGAGAAGGGGATCTTTGGGCCCAAGTCTGACCACACTGGCCTTCGGACAGCTAAGAAGGTGAGGAGTGCTCCACGGGACTGTGGGTTGAGTAAGAGCAGCAATTACGCGAACATGGATGCCCCCCATCCCACCCCACCTGAGTCATGCTCCACAGAGAGAGGAGGCAGCTAGAGGCCTGAAGCAACCTCAGATGTAGGGGCCGATGAGGCCTCCAGTGTGACGTGGCCAAAGCCGTCACTATATGAGCCACGGGCCTGAGGAGTCTGGGGACAAGGTCAGAGGAGAGGGAGGGAGGTGCCAGCTGGGGAGGCCAGGCCCACGCTGACACAATGCCCGGCTGGGGACACAGACGTTGAGAGTGGCACACGGACTCTGTGCAGGATGCTCCGCCTTCTGCACTTTCAGCTGCTCCTCTGGGGTTCAATTCTGCCCTCCACCCCCACCCCAAGGACATGCCCTGGCTCTGTAATCAGTGATTGGAGGCGCCGTGGAGAGGGCAGAACACCCAGCTGGGCCCAGCGAGGACAGTGGAGGCCACAAGTGTCTTGTGGCACCAGATTGACAGCGCCTGCTCCATGGGGGGGTGTGGTTCTTGTTGTTGTTGTTTGTGTGTGTGTGTGTGTGTGTGTGTGTGTGTGTGTGTGTCAGAGGGCACTGTGTGTTCCTGTGAAAGACCAAGGGTGATTTTGGGAATCATCCTGGATTGCTTCTACCTCCTTCTTGCTTCCCTCTGGGATTATCCAGGCTCTGCCCACCAGAACTGGAAGCACAGGCTGCAGCCCTTTATACCTGTTGCTTTTTTTGTTTTTTTGGGGGGGGATTTTTTTGTCATGGGACTTGCGATCTGAACTCAGGACCTTCTGCTTTCGAGGCAGAGTCTTAACCCCTGAGCTATCTCTCCAGCCCCTTGTGTATGTAGCTGTATCTGCATCTTCATGGCTGGCTGAGTCTCTACTGTGGGGAAGGCTGGGGATGCAGGCCCGCTTGGAATGTGCTTGCCTAACCATACACCAGTGACCTCTAACCAAACTGATTAGTATGGTGGGCGCTTGCCTGTCATCACAGCACTCCAAAAGTGAAGGCAGGAGGATCAGAAGTTTAAGGTTATCCTTGTCTACTTGAGGCCCCATCTCAAAAACAAACAAACAAACAAGCAAACAAACAGCCAGTCAGTCAACAAAGTCCTTGCATATATGTCACAGTTGTTTGTTTCATTGCTGTCCTGGTCCCGGTTGTAGCAAGAGCACCATCTCTTGGCTCTGTCTTCTGCTCAGCCTGTCCCTGCTCAGCCCCTGGTGTCTGGTCCCCTTTCCCCCAGGGTGCAGGTCTCAGCTGCTGCCCACCAACATGCCTGCAGTGGCACGAGGCTCAAGTGGCTCACGTGGTCCCAGCCACGCCACAAGAAGACACTGGTCCCAAATGCACTTGGGGAGGGGGGTCTGCCGGCAGGCAGGGGCTTGTGTGGACTGATAAGGGTCAGACTCCTGAGGCAAGGTGGGCATGGAGACGGTGCATGAGGGAGTCATGGAGCAGCGATAGCAGAGGGGAGAGTTGCACAAGCAGGGGGTGTAGGGGAGTAGTGGAGGAGAGTGCAGGGGAGACATGGATAGGTGAAGATAGAGGGGAGCCATGGCGGGACCATGCACATAAAATGTCCTCAGGTCAAAGGGCCCCAGAGGGGGGCTGTAGATGTGGCTCAGGGGTTAAGCCTCTGTCTTGCAGGCAGAAAGTCCTGAGTTCGGATCCTAGACCTCACGTGTAGATGCTGGGCAGAAGTGGGGGCAACCTGCATTTCTGGTCTTGGTAGGGCAGAGCCTGTGAATCCCGGGGCAGAGTAAACAAGGAGGAGGTGGAGGCGGTCCATGGTGGTTCCCCAATTCGCCCATGATTCTATACACACACACACACACACACACACACACACACACACACACACACACATAGATATACACATGTGCATACAAGCACAATTGAATAAATAATAAAAAAATTAAAAAAAAGAAAGTGCAAAAAAAAAAACAAAGGGCCCCAGAGGGCAGGAAGAGCTCTAGACCATTGGATCCCCCCACAGTATGTGGGTGTTCAGGGGTTACTGCTGGGGTTGGGGGCAGAGGTGCCCCCTGAGGATTCCGGGATCAGGGCCCCCTGGTTGGTATGTCTGGGACCCATATGTTTCTCCAGCATGGTATGGTGAGGAGTCCAGGCCAATCCGGATCCAAAGCCTGTTTCCAAAAGGACTTCTTCTATCATCCCCAGTCTCAAGCTTCCCTACCACTCTGGCTCCACCCCCTCTGAGTGTGGCTGTCCATCAGTGAAGACCCCGTCCAGGGGACGCTCCCTGGGCATATTCTGTGCTGGTGACACCACTTGGCAGTCGCCACTTGGCAGTAGGCTCTCCTGGCTACTGGCTGGCTCGGGTGAGTGCTCTGCTGTCCAATCAGCTGCACCACAGTGGCATGAAGAGCTGAGGGAGTCAGCATGTGGACTGGAAAGAGGAATGGCAAGTGGGCGACCGCCTGGAGCTACTGGTCTAGCTGGGAGAGATACAGAGACAGAGAGAGAGAGAGAAACATCTCAGATCAGGCTGTGGCCTGAGCTCTGAATGAGGTCTATGGTTAGCTGACAGCCAGGGTGAGGAGACCCCCCACCCCAGCACCACTAACACACTGCACAACACCCCAGTGACTGGAGGCTTCAGCCTGTGCACATGCAATCCTGACCCTGTGTGCTCAACTCTTGTGGGAAAGGCTGTTAGTGTCACCAGGCATGGAGAGTGTTGTGTAACTCCCCACCATCAAGCTCCCCCCTCTGGCTGTGGATTGGGGGCATTCACAGATGAGCTAATTTCCTGGCTTGTCTCAGTGGGGCTGAGTGTTTGTTGAGTCTTGAAGAGTAAAGTTGAGCGCTCACTTATGGGCCCCTCAGCATGTTGCATTGCACATGGGGGTTGTGTAAACGCTGCCACAGGAGCCCGGCCCAGCTGGGTCTTGGTTCTTAAAGCAGCTATAGCAGGTGCTGGGAGAGGCTCCATGGCCGAGGGATGGCCTGCAAGCCTGAGACCTGAGTTTGAATCCCTGGTACTCAGTGAAAAGCCCTTGCTCAGCAGTAGACCTGCCCCAGCACTGGCTGTGTAGGTGGAGACAGCTGTTTCCAGGGGCTCACTGGCCAGCCAGGTCTCAAAAAATAGGGTGGAGAGTGGAAGAGGCAGACACCTGGGGATCACTTCTGGCCTTTGTGTGTATGGTCACACATGAACACCCACTTGTATCCACCCACAGGAGCACACACGCATGCACCAGAAATAGGCACCATACACATACTCACACACCTCCACACAACATACCACGTACAATACATACACACATACACACACAACACAACACACACAGGCACCACACACATATACACAAACCTCCACACACGCATACCACACATAATACATATACACATACACACCACACAACACACACACAAGCCACATGAATGTACACACATCTCAGTACACACATAATATATACATGCACCACGTATCACACATACACACACACTACACATAATGCATAAATACATATCACACATAGTACACACACACACACACACACACACACACACACATATATATATATAAACACAGTACATACATACCCCTTACATATATACACACCAGAGGGCACACATGCCATGTATGTACACATACATAAACATACCACATACACATACTACACTACAAATACACACACATAGCACACATGTATACTTTTTTTTTCACTTTTATAATTGAGATTTATTGGTTGAGGATCAGTCCACAGACATTTTAATTCGTACACAACTCTTAATACATGTACTGAAAAATCTAAAAAGCCACACATTGTGTTTCACAAAACAGTTATTCCAAGGATGTCGGGATTCCACCTCGGAGACCATTTTCCATCCAGCGCCGATGGTACCGACTCCGCCCATTCATCCTCCTCATCACATGTATTACTCAGGGGTTGGTTTGTTCACAGCACATCAGCAACATGACTAGGAAAACCGCACCACGACCAGAGAGATGTCACACAGGGCAGTTCTGACTGGCAGCCGGCAAGGAGTGGTTTCTTTAGGAAACAGCTCTACTAGAAAACACGGGACTAGACAGATGAAAATACCCAGGACACAACTGCACAACTGAGAAGCCCACTGCCGTCCAGAACGCTTTGTATTGCAGGATAGAAAACTAACCCACTACGGAATGTTGCACCGACACCAAGACAGTCGCAGCTGCCTCGATTCAGTGCCCATTATTTTCTGGTTGTACCAAAAAATAAACAACCAGGCAATGATTTCACCTCTTAAAAAAAAACATTTACACTTAAAAAATGGGATGAGGTGGGATTCCCTCCTTTTTAAAAATGTTTCTAGAGCTACTAAAAAACTCGCATTTACAAAATAGTCGATAAAAATATTCCTCTGGATTGTACAAGAAGGGAGACAGGGACCACTGTGGACACGGCGCGGGATTAGTCAGACTTGGCTTCTTTCTCGTCCACATCATCGGAGGCCGTGCTCTCTTCGGTTTTGGTCTCTCCATTTTCTGCAGGCAGATCCGCTTTAGTGTCTGGGTCGGTCACCGCAGCCTGCTTTCCCTTCGCTCCTCGCTTCCCTTTTGCTTGTACTTTTTTGTCTGAAGATTTATCCTTTCCCGCGGCCTTTTTCGGCTTCGATTCCACTTTGGCGGGAGCGGGTTTGGCCGACAACCGCGCCGATCTGCGCTTGGGCTCCTCCTTGGCGCCATCCGCGGGGCCGACCTTCCTCTTGGGCATCATGGCTGCGCGTGCGATGCTGCGGGCCGTCACGAAGATGCGCTGGCCCCGCTGGCTCCCGCGCCCGAACTGCTGCGACCCGCCGGCGGGGGCGGTGGGAGACCACACATGTATACTTATACACGTAATACACAACACAAAAGTATGATAAGGCATAATTGTGGGGCTAGTGAGATGACTGAATGGTAAGTTGCTTACCCACAAACCTGTAACTAATTTCAATCCCTGGAAACCCACATGGTAGCAGCGAACTGACTTCCAAAAGAATTGTCCTGTGACTCCACCCATGTGCTTCTTTCTCCCCATTCCTAAAAATATAAGTGAGAAATATAAATCAGAAGTGAGAACAATAATGTTACAGCTTTCTTATGTTGTCGTGAGTCTTTCCATTTTCTTCACTTCTACTTGCACATGATAGAGCTATAGTGTCTTGATGCACCAAGGAAAGCGATGTCCCCCGTGTCACTGCAGACTTCCACTTCCTCTTCCCGGGAGGGGAGCAGCGTGGCCCAGCTTGTAGATGGATATGGAGTTACAAGGTGGCAATCTCCTTTACTGTTGTGTGTTTTGGAAGATTAAGCTTGCTTTATGAGGCATGTCTGGATTATGAATTGAAAAGGATGGGATTTTTGGTTAATTTCATGTGCCAGCCCAACTGGACACAGTGAGCCTGAGTTTGGGTATGTAGGCCGCCACTGTTTCTTGCTTGGCATTTTTTACATGAGATCTGAGATCTGAACTCAGTACTTCTTGCTTCTGATGCAGAGTCTCAACCTCATCTCTCCAGCCCTCAGCATCCCTTTTTAAGAATATTTATTCATTTATTTATGTATTTGAATGAGAGAGAGAGAGACTAAGATAGAGAGAGAGGATGCATGCCATGGGGCACGGGTGAAACAGAAGACAACTTTCAGAAGTCAGTTTTCTTTCAGATTCACAGACCCAGGAGCAGGGATGAGGACTTTTCTCCTTGTGTGCAAGGGCATCACTGATTAGTCTGCTGCAGGCCTGCAGTCTGGGTCTTTGACAAAAGTGGTTCTCAGAGCACAGGTTCAGCTGCTCAGAGGCTTAGGGTTGGAACCCAAAGCACTGGGTCTGTGGGACCCTGAGGCACAGGATCCTCTCCAAACAAGGCAGTTCCTGAGACCACAACTGAGCTCTATAACCTGGTACCTTTCTCCATGGCTCTCTACCCAATTTTTGTCACTTCTTTTTAAATATTTTATTTCTTTATTAGAGAGAGGGAGAGAGAGACAGAGGCACATGCATACATGCATGTCATGGCACAGAGGTGGAAGTCAAAGGACAAGTTTTGGAAATCGCTTCTCTCCTTCCACCATGTGGGTTCCCAGGAACTGAATGCAGGTCTTAAAGCTTGAGAACAAGTTTGAAAACCTGCTGAGTTATCTTGCCAACACCACAATCCCTACTTTTTTGAGATGGGGTCTTATGTACACTATGTGGCTGAGGATGATGTTGAAGGACGTGTGGGAAAATGGGGGTGGGGGGGCTGTTGAGGCCTATGGGTAACATCCTTAGGGATGGGAATCATTCTGGATTTTTGTTCTACTTCCTTATTGCTTTGCTCTGGGGTTTTCCACTTTCTGCTTTCCAGCAACAGAAATATAGGCGACCACCATGTCTGCCAGGATTTTTACCTAAGATCTTCCAAGCAAAGACTTTAACCCTGAGACATCTCCTCAGCCTATGACCTTGAAAGTTTTAAAACTTTTATTTACTGTGTGTGTGTGTGTGTGTGTGTGTGTGTGTGTGTGTATCAGAGGGCACTGTGTGCCCCTGTGAAAGACCAAGGGTGACTTCAGGAATCATTCTGGATTGCTTCTGCCCCCTTTTTTGTTCCCTCTGAGTCAGGTTTGGTGCTGCCCCGATCTCCTCACCTTCCCAGGTTTGGGGACTTTGGACAAATTGGAAGCTCAATGTGTCCTTTTGTAAAGATAGGAGCTTGAGATGTCACTGTCTGGCACATGGCCTGACCAGGAGGTTTTTAGAATTTATTTGTGATTGACAGAAGAACACAGTCACTCCTGGCCTTCACCCCTCCTCCTGGAGATAACACCCCAACATCTGAAATCTCCCATCTGCACTGGCACCTGTTTCCCCAGCCAGTCCTGGGGTGTTGCATCCTGAGGCCCTTTGAAAGGGGGCATGGCAGGAACCCCAATTGGGAAAGTGGGTGTGACCATCCTTAACAGGAATGGCTTAGGGCAGGGCTGCATCTAGCTCAGGGGTGGGGTCCACCCAGTTGTCCTAAGGAGACCCTCTGGGGACCCCATTAGAGAAAAGCCTAGGTTTGGGAGGATGAGTTACTGAAAAAATTGCCAAGAATCAGGATCGCCATGGAGTCAGTGGCGTGGCTTTGCTGGGCTGTGGTGGGGACCAGAAAGACTACCAGTAGGGGTCCATCCACGCCTCTGCTCCCTCTCCAGAGGGAATCTATGGATGGGGGAGGCTGAGTCAGGGGGAGCTCAGAGCTCAGAGTCAGTGTGGAGCTGAGTTTACACCCAGCCATGGAAGGCCCCAAGTGATTTCTGTTAACTTGATTGTGTTGTGTTGGAATGAATCCCAGGTCCTCTAGGAAGTCAGGGCAGTGCCCTGTGGCAAAGCCATGCTTGCTGTGGAGACAGTGCGGGGAAAGCACTCTACTAACTTCCCTGATGTTTCAGGCCTTTGCTAACCCTGAGGACGCCCTGAGACATGGAGGTCCCCAGTACTGCCGCAGTGACCCCGACGTGGAGCGCTCTCTTAGGTGAGTCCACTGAGATTGCCCTCGGGCTGTCTTCATACACTAGTTACATTCATGTGGGAAAATATGTGCTCATGACTAAGACAAAGTTCAGGGCTCACAGTACCCCCGGGATGAAGGAAGGAGGATCAGGAGTTCAAGGTCACTGTTGCAGTCTGCCTGCATAGTTGCTGATAAAGAACCATCAGATGGCTTAAGGGACCAAGGGGTTTATTTTTTTCTTATGATTACTGGTGACAGTTCTTAGTCCAGCTTGAATGAAGAGCATGCACCAACACCAGGGCCAAGGGAACTGGCCACACCATCTCTACGTAATGGCTGAGAGAGGGACAATCCTGATTTGCCAGACCAGCATGTCTGGCCAAGTGTACAAAAGGATGCCAACTTCCTCAACCAGCTCTCAGTATTTTATTCCTCTGCTCAGAACCTAGTCCCTCCCATCATGGGTTGAGCCTTCTCCACCAGCTAGACAATCTTCTGCAGGGTGGTTCTGTGTCTAACTGAACCACTAATTCTCTACACATCTGCCCAGAGCTCAAAATCTCAACTGTCACATTAACACCTGTGCCCAACCATGACAGCCAGCTTTGGCTATATAGAATGTTCCAGCCCAGAGTTACACCAGCCACATTGGTCCACAAGGTTCAGATCTGTGTTGTGTGACTCTCCTCACTCCATGCACACACCTCTGCCAGCTCAGGGCAGATCCTTGCCCAAGGGAAGTAAAAATAAATGTCTGGGTAAGTAGGCCTTTCTTCTTTTTCTTAGTTTTATGTCCCCTAGGCCACTTGGAACAGTATATCTTTCCGATGATAGCTAAGAAAACACTAAAATCCTGGCCTCTAAGAGATTTCTGTGACTTTCCTCTTGGTCTTACAAAGGATAGGAAGAGTGGATTGGCCCAGCTTGGGGCTCATGTGTTGTCCAGAGGACATTATCTTAGAAGTGCCTTCCACCTCAGTAAATCTTGCTCAAAAACAAATCTTACTTTTAGTTGTCTTTTATTTTTGAAATGTCGTTTGAATTTGTTTAAAGATTTTAATTTTTTCTGTGCATGTGTGTGCATGCACCTGTGGCAGCCCAAGGATGACTCTGGAATCATCCTGGATTGCTCTTTGTCCTTATAGCTTTGCTCTGGGATTTGCCAGTTTCTTCCTTCCAGGGCTGGAAGTGCAAGTTGCTGTCTATGCCTGGCGATTTTACCTGGCATCCTTCTGCTATTACTCCTAGCCCCCCAACCAAGCAAGTGTGGTGGCCCACACCTGGGATCCAGGCAGTAAGATCAGGGGTTCCAGGTCTCCCTCAATTTACTTCCTTGAGCCCAGCCTGGGTGACAGTAAGACAACCAAAGCAAAAAGCTAGCTGCATGCGGGGGTAGAGAGCACTGGGGAGGCTGAGGCAGGAGGATTGCACTGAGTTCCAGGCTGGTCTAGGACACCCAGGGAGACGCTGTCTCAGCGAAACCAGAAGACCCTGTTGCTCTGTCAGCTCCGGCAAGGGGCGTGGGGGGAGCACTCCCAGACAGGGATGGGATGTCTTTCACAGGGGTGCCCGGATCAGGGAGGCTGGGCCATGTGCTCAGGGGTAAGACAGGGGAGAAGCTGGCACACGGCTTTCAACAGTTTCCGGTGCATCACAGGCAGAGATGGGTGGGACAGATGCTTCAATAGAGAAATAGAAATTTGGTGTTTTTCTTAGCCCTTGACAACAATGTGCACACTTGTGGTTTTAATAGTATGAAAGGGATGTGTCATAGGAAGGGAATGGCTTGCTCTGCCCTTTCTCCAAGAATTATGGTAATAAATTTTCCTTATGGACTTCATCCATCATCCATCCGTGCATTCATCCATACATCCATCACTTAATGAGCGCCTACTGTATGCTAGCTGCCAGTCTGCACACTAGCTGAATTTCAGAAGCTAAACCAGGACCCAATGCAGATGACCCTTGACCACCCTCAACTCTTGATATATTTAGAGAGGTCTGATCCTGGATAGGACCAGGAGCCTCCAGGCTGGAGGATTGCATTGAGTCCCAGCTGGTCTGGCCTGCCGAGTGAGACCAGTCTCCCAGAAGCCACCTTGAAGAGTTTTCCCTTGAGGAGCTTTCCCAGCCACTCACCCTTCTTAAACGTTCAGTGGCACACATAGCCTGAGAACAAATGCCCAGCTGACTCTATACCCTTTTGCCTCTTCTGCAGAGCTCACCGGAACAACATGGAGACCATCTACCCCTTCCTCTTCCTGGGCCTCATCTACTCCTTCCTGGGGCTGCACCCTTTCACTGCCTGGACGCACTTTCTCATCTTCCTCGCCGGGCGCATGGTGCACACTGTGGCCTACTTGGGCAAGCTGTGGGCCCCAATCCGCTCACTGGCCTATGTCCTGGCCCAGCTGCCCTGCCTCTCCATGGCTTTGCAGATCATCTGGGAGGTGGCCTGCCACCTGTGATGCCCGGGACACCCGGCTGTTAGCTGCCAGGTGAACCTGGGGACTCAGTGTCCTTTTTAGGACTGAGACAACTCATGGCCCGGGTCCCTGGCCACTCTGTGTGCGTGTGTGTTACACGTGTGCCTTCATCTCTTGGATCCTGGATGAAGTGGCTGTTCAGAACCACTCACAGATGTCTTCAGAACCTTTGTCACCCGGAAAGGAGGAACTCACTCTGCCATCACGCAACACCATGAAGGTCTGAGACCCACCTGAGATTCTGGCCGAGCCAAGAAGAGATAGACTTGGACACCTATTTCCAGAAGATTCCCCATGAATCCCACCCATGGTCTGAGGGACCTTAGGGCTGCCTCTGTTGAACAGGTGAACTGTTCAGTGCTCTGTGCTCTGAATGCCTCGGTGGACCCTCCCAGAATCATTACAGAGGCCTTGGAGCCCTAAGCTGTCCATTGAGCTGAGTGGCTCACCTTTGGGGTTGCCTCAGTGTCTGAGGTTGTCTTCGTGCAAATATCCACCATATGGGGAGCTGTGAGTGTGGGTGGGATGTCCCCAGGCAGAAATCTGGATGGGTTTTGATCATTAAATAAAGTTTGATCTATGAAGGCTTGTGTTACCTTGAACTCCTAATCTTCCTGCTTCCTCCTCCTGAGGGCTGGATGGTAGGATGCCCTGCCATGGCTGCCCTTCGCCTAGTGTTTCAGTGGGTGGTTTGAGCTGGGTTAGCAGGGCACATTCTTGGTAAAACCAGACACACACAGGCACCTGTCTGGTTGCAAGTCACACAGTCAGATCCAGCTAAGACAGTCGGCCCCTCCTTTTTGTCTGGGCCCTCTGGGCACCTGGCCAACACTCCCACCACTGAGATGGGAGCTCCCTCACACTTTCAGTTCTTCAATGGGGTTCAATGTGCGCTCTGGAAGCTGGGCTAGTCAGACCCTCACTCCATATATCACCACACATCCTTTATGTCCCTATGTGAGCTCTGCTCTAAGGTGGAGGGGTGTTTCCAGAAACTCCCAGCTTACCACAGCTGGCTCTGGTGTGTGCGGGGAGTGGATGCGCTGCCCCCTGGTGGCCACAAGAAGCGTCACTCCTGGGTGGCCCCTTTCCATTTGTGGCAGGGACAGTAAACACCGGGAGGAGTGGCCAAAGCAACCTGCTGAGAATCTGCAGGCAGCCCAGAGTGAGGGCCTGGGTCATGTGTAGGGAGCTCATGGCCTGAGGCCTGCAGGTAAGGCCTGTAGAGGGGGGCACCCCTACCCGACTACATCCGAGCAAAATCTGATCAGCAATGTCCCTTGGAGACAGCAGCAGAGTGAGAATCCCTGCTGGGATCTTCACATGTCTGTACTCCAGAGGCAGGAAGGGGATGAAGTGGTCCATGTGGTTTCTGTCTATCAGCTCGTTGTACCATAGACCACCTGGAAGAAAGACACGTTCCTGTCCAGCCGCACCCACACCTGGCGCTGGCCAGCATCAGCTCTTCATCTTACCTCGTCAAGTATTATAGTCACATTTCAATGTCAACTTGACAGTTGCAGACTGTTTGGGAGCAGCTGTGGAAGGTTAATGGCTGGAATGGCCCCTGAACAAGACTGCAGGTACTTGACTGATTGCTGTGGAGAACCCAGCCCATGGTGGGTGGTACTTTCCAGTGGTGGACCCCATAATAGAAAGTGCAAGGAAGAGGGACTTGCTCTTCCATATGCCGTGTCAACTTGCAGTGCAGTCTAGTATGCGTGAACATTATTCGCCTTTAGAGCATCTGGCCTTCTTAGTTGCTGCTGCTGCTGCCTCCATTCTTGGCTGATGTGGAGCTTCACCTTTCCCGTCACGTTGTTGCTGATCCTGGTGTCTTTAGAGAATGGCCTCTAGGACTTGTTGCTGTTCTCCATTCATTGCTGACGTTGGAGCCCAGCTGTTCTTCGTGGACGTTGGAAAGCAGAGTCTTCAAGCCTCCAGAGAAGCAAAGGCTTCAAATCTTCTGGGGATCTTTTGGGTTTGTGGAACATTCCAGCTAGGAAAGAGGCTGCTGCTGGTGGCCACCTTGAAAGACACTATTTTTATTTGTGAGTTATTTTTTCATAAACTGATTGATGTATACTACAGTCTATAGATTGTTTCTTCAGAGAACCCTGTTTAATACAGACTTTCTGAGCCATGGCAGCCATACCCAAAGGCTGATGAGCACCTTCTTTGCTCGCTGTTCCCTCTTCTCTCTTTCTGCCATGTGTTACATACAACTCAATGGTTGAGGTTCAAACTTTAGGCACATTTGTAAAGAATGAGTGGTTGAACTTTGTAGTGGAACAAAAGATCCCATCAGACATGACACTACCACAGACATCGTATGAGACAGGTGTAGACATGAGTGGGGGAGTCTCTAAATGCTACAATCTGCCCTCTGGTGCGCCACGTGCACCCTGACAGGTGCCCAAGCACTAATGAGTGCAGACCTCCTGGAGGTGACCCAGTTGGTATATAGGGAGATGTGAGAGATGGAGGAAAACAGGCAGGAGGGGAGAGGGGAAGGGTGGGATAGGATGCAATATGGAGGTAAGTAACAGGCCACAGAACACATCAATTCATGGTTAATACAGTTTAAGAATAAATGAAGCTGTGCTGGAGAGATGATTCAGGGGTTAAGGCTCTGTCATGCAAGCAGAACATTCTGAGTTTGGATCTCAGGCCCCTTATGAAAATGCCAAGTGAAAATGACACTGCCCTGTACTTCTGGCCCTTGTGGGCAGAACCGGGGAAATCTCAGAGCAAAGCAAAAAGGAGGTAGGAGCAATGCAGGATGATTTTGAAGTCACCCTTGGTCCTCCACAGGGATGTATAGCTCTCTCCATCTATCTCTCTTTTTCTCTCTCTCACACACAAACACATGAGATAAATAAAGTTTAAAAAATTTACGAATAAAGTTAATATAGTTAAAAGTCTTTAACTTATTCTGATTGAATACACTTTACATCAGACCAGCAATTCCCTTTTCTTAAAAGATTCATTGATTGATTGATTGATTGTGTGTGTGTGTGTCTGTGTGTATCAGAGAGCACTAAGTGTGCCTATGGAGACTTAGGCCCTGTGTTACAACAAGTTCCTCACCACCAAGCTGAGTCTCCAGCCCACCCCTCTTCTTATTTCTATTTTGAGACAGAGTCACAGGACCCTGCCCAGCCTATACTTGACCTTGATTCTCCTGCCTCAGCCTCCTGGGCAGCTGAGATGACAGACCTGGACCATGAGGTTCAAAGACTGTAACCCTTCTTCATTCCTTTCCCTTCACTGAGCTGCGCTGTATTGAACTGAAAAATCAACCATTTTATTGAGACAGAGTATCACGCTGTTTCCCTGGCTGGCCTGGAAGAAACTAGAGAGCCCAGAGTAGCCTTAGACTTGCAGAATCCGCCTGCCTCCAACAATCAATATTTTCTTTTTTTTATTTATGAAACAGAAGATACATGTGTGCATACATGGCACATGCATAGAGGTCAGAGGACAACTTCTCTTCTCCCATATGGGACTCAGGGACTCAGGACTCCAGGTTTCCATGCAGGTACCTTATCAAATGAGCTATCTTGTCAACCCAAGCTTACCCTTTTTAAAATGAGCAATCCAATGTCATGTAACAGTGTGTACATTGTCACAGTTGACCTGCATCATTTCCAATAAAATCATGACCACACAGCTTATGGAAACAAGGGATTTTATTTTAGCTTATGACTGTCAGTTTACAGTTCTTGTGTGTGTGTGTGTGTGTGTGTGTGTGTGTGTGTGTGTGTGTGTGTGTTAGAAGTTAGAAGGCACTATATGGTCCTGTATAGGCCCAAAGGTGACTTTGGGAATCATCCTGGGTTTCTTCTTCCTCCTTTTTGCTTACTTTGAGATTTCCCAGGCTCTACCTTAAAGGACCAGATATGTAGACCAACACCCATTTCCATTTCCACCATTCCATTTTTAATGTAGATCTGGTATCCAAACAGGTCCTTCTGCTTGAAAGGCAGAGTGTTAACCTCTGAGTCATCTCTCCAGCTCTAGTTACAGTTCTTAATCTAGCTTGCTAGGAAAGTCCACATCAACACCAAGGACCAAGGGAACTGGGCACACTATATCCACAGGACCACCGAGACAGGGGCAAACTTTCCTTGCCAGACAGCATATCTGTCCACATAGGCTGGAGATACCAGTTACTTAATCAGATGCTTCCATCTTATTTGTCTGCCCAGGAAATGGTCCTACCCAAGGTAGTCTGGGCCCTCCCCAGCAATCAGACAACCTTCTGCAAACTTAGTCAAGTCTCACCTCAATTACTAATTCTTTATAAATATGCCCAGAACAGTAAATTTCAGTTGCCAAGTTGACACCAGTAGCTATCTACCACATGCACTATATTAAAAAATTGTATTCCCAGCACAATTTTTGTTTGTTTTGAGAACAGTTTTGTAGTCCAAACCCACAGAAGTCCTCCACCACTCAGCCTCTGAAGTACTAGGGTTACAGAGTGATACACTACACCCAACTCCAAAAGTCTTCATCCTGCAAATAACATCCCATTAACCAATGACATCCCCTTTCCTCCTGCTCAACTCATCCATCAATAGATGAATGTGTCCCTTCACATCACATTTTTTATGCCATCTCATAATTTTTGTTTTTGATTTTTTTGGGGGGTGTTCGAAATAGCGTCTCACTGAGTTGGTTGAGGATGTTAGCTTATCTTAAAGTATGCTTTAAGACTCAAGCAAGTCCTTTTGAGAAATTTTGAAATTCTGAGGCCTCTTAGGTGTGGTGCCATGTGTTTGAATTACCAGTACCTGGGAGGCAGGCAAAGAAAGACCATGAGTTCAAAGCTAGTCTGGGCAATTTACCAAGACCCTGTCTCTGAACAAGAGAGAAGAGGGAGAAAGAGAGAAACAGGAGAAAAAGAGAGGAGGAAGAAAGAGAGAGAGAGAGAAAGGAAGGAGGCAAGGAAGGAAGGAAGGAAGGAAAGAAGAAAAGAAGGAAGGAAGGAAAGGTAAGTAAGCAGGAAAGGCATCTTGTTAAAAAAAAAAAAAAAAAAAGAACTGGAGACCTGAATTCCAAGACCAACATGGTAGAACGTGAGAACTGACTTCTGAAAGTTGTACTCTGATCTCCACCTATGCACCTATGCATGCATTTTGTGTGTGTGTGTGTGTGTGTGTGTGTGTGTGTGTAAAGAGAGAAGTAGACAGACAGACAGATCACACACACAGTCTCCTGGAGCCCAGGCAAACGATGCTGGATCCATAGCTAGGGAATGACCTTGTACTGCTGACCCACCTGCTTCCATCTCCCAAGTGCTGGGATTACAGGCAGCCCTACCAACTCTTACCAGGAACGTTACTTCCTCAAGTCATTAGACTTAAAGGCCTTCCACCTTGGGCTATCTGGCCTCCCTGAATGGACACAGAAGTAATAGCACCTCTGCTGTTAAACCCAACTGCTGTCTAGAGCTAGACCACAAAGTAAGGAAAAAATACATTCTGGTTTTTTTTTTTATTTCAGCTCATACAAACTTATTAGGTACACCAGTTCCCTCCCTCCCTCCTCCTCCCCCCGTACCCCCTGCTCCCCCTCCCCACCCCTCTCCCTCCCCATCCCCCAGTGCCTCCCACCCCAATTCCCAGAGAGTCCTTTCTTGTGCATGACTGATTTTCCTCTGGGCCCTCCTCTCCGATGACGTACAAGGACCCAGTGGCCTTTGCCGAACCCTTTCCCGTGTTCCCCTTAGGTATAGGAACACTGCTGTGGCTGCCAATTCTTTGCCTCCAAGGATCTTGGTGCCTTTAGCAGATGCTAGACTTTGTGAGGTCAACAGTGTGTTGGACAATGCGCAGGGCATGCAAAGTCCAATTATGATTGCTTCAGCCCTAACTAGTATAGAGTATCTTACATATCATTGCTCCTCCCATCCTTATGCTCTTACACTCTTACCGCCTCCTCTTCCGCAAATTTCCCTGAGCTTCAAGATGGGGAGAGACTAAGCTGGCCTAGTTCTAGGTGGTTGATATAGAGTCTCTGAAGTTCTGGATTGTGGTTTGTTGATTTTCTTTTGCAGTTTTGCTGCTCCTGCAATGCCCTTCACTCCATCCTGGTGGGCATTGTATGTTACCCCCTGGCCAGAGACAAAAAGTTGTTAGAGTCTTGTGATAAAAGCACATTCAAAGGTAGATGTAATAAAAGTGGGAAACCACAGTGAGGGAGGGGTCTATCACCCATTTGCAAAATTGTTACTTTTTATCTGCCAGACTATATGCCCTCCTCTTCTGGTGAGATCACTCCCCCTCAGTAGTAAATGATCAGGAACAAAAGTCTGTGAACTTAATCAGATGTCTCATTACTTATTTGGGACATTCTGGTTTTTTATTAGAAATGCACAGAGACACTGTCCAAGTCAAACTCTCTCTCCTTTTATTTTTAATATTTTATTGAGAGAGAGTCATATGCATGTCATGGTGCACAGGTAGAGATCAGAGGCCAACTTTCAGAAGTCAGTCCTCTTTCCACTAGGTGGGCTTCCAGAAATGAAACTCAGGATGTCAGGATTGCAAGCAGTCAATTTACCACTGACAGCTGAGCCATCTCACTGTTCTCTTTTCAGTGTGTGTGTGTGTGTGTGTGTGTGTGTGTGTGTGTGTGTGTGTGTGTGTATGCCTGTGACTTTGGAAATCACCCTGCATGACTCTACCTCCTTTTTATTTTGTTTTGGAGTTTCACCGAGCTTCACCTTCCAGGGTCAGAAGTTCAGACCACCTCCACTTCTGCCTGGCATTTTTTACTTGGGATCTTGGATCTGAACTGAGGTCCTTCTGCTTTCAAGGCCAAAGCTTAACCCCTGAACCATCTCTAGACCCTCTTTTTATTGATTGATTTATATATTTATTTATACATTTTTATTTATTTATGAGGCAAAGTAATTTACATAGCCCAAGCCACAAACTCTTTTTCCTCATCTGTAAATTGGCAATGTTGAGAATTACATTGGGATATGCAAGTACTTGGAACAAAGCCAGACCCACATGAAGGGCACTGTTATTTTGGGTATGAGCCTGCAGGTGCAGAGACCCATCACCAGCCCATTTCCCCAACTCAGGTGCACACAGTCACCTGGGCTTCTTCCCAAAATGCAGATTTGTGGTTGAAGGTGTAGCTCATCTGGACGAGTACACTTGCCTAGAATGCACGCAGAATCACACCCACAGGACACGTTTACACACACCTGTGATCCTAGCATTGGAAGGTACAGACAAAAAGGATCAAATTGACTTGTGTGGAGTATTTTGTATATCACTGGTCCCTCCCATCTTTAGGCTCTTACAATCTTGCCGCCCCCTCTTCCCCAAGGTTCCCTGAGCTTTAGAATGGGGAGAGATTTGGCTTGTCTGGTACCAGGTGATTAATATAGGGTCTTTGGTGTTTCTGAATTATGGATTGTTGTTTTTTTCAGTTTTGCTGTTCCTTCACTGCCCTTGGCTGCATTCTGATTTGAATCAGAAGATCACCCCCAAGAAAAGATAAAAGACTGTTTAAAGGACAATCTTGATATAAGAAGACACTCAAAGGTAGATGGAAGAATAGAAGTAGGACACAGCAGTGAGGAGGGGGGTCAGTTTCCAATTTGCTGGTTGGTTACCATCTATCTGTCAGTCCCTATATCCTCCCTGACTGGGGAGATCAAACCTGTTCAGTCCCAAGTGACCAGGAAGGGAAGTAAGAGTGAGCTGTGCCAGATATCTTTAGACTTGCATGCAATACATGACCATGGCCTAATTGCTCTATTGAAGCATGTTCCCCTCTCTTCTTTCTTTTGAGGTCCCCATTCTCCTTCCTTCCTGTTTAAAATCCTTTGTGATTATATGGGGTATTACAGAGATTTACCTTTGAATATGTCATTAACTGAGTTTGTAACTAGGAATCATTTAATAGGGAATACATATGGCATCTAACTTTCTGTGTCTGGGATACTTCATTCAATATAATTTCTTCTAATTCAATCCATTTCCTAGCAAATTCATTAATTCATCCTTTTTGATGGCTGAGTAGTATTCCACTGTATAAATGTACCAGATTTTCATTACCCATTTGTCAACTGTTATGCCTCTGAGTTGGTTCCATGACTTTGCTATTGTAAATAGGGCAGCAAAGAAAATGGTTGTGCTCATGTCACTGTAGTGAATTGCTGCATTATAGGGAATTATTCCCAGTAGTGGTATAGTAGGGTCGTATGGCATTTCAGTATATAACTCTTTAAGAAATCACCATACTGATCACCAGAGTGGTTGTATAAGCCTGCATTCCTACCAGCAATGTATGAGAGTTCCCTTTTCTCCACATCCTCTCCAGCATTTCATATGGTTTGCATTGTAGATTTTCACCATCCTGACAGGGTAAGTTTTGATTTACATTTCCCTGATGGCTAGGGATGTGGAGCATTTTTTAAGATATTTGTTAAACATTTCAATTTCGTCACTTATGAGCTTTTCTTAACAGTGGCCTTATATCACTATTTAATTGTGTTCTTTTGTCTCTACTTGCTTGTGGTTTTCTTTCCCCTAAACCCCAAGTTATGCTACTTTATGGTTGTAATAGATACTGTAAGTGATTTCCCCTGAAGCATGTCATTATGAGGACTTAGTTCTAGGTTCCACTTACAAGGAAAAGCATGTGATATCTGTCTTTCTGTGTTTGGGATACTTCACTTAGTAGAATTTCTTCTAATTCCTTCCATTTATCAACAAATTTCCTTAATTTATTTTTGATAGTTACATAGTATTCCATTGTGTGTATGTACATCTGACCCTGTCCACTGTCAGTTTCCTCCCCATCCACTGATGTTTAGACTGCTTTACATTGTTGCGCATGTGTTCACTGTCTTTGAGGGAGTTGGGGGTTAGTAAGCAAGTGGTTGGATACCTAGAGGCCAACCACACTCTCTACTATATCCTATTTCTGTTTCTCCCACTCTTTTAAGCCTTCTTTTATATAAAGACCTTATCAACAGTTTTTTACCTTGAAATAGAAGCGGATCTCAATACCCAGGCAGTGCGTAGTACACTAGGCACTGCCTAGTGCAGTGCAAGAACAGGAAACCAGGAAACAAGAGTACTGGCAACTCTGCAATGCTCACCAGGAATCAGGCCAGCCAGATCTCTCCCCATCCTAGGGCTCAGGGAACCTTAGGGAAGAGGGGGTGGTAAGACTGTAAGAACCTAAAGATGGGAGGGTCCACCGCTTGGGCAGAACATTCCACTCAAGGCCCTGCTGCATCTAGGAATTCACTGCAATGAGACAGACTCATTCTTACCAGAGGGACAAGTGACTGACAAATCAACATGCCCCCACGGATTAGTGAGGATCTCAGGAGAAATAATTTCAAGCATAAATACCTTAGAGGCTGAGGTAAACAGGTGAAGGGGAGTGCCCCTAGCAGTGGGTCTGCCCAAGGAATGGCTACTTGGTCTGCAACAGAGGTCTGAACTCCCACAAGCGCAGATGAATCAGAGGGAACAATTGGTATCATAGAAGCAGACAGGCAGGTGCTGGAGAGATGATGGGTTATGGGTGAAGCCTCTCTGTCTCAAGCACAAGGTCCCCAGTTCAGATCCCAGGTCCCAGGTTAAAACGCCAGTGGAAATTGCGGCAGCCTGAACTTCCGGCCCTGGTAGGTGGAGCCTAGGAAATCCCAGAGTGGAGCAAAAAGAAGGTAGACTCTTCTGGATGACTCCAGAAGTTATTCTGGGCCCTTCACAGGGACACACAGTGTCCTCTGATACACACAGTGCACCATACACACACGTGCAAAATAAATTAAAAAGTTTAAAAAAAAAGGAGGGTGGAAGCTAGTGGGATGGATTAATGAAGGGACGAAGAGAGAGATTACAGGGAGAGGGAGGAAGGAGGAAAGGAGGGACAGGGATTATTACTCATTGTGATTATAATACTAGGTGGGGTTAATGTGGAAGGAAGTGGGATGGAAGAGAGGGGAAGGAAGGAGGCAAAAAGGAAAGGGAGGGAGGGGTAAGAGATAGTTACTCAATATGCTTGTAAAACTAGGGCAATAATTTTTTTAAAATGAAAGGTTGGGGCCAGCGAGATGACTCAGTGGGTAATGGCATCTCTACACACACAAAAAAAACTTGGTGATCTGAGTTCAATCGCTAGGAGCCCATATGGTGGAAAAAGAGAATTGGCTTCCAAAGTTCCTGATTTTCAAATAAATAAATTAAATTTTAAAAAATTAAACACAGGGGCCAGCTCAGTGGGTTAAGGCATTTGCTTACAAATTTGGCGACCTGAGTTCAATTTCAAGCCCACATGGTAGAAGGAGAGAACTGACTTCTGAAAGTTGTACCCACAATGCATGCCATGCATGGGTTCTCTTGCTCTCTCAATAAAGATAGATAGACAGATGATAGATAGATAGATAGATAAATAGATTGATAGATAGATGATAGATGATAGATAAATAGATAGACTTATAGATTGATTATAGATGATAGATTTAAAAATACATTTTATTTGCGTGTGCGTGTGAGAGAGAGAGAGAAAGAGAGAGAAAGAGAGAGAGAAAGCACTGTGTGTCCCTGTAGTGAAGTCAGGAATCATCCTAGATTACTTTTACCTTCTTCTTGCTTCCCTTTGGGATTTCCCAGGTTCCACTCATCAGAACTAGAAGTGCAGACCAATGCTGTTTCTACCTGGCCATTTTTTATATAGGACCTGGAATCCAAACTCAAGATTTTCTGCTTTCGAGGCAGAGTCCTAATCCCTGAGTTATATCTTTAACCCCAAAAATATATTTTTTTGCATGTGTGTCTCTGTGTATGTGTGTCTCTGTGTATCAAGTGGTACTTACTGTGTGTGCCGTGGAGGACCAACGGTGACTTTGGAAATCACCCTGGATTGCTTCTCCCACCTGTTTGCTTTGCTCTGGAGTTTCCCAGACTCTGTCTTCGCCTTCCTGGACTGCCATTTCTACCTGGTGTGTTTTACATGGATTCAGAATCTGAAGTCAGGACCTTCTGCTTTTGAGGCAGAGTCTTTTTTTCAGTTTTTTAAATAATTATCTTTAATTGTTTGTTTGTTTGTTGTATGTGTATCAGAAGGCACCTTGTGTCCCTGTGGAGGATCAAGGGTGATTTGCTTTGGTCTAGGATTTCCCAGGCTCTACCCACTAAGGCTGGAAGGGTCGGTGCCACCTTTTCACCTTTTCGGGTTTATTTATTTATTTACTTATTTGGCATGTGTGCCTCTGTGTGTGTCATGGAGGACCAAGGGTGACTTCTGGAATCACCCTGGATTGCTTCTCCTATTTGCCTTTGCTCTGGAGTTTCCCCGGCTCTGCTTTCCAGGATTGAAAGTGCAGGCTGCTACCATTTCCACCTGGTGGTTTGTTGTTTTTTTTTCACATGGGGTACGGGATCCAAATTCAGGACCTTCTGCTTAGGAGGCATGAGCTTAACCCCAAAACCATCTCTCCAGCTCCTAAAAATATATCTTAATGTTATAATAGCTCAGGAGTTTGATATAGTTTTCAGACCCAGTGTCAAATAATTAAAATATCCTCTTTTCTTTCGTTTTCTCTGAGACAGTGTCTTTCTGCGAAGTCCAAATGGCTTTCAGGACTTACCTGCCTCAGCCTCTTAAGGGTCAATATTATAGACATGTGCCACCATGCATGGCTAAAATATTCTATTTCTTTTTTTTAATCATAAGACACTTAAATATTTATTTTAATTTCCCTCAAAGAAACTGTGAACATGCTTTATATTACTTAAATTTTATATGAACATTATGCGTCACAGGAAATAATACTACATATATATTTTCCAAGAATAAGTGATGAAATTAACTTAAATGTGATCAGAGTACTGTAATCAATGCAATAAATTTAAATTTTTTATTATATTTCTTTATATTTTCCCAATCATACAAGTTTAATAGGTGCCCTGGTCCCCTGTTCCTTCCATCCCTCTAAAATACTCTTTCTTATTTTATTTTTTATTTATTAGAATATGAGAGAGAAGGCATGCATACCATAGTACATGTGGAGGTCAACGAACACCTTATTTAAAATATTTTATTTACTCATTTGAGAGAGAGGGGCACATGCACATCTTTGTCTATCATAGTAGTCACTAGTGGAAGTCAGAGGTCAACATTCAAAAATTAGATCTCTCCTTCCACCAAGTGGACTCCCAGGGACCAAACTTTGGTCACCAAGTTTGTAAGCAGGTGCCTTATCCACTGAACTCTCTGGCCTGCCTCCTAAGGGACAACTTTTGGAAGTCAGTTGTCTCCTGCCATTACTGTGATAGCCAGGTTCAAGCAGACAACTTCGCCCACTGAGTCGTCTCCACAGGCTGCCCTTCTGCTGAGGTCAGAGGCCAACTTTTGAAAGTTGGGTCTTCCCTTCCATCTGGTGGGTTCTGAGATTCAACCCTGGCTGCCACATTTACAAGCAGGCATCTTTACCCTCTAGCCTGCCTAATAAATTACCCTTACATCTTAAGCAATCTGTGTCCACAGAGAAAGGTGAAACCCAATCTCTGAGTACAGAACCATAGTACCAAGCAACCACCATCTCCTTCCACTGAAGGTAACTAATTCTTCCCAGAGCTTCTCAAACACAAGGCCATGACCTCGAGGACACACTCCTTTAACATGGTATTATTGATATCTGTAAAAGGCATAGAGACATGACAGGAGAATCAATCCTCCTCACAAGTCCTTATATAACTCTGTCCTGAGATTCCGAATACATTTCTACAGGTTTATATTATAAGCCATGCCAATGGGGGCTGATATGTGCTTTGTAAACACACTTGACTTTGGGGTGATATCACTGGGTAGCCAGTGACTGGGAGGAGTGATGTCATTGTTACCATCCATAAAGCAGGATTGCAGACTGTGGGTTTGCAAATGTTGACGATGTAATGTAGGCTTGGCAAAGTTTGGTAGGTAAGTGTGTTGAATTGTCTCAGATTTATGATAGTTTTCAAGTTTTCATGGGTTTATTGGCATGTAACACCACCCTGGCTGAGCAACACATATTTCAGATATTAAGTAAAATCCTGTTCCTCTAAAGGATTTGGAGTTCCAGGATCAATCTGTGCAAGGAGAAGCCCTAAGAGGGGGGTAAGAGGTGAGACTATGGGTGTATCTGCAGAGGAATCTACATAAGCCAATCTGTCTGACCTACTGTTAATCAGCTTGAGCTAGATTGAGGAAGCCAAGATGTCATGCTCCCAGGTCCTTCCTGAAGGTAAGCCAAAAGGATTGAATCAAAACTATCCTGACTGAAATCTAGACAGATGTAGCCAAGGTGTCTCCTATGTGTAGGTGGTGGAGACTTGACTTAAACAGTGTCGGTTGAGTTCAGATCCAAACATGGAAACCCAATTCAGCCTTTGACTTTCACATCCTTGTTAACGATCATGATTGTCTGCTCCTGGCCATCCCTTCCAAGAAGGAAGAAGAGGCTCTGCCTTCAACATTGAAGTACTGGAAGATCTTGCAATGCTTTTTGACTTGCCTGCAAATGTTTTTTTTGTCTCCATTTATTTTCAGATTGAATGCAGCTGTATTGCCGAATTCACACCGGGCCAGCTGGTGGGAAGAGGAGAAACAGCAGGGGCCTCGTGGGCGCGAGGCGAATGAGTCAGGAGAGAAGCAGCAGGGAGAGGATGAGTTGGTTGCAGACTCAGCTTTATTCGAGAAGCGTTTGGCTTATATAGGGTCGGGGTCCAATCAGGTGTTGCCATCCCTGGGGCAGGTTAGATGGCCACTTCCCATTGGTTGTTCATCCCTCCGCCTATATGGTTCCTCTATTGAGACATGTCCAGAGCATGTCTGTACCAGGGAGCCTGGGCTAGGGCTTCCCTGAATTGATAGTGCCACACAGCTGCTCACCTCCAATATTGTGGATCCATTAATTCGCCCCAGGAATTGTCCCTTTATGGCTCAGAGGGCCCTCTCATTGCTCCTGCCGACCTTACTTCTACACACACTGACACAATGTTGTTTCCTTCCTAGCAGTACCAGAATGAACAGAACCATGCTTCTCAACAAGTCTTTCTGTGTTCCTTATTGCCATACTTTGGGTTAGCCAAGAATAGCTAGTGGGGCTGCAGAGATAGATCAGTAGCTAAAGGCTTTGCCACATAAGCAAAAGGACCTGAGTTCAAATCCCCAGATATCATGTAAAAGTACAGGGAAGACAGACTGTCGTCCTCTAATTCTGGTCCTGGAAGGAAGATCCTGGGAAGCCCCAGAGCAAAGAAGGAAGCAGAGCAATTCAGGATGATTCCTCAAGCCACCCTTGGGCCTCTACAGTCACATACAGGACCCTCTAATATACAAATACACACACACACACACACACACACACACACACACACACACACAGACACACACACACTTCTGGTGTCACAGACTTATAATTCCAGCACTTGGCAGGCTGAACCAAGAAGACACTAGTTCAAGGTGGTCTTTCCCAAGAATGTGAATAATTATATTGGCTCATGGCATTTTCATGCTTTTCTCTGTACTATGTTCCCTAGAGGTTTTGATATATAACTCCCCACATCCCCCCAAAAAAAGTACAAAGATGGATTTCTCCTTAAATTTGCTGAGGCTATCTTTTGCTAGCTGAAGAACATTCCTCCTTTCCTTCCCATCATTTCTTCACAGTCCTGGGCATAAACACATTTTTCAGCCTGGGTACCACTCTTGAATCTGCGTCTGTAAACCCAGCATTCAGGATGCTAAGGTAGAAAGACTGCAAGTTCAAGATGAGCCTAGGGGGTATACCAAGATACCATCTCAAAAAAAATTATTAAGGCTTTACTTCTGAGCTACATGCTTACTCGGGGCTTTTTAATTTTAGATATTGTTGATACATAGTGGTATCTTGTTATGATCTGAAAATTCGATAACCAGAAATATTGAATATTTTCTCTAGTTTATTGGTGATTCTGTCTTCCCTGTGACGCTTCTCCAAATATTTATTTTGAACATTTTTTGGTGGCTGCTGCATCATGAGACAGGATCCTAGCAATACAGCTTTAGTTGACCCTGACTCACTATGAAGACTGGCCTAAAACCTGTAGAAACTTCCCACTACTGGGGTCAGGAATATCTACCTCTACCCTTGGATTAACCAATATTTTTAATAAGAATTTTTTTATATACAGATAAGTTTCTGTCCATACCCCCTCTCCCTTCCTTTCTCTTCTCTCCTCATCCACTCTCCCCTCCGTCACTATCCCTCCTGCTCTGTCTCTCTATATGTATAGGGCTTCCTTTGGGATGCCTTCAGAGAGTAAATTCACAGGTGGGAACCTTCTCTTCACTTGTCTGACACCTGCCCCTAGGATTCTCGCTTGTTTTAAGAGAAGGTCTCAGGTAGTCCAGACTAACCTCTGACTCATTATGTAGCTCACTATGAACTCCTGGTTGTGCCATCAAGCCTAGTTGTGATAAGGTTGTGATGTATCACACCTGTCATCCTTTCTCTCATTATCTGGCTTGCTCTTGCTACTGCTCTGTGTGTGTCTATGGTGTTTATTAACCAAATATTGAAAGAATAGATTCATATGTTTGGTGATGTATTTTATTGAATTTCACTGTGTTCAAATAACTATTTTGTATGACTTAACCTCCTTAAAATGCGTTGGGGTTTGGTGTAGGGAGCTCTTCACTAGCAAAGAGTAGCCTGACTTAATAGGTCTATACATTTCGGGACTTGGTATGATCCAGGAGGATCAGAGTTCAAGGCCAGCCCCCCATTCTGTTTGGTGGAGTGTGTTCTTTCCTGAGAATGTGAATCACCACATTGTCTCATGTTGGTTCTTAAGATTTCCCTTATCTCAAGCTGGGCATGGTGGCACACAGCTGTAATCCCTGAGTTTGGAAAGCTGAGGCAGAAAGGTGGCTGGCTGTCTTTAAGGCCACATGAGAGGCACTTAAGTATGAGTGGGGAACCAGTCGGGCTTAGAGTGGGAAACTGTTTCAAAAGAAGGGCGAAGTGTTGGAGAGATGGAGATAGGGTTAAACTGCTGCCTCAAAAACAGAACCTGAGCATAGATCCCAGATCCCATGAAAAAACACCAGAAGGAAATGGCTGCAATCTGAACTTCTGGTCCTGGAAGGTGGAGTCTGGGAAAACCCAGAGGGAAGCAATAAGGAAGTAGAGCAATTAGGTTCATTCCTGATGTTACACTCGGGCCCCCACGAGCACACACATTACACTCTTCTACACATACACACCGGCTATGAGACCTTATCTCAAAACAAAACAAAAAAAAAAACAAAACAAAAAAAAGTCTACATACTTAAAGAAAGCAACCTAATTTCAAAGGCTGTTTTGTTTTGATTTTGAGACAGGATCTTATCATGGAGCCCAGACTAATCTCAAACTCTCCGCCACTCTTATACCTCAGTCTCTCAAGTATTGGCATGAGATATATATCAGCACCTATATCATATACAAATGATATATGTATGTTATACCCACATAAGAAAGTTACTGACCACTATGTTGTAAGCCAATTCATAGGAAAAAGTGTCCTTTATAATTAAGCACATGACCAAGAGTGACTCAAACCTCAGCAGTTTCTCATTACTGAACCTTAGGAATTTTGGAATTTATAAAGAAAAAAACTGCCAAATTCACAATGATAGTTCAGTCAGATTTATGTCAGAGAGACCTTATTACAGTAGTTATTTTGTAGGTGTTTGGTTATACAGAAATTGTTTGGATTATATATCCTGCAGTTATTTTGGTTATATATCTGGGTTGTGGTCAAGAACATAAGCCCCCAATGTGCTGACAAGAAACTTACACATATAGCTGGCAGGGATGGGAGGGTGGATAGTGGCTGAAAAATGTCCAAGCAGGCACAAAATAGAGTCAGGGGCTAGGATAAAAAGGTGTTCTCTCTGTTACTTCACTCCATTTTTTAAGGAAATTCAAATCTTTGAATATAATTAAAAGGGTAAATGTTTTGAGGATCATTCGTTTTACCAAAATGATCTCTGTTTTATAAACTTTAGGAGACAATTTATTATATTGGGTCACAGCACAATTGTTTTTTATTTTAGTTTTGTTTTGCATGTGTGTGTGTGTGTGTGTGTGTGTGTGTGTGTGTGTGTGTGTGTGTTTGTGTGTATGTACATGAGCATGCATACGTGCATGCGTAGGTATGTGTGTGTGCCTGTGAAGACCCAAGGGTGACTCTTGTGGAATCACCCAGGATTGCTCTACTTCCTCTTTGCTTTGGTTTAGAGTTTCTCAGGCTCCACTTCCAGAGCTGGAAGTGCAGGACAATACTATTTCCACCTAAAATATTTATGTGGAATCTGGGATCCAAACTTATAAAGCAGAGGCTTAATCCCTTAACCATCTCTCCAGTCCTATCTCTCTGCAGGATGTATAATCCAAACAATTTCTGTATAACCAAACACCTACAACAAGGAGGAGTAAGGAGCCAGCTAGGTCAATAAGCAGAGTTGAGAAAAGACATTTATAAAAACCTAAGCAGGTAATATCCTCTTCATCCCAGGGGTCACTAGGAATAGTTTAAGAGACTAAAAAATAATTCAACCCAGGTTGGACATACGAGATTTGAGACCCCTTTTTTGGCTGTGGGATTTTGGGGATAAATCAATTCTATTTGGAAGAGTGCCTTGAGGTTCCAACCTTATAATCCCCCTCTCAAGAGGTAATACCCATTTGCCAGGAGGGAGGTGGAGCAACGAATCTACTTCAGAGCTGAATAGGGTTGTTGTTAGGTGTGGCATTAGGGGTACCCCTTTACAGTCTTGGCCTTATCCTAGGGACTTCCAAAAGCATCCAGGTGTTTTATAGGTGAGAAGAAGAAAGAGTTTAAGCCTTACGCAGAGAACCAGGAGAAGCCAAAACAAAAATCATAGTTTTTTTTTTTTAAAGATCTTTATTAACAGGTGCTTGCAATTGATTTTTTTTAGCAGGTGAGAATTCTACCACTAAACCACCCATACCCTATTGCAGTTGAGCACTTTTTAAAAAATCAAGTTTTTTTCATTTTAAGCTTTTCAGGAGTCATCCTGGATTGCTTCTTATTTCTTTTTGCTTTGCTCTGGGGATTTTCCAGGCTCTGCCTCCAGGGTCAGAAGTGCAAGCTGTGGCCATTTCTTCCTGGGTTTTTTGCATGGGATCCAGGATCCAAACTTGGGTCCTTTTGTTTATGAGGCAGAGTCTTAACCCCTAAGCCATCTCTCCAATCCCAACAAAATTGTATTTTAAAATGCTCAGTTTAAAAGTCATTAGCACTCTTGATAGGTACATAAGAGCATCTGTCTAGTCCTATTGAGTTGGTTTATCCTCTGGTCCTCAAGACATGTCCCTGGAATGATGAACACAGGATTTACATTTAGCATCTTGATAACTGTTGGAGCAGTTAGCATCACAGTATAACCTCTTTTGTAGGTAGATTCTAGGAAGGAGAAAAAGACAAGTTTTAGTCATTGTGTAATTTAGGATGAACATCAGTGATTATGTCTTTCTTGGCTGTAGGATAGAGTTGAGATTTTGTGTTTAGGAAAATCATCTTATAAAGGTTTAAATCTAGTGTCCAAGAAAGTATTAAAGCACATATTAATTGTTGGTAATATTTTCCTACTGGGTGTTCGAAATCATATATTGATGGCCAGGATAAAAATTTTGTTATTTTGTCAAGGCCAATTGAGGTTCAATTCTCAAGGTTTATGTGGGACTTTCATTGGGAGTCTTTGGCTCCTTTTCCAGTCATCTTATCTGCAGCAGGTGGATCAAGGTTTTGCTGACAAATGGCTTTCTCTGAAGCAAGAGGGGATATGTCCATGCTTTGATTCCCCACTTTGTAGCAAGGACACTGGTCAGGTTCCAACATCTGGGTCTGATGGCCTTTCTAAATAAGAGGGCAGGTGACTCATTCAAAGATATTGGATCATGTTGAGAAGTGTTCACAGTCATCTGAGACCTAGTCTATCTAGAGGGCAAGGACGAAAATATCAACCATGAGAAACAGGCACAAAACAGAACTCATGGCACTAATACCTTAAGGGACTAGGGTGCTTCCATGAGAAGCAGGCAAGAAACAGACTCATGGCACTAATGCCATGAGAAGCAGTCATGAAGCCAGAAAGAACTTGTGGCACAAGTGCCATGATGGGCTAGGGTGCCAAAAATGGCTGTCAGTGCCAGGCATATTTATACACCTAGGCAAGCCCGGGAAACTGGCATTTGCTCATTGGTTAACTCCCATTGGTGCCCTGTCCAGGGGCGGCCTGCACCAGCTCTGGTAGGCAGAACTTAGAAAATCCCGGAGCAAAGCAAGAAGGAGATGAAAGCAATCCAGAATGATTCCTAAAATCAGCATTGGTCCTCCACAGATACACACAGTGCTCTCTGATACATACACACAGCTTATTTAAAAAAAAAAAAAAAACACCTCAGCTCTAAGCAACAATCTCAGGTTGTAGCCTGAACGTTAAGCATCTTCCTTCCTTGAGGAATTGGACTGAGGGTTGTTCCCTTTTTAATGTTAAAGGGTTTTAAAACGTTAAAGGGTTTTAAATTATACTTTGTAGAGTCCAGTTGATGTAAGAAGCAAATACTGAATCTTGGCTGATATTGTTGTCATTATTTTGTTTGGGTTGATGTGGGAAACGGTCTTTCGACTGTCCCATCTGGGGTGCCAAATGTTGCAGGGACATCTCCTGCCCTAGATGCCTCCTCTTCTAGAAGGGAACTTGCTAGAATTGTGCCTGAGGCAGAGGAAGGAAGGTGCCATCCTTCAGCAAGGGCAGCAGCGTCTGTACTTTGGTGGCTCAGCAGAGTCCTTGCCATGTGACCAAGAGAGAAAATGCTCCTTGGTCTTCTCCAGTGCTGTCCAAACCACTTCTGTGAATCTGAAATTGGACCCGATTGATCCCCAAACACAGAGGCTTTTAGTAACATTTCCAGACGTGCCTGCTGGTTATCAACATTCACCTAAGGATCTCAGCAACAGGGCTCAAAGAGTGGGAACATCAGCACTGGGCAAGGAGAGTGGTTCCGGGGTGCAGGTCACCCCTCGGGAGTCTCTACTGTCCCTCAGAATACTGAAGCTTGAGGAAAGGCCTAAGAGTCACTGGTTTCCCATCTTCACCCCCACCCACTGGCTGAGATCCAAGTCAGAGAACTTGGAGAACAGGGACTTGGTGCAGAGCTGTCCAGGGGCAGAGACGAAGCTGACAAGAATGTGTCTGGGCCAGAAACTCGGGTGGGGGCCCCCTTGATCCACAGCCATGAGAACCTCGTGAGTGGCAGCTCAGCCACATAGGAGATGTGGCAGGGTGAAAACCCACTTTTAAAGGGGCTCACTCGCGGGGGAGGAGGGGAAGTGGGAAGGGGGAGTGGCCTCCACAAAGTTGGAGTCTGTGTCAATACCAGACCATCCAAGTCTTGCCTCTGTGGCTGTGGTGTCTCTGCCTTCCTGAGCAATTCCTCGCCATCACCATGTTCGTGGACAGCAAGGAACAAGCTTCACTGGTGCCCAGGTCGGCCTGCCAATCCCATGCCCTGCACACGAGGTGCCAGGAGCCTCCGAGCTGGGCTCAGCCTCTCGTGTGTAAGAGTCCCCTCCTCAGCCACCTCATTGCCCCTGGTGCGCTTCCTAGCTCGGTGGGCCTGGAGTGGTTTCCAGAGCTCTATCCTGGCTACGCTGGACTAGGGGTACTGCCAAGGGCGCCTCAGCATTGTTACTCAGTGATGCAGGTGCCTCCGCTGACTAGTTCCCACGCGGGCATCTCTCACAAGGTAAATGAGCGCATAGGAGCTTCCTCGTGGCTGCTGAGTGAGGGTCAGGATGCTGAGCGTCTGTCTGTCTCTTTCACTTCACCCGCATGGCCAGTGCATTAGACGCAGTGGTGAAACAGTACTTCCTGCGCCTGGGTCGGTGCTTTATGGTACTTCTCCTCCTCTCCTTCCTCCCCCAGGAGCTGGAGCTGGGACAGGGCAGGCGGCCATCTTGACAGCAGCCGAGCTTCTGCCTCGGGAAGAGGCGCGGCCTGTAAGGCTGTAGGAGTGGGGATGTTATGCAGAGCCCAGCGCTCCGGAGAAGCTACGGCTTCACCATTACCCAAAGTGCTGGACTCAGAATTCAGTCGGGCCCAGGTTCCCAGGGAGTACTTGTGCCTGCTGTTGGTAGGGGCGTTAGGAGATCGACTTCTTTGGAGACCGAGTGGGCTGGTCTTGAACAGCCGCCTCCAGTGCTGCTGGGATTATTGGGGTGACCCCACGCCTGGCTTAGACACTACATCCACCATCCCTAGCCAGGGCCGAAGAATGAGGAGCAGAAACGCTTCTCCTGGGGCCGAGGCGATCTAAATGTATGAGAGGAAAGCATGACAAGTATGCGTAGACGCAAAAGACAGAAACGTTCAGTCTCATCTCTATTTGTCCACAGAGCAGCAGCGCTGGCAGATAGGATGGTGACCAGGGACTCACGGAGAGCGGCAGGCACTTGGGCAGAGCGCGGCAAGTAGCACGAGTGGGTGCCGCAGGGAGGCTGCGGGCAATAAACGCTGCAATCGCCACGGGGCATCTCCCCTTACTGGATGCTCTGGATGTTTCTTCCCCTCACTTTCAAAAGTCACAGGAGTTACTGAAGAAAAAAAGATTTTATTTAGTAATTAGACTGTTCAGGGAGGCGTGGAGGTGACAACGCATGTCATTTCTGTCCTCAGTGTCAACTTCGACTCTCAGACCTATATTAGGCCACATAAACACCGAAACAGAAAAATGTCCAAATAGGCACCAGATGGGTTTGCACGAGGCATTCTCCCGGGGCTCTCAGGCACTCTGGGCACCTGGTCTGATGTGATAACACATACATGTGATCCTAGCACATCCTGCTGTGGCCGGCTGGAGTGGACATCAGAAAGCAACAGCCCGTCTCCAACAGACCAGAACACGTGGCCCTCCACACACATGCCACAGATCACACACACACACACACACACACACACACACACACACACACACTCACCTGCCTGGGCAGGAGAATCGAACAAAAGCCGGGATCCAGCAGCAAACAATACACCTATAGAATTCCTGCCAAGTCCTAGGCCACCAGTGCCTGGTGCACCTAGGAGCAGCAAGGCACCTACTCACCCTGCGTTCGCCCTCTCTCTTAGTTTCTTTCTCCATTGCTGAAATGAACACTTGACCCAAATAATATCGGAGAATGAAGGGATTTTTATCCCAGACTATGATTGCCAGTCACAGCTCATCACACCCAGAGTGACAGGCATTGGGAGCCAGGAAGTGGCCACCCTGTGTCCACAGCAAGAACAGAGGGACAAGGACCACTGCACACCTTCTAACTTAACAAAACCCCTCGCCATCCTCTCTCTTATCTGCCCTATGTAGGGAATGGCCCCGCCCCCTGTGGGCTGCAAGTTAGGCACTCTACAGACTTGCCTTAACTAGATAATTCCTGGAAGATGCGCTCAGAGGCTCATTCTCCCATGTCAAGTGGACAGCTGAAACCACCACATTGTATCATTCTGGGAGCTTCCATTCTTGCCTCAGCTGCTTGGGAATGGCTACATCCCTTCTAGTTTCTTAGGGCCAGTAGGATTCCTGTATGTAAACACAGGCACACACACACACACACACACACACACACACACACACACACACACACACAATTTGAGGAAATAGATGGAGCATGGTTTCTCCAGCTCCTATCCAGTAGGGGCTTCCCATCAATCACCCAGACATCAGCTTCCCATGAGCGGTCTTTCTGCCAACACTATCCCTTGGGCAACCTCAGAGCCTTCAGGCCATGCTGGATTCCTCCTCTTACATGTATGTGAAACTCAGTCTGGCCCTGCTTCGTCTGTCTTGCCTTTTCTCAACCCACAGTGGGAGCAACATAACCTCGAGAGAGACACCCCCAGATGCTCAGAAATGAGATGCTCACACCCCACCAGACTGGCTCCCCAGGGTAGCAAGAAGGTGAGCAAAACCTCTCCCAAACCCCACACACAGAGGACAGACCACTGTGGCCCACAGGACAGGCAGTTTACCACAACATCTTGTAGCCCAGAGCCTCTCCTTTAGTCAGGTGCAGCTGCCCAGGGTTGGACCTCATGGCCAGGCTAGGTGACCCCATGGCCAGCTAGGTGTTGAGTAGAATTTGTATGTACCCCCAAAGTGAAGGAGGACCCTGGCTCCAGAGGAGCAGAACACCCCCACATGCTGGAGTGATAAGCAGAACATCCCCTGCTTGAAAGAGGGCAGACCCTCCCTGGTGCATCTCCCAGCCCTCCCTGATGCTTCAGGCCTCCATGACCCCTCAGCGCAGAGGTGACAAGGAACATTCTGCCTGGAGACCTTACCCGGGATATATGTCTACGTCACTTAAAGAAGCCCCAACTCGGTAGGGGACTATTTTTAGGGATGTAAAGCACTTACTGTGGTGGTTATGACGAATGACGCTAGTTTATTTAATGACCCCCCAACCCAAAAGGTGTCAGGGCCTTGCAGATTTAGGACAGAGCTGGATCTCACGTCAGAGGTTTTTCCGCATGGTGGTCAGTACAAGAATGATCATTCAGCCAGTGTGACAAGTGCCTGTGACCCGACACTGCAGAGGAAGCTGCTTTTTCTAAGAAGACAGAAATGCTTATTTAAAACAAAGTCAAGGCCTTGGGATGAAGCTCAGCAACACATCACTTGTCCCTCAGGTCTCATCCCCAGCACTGAAAATGCACAATCATCGTTGATTCTTGGCCCTATGTACCATGATACACAGGTACAACCCCACACTTGGGGGACTGAGACAAGGGTCACAAGTTCAAGGCCAGCCTGGGCTATCTAATAGATCTTGTCTGTTTAAAGATTTGACTTTAGAGATTGATGTAGCTCAGTGGAAGAGCACATCCAGCTGGAGGAGGCCCTGGGTTCAAGTCTCCAGTGCCCAGAACAGAGCAGCTTGATGAGGCACTTGGGTGTCAGAAGCAGGAGTGTCAGGAGTACAGGATTAGCCTCAGCTAGACAGTTTGAGCCAGCCTGGGCTACATGAGACCCCAACTCAAAAATAAAAACCCCATTTCACTGAAAACCTCAGCTGTTGTACAGTTAATGGAAAAGCCATACACGATCCTCACTGTTGTTCAGAAAGACAAGTATTTTTAAAAATTAAGGACTGGGGAAACAGCTCAGTGGTCACAAACCCAGGACCTGACTTTATTCCCAAGTTGTTCTTTCTCTCCAAAGGATTCCACGGGGGTGGAGGAGGGGATAGTAGTTAAATGGGGCTCAGTTCAGGACTCAGGGCCTCAAGTTACTTGGTATCAACCAGGACAATAAGTGCTTCCCCCCCCATGGGGACCAGGCACATTTCTGAAACATGCATGATCTTGATTCAGAAGACTAACTTGGGGTGACCCAGAAAACTCAAAACAGAGATGGTACAGCAGAAGAGGAGTCTGTAGGAAGCACACATACAGGTGCTACACATATTGCCTTAGGGTCTTTTTGGAACTGGACATTGCTAGGGAGCAAGCTTATGTGTGGAGCCAAGAGTGGGAGACATGTGGGCACCCCGCATGTTGCTGGGCCCCCATTGTTAATACTGGGGGTGGGGATATAAGATTCATCCCCGGATGGGGAAATGCAGAGGGAAAGAGACAGAACACACCACCTCCAGCTTGAACTTTGCTCATTAGCATGTGGAGCACCAGCCCATTGCAGACTTCCCCTTACAGAACCCCTAGCAAACGAGCCAAACTCTATGTGTAGAACTGCAGAGGGCTGGAGGGGTTGGGATGAAAGGTTTACCCTATGTGCAGGAGAACTGCAGAGGGCTGGAGGAGTGCTGGTGCAAGCTCCCTGCCCATCCCCAGGATAAGTCTGTGTCAACAGGGAGGGGAGGCTTCCCTGCAGTCAGCGCACCAGGTCTCCAGCATCGGGCAGCAAAGCAAGGGAAGTACGGTGGACACGTTTGCCAAACACCTTGTCTCCTACCATGAGTGAGAAGAAAGGCCAGAAGCATCTGGACCCAGACTGTGGAACCCAGCACTCCAGTGGGGCTGGGAAATGGAGGGATTATACTTGCTGGGTAAACTGACACCTTTGCCAGTCCCTCGGGGGTAAGCCCATGATGTACTTCATACACGTTTGTCTTTACACAGGGGTATTTACACAGGGAACCAGATGGGCAAAAACCCCAGGGATGGAGCTGTTTCACCGGGAGCAGGAAACACACATAAAACCCGCGATCACTCAGTGAGCTAAGGTGTCTGCTCACAAACCTGGTGACCTGAATTTAATCTCTGGAAGCCCACATGATGGAAGGAGAGAACTCCTTTGCACAGCCAGGACAGGACAGGATGTCCAGAGCCCAGAACTGGCTCAGCCCTTGCCACGCAGCCCCACAGTAGAAATGGGAAACCACAGGGACACATATTTTCCTGCCCTTCTTGGGACCCACCAGGCTCACCACTCCTGAAGTCCTGGACATCCTCTTCCTCCTCAGATCTGTCCAGAGAATAGCTTCACAGGCAGATTTTATTATAAGAAAGTGTGGGACTATTGGGAGAAGCCTCTCTTCCTTGGACTGATTAGTGATTAAAAGTCACACCAAAACCAGCACATAATATATAAAGGAGATTTATTGTCAAACAAGCAGGAGGACTAAGTAGGCAAGCATCATGCAGCATGGCTGTAAACAGAGAAGCAGAGAGACAGCAAGGCAAAGAGAGGCACGTAGAGACAAACAGAGAAGGCAGAGGCAAAGAGACCCCTAGTTTCTGGGGTCTCTTATTGAACATGGTCACATGACATGGATAAGTAAGGGGCAGGAACCCCTACAGGCTAGGGGCATGTACTAGGATGGAAAGGCTCAGCTCTGGGTTGGTGAAAGTCATTGCAGGAATGTTCCGGTTTAACTTTCTTGCAGGTGGGCAGAGGGCTGTGGAGAAGTTGAAGACAGGGTAGAGGTTGTGAAATTGTTCTTAGGATGATGGAGCTGCCATGTCTAAGTAGACTGGGAACTATGAAGTGTTCTTTGTCTGAACACATGCAATGGGGGAGGTGGAGTAACTTGACTCATTTTGTGTTTAATATACCTAACATCTAACAGAGAGAAATAGGGGAACTCACAGCCATGGAGCCCATGAGGAGCACAGAAGCCTCCTGATGGAGGGCAGAATCAGATGTATTTGTAAACTTGGGTGAGCCCAGAAAAGTGGCTTTTCTCAGTCCAGCTGCGGCCTCGCTATCCAGAGATCCTCTGGACTACATGGGCAAAGAGTCGGCGATGAAAGACAGACACACAACTCTGGGCTGGGTGAATCTGAATCTGATTTATTGGAATTTTGTAACAGCTTTTATACTAGAAAATTTTTTGGGTAGGAAATGTTGTACACTTAGACAGACATGTATCCTTTCAATCAGTAGGAATCACATTTAGGATGAACATTTTTTAAGAAAGTAACCCATTTTTTAAGGATGAGAACAAAAACAAGTCCTTAACACATCTTAACAGGTTTTTTCCCAGACTCTCAACAGGTTTTTCCCAGCCCCTCAATAGGTTTTTCCCAGCCCTTTGTGTCTCTCTAAATTTATCTATTTTACAATGTCCTACTAAACAGTCACAGGATCTAACAAAGACTTCATTTTGTATTTAACAAAGACTTCATTTGAGATCTCGTTAAGATATTGTGATTTTAATTTCTGTCATTTCTATTATACATTTTTGTAAATGGTAAAGGTGAATCTTTTGGAGAGGGCACATGTTATACATTAATTTTTTCTTTTTTGAGGATATCAGATTCTGGCCATTGTTATATAAGCTGGGCTATATTAGATTATAATGGTAAGAACTATATTAGGATTTATTTTATTTTTATTTTTTATTAACTCATGTGCTCTATAAGAAATAGTTGTGTATTAATTTTAGGAATTATATTTTTATAACTCATAATATATAATTTTTTATAGTTGTGTACTGATTTTAGTGAACAGATGGCATAGTCTCATATTTGAAGAATTTCTCAATTAATTTAACAAAAGTCATATTTTTAGTGAATTCTATCCACCTATGTTTTAAGATACTTGAAGTTGTTTTTTAATTTCTTTAAAATCAGCATATACATTCTTTTTTTTTTATTTCAGCTCATACAAACTTATTAGGTACACCAGTTCCCTCCCTCCCTCCTCCTCCCCCCATACTCCCTGCTCCCCCTCCCCACCCCTGTCCCTCCCCATCCCCCAGTGCCTCCCACCCCAATTCCCAGAGAGTCCTTTCTTGTGCATGTCTGATTTTCCTCTGGGTCCTCCTCTCCGATGACGTACAAGGACCCAGTGGCCTTTCCCGAACCCTTTCCCGTGTTCCCCTTAGGTATAGGAACACTGCTGTGGCTGCCAATCCTTTGCCTCCAAGGATCTTGGTGCCTTTAGCAGATGCTAGACTTTGTGAGGTCAACAGTGTGTTGGACAATGCGCAGGGCATGCAAAGTCCAATTATGATTGCTTCAGCCCTAACTAGTATAGAGTATCTTACATATCATTGCTCCTCCCATCCTTTAAAAATCAGCATATACATTCTGGCTAACAAGTTTATTTATTGTGTATGCTTGAACATGAAATTCGTAGTTTGAATTGAATTTGAATTTAAAAGCAGGCTTGGTTTTTACTTAGGAAACAAAAGACTTAAGGCAAATTACTTACATCTGTAGTTCCAGAGGCAGGAACCTAGGGGGAGGTGATAACCTAGCTAGTTTTTGGGAAAAAACAAAAAAGAGACCTGGGAAAAGATAGGAGGGCTCCAAATCCACAAAAAGGGAAGAACCCCTCTGTCAGAGATAGGAGGCACACACAATCACAAAAAGAGAGGAACTTGTCTGACAAAGATAAGAGGCAAGACTTAAAGGGGAGTGGTTCCTAGCAACCACTCAGACCCTTAGCAACTGCCCATTCCACAGAGCAGGCTGCAAAACTGACAACTCCCATATGTTTCATATCTTTATTATTTATTTCAAAATAAGCCATGTCCTGTTTCCAGAAGGTACTTCCTTGAAGATCTTCTCCAGGTTGGGATCTTATCTACCAGCCTGGTTGGCACGGGATGTGATAGAGCTGCTCTCCACCTGCATTTGTAGAATTCATTTCCATATCCATTCATAGACAAAGGATGGGGGGAAATTTGGACTTTATCTCAGTGGGGTTTCATGAAAACTTCTGTGTGTTTGTATATATATGTGTGTGTGTGTGTGTGTGTGTGTGTGTGTGTGTGTGTGTGTATTCAAGACCTTCCCAGCAACATTACTAGTTTATCTTATTCTAAGCTACCTAATGAAATTTTCCCCTCTCTCATTCCCCCTGTATCTAATGAGGACCTTGACTGCTCAAGGAATGAGGAGGGATGACCCAATGGGACCACTTCCTGTTGAATTGGGGGGAAGGAACAGGAAGCTGTCAATGGTACTCCTATATGCTGGGGTGATCCAGAGGTCCACAGTATGTGGGTTTTGGTTGCTTCTTATTTTGAACTCTCATAGTTATTGATCTGGAAGAGATAATACAGATAAATTAAGCTGATGGAATCTAAATATGAGATTAATCTGTTGTAACTTAGAAGCAGATGGTATAGCCTTTCTGGTTTATTTTTCTTACTTGCCTTTTAAGAATCTCATTGACTTTTTCCACTTCCTTGAAGATTAGAGTTGCCAGGACAATGTAAATGATATTTAATTCCTACTACTTTTGAAGTCCCTTGATAATTTCTGATTTTAATGAGGGGATATTGTCACACTTCAGCACTTGAGGTAATCCAACTTGGAATGATCTCAATTAACTACTTATAGACTACTTCCTTTGCTTTTTCTATTCAAGTTTGGAATACTTCTGCCCAACACTCAGACTTAGGCCTATGGGAAACATGTAACCACTAGTCTTCCCTTAAGTAGTCTCCTTTTCTTTAGTTACCTGTGGTAACCTGTCATAAGTTTAAGGTTTTTGTGTTCATATATTGTTTTCTTTTACAGATGAGACATGCAGCTGTGACCTGTTCTAGATTCTTTTGCATGTGTGTGCCTTCAAATAATGTGTTTATAATTTCTAGCACATTATCACTCCCTTAATGAAGACTTTGAGGGAAGGCCTGTAAGACTTTTCTTTGACTAACTGAGGGCAGGCTGACTTTGCCTTCAGAGTTTTCAATGCATATGTTTCTTTTATGACTCCTCCAATGTCTAAGTCTGCAGACTTTTCCTCCTCTGTGTACTTTGGACAAATGTCAGAGGGCCCATTTCAAACAAGAGGGAGAATAAGTCTGGACTACATTTCTGTTGGCTGTTTGTTACACCTTGATCTCCCAGGGCATTCCCCTGGGGGTCAGACATGTTAACCTTTTGATGGCCATGGCAGTGCATGACAGCCAGTTCTTTAGAGACTTTTTCAACCTCTAAGAACTGCAGAATACAGAAGCTGTTCTTAGTAGGCCTTCCATCGCAGTAAGCTTGCCTGTTTCCATCCATATACTAGAATGGGCCATAATTATTCAGTAAGCATACTTAAAATCTCTTTCTCTCTCTCTCTCTCTCTCTCTCCATATATATATATATATATATATATATATATATATATATATATATATATCAATGCATTTGTGTTTTCCAATTAGCAGCCAGCTGACTACTGGTACTGGAGTTAAGACCTTTGCCTCAAAGATTCCTAACTCTATGGTGACTGTATATCCTGCCCCTTTAATATCCACTTGAGGAAGGGTTTGTTTCTATAATATTGAGAGTGAGTATAGAGTAGTAAACTGGGTAGGAATTATAACTGTCTAGGAACGCACCCTTTCTCAATGGAATACATTGGATACAGGGTTCATTGAGCATTTTTTTGGAAGAAGGCTGCATCACATTCTGCCATCTTTCACTTTGTAAAATTCTCTCAGTGGTGATTAAGGTAAAATAGAAGAGGGGTCTAGTATGCTGTTCATCTCACTTAGAATCCAGGCATGGAGACAGAGCACCACCTTAGGGAGCTACATTTAGATTAAATATTGTAAGTTGTAGTCCACTGTGAACACAGAGTGAGTTCACATTCTAAGATGGTTTGTTTTCTCAAAGCTACAGGATCTTCCCATGTTATTTAGGTTGTACAGTGATTCAGGAGTTATCTTGTTTCCTTCAAATTGCTCATGTTAAAGTAGGACCCTGAGTGAGTTCATGGAATTGATGGATCTGGGCTTCCTGTGGGAGAAGCATGTGATGCAGATTGTGTTTCATTGTAATTCTTTGGGAAACACTTTAGCCCTATTTTTATTAATGATTATGCTAACACAGGTAAAATGTCTTTGGTTTATTTATGCATATTTTGCTCTTCTGATACAAATGAAATGTCAGTTTCTATGACATGGACAGTATATTCACAGAGTAGATTGAACTACCATTTTCTGTCCCCAAATCTTGTGCTGAGGAGACATGTGTCATTACAGGGATCAGTGTCATTTGAGGACATAGCTGTGGAGTTTACCTAGAAAGAGTGGCAGTATCTAGATGCTACTAGAGTATCCTTTACAGAGATGTGATGCTGGAGAACTATAAGAGCCTGGCATTTTCAGGTGACTCTAGCTTTCCTGTAACTTTTAATAACAACTATTTCCTCCTGATTTGATAAATATAGAAATTCTCATTAATTATTGTCATATTACTGTATTATTGCATTATTTTTGCTCTAAGTCTGCTTGGTGTCCGTGTGCATGCTTCTGTGTTACATTTTGGATATGCAAGTGTCTAAGCCTGGGTATACCAGTGAGAGGGTGGAAGGTGTTATCATATTCTTTTTTTTCTGAGGTTGGTTCTCATGTTTATTGTCTTATGGGAAAGTACCACTCATCCTGAAACTTCTTGGGCATTTTCTTCTTATGTATTCCATCCCACAATGGGTATACTGGACATAGAAATGTGTACTGCTGCATCCAGAGTCATCATTGTCTTTCTTAGTGTTTAATATTGTATCTCAGTTGTACACACATTTTCTGTTATAAAACCTATTTTCTAAGTTTTTATTAAGTGTAAATGTTTTCTAACAAGTTGTTTTCATAATTCTAGCAAGTATTTATTATATGTATAATTTGTAAGCAACAATGCAGTAAATAATGGACAAATATTGTGGAATTTTAACTATCATTAGAGTTATTACCTCCACAGGTATTGCAAGAAAGTCTTAAAAATCTTCAGCTCTTTATTAATCCACAAGCTTTCTTTATTACATGTTATCACATTTTGTGTGTGTAGGTGCTAGAGTGTATGTTTGTGATGTGAATATGTGGAAGGGGGCATAGGATGTGCTTTTGGAATGCAGGCATGACTCTGGGATCACCATGGATTGCTGCAACTAATTTTTGTTTTTCTCTGGAGTTTGTCTCACTGTGCATTTCAGGGCAGGAAGCACAGTCCCCACCATATCTTCCTGGCATTTTTACATAGGACCTGTGGATCTGAACTCAAGTTCTTCTGCTCAAGTCAAATGCTTAACTCCTGATTCATCTCTTCTGCTCCTTCAAAAGTTTTATTGTGACTTCTGGTGAAATGTGCACTTAACTCAGATTTTCCCTAAGGAAACTGTGGTTAAAATTATCCTTTTCACATTCAAAACCCCCAAGAGGGTTTTGCTCAGAAACATACAGGGACATCATTAAAATCACACATAGTGTTAGTGTGGTTTCTTGCTTAATAAAACAGTTTTCCCCAGAATATTATATAATATGCTTCCATGAACTGTCATTTAGGGAAACCTGAAAAGGCTTTAATAATAGGAAAATATTCTTTGAATTCAAACTCAAACAATGCAAATTTTTTAAAACATTTTTTATTATCTCCACTCTTACAAACTTAATAGGTACACCTGTTCCCTCCCATCCTCCTCCTCCCCCCGACCCCTCTGCTCACCCTCCCCTGATGCCTCCCTCCTCACCCCCCAGTGCCTCCCCTCCCCCAATTCCCAGAGAATCCTTTAATGTGCATGCCAAACTCTCCTCTGGGTCCTCCTCTCCGATGACATACAAGGACCCAGTGGCATTTCCCTGAACCCTTTCCTTTGTTCCTCTTAAGCATAAGAACACTATTTTGGCTGTCAATCCCTTGCCTCCAAGGATCTTGGTGCTTTTAGCAAATGCTAGACTTTGTGGCGTCAATAGTGTGTTGGACATTGTGCAGGGCATGCAAAGTCCAATTATGATTGCTTCGGCCCTAACTTGTGTGGAGTATCTTACATATCATTGCTCCTCCCATCTTTGTGCTCTTACACTCTTACCACCCCCCTCTTCCGCAAATTTCCCTGCGTTTCAGGATGGGGAGAGATTAGGCTGGCCTAGTTCTAGGTGGTTGATACAGAGTCTCTGAAGTTCTGGATTATGGTTCATTGATTTTCTTTTGCGGTTTTGCTGCTTCTGCAATGCCCTTCACTCCATCGTGCTAGGCACTGTATGTCACCCCCTGGCCAGAGATAAAAAGCTGTTAAACTAGAGTCTTCTTTATAAGAGTATATTCAAAGGTAGATGTAATAAAAGTAGGAAACCACAGTGAGGGAAGGGTCAATCACCCATTTGCAAAATAATTACTTATTATCTGCCAGACTATATGCTCTCCCCTTCTGGTGAGATCACACCCCCTCAGTTGTAAATGATCAGCAACGAAGTCTGTGAACTTAACCAGATGTCTCATTGCTTACTTGCAGTCCTTGATGGAGGCCTATTTTCTCTGCTGTACCATGGTCCCCTCTCTCCTTGTTTCTGGTGTGGCCCTCCTACCTCATCCCTCCTGTTCATACTCCTTCCAATTACTGTATTACACAGATTTATCGTCGAGTGTCTCTAGGTAGGCTGGGTGGGTTTGGTACTAGAAACCACCTATTAGGGAGTACATATGGTGCTTAATTTTCTGGGTCTGGGATACTTCTCTCAATATAATTGTTTCTAATGACATCCATTTCCCAGCAAATTCCAGTAATTCATCATATTTAATGGCTGAATAGTACTCCATTGTATAGATGTACCATATTTCTTTATCCACTCATCAACTGTTGGACATTTGGGTTGATTCCATGACTTTGCTATTGTAAACAGTGCCGCTATGAACATGATTGCCCTTGTGCTATCAAGGTGAACCTTTGCTGTATGGGGGGTTATTCCCAGAAGTGGAATCACAGGGTCATATGGCATTTCAATCTTTAATTTATTTAAGAATCTCCAGATGGCTCGCCAGAGTGGCTGTATGAGCCTGCATTCCCACCAGCAATGTAGGAGCGTTCCCCTCTCTCCACATCCTCTCCAGCATTTGTTGTTGTTCGTATTGTGGATTTTTGCCATCCTGACCGGGGTGAGATGATAACTCAGGGAAGTTTTGATTTGCATTTCCCTGATGGCTAAGGAAGTGGATCATTTTTTCAGATATTTGTTAGACATTTTAATTTCATCTCTGGTAAAGTTTCTTTTAAGTTCCAGGGCCCATTTTTTTAATTGGGCCAGTGGTTTCCTTGGTGTTTAGTTTTCTAAGTTCTTTGTGCACTCTGGACAGTAGAGCTCTGTCAGATATGTGGTTAGTGAAGATTTTCTCCCATTCTATGGGTTGCCTTTGAGCTGGTGTTACAATCTCTTTATCTGAACAGAAGCTCTTTAATTTCACCAGATCCCAACTGTTGAGAGTTGGTAGCAGTGACTGTGCCATTGGATGTCTGTTTAGGAAATGTTGGCCTAGCCCAAACAGTTTGAGGGAATTCCCTACCCTTTCAACTATGGTTTTTATAGTATCTGGCCTTAAATCAAGGTCCTTGATCCATTTGGAATTAAGTCTTGTACAAGGTTACAAGTACGGGTCCAGTTTTAATCTTCTACATGTGGAGATCCAGTTTTGCCAGCACCATTTGTTGAAGATACTGTTATTTTTCCATTGGATTTTTTGGGCCCCTTTGTCAAAGACCAAATGGCTGTAATTTTGTGGGCTTATATCTGGGTCTTCAACCCTTATCCATTGATCTGTATGTCGATTTTGGAGCCAGTACCAGGCTGTTTTTACAACTATGGATTTGTAGTATAGACTAAGGTTTGGTATGGTGATACCTCCAGCAGTATTTTTTTTTATTATTTATTCAACTGTGCACATGTGTGTGTCTATGTGCGTGCGTGTGTGTATGTCTCTGTGTGTGTGTGTGTGTGTGTGTGTGTGTGTGTATGTAGAACCACGGACGAATTCGCGAACCACCATGGACGCCTCCATCTCCTTCTGCCCCAGGATTTACAGGCTCTGCCCTAACAGGACCAGAAGCGCAGGCCGCCCCTGCCTCCGCCTGGCATCTATACATGGGATCTGGGATCCAAACTCAGGACCTTCCGCCTGCAAGGTGGAAGCTTAACCCCTGAGCCACCTCTCCAGCCCTCCAGCAATATTTTTGTTACTCAGGATTGTCTTTGCTATCCTGGGTTTTTTGTGCCTCCATATGAATTTTGAGATTGTTTGATCAACTTCTTTAAAGAATTGCTTTGGGATTTTAATTGGTATAGCATTGAATTTGTATATTGCCTTTGGTAGAATGGTCATTTTTACGATGTTGATTCTGCCAATCCAGGAACAAGGGAGGTCTTTCCACCTTCTGGTGTCTTCTGCTATTTCTTTCTTTAGGGTTTTAAAGTTTTCGTTGTAAAGGTCTTTTACCTCCTTGGTTAGGTTTATACCAAGTTATTTCATTTTTTTAGGGGCTATAGTAAATGGGATTGAGTCTCTCAGAGATTTTTCACTTCTTTCATACTGGGCATATAGGAAAGCCACTGATTTTTTTTATAACATTTGTATTATTATTTCCGCTCGTACAAACTTAATAGGTAGACCAGTTCCCTCCCCCCTCCTCCTCCCCCCGAACTCCCTGCTCCCCCTCCCTCTCTCCCCATCTCCCAGTACCTCCCCCCCAATTCCCAGAGAGTCCTTTATTGTATATGCCTAACTCTCCTCTTGGTCCTCCTTTCTGATGATGTAAAAGGACCCAGTGGCATTTCCCTGAACCCTTTCTCATGTTCCCCTTAAGCATAGGAACACTACTGTGGCCATCAATCCCTTGCCTCCAAGGATCTTGGTGCTGTTAGCCGATGTTAGACTTTGTGAGGTCAATAGTGTGACGGACATGGTGCAGGGCATGCAAAGTCCAATTATGATTGCTTCAGCCCTATCTAGTGTGGAGACTCTTCAAATCATTGCTCCCCCTATCCTTTTGCTCTTACAATCTTACCACCCCCTCTTCCGCAGATGTCAGTGAGCTTCAGGATGGGGGGAGATTAGGCTGGCTTAGTTCTATGTGGATGATATAGAGTCTCTGAAGTTCTGGATTGTGGTTTGTTGATTTTCATTTGCAGTTTTGCTGCTCCTGCTATGTCCTTCACTCCATCCTGATGGGCACTGTATGTCACCCCCTGGTCAGAGACAAAAAACTGTTAAACTGGAGTCTTGTTATAATAGAACATTGAAGGATAGATGTAATAAAAGCAGGAAACCTTGGTGAGGGAGGGATCAGTCATCCATTTGCAAAATGATCTCTTTTCATCTGCCAGACTATATGCCCTCCCCTTCTGGTGAGATCATACCCCCTCAGTTGTACATGATCAGGAACGAATGTCTGTGAACTTAACCAGGTGTCACATTACTTACTTGCATTCCTTGGAGGTCGATTTTCTCTGCTGTAACATGTTCCCCTCTCTCCTTGTGTCTGGTGTGGCTCTCCAACCCCATCCCTCCTGTTCACAATCCTTACATTTACCATATTACATAGATTTACCCTTGAGTGTCTCAATGTGGGCTGGGTGAGTTTGGTACTAGGAGCCACCTATTAGGGAGTACATACGGCGCTTAACTTTCTGGGATTGGGATACTTCACTTAATATAATTGTTTCTAATGACATCCATTTCCCAGCAAACTCCAGTAATTCATCATTTTTGATGGCTGAGTAGTACTCCATTGTATAGATGTACCACAGTTTCCTTATCCACTCGTCAACTGTTGGACATTTAGGTTGATTCCATGACTTTGCTATTGTAAACAATGCTGCTATGAACATAGTCGTGCTGGTGCTATCGAGGTGAACCTCTGCTGCATGGGGGGTTATTCCCAAAAGTGGGATAGTAGGGTCATATGGCATTTCAATCTTTAATTTCTTTAAGAATCTCCAGACGGCTCGCCAGAATGGCTGAATGAGTCTGCATTCCCACCAGCAATGTAGCAGGGTTCCCCTCTCTCCACATCCTCTCCAGCACTTGTTGTTGTTTGTATTGTGGATTTTTGCCATCTTGATCAGGGTGAGATGGTATCTCAGGGAAGTTTTGATTTGCATTTCCCTGATAGCTAAAGAAGTGGAGCATTTTTTAAGATATTTGTTAGACATTTTAATTTCATCTCTGGTAAAATTTCTTTTAAGTTATAGGGCCCATTTTTTAATTGGGCCAATTGGTTTCCTTGGTGTTTAATTTTCTAAGTTCTTTGTGCACTCTGGACAGTAGAGCTCTATCAGATATGTGGTTAGTGAAGATTTTCTCCCATTCTGTGGGTTGCCTTTGAGCTCGTGTGACAATCTTTTTATCTGAACAGAAGCTCTTTAATTTCGCAAGATCCCAACTGTTGAGAGTTGGTAGCAGTGACTGTGCCATTGGATGTCTGTTTAGGAAATGTTGGCCTAGCCCAATCAGCTCAAGGGAGTTACCTATCAGTTCAGTTATGATTTTTATAGTCTCTGGCCTGATATCAAGGTCCTTGATCCATTTGGAATTAAGTCTTGTACATGGTGACAAGTACGGGTCCAGCTTTAATCTTCTGCATGTGGAGATCCAGTTTTGCCAGCACCATTTGTTGAAGATGCTGTTCTTTTTCCATTGGATTCTTTGGGACCCTTTGTCAAACATCAAAAGGCTGTATTTTTGTGGGCTTATATCTGGGTCCTCAACCCTTATCCATTGGTCTGTGTGTCTATTTTGGAGCCAGTACCAGGCAGTTTTTATAACTATGGATTTGTAGTATAGACTAAGGTTCGGTATGGTAATACCTCAAGCAGTGTTTTTGTTACTCAGGATTGTCTTTGCTATTCTGGGTCTTTTCTGCCTCCATATGAATTTTGAGATTAATTGGTCCACTTCTTTAAAGAATTGCTTTGGGATTTTAATTGATATAGCATTGAATTTGTATATTGCCTTAGGTAGGATGGTCATTTTTACGATGTTGATCCTGCCAATCCAGGAGCATGGAAGGTCTTTCCATCTTCTGATGTCTTCAGCAATTTCTTTCTTTAGGGTTTTAAATTTTAATTGTAAAGGTCTTTTACCTCCTTGGTTAGGTTTATACCAAGGTATTTCATTTTTTTAGGGGCTACAGTAAATGGTATTGTTTCTCTCAAGGCTTTTTCACTTCTTTCATTCTGGGCATATAGGAAGGCCTCTGATTTTTGCACATTTATTTTGTATCCTGCCACTTTGCTGAACTTCTCAATTAGTTCCAGGAGCTTACTGGTGGAGTTTTTGGGATCCCTCAGGTATAAGATCATGTCGTCTGCAAATAGGGATAGCTTGACTTCTTCCTTGCCAATTTGAATCCCTTTTATGTCCCTTTCTTGTCTTATGGCTTCAGCTAAGACTTCAAGTACAATATTGAATAGAAGTGGTGAGAGTGGACAGCCTTGTCTAGTTCCTGATCGAAGTGGGAATGCTTCCAATTGTTCCCCATTGAGCATAATCCTTGCTGTGGGCTTGTTGTATACAGCTTTTATTATATTGATAAAGGTTCTTTCCATTCCTACTGTCTCTAGCGTTTTGATCATAAAAGGCTGTTGGATCTTGTCAAAGGCTTTTTCTGCGTCTATCGAGAGTATCATGTGGTCTTGGACTTTGGACTGGTTTACATGATGAATTACATTTATTGATTTTTGTATGTTGAACCAACCTTGTGTGCCGGGGATTGAAGCCTACTTGGTCCCTGTGAATGATCTTTTTGATATGTTTTTGAATCCGATTTGCTAAGACTTTGTTGAGAATCTTTGCATCTGTGTTCATCAGGGAGATCGGCCTATAGTTTTCTTTTTTAAGTGAATCTTTATTACGTTTTGAGATTAAGACGATATTAGCTTCATAGAAGGAATTTGGTAGTGTTCCTTCCTTTGCTATTTGATGGAACAGTTTAAGGAGTATTGGTGTTATTGACTCCTTAAATGTCTGGTAGAATTCTGTGCTGAATCCATCTGGTCCAGGACATTTTTTGGTGGGAAGATTCGAGATTACTTCTTCAATTTCCTTATATGTTATAGGGCCATTCAAGTAATTCACAACTTCCTGATCCAATTTAGGTAAGATGTGTTTACTTAGAAATTCATCCATCTCTTCTGTGTTGTCAAACTTCACTGAGTATAAGTTTTTGAAATATGATGTTATAATTCTCTGGATTTCTTGGGTATCAGTAGTGATTACTCCATGTTCATTTGTAATTTTGTTAATTTGGGTTTTCTCTCTCTTGCTTTTGGTTAATTTAGCTAGGGGTGTATCTATCTTATTGATTTTTTCAAAGAACCAGCTTTTTGACTGGTTGATTTTTTCTATCATTTTCTTGATTTCAATTTCAGCTATTTCTCCCCTTATTTTGCTAATCTCCTCTCTTCTACTACTTTTGGGATCGCTCTAGTTTCTCTAAAGCTTTAAGCCCCATTGTTAAGTTAATTATTTCTGATGTTTCCATTTTTTTTTGATGTAGGCATTAAGAGCTATGAACTTACCTCTTAGAACAGCTTTCATTGTGTCCCAGAAATTTTGGTAAGTTGTATTTTCATTATCGTTTGCTTTCAGAAATCTTGAATTTCCTTTTTAATTTCTTCCTGAATCCAGTTCTCATTCAGCATCATAGTGTTAAGTTTCCAGGAGTTAGTGTATTTTCTGTCATTTGTTGTGTTTTGGATATACAGCTTTAGGCCGTGTTGGTCTGATAGGGCACAGGCTAGAATTTCAACTTTTTTGTATTTGTGTAGATTCATTTTGTGGCCCAATATGTGATCTATTTTGGAGAAAGTTCCGTGTGCTGCTGAGAAAAATGTGTATTCTTTGGTGCGTGGATGAAAAGTTCGATAGAGATCTGTAAGGTCCATTTTTTTAAGTGTTTGATTAAGTTCCAAAGTGTCTCTGTTAGGCTTTTGACCTGTTGATCTATCCCATGTTGAGAGGACAGTGTTGAAATCCCCACGAATTATCGTTTGGGGGTTGATTTCTTGTTTAGATGCTGTAGGATTTTCTTAATGAATATGGAGAGGCCCGTATTAGGTGCATAAATGTTCAGTATTGTGAATTCTTCCTGGTGAATTGTACCTGTGACTAAAATGTAGTATCCATCTGTGTCTCTTATGATTGTTTTTGGTTTGAAGTCCACTTTGTCCGACAGCATAATGGTTACCCTTGCCTGTTTCCTGGTTGCATTAACTTGCAGTATTTTGGACCAGCCTTTCATTTTTAGGATGTGCCTATCTTTTGTGGTGAGATGAGTTTCCTGAAGGCAACAGATTTTGGGTTGTGATTTTTAATCCATGTTTGTAATCTGTGTCTCTTAATCGGTGAGTCAATACCATTGACATTTAATGTTATAATGGAGAAATTATTTTTATTTCTGGACTTTTTTATGGTTAGTGAATTTTGTAAGCCTATTATTTTACATTTATGTTTTTGTGGTATTATACTACTCTTCTGTCTTCCTGGATATGGTTGTTTTTTTCCTCAAGTATGCATATCATTTCTAGCATTTTTTGAAGGCCCGGTTGGGTAGACATGTATCCCTTCAAGTTGTCTTTGTGCTGGAAAATTTTTCTTTCCCCCTCGATCATGACAGATAGTTTTCCCAGGTATATCATTCTGGGTTGGCATTTTTGCTCATTTAATACTTGAAGTACGTATCTCCGAGCTCTTCTTGCTTTTACTGTTTCCATTGAGAAGTCATTTTTTATTTTAATAGGTTTGCCTTTAAAAGTGACTTGCTTTTTTTCTCTTGAAGCTCTCAGAACCTTTTCTTTGTCTTGAATGTGGAGTGTTTTGACTATTGTTTGCCGTGGCGATTTTCTATTTTGGTCATATCTGTTTGGAGTGCAAAATGCCTCTTGCATTTGGATGGGCCTCTCATTCTTTAGTTGAGGGAAGTTTTCATTTATGATAATTTGAAAAATTTCCTCAGGTGTGGTATTTTGGGATTCTTGTTCTGGTATTCCATGAATGCGCATGGTAGGCTTCTTCAGGGTGCTCCATATCTCTTGAATTGTTCCTCTCTAGTACCTTTTTGGCTTTAACTACCTCTTCCATTGAGCTGGTTAATTCTCCCACTTTGTCTTCAAGATCTGAAATTCTATTTTCTGCTTTGTTAGTTCTGCTGATAAGACTCTCTGTTGAGCTTTGGGTTGAAGATAACTTGTCTTTTATTTCAATTTTAAACTCTGCCTGAGACTTGTAACTGCTCTATGCCTATTTTTGTTTCTTGAACTGTTTTTCTCAACTCCTCCAAATGCCTGTTGTGTTCCTTTTCTTTTTTTCTTTTTTCTTTTTTTTAAGGGAGAAAGGGAGGTTTATTCAGCTTACGGTTCCAGAGAGAAGGGACAGTCTCTCAAAGCAGAGGCAGCATGGTTGGTTGGCCAAAGCTGGAGGAGGCTAAGTCACCACAGACATCTTGGAAGCTGAGAGCTGCAGACTGCTTGCAGCAAAGGCAGACTTCTCCTGGAGTGTGTTCCTTTTCAAAGTGGTTGATGCAGTTGTTTAATTCCTCTTGGATTTCCTGTTTCATAGTATTAATCATGGTAATGATCATACTTTGAAAGTCTTGGGTCTGGCTTTCTTGGCTATTTTCTGTGAATTTGTTCTGGTTGGAATCTATCCTTAAGGGGTTGATTCTTTCAGTGGGAGATTGGTCTCCTTGGGTTTTGTTTCTCATGTATCTGTACTTTGACTTGGACATTGTTGTTTTGTCTTCTAGGGCTTTTCAGTTTCTGTGTTTTTGACTGAACTGATTTATTTGTTATTACTACACTTGGGCAGTTGTTACTAGTTTTTGCCTTGGGGTTGGGTATGTTTGTCTTTTGTTATTGTTATTACCTAGTTGAAGCTATTAGGCTGTTAGTACATCAGTTAAATCAGGTTAAGTAGACAGGGGGTGAACATTAGTATGGTAGTGCACTTTTACGATGTAGTATTTTGGTGATATGTGAGAGTGAGTGGTGTATTCCCTGGAGTTGTATATGTTTTGTGGGTGGCTATAGGGAAAAGTTAATCTACAGTGATTAATATTAGAAAGGAACAGTAAGGTGAAAAAAAAAGGAGGTTTACTTATCTTTGGGCTGGATGTGAAGAATCTCTCCCATGTGATAGGATAAGTGTAGAAGTTTTCAGATGTATGTCCTTTGACCCTTAGTACTTTTCTTGAGTTTTCTTTGGACTCTATTGAATTCTGAGTAGCAATGTGTGGCCCTCCCAAGCTCCAGGGATGGAGGAATGTGAGCAAATCCTGTCCAGTTGGTCAGACAGGTGGGCGGAAGGAAGAAAGGGGCTGGGGCCTGGGCACGGCCCAGGCCTAAGTCCGAGGCAGGCCGGGGTGTGGCGCAGGGACACGGGGCGATCTGGGGGGGCTGGGAGGGCTGGGTGGACTGGCTCACTCACCTGGGGATGGCGGCACAGACAGAGGCGGCAAACAATGCAAATATATAACTGAAACATATTCTGTTTCTAAAAATAATGCTTTTCTTATTGTTAATCTGCCCTTGGCAGTATTTACAACTAATTTAATTCTAAATTTGACTGAATTTACTTACAGTTTTATTTGACAAGACCTCCATTTATATATATTAATATTAACCTTAAAACGTTGCTAATAAATAACGTTTTTCTCCCATAGAAATTCTGTGCCAAGCTAAGGCAAACAAATGATTTCATTATCTGAGGGAGGCTCCCTACAGCCAAAGAGAAAAATTGCACTTTTATATTTTTTAAATTCTTTTTGTTTGTTTCCTTATATGATGAGAATACACATAAAGATGCTATTGTTTCCTCATTCTTCCCAAGTTGTTGAATCTTCCCCAAATCCCCTCAATATGAAGTGCTCTTTCTATTAAACTGTGCAGCTTCCTTCCCTTCCTATGGGCTTCCTAAGGCTTACTGTCAAGATCATGATGACCTCTCCAGACTTCTTCCCTCCTGCTGAGGTGCAGATGGAACCTCCAACATTTTCTCCTCCTGATAGTTTTCTTACATCAGTTCACAATTAATAGCAAATTTTCCATGTGTTACCAAAGCAGCAAAGCCAATTGTAGTAGTAACTCTTCCTGTTACTGTGAAGAAACACTCATGCAAATGGCCCAAGAGACAAAGGGAGATTTATTTGTCTTAGGCAGAGTACATTATGACAGAAAAGACATGACACGTAGTAGCAGCTAGAAGACAGCTTAAATCATGTCCCCCATGGAGGTTTGAAGAAACAGGGGTCTGATGCTGGCAAGAAGGAAGATGAATTTGGCAGTATAGAAAAGAGCGTCTTCCACAGCACCATCCATGGTGGGAGACCAGGAGGAAGAGAATATTCGATGTATGGAGGACTCACAATGTATCATAGCACAGTAGTTTCTAGTGACTATCCCAGAGCTACAAGGGAAGTGAAGTAGCAACTGGAGGGATGGTAGATGTGGTTCCCCGAAGTCAGACCATCCCAACTACTCTAACTAGACTATAAATTAAGTCACTGGACTAGGGAGATAGCTCTGGGTTTATGCTTCTGTATCGCAAGCAGGAGACCCTTGGTTCCAAGTTTGTGTCCCACATAAAAATGCTTGATGTAAGTGATGGCATCCTGAACTTCTGGCACTGAAAGGCAGTACTTGCAAATCTTTTTTGAAAAGCAAAGGGGATGTAGAATTGTCTAGGATGATTGGAACAGTCACCCTTGGATCTCCACAGGAACACACAGTGCCCTCTGATGCACATGGAGACACACAGACAGACTTGTGAAAACAAAAAAGAAAGAAATTAGACTCTCAGTTGGTAAATGAATTTTCACCCACAGATTCATGAGTTTGCATTCTTATTGTCAGTGTTTGGGAAAGTCGTGGCATAGTTAGGAGGTAGAATCATGCTTCAGGAAAGTCATTGCACCCACAGGCCTTCCGGTCGGGGAATTTTGTTCTCTTTCCACTAGTGTTTTGCATTCTGCTGCTTTTCCCCATAGTTTCTATATTGACTTAATCCACCTGTAGCTTCTGCCAGCCACCAATGCTTTTCTGGCCATAATGATCTGTATCTCCTCTCTGGAACCATGACCCAATTAAATCTCTCTCCACTTCAGATGCCAGTTTGTTTAATCTTTTTTTCACAGCAGCTTGAAAAGTAACTGGTACAAAATTTGTTTCTGAGAAGTGGAGTATTGCTGTGAGATTAAGAATATTTTGTCATAAAATGAAATGTTCTTATAAAAACAAGAGGATTGGAACCAAAAAGTATATGTCCATTGCTTCGATATGGGTAGAGTGCCCTTGGAATTGTTTGTTGGGAGAAATGTGGAGTACTTTGGACTTTGGGATGAGGAAGTCTTTTCTGTTCAGCCTAAAGTGCCATCTTATAATGTGAGCTTTGAGAGGACCAATGCTGAGAGAGATAAAGACAGAGGGATCCTAGCTTATGATGGCCCAAAGCTGGGTGGAGACTGTTGGGGGAACTGGATGGAAATCAAATGTAAATGCTGCAGTGGCTGAGAGTTTGGGCAAATATTGATGTCAATCTTAAGCTTGCCTGAAATGGAATTAACATCTTTGTTAGGGGAAGTTTCAAGTTTCAGTCTTGGCAACATATCATGCTTCATTTTGCCATTCTTACACAGTTTTACGATGAAGAAGTAAGGTTGGAGAGATGGCTCAGGGATTAAGCCTCTGCCTTGCGAGCAGAGGGTCCTGAGTTCGGATCCTAGATCCCACGTACAAACACCCGGCAGAAGCGAGGGCAGTCTGCGCTTCTGATCCTGGTGGGCGGAGCCTGTGAATCCTGGGGCAAAAAAAAGGAGGTGAAAGCAATTCACGATGATTTCCGAACCCTTGGTTCTACATACACACACACACACACACACACACACACACACACGCGCGCGCGCGCACACACACACACACACACAATTGAATAAATAATAAAAGAATTTAAAAGATGAAGAAGAGTAAGAATCAGGGAGAAATAAATTAAAAATATGAAGTTAGATGAGGAAAAATGTGATGGCTAATTGAAGAGCTGAACTAGGAAAACACAGACCAAAATTGTAGTTATTGTTAAAGAGATTAACAGCATCAGTGTACTAAAATCTACTCTTCATTTGATAATTGAAGAGTCTACAGCCTAAGGACAAAGGGCTCAGGGAATACTTCCAACTATAAGCATGCAAATTCTTCTGGAAGGTAAAAGATGAAAGGCAGAATTTTAAAGGAAACTGCGTTCTTATCTGGATGAACAGTCCAGAGGATACTATCAAAATGGTTTGTATAGGAAATTGGGGCCTTCTGAGTTTCAGCCTTAAAATTCCATTATTGTTTAAACTCAATTCTTCATTTACTTTTCCTACTACTATTATAAGACAACCCTTGTACAACCTGTTTAAGGGAGAAAGGAGAGATATTGGGCTTATGATTCTGAAGGACATGGAGTCCACTTTGGCAGGTAAACATGGCAGGTGAAAGAATTTCTGGGGGACTTAGTTTTCATCTATTGTAGGAAAGAAGGCAGACAGTGTACTGCGGGAGCAACCTGAGAGAGGAGCAGGATGGGGCTATCCAAAAGCAAGGCCAAATCCTTATGACTTGCCTATTCCAGCAAAGCTACCACTCTAAGATGGCTATGATGTTCCTATATATTAATAATAACTAAAGATGGAAACATATGAGCTCACATTTAAAAGAAGACACTTGTGTTTTCTTTATCCCAAAATCTACATGCATAAGAAATAATCTTGTGATGTTACCTGCTCCAGTTAACACTTGTAAAATTCACCACTGTAGAGTTTAATCTTGGTGATCTGATAATGACCAAAAGGAGCAAATGAGTAGGACCAGACACATCCTCTCCTGTGAATATCTGGAAAGCCTAATGAATTTTAATTTTAACATTTGGAAATCTCATATATATTTTTGGCTTCTGGTTTTTGGATAAAAACTTCTAATGTTTAATTTTACAGCTTCTTTGCTTTTTCTTCTGCCTATTGTCCTTATTTAGGTACCAATCACGAACTACATTTCCTTTTCTCAACTGGCTAATTTGTGGTAGACACATTTAGAGAAATCTGAGTAGGGCTCCCAATATGAAGTGTTGCCTTTGACACAACATCATACAAGAACACCATCCTGTGAATAAGGTACAGACTTTCATTGTTCCAACTTGACTCCTGGCAAAGGGGTTTTAATCTTTTCAGGAGGACAGGAAAGATAAGAATAGCAGATAGATTATGATAGTAAATTTAGGCAACATATCAAGTTCAGGCATTGCCAGAAACAAAAATTCCTCAATTTTTTTCTCTTTTAGGTCAACCTAAAATGTATAATATATTGTCCTTTGAAAACTCAATGTCTACCTCTCAAATACTGTCTCTGGCAAGTGCATACATATTTACAATTTTTGAAGATCACATCTCCAACCTTCATACTTTCCATCCCTATTAACTCCTGGGCATTTCTTTAGGAACTTCTAAGACTACAAAGTCCTTGGCTGACTTGGAGCTTCACCTTTTTCCGCCACATTGTTGCTGTTCCTGCTGCCTTTGGAGCCTGGTTTTTAGGCTTTGCTGCTGTTGCTATTTATCACTGATATCAGAGCCCAGTTGTTCTCCACTGACTTCAGAACCCAACATCTTCGACTCTCCAGAGAAAGAATGGCTTGAGACCTTCTGTGGAACTTTTGGCTTTGTAGAACATTCCAGTCAAAATGAGGCTGCTGCTGGTGGCTCCTTGGAAGGACACTATTTTTATTGTGAGTTATTTTAATAAACTTATTTTTATATATTACATCTATAGATTCTGTTTCTTCAGAGAACCCTGACTAACACATGAGGTTTACAATGATCAGCTTTCCAGGGCTAGTAATTGATGGCTACTGCCATTTAAACTTGCTGTTTTTACATGGCATGTGGGATCTGAACTCAGGTTCTTTTTGTTTGGGAGGCAAAGGCTTACATTCTAAGGCATTTCTACTTCCCATTTTAATTGTAAGTTCATGAGCCCTTCAAGAAATCAGGTGACTTTATAGTCTAGCAGATAAAAAGTAATCATTTTGCAAATGGGTGATGGACCCCTCCCTCACAGAGGTTTCCTACTCTTATTACATCTACCCTTGAATGTGCTATTATAACAAGACTCCAGTTTAACAGCTTTTTGTCTCTGGCCAGGGGGTGACATACAGTGCCCAGCAGAATGGAGTGAAGGGCATTGCAGGAGCACCAAAACTGCAAAAGAAAATCAACAAACCACAATCCAGAACTTCAGAGACTATATCAATCACATAGAACTAGACCAGCCTAATCTCTCCCCATCCTGGAGCTCAGGGACATTTGCAGAAGAGGGGGCGGTAAGATTGTAAGAGCAAAAGGATGGGAGGAGCAACGATTTGCAAGATTCTCAACAATAGTTGGGGCCAAAGCAATCATAATGGGACTTTGCATGCCCTGCGCAATGTCCAGAGCATTGTTGCCCTCATAAAGTCTAGCATCTGTTAAGGGCACCGAGACCCCTGGAGGCAAGGGATTGACAGCCATAGTAGTGATCTTATGCTTAAGGGGAACAAGAGAAAGGGCTTATGGAAATGCCACTGGGTCCTTATATGTCATCGGAGAGGAGGACCCAGTGGAGAGTTAGGCGTACACAATAAAGGACTCTCTGGGAATTGGGGGGGAGGCACTGGGGGATGGGGAGGGGGAGGAGGGGGTTCAGGGGGATGAGGGGGGAGGGAGGGAACTGGTAAAAAAATTTAAAATGTATAATTAAATTTTTAATAAAAAAAGAAGTTAAAAAATATGAAAGAAGACTCTTTAAAGGAAGAAAGGTTTATTCTGTCTCACCGTTTTCCAAGATTGCAGTCAATGCCAAGGTGGCCATTTCAGTTTGATCTTATGGCGGGAACAACATGGCAGGAACACATGGTGCTACAGAGCTGCTGTCCTCATTGGGAACATGAGACATACAGAGGAGGGGCTGACATCTCAGCATTCCACGTAGGATAGGTCTGTAAACACATTTTTCCCATTGATTTTGTTTGCTACCCTCATCTTGGATTCTTCAGCAAGACTTTAGCAGTTGGGATGCCTTTGATGTTTTTGGTTACTTAGTGTGCTTTGAAGACTGGTGGTATAAGTACTTCCTGTTTGATTATTTTGACCTCTGTAGCTTTGACAAATATTATCTTTTTAGTTATTTGTAATTTGCTCAAGACATTGCTTGAGATTTTTGGAGAGTATTTTTGTAAATTTCTGAAGACTATCAGAAAATTATTTCTTTCCTTGTGATGTTTACTTATTTCTTTATGCAGTCTATGATAATAGTGATACTAAGATATGGAGGTTTTATATCTATGGAACATGTAAATTTGTTTTCATATTTTGCAATCTTCTTGAAAAGACTTGTTGACAGTTAATTAATTGATCTCCAAGATGAAACATGGCACATTGTTCCATAACACAGAAAGTTTAATTGATATACAGGCAGAATGAGTGGAAAGCATAAAAGGATATCATATCTTCCTCGGATGAGAAATGATATGCACCTTTTCAGCTACTTGTCCACTGTGTTTGAATTTTCACTGTAGTGGTTTTCAGTCCATTCATTTTTCAATTGCAAAAAAGATTTACTTATTAAAGATCACTGCTATGTAGATGAGGTGTGCTAAACAGAGTTTGCTTAGTACTTTGGCCTGTAGGTATCCTGGTGAGAAAGAAAGCGTACACCTCTCTCAGCTTTCTATGAATATGGTATAACTAATTCCCATGGTTCCTGATGTTGATATGATCTCTGCTGCTGCTCTGCATAGGCAAAAATGATGAGCAATAATAGAACCTACTGTTCCCCTAAGTTATTTTAATCAACTATATGTAGGCAAGCATGGGGTCCAGGCCTCCTGGACTGCATTGGCCAGGTTTTAGGATGAGCAAAAGCCACTCTGTTCACAAGCCAGTTAAGCACATTTTTTGGTGGCTTGGCCCACTCCCAGCTAGACTCTGAGTGCCCCTATGCAATCTCCTCTTTGTGCTTTAGAATGGCATTAGAACTTGTGGTCTTGTTGGCCTCTGAAAAGGGTCCCCTGTGTACGTGCCAGTGGCCGGATTGCCCAGCTCCCCCTATATAAGTCTTTGTTCCTGCACAATAAAGTGGATATCATCTTTCCCCCACATGGTGTCTCCTGTGCCTGTCTGTCTCTTAGTGGTGTCGTCATCCTCGCCCCTGTCATGTCCTGTGAATAGCCCCGGCTGGGCCACTGCAATGACCAACTGAATTGCTGCTCACTGCTGCTATGCCTGCCACTGCAACAATTATATGTGTGTATGTGTGTGTGTGTGTGTGTGTGTGTGTGTGTGTGTGTGTGTGTGTGTGTGTGTGTGTGTGATGAACAGAAGAGAATGTGGGTCATTGAACTTTTACCCCCTGAGTCATATTGCTGGTCAAGGATATTAGGATTTCATATATTGTGGTATTCGAATGATCAGTTGTTCATTGTGTTCAGATATAGGTTGAACATTTACATTTATATATGGTGTGTATTACATATCTGACGTGTATCCCACAAAATCACAATGTTTAGATTTTTAGGTGCTATTTTAATTTTTAATTTTTGCACATACACACACATGCACATGTGCGTTTGTGTATCATGTGCTTCTGTGTTTATCAGAAAGCACTTTGTGTGTCTGCAGAGACCAAGGGTGACTGCAGGAATCACTCTGAATTACTTCTACCTCCTTTTTTATTACTCTGGGATTTCTTGGGTTCCAAGTTCCAGAGGCAGAATTGCAGGCTACTGCCATTTCCATCTGATGTTTTCCATGGGATCTGAAAACACATTTGAGATCCTTCTGCTTGGTAAACTGAGTCTGAACCCCTGATACTTCTCTCCAGTGGTAGGTGCTGCTTTGATGTTGTCTAATCTTGATCTGTTTTACAGATTGTACCCTCAGAATGTGCTGTTTGCTTTTATGATTTTGATTCACCTTGAAATCATTGTGATACTGCTTTGTATGAACACTTTTGTCTGCTTTTTGTTGTTATAAAAAAGAACTATGTACAACAGTTCAATTTTCTCTTCAAATATTTAGGTATTATTTTATTTGAGGGATTTTGCACTTTGTTTATAATAGAGAATGATTTTCTGGTGAAAGTTCCTTAATGTTTCCTAGATCTAATTGTTCACATTGTTCTTGGAATACAAATGCTTTTTATGGTCAATAGTTTGATGGCTTTTATTTGCAAGGACAGTAGTAAGGCATATATATACACTATGAGATATAATGCATGTGTATTAAAAGATATATCCTTGTGTTTTGCTGATTTTTTTATTATTTTATAATTTATTTATTTATTTTTTCCACTCATACAAATTTAATAGGTACCCCGGTCCCCTCCCTCCACCCCTCCCTGTTTCCCCTTACTCCCTCCCCACTTCCCTTTCTTCCAGTGCATCCTCCCCCCATCCCTGGAGCATCCTTTAATGTGTATGTCAAATTTCCCTCTGGGTCCTCCTCTCTGATGAGGTGTAAGGACTCAATGGCATTTCCTAGAACTCTTCCTTGTGTTCCCCTTAAGTACAGGAACACTATTGTGGCTGTTAATCCCTCGCCTCTAAGGATCCTAGTGCATTTAATCCATGCTAGACATTGGGGGTGTCAATGATATGTCGATCATTGCGCAGGTCATCCAAAGTCCTATTATGATTACTTCAGCTCTAACTTGTGTGGAGTATCTTGCATATCGTTGCTTCTCCCCATCTTTAGGATCTTACAATCTTTAACGTCCCCTCTTCCGCATGTTTCCCTGAACTTTATGATGGGGAGAGATTAGGCTGGGCTGGTTCCAGGTGATTAATGTAGGGGCTCTGATGTTCTGAATTATGGTTTGCTGGTCCTGCACTGCCCTTGGCTCCATCCTGATGGGTATTGGATGTCTCCTCCTAGCCAGAATTAATAGGTGTTAAAATAGAGTCTACTATAAGAGTAGATTCAAAGGTAGATGAAATAAGAGTAGGAGACCACAGTGGAGGGGGTCAGTCCCCCATTTACAGAATGGTTACCATCTATCTCCCAGTCTCTGTGCCCTTCCTGACTGGTGAGATCAAACTGCCTCAGTTGCAAGTGACCAGGAAGCAAAGTCTGTGGACTTAACCAGATGTCTCACTACCTGCTTACATTACCTGATGGTGGCCTATTTTCTCTGTAGCATGATCCCCTCTCTCCTTGTTTCTGGCGAGGCCCTTCTTCCCCTTCCCTCCTGTTTATAATCTTTGCAATTAATCTAGGTATTACACAGATTTATCTTTGAGGGTGTCACTAAGTGGGTTTGGTACTAGGATCCACTTATTAGGGAGTACATATGGCACTTAATTTTCTGTCTGGGATATTTCACTCAGTATAATTTTTTCTAATTTCATCAATTTCCTGGCAAATCTCATTAATTCATCTTTTTTGATGGCTGAGTAGTATTCCATTGTATATATGTACTACATTTTCCTTATCCACTCATCAACCGTTGGGCATTTGGTTTGATTCCATGACTTTGCTATAGTAAACAGTGCTGCTATGAACATGGTCGTGTTTGTGCCACTTAGATGAATTTTTGTTGTATGGGGGATTATTCCCAAAAGTAGAATAGCAGTGTCTTATGGCATTTCAATCTTTAATTTTTTAAGAATAGCCAGATTGATGGCCAGAGTGGTTGTATAAGTCTGCATTCCCACCAGCAATGTAGGAGAGTTCCCTTCTAACCACATCCTCTCCTAAATTTGGTGTTGTTTGTATAGTGGATTTATGCTATCCTGACGGGGGTGAGATGATATCTCAGGGAGGTTTTGATTTGCATTTCCCTGATGGTAAAGGATGTGGAGCATTTTTTAAGATATTTGTTAGACATTGCAATTTCATCCTTGGTAAACATTTCTTTTACATTCAAGGCCCATTTCTTAATTGAGCCATTTGTTCCTTGGTGTTTAGTTTTCTAAGTTCTTTGTGCACTCTGGAAAATAGAGGTCTACCAGATATGTGGTTAGTGAAGATTTTCTCCCATTCTGTGGGCTGCCTTTGTGCTCTAGTTACAATTTCTTTATGTGAACACAAGCACTTTAATTTCATAAAATCCCATCTGTTGATTGTTGGTTGTAGTGACTGTGCAATTGGATTTCCATTTAGGAAGTATTGACCTAATCCATTCAGATTGAGGGATTTCCCTACCTTTTCAACTAAGGTTTTTATACTTTCTGGCCTTATATTGAGGTCCTTGATCTATTTGGAATTAAGTCTTGTACATGTTGACAAGTACGGGTCCAGTTTTAATCTTCTACATGTGAAGATCCAGTTTTGCCAGCACCATTTTTTGAAGGTGCTGTTCTTTTTCCATTGAATTTTTTGGGCCCCTTTGTCAAAGATCAAATGGCTGTAGTTGTGTGGCTTTATATCTGGGTCTTCAACCTTTATCTATTGATCTGTGTGTCTATTTTGGAGCCAGTACCAGACTGTTTTTATAACTATGGATTTGTAGTATAGATTAAGGTTTGGTATGTTGATACCAGAAGCAGTGTTTTTATTACTCAGGATTTTTTTTGCTATACTGGGTCTTTTATGTTTCCATATAAATTTTGAGACTGTTTGGTAAACTTCTTTAAAGAATTGCTTTGGTATTTTGATTGGTATAACATTGAATCTGTATATTGGCTTTGGGTATGATGGTCATTTTTATGATGTTAATTCTGCCAATCCAGACACCTTCTGGTGTCTTCTGCAATTTATTTCTTTAGGGTTTTAAAGTTTTCATTATAAAAGTCTCTTACTTCCTCGGTTAGGTATTTCGTTTACTTAGGGCCTACAATAAATGGGATTGTTTCTCTTAGGGCATTTTCACTTCTTTTATCCTGGGCATAGAGGAAAGCTACTGATTTTTGTACTTTTATTTTGTATCCTGCCAGCCTGCTGAACTGTATTAGTTCCAAGAGTTTTCTGGTAGAGTTTTTAGGATCACTCGGGTATAAGATCATGTCATCTGCAAATAGAGATAACTTGACTTCTTCATTGCTGATTTGAATCCCTTTTATCTCCCTTTCTTGTCTTATGCCTCCAGCTAAGACTTCAAGTACAATATTGAATAAAATGTTGATAGTGGATATCCTTGTCTAGTTCCTGTTCAAAGTGGGAATGCTTCAAGTTTTTCCCCAGTGAGTATAATCCTTGTTGTTGGCTTTTTGTATACAGCTTTTATTATATTGACAAAGGTTCCTTCCAGTCCAACTCTCTCTAGGGTTTTGATCAAAGAAGGATTTTGGATCTTGTCAAAAGCTTTTTCTGCATCTATCGAGAGTATCATATGGTCTTGCGTTTTGGACTGGTTTATATGGTGAATTACATTTATTGATTTGGGTATGTTGAACCATCCTTTTTTGCTTGGGATAAAGCCTACTTGGTCCCCGTGAATGATCTTTTTGATGTGTTTTTGAATCCGATTTGCTAAGACTTTGTTGAGAATCTTTGCATCTTTGTTCATCAAAGAGATTGGCCTATGGTTTTCTTTTTTAAGTGTATCCTTATTAGGTTTTGGGATTAAGACGATATTAGCTTCATAGAAAGTATCTATCTGGTGGTGTTCCTTCCTTTGCTATTTGATGGAACAGTTTAAGGAGTATTGGTGTTATTAGCTCCTTAAATGTCTGGTAGAACTCTGTGCTGAATCCATCTGGTCCAGGACTTTTTTTGGTGGGAAGATTCAAGATTTCTTCATCAATTTCCTCATATGTTTTAGGACTGTTTAAATAATTCCAAACCTCCTGATTCAATTATGTAAGTTTGCTTACTTAGGAATTCATCCATTTCTTTTGTGTTGTCAAATTTCACAGAGTATAAGTTTTTGAAATATGATGTTATAATTCTCTGAATTTCTTGGATATCCGTAGTGATAACTCCATTTTCATTTCCAATTTTGTTAATTTGGGTTTTCGCTCTCCTGCTTTTGGTTAATTTGGCTAGAGGTGTATCAATCTTATGGATTTTTTCAAAGAACCTGCTTTTTGACTGGTTGATTCTCTGTATCATTTTCCTTATCTCAATTTCAGATATTTCTCACCAATTTTTCTAATCTCCTCTCTTCTACTGCTTTTGGGAATGGATTGCTCTTGTGACTCCAAAGCTTTTAGCTGCATTGTTAAGTTATTTATTTGTGATGTTTCTATTTTTAGATGTAGGAATTAAGAGCTATGAACTCACCTTTTAGGACAGCTTTCATTGTGTCCCAAAGATTTTGATAAGTTGTATTTTCATTATTATTTGAATCCTGGAAATCTTGAATTTCATTTGTAATTTCTTCCAGAATCTAATTCTCATTCAGCATCATGGTGTTTAGTTTCCATGAGTTAGTGTATTTTCTATTGTTTGTTGTGTTGCGGATGTCAAGCTTTAGACCATGGTGGTCTGATAAGGTACAGGCTAGAATTTCAACTTTCCTGTATATGTGCAGATTCATTTTGTGGCCAAATATTATGTAGTCTATTTTGGAGAAAGTTCTATGTGCTCCTGAGAAAAATGTGTATTGTTTGGTGCATGGGTGAAAAGTTAGATAGAAATCCATAAGATCCATTTCAGTAAGAGTTTGATTAAGTTCCAATGTGTCTCTGTTAAGTTTTTCACCTGTTGATCTATCACATATTGAGATGGCGGTATTGAAATCATGAAGAATTATCATTTTGGGGTTGATTTCTTGCTTAGATATTGTAGCATTTACTTAATGAAAGTGGAGGAGACCATATTAGTTGCGTATATGTTCAGGATTGTGAAATCTTCCTGGTGAATTGTACCTGTGACTAAAATGTAGTATGTATCTGTGTCTCTTATGATTTTTCTTTGGTTTGATGTCCACTTTCTCAGATAGCATAATAGCTACCCCTGCCTGTTTCCTGGTTCCATTAGCTTGTGCAATTTTGGACCAGCTTCTATTTTTAGAATGTGCCTATCTTTTGTGGTGAGATGAGTTTCCTGAAGGCAGCAGATTGATGTGTTGTGATTTTTAATCCAAGATTATAATCTGTGTCTTTTCATTGGTGAATTAATTCCATTGACATTTAATGTTATAATGGAGAAATTACTTTTAATTCTGGACACATTTTATGTTTAGTAGCTTTTGTAAATGTATTATTTGGCTTTTAGGTTTTGGTGGTATTATGCTTGCCTTCTGTCCTCCTGGATAAACTTGTTTTTTTCTTCAAGCTTGAGTATCATTTCTAGCAGTTTTTGAAGGCCTGGTTTTGTAGACATATAAGCCTTCAAGTTGTCTTTGTGCTGGAAAACTTTTCTTTCTCCCTCAATGATGACAGATAGTTTTACTGGCTATATCAGCCTGCATTGACATTTTTGCTCATTCAATACTTGAAGTATGTTCCTCCAAGCTCCTCTTGCTTTTACTATTTACATTGAGAAGTCATTTGTTATTTTAATAAGTTTACCTTTAAAATTGACTTGTTTTTTTTTTTCCCTTGAAACTCTCAGCACTTTTTCTTGGTCTTGAATGTGGAGTGTTTTGACTATTATTTGCCATGGCTAGTTTTTATTTTGGTCATCTCTGTTTGGGGTGCGGAATGCCTCTTGTATTTGGATGAGCTTCTTATTCTTTAGATGAGGAAAGTTTTCCTTATGATAATTTGAAAAATTTCCTCAGGTGTGGTATTTTGGGATTCTTGCTCTGGTATTCCATGAATGAACATGGTATGCTTCTTCAGGGTGTTCCATAACTCTTGAATATTTCTCCCAAGTATCTTTTTGGCTTTAACAACCTCTTCCATTGAGCTGGTTAATTCTTCCACTTTGTCTTCAAGATCTGAAATTCTATTTTTTGCTTTGTTAGTTCTGCTAAGAAGACTCTCTTTTTTGTTCTGGGTTGAAGATAACTAGTCTTGTAGTTCAATTTTAAACTCTGCTTGAGACTGTTTTAACTGCTCTATGTCTATTTTTGTTTCTTGAACTGTTTTTCTCAACTCCTCCAAGTGTCTGTTGTGTTCCTGGAAGCAGTGTGTCCCTGGACCATGAGTGTCCAGGGGGAACCACCTGTCATTTTCTTGTGACAACTTTTCTCCTTTCCCTAGCACCGGTCTCACATTTTCAGCTTTTCTTGCTTTTGTCTCCTTCTGAATTTCTTATTCATCTTTTCTGGTCATGATTAAAGCAGAGCTTCCTTGGCCCTACTCTCTATACAGTAGGATCCTTGTACTCCATGATTAATAACAGTGACATTGCAAGGATCAGAATCCAGATATAGAATAAAGCATTATTCCTCTTATCCTATGTCTGAGCCTTTCCTGGATTATGATTCATATATTACTGGATGTACCATTGATGAAAATCATACACCCTTCCCCTTCATCCACCATTTATCTTTAACAATCAAGCCTGTGATCACTTGAGACCTTACCCTTTTCGTGGAGGAATGGTTGATAGTACAAATAATTAACTATTATTACCATAATGTCAGTTATCCAACATCCTGGACATGTAAGGAAGATAATGACTGGCTGTAGCCCTATCCATTCAAGCTCTTCATTCTTTCTGTACTCTCTTCTGGGAAATTCTCTGAGCAATGGGGGGTGAGGATCAGATAGTCTGTATACTCAGTAAACTATTCATTATAACCATCATCATCTGATTAAACCTTTCCACATTTTTCATTTTACTTTCAGAGTAATGATGCCAATCTTTATTGGTATTTTCTAGATTATTTGAATTGGTGAGCATTATCTTTCATGGTCATTGGCTATTGGTGGGAAATGTTTGAGGAAATTCTACTGTGAACATTTACCCCATTTAATCTGAGTATTTTCTTGCCTACTGATTTTGTGTTTCATATATAATCTATACCTTGGGAATAAATAGCTTGTTGAGTGACTGGTCACCAATAACTTCTCATTTTGTAAGGTGGCTAGTTTTAGTCAAGTAATTATTTTCTGGGTCAGTAATTTTGGGATTGAATCTATATTTTTTATCTGGTAGCCATTTTCAAAATATCTTAAACACTGTAGGGACCAGAGAGTAGGCTCAATACTTAAAATCTTGCCTCCCAAGCAAACAGTCCTGACTTTGGGTAAGATCCTGTGTAATAAGATTGAATGGAAGTAGTTGTGAATAACATTTACTTGTCTGGATGAAAAGTCTTTGGAAACTCATAGCAGAGAAATTTGGAGACATTGTGGATATTCCTCAGTCATGCACACATAAGTATTTTCTTTGTCACACACCGATGCACCCACATGAATACAATGAGAATGATCTCATGAAACAGCATGACATCTCACATTTCACCCTTTAGAACTTTAGCTTCATGATTTCAGACCTTACATTTGTTTGTTGATTTTTTATTTTATTATTGTGTATATAGAGAAAACATGTCTCATTCTTCTGTGAACATTGTTTCATAGCACATTTAGTAAATGAGAATTTTGCCCTGAATATAGGTTCTGTTACCCTCTGTGAATGAGTGTGTATATGTGTGTCTAGGTGTGTGTGTGTGTGTGTGTTTGTGTAGAAAAGACACTATACGTTCCTGTGGAAGCCTCAAGTTTACATTCAGAATTGTGTTGCTCTACCTTATATATTTTCCTTGGGTTTACAAAGATTAGCTTTGCAGTTCCAAAAATTTCAGGCCCCCAGCCTTTAAACTTGGTGTTTTTATCTGGAATGTGGGATCTGATCTCAGATCCTTGTGCTTTAAATGCAAAAGCTTAAATACTAAGCCATTTCCACAGTCCATTCTGACTCAAAATTCTTGAGCCCTTTGAGAAAAAAAGGTGACTTAAATGTATTGGCCATTTCTCCATCCACCTGCCAAAATCCGTGAAAGAATCCTCTTTGAAGGACAAAATGGTTAGTTTGTCTCATGATTTACCAAGAGTGCAGTCAATTATCTGGTGGTCATTAGGGTTGGATCCTATGATGGGAACAACATGGCAGGAGCAATTGGTTCTGTAGAGCTGCTCTACTCATGGGGATCAGGAACTAAACAGAGGAGGGCCTGACATCTCAACATTCCAAGGATGGGCAGTTGTCCTATGAGCACATTTTGTCCATTGTTTCTTCTTGCCAACCTCACTGTTTATTCTTTAGCAAGATTTTAACAGCTACACTTCCTTTGCTCCTTTCGGTTACTGTCTGCTTATTGTGTTTTGTAGAGTGCTCATAAATTAATTCCTATTTGTGTATTTTCATCTCTGTAGCTTTGAAAACTAGGATATTTTTATTTTTTGTAATTCGCATGAGATATTGATTGAGATTTCTCAGACAGTATTTTTCTAAATACCTGAAAACTACCAACATTTTATTTCTTTCTTGATGAAGTTCATTTCTTTATTTATTGGGACTATGATAATAATGTTATTAAAATGAGGAAGTTTTTTAACTGTGGAGCAATTAAATTTGTTTCAATATTTTGCAATTGTCAAAATAATACTTCTTGACTTTCAATTAATCCATCTACAAGAACAAACATTGCAAATTATTCCAGCATAGAGATAGTTAAACTCATTTCCTTAGTCAGAATGAGGGGAACTCTTAAAAGATATCATGTTATCCTCAGATGGAAAATGATTCTTACGTTTTTAAATACTTATCTGTTTTTGAATTTTCATTGTAGGGGTTTCTATGACATTCATTTTGAATTGTAAAATGAGTTTGTTATTAAAAAATTGTGTAGTATGTCTGACTCTTGATTCTCTCTTCAACACTGCAAACATTACATACAAATGAAGGGGTTTATAATTCTAATATTAGAAAACAATAATTGAAAGTATTTTTTTCAAATTTTGGAAAAGGATTTTATTCTGGGTTTTTAACATTATTTCTTCTACATGTTGAAAATTTTGATTTTTTGTATGTCAATTTTGAATGATATTTTATATGTTTATGTATATATATATCTTCTACAGTGTGAGAACATGTATTTCTGTTTAGGGGATGTTAGATCAACCTCATAAGTGATTATTATCATAACCATATTGATCAGTGAATCTATTTCAGGTCCTTGAGAATAACAGCAAGTATTTTGATCAGCTTTGCCATTGGAAGTAACAGAGCATTTGGGTTTTTTGGGCTCTCTCTGCCCATTGCACTCCAACTCCCTGAAACAGCAAGATCATAAGTATCTGATACCTGAAATGCCCTATCTGCCTCCAAGTCCTCAAGGATTGCCTGGTAGTCAAAGCTACATTAAGGGATATGTGTCATCATAATCATATGTCGCAGTATTTAATGCAAGCTCTGGACTGGGCCATCACCTGAAGACTTGTGTCTTTTGCGCTAGTGGTAAAATCATACCAGGTATTAGGAAACGGGAAAGAATAGTCTGCCAAGAGTGAAGATAACTTCGGGCAACTCTAGTCCTGCAAATGTGGAAGACATCATAGGAAGTGCCACTAGAGATGTCAAAGATGATGAAGACATTATTCTGCTTGGATCTCCTGAGGAGAAGGAAAGGCAAGCAAAGGGACTACATGAAAAATGCCTTGCATGGTATGAACCAAAGAAAGCCAAAATACCCTGCAGTTGTTGCAAAGTCTTCCATCTTACTAGATGTGAAGTCTTGGGAGGATGACACAATATGGTGAATAGAGGAGTGTGTCAGAGGATTCAGCCAAATGGCTTGGTCCAAGGTTTTCTAAGTAGGTTACAGTGGGATGGGGAATTACTAAACTTATACTTCCATGAGTGATTGAAAATGATAGAATTGGAACAAACATGCTACAGAATAGATAACTGCTTTTGAGGCCTATGTGCAATCCATGGATGTGGCAGCTTCCAAAAAGATCTAAAACCCAACACAAGCTTGAAATACAAAAGAAACAGTACCAAAATATTTTACTGTTTAGTTTGACATTTTCTTTTGTGTTATGTCCATGTATGTAGATAATTTAGTGTCAAAGCATGGAGGACCCCTCTTTATTTTCTATTTTTTATTTTACTTCGGTTTTCATGATTTTATAAATATGTACATGGAAGGTTTTAAAAATTATGTCCTTGTAATTGTTGGTGTGGCCATTATGAGTGTCAACCTGTGTGCTACAGTATATGTGTGTAAATCAAAAGAGAACATGGTGGAATTAATTTTCTCCTAACTTTACATGTTGTCTACAAGTCAAACACATGTCACCCATCTTATGATGTTCCTTATCGATTCCATTTTGAGAATTGTAAGGTGAAGCGTTGGACACATCTGTGAGGTATTCTTATTTAAGCTAAGTACTGAGCATACCTTTTGTTGATCATCTAATTTTTGTGGAAAGGAACACCCATGTTTTGTGAAAAAATATGTTGATAAGGTGAATTAAATAGCGTTGGTTCAGTTTTTGTGCATGCAGGTAACCTGGCAAGAAAGAATGAATACCCCTCTCTCAACTGTGTTGCCTGTACAAAGGAACCAATTCCCTTGGTTCCTGATATTGATGTGAATTTAGCTGCTATACATAGGACAAATAGCAACAATCAAACTTCTTCCTCATCTAAGGTTTATATATATATGTGTGTGTGTGTGTGTGTGTGTGTGTACATATGTGTATATATGTATGTATACATGTGTATATATACATGTATATAAATGTATGTGTGTGTATAATTGATTACTCTCACAGAATGAAAAGTTTGCTTTTATGACTATAACAAACTTTGAAATCAAGGTGATACTGGTTTTCATGACAATTGTTTTCTGTTTCATGTGTGCTGTATAAAGAAATATGTACTAAATTAAAATTTTCTCTTCACATGTTAAGATATTTCTTTATTTTGTGTATCTAGCATTTTGTTTACTATAGAGAATGATTTTTCAGGTGTACTATATTATTTTCCTCCATGTTTCCTGGATCTAAATGTTCCAATTGTCCATGGGATGCAAATGTCTTTCATGTAGTAAATAGTTTGATGGCTTTTTTTTTCACTGACAGTGGTAAGACACAAATTTGCTTTGTAAGTAATAATGGATGTTTATTGAAAAATCCAAACTTGTATTATCTTTGAATCCCGGGGCAGAAGGAGGTGGAGGCGTCCATGGTGGTTCCCGAATTCGTCTGTGGTTCTATACACACACACACACGTGCGCGCACACTGCACATACATACATACACACGCACAATTGAATAAAAAAAAGTTATAAACTTCCATCTGTCTGGATTATAAAATTATCAGACTTTTTCTAGTTAGATTTGTCCCATAAAACTTAATTATAATACAAACTCTTACACATTTTATGAATTTCTTCCTCTAGGCTATTCAATGTGTTTTTGCCTTGTATAATTTTTGAGTTGACCTTTTGTATGTAAGACAACTCTGTGATTTAGATTGCATCATAATTATCATATGAGTTCTCATTCTCCTTTAATATTGAATATTTTAATATTTAATATTATCTCTCTTGACTTGGATTCTTGATTTTTGCACTACTGAATTTTGAATTCTCTCTTTTGTTCTAAAGTTCTAGCCTATTTTCATGTGTGGGAATATAGAGTTAGAACTGCTGTACTTCATTTTTTCTTAATTTGGCAGATACATACAACAGGGCACAACTTCTAAAAGTTACTTCTCTTCTTCTATCATAAGGGTCCATGTATCCAGGTTGGTTGCTATCATTCTCTGTTAGCCATCACACTGATATATAATGTTTTCTTTGAATCATCAATTTAATGTGTAATTCAATATTGTAATCCATTTAGGGAATTGAATGTGAATCATCTTTAACCAAACTTTCTAACATTCAGAGCTGTATAGATTGCTCACTGGTTAAGACTATTTCACATGCAGTAGGTCCTGAGTTCACATTACAGGTCCCATGTAAAAATGCCAGGCAGAAAAGGCAGAGGTCTGCACTTCTAACCCTGAAGGCCAAATCTGGGAAATACCAGAGTAAAGCAAGAAGAAAGTAAAGGAAATCAAGGATGTTTCATGAACTCACACTTTGCTCTACACAGGGACACACAGTATCCTCTGATACAACTACACATAGACACACATAAAATAAATATGAATGAATAAATAAATAAGCCCTAATATATGGACCACAGCTCAAGAATTTGAGCTGTTGTCTTTTATCAGTGGGCTTGTCTTGGCAAAGTATCACTTATGGCTTATTTTCTGTGATAGGGCACAGCATGAGGAAACCTGACTTGATCTTGACATTGGAGAAAAGCCTTGTGCCATGTAATCCAGCAGAAGACTCAGTGCGAAGTTCTCAGGGCAGTAACTATGTTCTGAATGAAAACACTGAAGAAATTTTACATGGTTCGTCTAAACACAGGGTAGCTTGCAGCTTTTCTTGTGGACCTGCAGCTTAGTGATTATTGTTTAAGGAACTGTAAAGCTAAAACTTTCTCTTTTGTGTGTGTGTGTGTGTGTGTTGTTAAGTAAGATTTCTTAGCTTTCCAAAAATTCTGTCTTTGTATAAACATTCATAGTAATTTTCTTTTTGGCATTTTGCACTAGTATGGCATGTATTTAAGGTTGTATTAAATCAACATTTCTTGTTGAAGATGGGCTTTAAGTATAGATCTTCCTTCCTTTACCTCCAGTTTTCAGATTACAATCATGTGTCACCACACTCAGACATGTTTCTACTTTTTATTTTTGAAATTTTCCTGTTTGTGCAAACTTAATATGTGTTTATCTTTTCACTTTCTCTAACCCCCTTCTTCCTTTCATTTCCCCATTCCCTCCCCTCATGGATCCAAACTGCTCTCTCCCAAGCTCCTCTTCCAGAGCTAATAAGGATCCTAGAATCCACTCTGGATCACCTGTTGTAGTGGGTGTTGGACCTCTGTTGTAGATCAAATGGCCCTCCCTTGGGCCCACCACTGATATGGGTGGTCCAATACACCGGTGTACCCCCTTTATCCTAAGGTCCATACTGCTTGCAATTATTTCTCCTGAGATCTTATTTAGTCTGTGGGAGGTGTGTGTGGTAAGGTCAAGTTTGCTTGTGGTAGGTTCTTGGCTACAGGACCCCTGTTTTGAGTAGAGTATCTTGTCTAATAGTGGAGCTCCCTATCTTTACAGTCTTACATTTTTTTTACCTCCTTCTAATCTGCAAGTTTCCCTGAGCCTTAGGTTGGGAGATATTTCTCTGACCTGGTTCTGGGTGAACATTGTAGGTTGTCACTATTTGGTATTCTTATGGACTGTTTTTGTCCATTTTGGTATTTTTGCTCTATATAAAGGTACATCCTTTCTGGACCTTGGGATCTTCTTCTATTCAAAGACAAATAAATTTTTAAAAATATTCTTTATATAAAGCTTAAAAGTTATCAAATCAGAAATAAACAGAACAGCGAGTGACATAAACCTCCAGTCAACCAACAGGCTATTTATTAACCACCATACCAACCTCCATGATTGCAAAACATATCCAGCACTTTAAACCAGTCCATGTACTAGTGAACTAGAAGAATAGTGATAGAAGATTGGATCAAGTGTCTTACTATTTACAGGTTTTTCTTAACAACGGTATTGTTATCCATTAAACTTCATTCTTTTGTCCCTATTATACTGAGATCTTTTTTACACTCTGCTCCTACTTATAATCTTTTCCCTTGATTTTGTCAAAATAAGGGCTTGTAGCTAGGTTCCACATAGTGAAGAAAATGTGATGCCTTATTTTCTGTGTTTGAGGTATTTAGCTCAGTATGACTTATTTCAATTCTATCCATTTCCATGCAAATTTCACTAATCCAGTACTTTTCTGAGTAGTTTTAATATGTATATGTGTTAACTTTGCATTATCTATTTATCAATAATTGTACATTAATTTGATTTCATGACTATACTATTGTGAATTATTCACAAATGAACATGAATGTACATGTGACATAAAAGTAAGAAGAAATATTTTGGGCCATAATTCCTGGTAGTAGTATATCAGATTCACATGGCATATTAACCTTTACCCATTTAGAAAATGGTGTACTCATATCCAAAGTGGTTATACTAATCAGCATTCCCAACAACAATGTCTTAAGATTCCCTCATCACCTCATCATACTAGCATTTGTTTTTGGATGTACTCTGTATTTTAGATATTCTGACTTTGTGTGATGATATCTCAGCGTACTTTCGATTTCCATTTACTACATCATAATGCTGTATTTCCCATCTTAAAATCATTTATTTCAAAGATTATTCTTTTTTTTAAAAAAATAAGCAAATTCACTGTTAATAAATCATTCATTTTCCTTTGGGCCCTCCTCTCTGATGAGGTGTAAGAACTCAGTGGCATTTCCTAGAACTCTTTCTTGTGTTCTCCATTAGGGGGGAGGAAGCTAGGGGGTCCAGGGAGGGAGGAGGGGACTGGTGTACCTATTAAGTTTGTATGAGTGGAAATTAATTAATTAATTAATTAAAAATAAAATAAGTAAATACATAAAAATAAATAAATAAATCATTCATTTTCATTCTACATTGAGTTTAATATCTTTCTAATGTGACATTTAGTAAAGGGGACGATGCAAAGCAAAAAACAGTGCCCGTGATTATAAACCATAATAATTTGCAATCCAAGAATAAGAGGACTGTTTTTACCATAATTGTTATCACATACACTGGTGGCCCTCATGGAAAATTGACAAAAGTGTGTTGTGTTTAAGATAAGGTTGCAGGTAAGATGCTTCCCCTTGTTGTGACCTGAATGAGTAGCATAAGTATAACCAAGAATAAAACTAATTCCAAGGAGAGATAAAGAAAGTCAGGGATATGGCTGAACAGATGAAGTGCCCATATTTCAATCTAAAGATCTCACAAGATGAAAGGAGAGAACCAGTTTTGAAGGCTGTTTTTTTTTTTATTTCAGCTCATACAAACTTATTAGGTACACCAGTTCCCTCCCTCCCTCCTCCTCCCCCCGTACCCCCTGGTCCCCCTCCCCTCCCCACCCTCTCCCTCCCCATCCCCCAGTGCCTCCCACCCCAATTCCCAGAGAGTCCTTTCTTGTGCATGACTGATTTTCCTCTGGGCCCTCCTCTCCGATGATGTACAAGGACCCAGTGGCCTTTCCCGAACCCTTTCCCGTGTTCCCTTAGGTATAGGAACACTGCTGTGGCTGCCAATCCTTTGCCTCCAAGGATCTTGGTGCCTTTAGCAGATGCTAGACTTTGTGAGGTCAACAGTGTGTTGGACAATGCGCAGGGCATGCAAAGTCCAATTATGATTGCTTCAGCCCTAACTAGTATAGAGTATCTTACATATCATTGCTCCTCCCATCCTTATGCTCTTACACTCTTACCGCCCCCTCTTCCGCAAATTTCCCTGAGCTTCAACATGGGGAGAGACTAAGCTGGCCTAGTTCTAGGTGGTTGATATAGAGTCTCTGAAGTTCTGGATTATGGTTTGTTGATTTTCTTTTGCAGTTTTGCTGCTCCTCCAATGCCCTTCACTCCATCCTGGTGGGCATTGTATGTTACCCCCTGGCCAGAGACAAAAAGCTGTTAGAGTCTTGTGATAAAAGCACATTCAAAGGTAGATGTAATAAAAGTGGGAAACCACAGTGAGGGAGGGGTCTATCACCCATTTGCAAAATTGTTACTTTTTATCTGCCAGACTATATGCCCTCCTCTTCTGGTGAGATCACTCCCCCTCAGTAGTAAATGATCAGGAACAAAAGTCTGTGAACTTAATCAGATGTCTCATTACTTATTTGGGTCCTTGGTGGAGGCCTATTTTCCCTGCTGTAACATGGTCCCTTCTCTCCTTCTTTCTGGTGTGGCCCTCCTACCCCATCCCTCCTGTTCATAATCCTTGGAATTACTGTCTCTAGGTGGGCTGGGTGGGTTTGGTACTAGGAGCCACCTATTAGGGAGTACATACGGCGCTTAATTTTCTGGGTCTGGGATATGTCACTTAATATAATTGTTTCTAATGACATCCATTTCCCGGCAAATTCCAGTAATTCATCATTTTTGATGGCTGAGTAGTACTCCATTGTATAGATGTACCACTGTTTCCTTATCCACTCGTCAACTGTTGGACATTTGGGCTGATTCCATGACTTTGCTATTGTAAACAGTGCTGCTATGAACATGGTCGTGCTTGTGCTATCGAGGTGAACCTCTGCTGCATGGGGGGTTATTCCCAAAAGTGGAATAGCAGGGTCATATGGCATTTCAATCTTTAATTTCTTTAAGAATCTCCAGACGGCTCGCCAGAGTGGCTATATGAGCCTGAATTCCCACCAGCAATGTAGGAGAGTTCCCCTCTCTCCACATCCTCTCCAGCATTTGTCGTTGTTAGTATTGTGGATTTTTGCCATCCTGACCGGGGTGAGATGATATCTCAGGGAAGTTTTGATTTGCATTTCCCTGATGGCTAAAGAAGTGGAGCATTTTTTAAGATATTTGTTAGACATTTTAATTTCATCCCTGGTAAAGTTTCTTTTAAGTTCCAGGGCCCATTTTTTAATTGGGCCATTGGTTTCCTTGGTGTTTAGTTTTCTAAGTTCTTTGTGCACTCTGGACAATAGAGCTCTATCAGATATGTGGTTAGTGAAGATTTTCTCCCATTCTGTGGGTTGCCTTTGAGCTCCCGTTACAATCTCTTTGTCTGAACAGAAGCTCTTTAATTTCACAAGATCCCCACTGTTGAGAGTTGGTAGCAGTGACTGTGCCATTGGATGTCTGTTTAGGAACTGTTGGCCTAGCCCAATCAGCTCGAGGGAGTTCCCTATCCTTTCAACTATGGTTTTTAAAGTCTCTGGCCTTAAATCAAGGTCCTTGATCCATTTGGAATTAAGTCTTGTACATGGTGACAAGTACGGGTCCAGCTTTAATCTTCTGCATGTGGAGATACAGTGTTGCCAGCACCATTTGTTGAAGATGCTGTTCTTTTTCCATTGGATTCTTTGGGCCCCTTTGTCAAAGACCAAATGGCTGTAACTTTGTGGGCTTATATCTGGGTCTTCAATCCTTATCCATTGATCTGTGTGTCTATTTTGGAGACAGTACCAGGCTGTCTTTACAACTATGGATTTGTAGTATAGACTAAGGTTTGGTATGGTTATACCTCCAGCTGTGTTTTTGTTACTCAGGATTGTTTTTGCTATCCTGGGTCTTTTGTGCCTCCATATGAACTTTGAGATTGTTTGGTCAACTTCTTTGAAGAATTGCTTTGGGATTTTGATTGGTATAGCATTGAATCTGTATATTGCCTTTGGTAGGATGGTCATTTTCACGATGTTGATTCTGCCAATCCAGGAATAAGGGAGGTCTTTCCACCTTCTGGTGTCTTCTGCTATTTCTTTCTTTAGGGTTTTAAAGTTTTCATTGTAAAGGTCTTTTACCTCCTTAGTTAGGTTTATACCAAGGTATTTCATTTTTTTAGGGGCTATAATAAATGGTATTGTTTCTCTCAAGGCTTTTTCACTTCTTTCATTTTGGGCATATAGGAAGGCCTCTGATTTTTGCACATTTATTTTGTATCCTGCCACCCTGCTGAACTTCTCAATTAGTTCCAGGAGCTTCCTGGTGGAGTTTTTGGGATCACTCAGGTATAAGATCATGTCATCTGCAAATAGGGATAGCTTGACTTCTTCCTTGCTGATTTGAATCCCTCTTATGTCCCTTTCTTGTCTTATGGCTTCAGCTAAGACTTCAAGTACAATATTGAATAGAAGTGGTGAGAGTGGACAGCCTTGTCTAGTTCCTGATCGAAGTGGGAATGCTTCCAATTGTTCCCCATTGAGCATAATCCTTGCTGTGGGATTGTTGTATATAGCTTTTATTATATTGATAAAGGTTCCTTCCATTCCTACTGTCTCTAGCGTTTTGATCATAAAAGGCTGTTGGATCTTGTCAAAAGCTTTTTCTGCATCTATCGAGAGTATCATGTGGTCTTGGACTTTGGACTGGTTTACATGATGAATTACATTTATTGATTTGCGTATGTTGAACCAACCTTGTGTGCCGGGGATGAAGCCTACTTGGTCCCCATGAATGATCTTTTTAATATGTTTTTGAATCCGATTTGCTAAGACTTTGTTGAGAATCTTTGCGTCTGTGTTCATCAGGTAGATCGGCCTATAGTTTTCTTTTTTAAACGAATCTTTATTATGTTTTGGGATTAAAACGATATTAGCTTCATAGAAGGAATTTGGTAGTGTTCCTTCCTTTGCTATTTGATGGAACAGTTTAAGGAGTATTGGTGTTATTAACTCCTTAAATGTCTGGTAGAACTCTGTGCTGAATCCATCTGGTCCAGGACATTTTTTGGTGGGAAGATTCGAGATTACTTCCTCAATTTCCTTATATGTTATAGGACTATTTAAATAATTCACAACTTCCTGATTCAATTTAGGTAAGTTGTGTTTACTTAGAAATTCATCCATCTCTTTTGTGTTGTCAAACTTCACAGAGTATAAGTTTTTGAAATATGATGTTATAATTCTCTGGATTTCTTGGGTATCAGTAGTGATAACTCCATGTTCATTTCTAATTTTGTTAATTTGGGTTTTCTCTCTCTTGCTTTTGGTTAGTTTAGCTAGGGGTGTATCAATCTTATTGATTTTTTTAAAGAACCAGCTTTTTGACTGGTTGATTTTTTCTATCGTTTTCTTAATCTCGATTTCAGATATTTCTCCCCTTATTTTGCTAATCTCCTCTCTTCTACTACTTTTGGGATCAGATTGCTCTACTTTCTCTAAAGCTTTAAGCTGCATTGTTAAGTTATTTCTGATGTTTCCATTTTTTTGATGTAGGCATTAAGAGCTATGAACTTACCTCTTAGAACAGCTTTCATTGTGTCCCAGAGATTTTGGTAAGTTGTATTTTCATTATCATTCACTTTCAGGAAATCTTGAATTTCCTTTTTAATTTCTTCCTGAATCCATGTCTCATTCAGCATCATATTGTTAAGTTTCCAGGAGTTAGTGTATTTTCTCTTGTTTGATGTGTTGTGGATGTCCAGCTTTAGGCCGTGATGGTCTGATAGGGCACAGGTTAGAATTTCAACTTTCTTGTATATGTGTAGATTCATTTTGTGGCCCAATATGTGATCTATTTTGGAGAAAGTTCCGTGTGCTGCTGAGAAAAATGTGTATTCTTTGGTGCGTGGGTGAAAAGTTCGATAGAGATCTGTAAGGTCCATTTCTTTCAGGGTTGATTAAGTTCCAACGTGTCTCTGATAAGCTTTTGACCTGTTCATCTATCCCATGTTGAGAGGGCGGTGTTGAAGTCCCCAAGAATTATCGTTTGGGGGTTGATTTCTTGCTTTAGACGCTGTAGGGTTTTCTTAATGAATGTGGAGGGGCCCGTATTGGGTGCATATATGTTCAGTATTGTGAAGTCTTCCTGGTGAATTGTACCTGTGACTAAAATGTAGTATCCATCCGTGTCTCTTATAATTTTCTTTGGTTTGAAATCCACTTTTTCTGATAGCATAATAGCTACCCCTGCCTGTTTTCTGCTTCCATTTGCTTGTAGAATTGTTGACCAGCCTTTTATTTTTAGAGTGTGCCTATCTTTTGTGGTGAGATGGGTTTCCTGCAGGCAGCAGATTGATGGATTGTGATTTTTAATCCATGTTTGTAATCTGTGTCTCTTGATCGGTGAATTAAGTCCATTAACATTTAGTGTTATAATGGAGAAACTATTGTTAATTCCAGACATTTATTATGTTTAGTAGCTTTTATAAGTATATTGCTTCGTTTTTAATGATGTTATACTTGCCTTCTGTTCTCCTGGATATGCCTGTTTTTTCTTCACGCTTGAGTATCATTTCTAGCATTTTTTGAAGGCCTGGTTTGGTGGCCATGTATCCCTTAAAGTTGTCTTTGTGCTGGAAAATTTTTGTTTCTCCCTCGATCATGACTGATAGTTTTGCAGGGTAAATCAGCCTGGGTTGACATTTTTGCTCATTCAGTACTTGAAGTATGTCTCTCCAAACTCTTCTTGCTTTTACTGTTTCGACTGAGAAGTCATTTGTTATTTTAATAGGTTTACCTTTAAAAGTGACTTGTTTTTTCTCCCTTGAAGCTCTCAGCACCAGTTCTTTATCTTGAATGTGGAGTGTTTTAACTATTATTTGCCGCGGTGTGCTTCTATTTTGGTCGTATCTGTTTGGGGTGCGGAATGCCTCTTGTATATAGATGGCCCTCTCTTTTTTTAGATGAGGAAAGTTTTCCTTGATGATCATTTGAAAAATTTCCTCAGGGGTGGTATTTTGAGATTCTTGCTCTGGTATTCCATGAATACGCATGTTAGGCTTTTTCAGGGTGTCCCATATCTCTTGGATATTTCTCTCAAGTATCTTTTTGGCTTTAACAACCTCTTCCATTGAGCTGGTTAGTACTCCCACTTTATCTTCAAGGTCTGAAATTCTGTTTTCTGCTTTGTTAGTTCTGTTGATAAGACTCTCTGTGGCGTTCTGGGTTGAAGATAACTTGTCTTTTAGCTCAGTTTTAAATTCTGCTTGAGTTTGTTTTAACTGCTCTATGCCACTTTTTGTTTCTTGCACTGTTTTTCTCAACTCCTCGAGATGTCTGTTGTGTTCCTCTTCAAAGCGATTGATTCGATTATGTAATTCCTCCCTGATTTCCTCTTTCATAGTATTGAACATGGTAATGATCATATTTTGAAAGTCTTTATCCTGGGTGAGGCTTTCTTGGCCTTTTTCCGTGGGTTTGTTCTTGTTGGAGTCTAACATTATCGGATTAATTTCTTCAGTGGGAAATTTGTTTACTTGATTATTGCTTCTCATGGATTTGCACTTTGACTTTGGCATTGTCATTTTAACTCTTAAGATCTCTCAATTTCACTAAACTGAATTATTTCGCCTGGGGTCCTGGTGGGCGGGGCAGGCGGAGACTTACCTAGGTCGTGGGTGAGGCCCGGGTGGACCGCGCACGCGTCCTGACCTGGTGGACTGGGGTGGGGTGCAAAGGGGTGCTGGAGGCGACGGCGTGGAGCTATTTAACCCGAGGGCAGCTGGGGCGGGGCCCGGGTGCAGGGGGAGGTCCTCCTCGTCCCTCGGCCCCGCGCGCAGGCTCCAGCTGGATGGTGGAAGTCGGAGCTGGGTCCCTGTGGGCCGACCTGGGGTCCTGGTGGGCGGTGCGCGTGGGGGGGGTACTCACCAGCTAGGAGGCGGGGTTGAGGCCCGGCTCTGAAGGCTGTTTTTTGATCTCCACAAATCTCTCTCTCAAATAATATATTTCTTTAAAAGTTGCAAATAAAAGTAGGAAACCTCAGTGAGGGAGGGGTCAGTCACCCATTTGGAAAATGATTACTTTTTATCTGCCAGACTATATGCCTTCCCCTTCTGGTGACATCAACCCTTGAATGTGCTATTATAACAAGACTCCAGTTTAACAGCTTTTTGTCTCTGACCAGGGAGTGACATACAGTGCCCATCAGGATGGAGTGAAGGGCTTTGAAGGAGGAGCATAACTGCAAAAGAAAATCAACAAACCACAATCCAGAACTTCAGAGACTCTATATCAACCACGTAGAACTAGGCCAGCCTAATCTCCCCCATCCTGAAGCTCAGGGACATTTGCGGAAGAGGGGGTGGTAAGATTGTAAGAGCAAAAGGATGGGAGGAGCAATGATTTGCAAGATTCTCCACACTAGTTAGGGCCGAAGCAATCATAATAGGACTTTGCATGCCCTGCGCAATGTCCAACACACTATTGACCTCACAAAGTCTAGCATCAGCTAAAGGCACCAAGATCCTTGGAGGCAAGGGATTGACAGCCACAGTAGTGTTCCTATGCTTAAGGAGAACACGAGAAAGGGTTCAGGGAAATGCCACTGGGTCCTTGTACGTCATCGGAGAGGAGGACCCAGAGGAGAGTTAGGCATACACAATAAAGGACTCTCTGGGAATTGGGGGGGATGGAGAGGGAGGGAGGGAGATGAGGGGGTTCGGGGGGAGGAGGAGGGATGGAGGGAACTGGTCTATCTATTAAATTTGTATGAGCGGAAATAATAAAAAATCTATTAAAAAAGTTGCAAATAGATAAGGTGAATATTTGAGGCCAAGACTAGGATATCAGAATAGCTTGAAGCCTTAAAAGTTGATAAACAGTTCAGAGAAAAGCGAGAAACACTACATGTATTAAAGCTCTTTTTCCTGGTTGCAATAAAGCCAAATTTTTGCTCAATTTTTTATTTGTTTTTAATTTTTAAATATTTTAAACACTTTGTAAATGTAGATAAATAAGAGATCTCTCCTGCAACACGTATTCATTCTTCACCTTAAAAAATATCTGTTGTTGTGCTTTCCTTTATGTTTTCCTTTGTTATTTGTTTTGGAAGCTGGCTTGCAAACGAAGCAGGCCTGTATTCATATTAAGCCATCACTCAACTTCCTGAACTTCATTCTTATCCATGAATACCCTATGTGTATAAGAAAAATGAACATAAGGGAAAGGAAGTGAATCAAAACAAAGATATTTAAAATGTTGTGCAAAAGCAGTACTGAAGAAGATAGTTATATTCCTAATTAATTCAAAGTTTCTCTAATTAAATTGTAATGTACTGATAGAAAATATTTAAAATGAATGGAATCAGCGATATTAAGATTACACCTGGTATACTAATTAAAAAATACTCATCGCATTGAACAAAGAATATACAGAGCAAAGGTTAACCATATTTGACAATCTCAACTATGCATAGGAAACTAGGTTACATAACTTTTGAGAGCTATTCTGCTTTTGAAAGTGCTTCTTCTATTTTTAGAGAACATATAGGTCCAATATATGCAAAATGTTAATTCAGTGGAATCCGCATTCAATATTTTTAAAATCCTGTTTATTTGTGTGTGTGCATGTGTGTTTGTGTGTGTGTGCATGTGTGTTTACATGTATCAGATAACCCTACATTGGAATCCCATATGTGGCTTTTGGAGTCATACTCTGGGATTTCCAAGTGTCAAACTTCCAGAGCCAAAAGTGCAGGCCACCACCATTTTGACATAGGCTTGTTATTGCCAATCAGGATACATCCTCGGATTTGTCTGATTTAAGGCAGTGTTCACTTTGAACCATCTCTCTAGCTCATATAATTATTTTTAGGGTCATAATTGATTATTACTTCCCAGAAGCAATCCCTTCCTTGGGTAATGTCATCAAATATATAGGAATCTTTTCCTTAGCACATGATCCTGTCAGGACACTGAATATTTGACTTTACTTGCATGCAAAATGTAGCTAGTTCAGAAAGTTTAAATATTCCACATGTGAAAGTCATGTTACAGTACCATAACTGTCATTAGTATAATATGGAAATGGAACCAGCAAGAAATGATTTACTACTTAATTTGGAGAAACCTGCAGGTAAGTATTAGTAAGACAATTGCTTAATTAAGGTGGTTAAAGTATAAAAGAAATACGAATTAATACTACTGTGTTTATTAATGTTACTTACCATATATATGAATGCTAAATGTATTCAGTTGTTAGAGACAAGTTTAAACTTCTTTGAGAATAAGTCACATTAATATATTTAAATGATATAACAAGTACTTCAATGTCCAACATACATGCAGATTTTTTTAGATGATCCTAAAATGATTATCCAAGGTGAAACCATTCAGGAAGACCACAGAAATTGTTGGCAAAGTATGATCAACCCAAACAAGTCAACTAATACAGAATATATGGTACATCAGAGATATCAGATAGGTGAGAAACTCTTTGAAACCAGACAGTGTGGAATAGCTTTCTCTGAGAAACAAAAATGCAGTAAATTCAAAGAACACCCACAGTTGAGAAGCCTTCTGAATGTACAACTGTGGAAAACAATATTTAAAAACCATACTATACATCAGAGAACTTACACCATGGAGAAGTCTTCAAAATACACAGAATACAGACAATAGTCCTTTAATAAGTAATGTATGAATGTACATCAAGAAACTCATACAAGTGGGGCTGGAGGGGTGGCTCAGGGGTTAAGCCTCTGCCTTGCAGGCAGAGGGTCCTGCCTTGGATACTAGACCCCACCTACAGACACCGTGTGGCAGTGGGAGCAGCCTGCGTTTCTAGTCCTGGCTTCTGGTCCCAGCACACATACACGCACATGATAATAATAATAATAATTAATAATAATAATTAAAAAAAGAAATTCAAAGTGAGAAACCATCTGAACATAAAGAATTTGGAAAATCTTACCCAGTGGAGTCAAATCTAACTGTACATCAGAGAACTCATGCATGTGAAAAGCTTTATGAATGTGCAGAATGTGGAAAAACTTTCTCATGGAAGACAAATCTAATATCACATAAGAGGATTCATGCAGGTGAAAAGTGATATCAATGTACACAATGTGGAAAGGCATTCGCTAAAAATAACTGCTGACTCTACATCAGAGATATCATTCAGGTAATAAGCCATATAGATGTCCAGAATGTGGAAAAGTTTTCTCAATGAAGAGCACTCTAACAGTTTATCAGAGAATTCATACAGATGAGAAAGCTTACAAATGTACAGAATGTGGAAAATGATTCTTAAGAAAGTACTGCCTTGAGGTTCACCTCGATAGCACAAGCACGACCATGTTCATAGCAGCACTGTTTACAATAGCAAAGTCATGGAATCAACCCAAATGTCCAACAGTTGACGAGGGGATAAGGAAACAGTGGTACATCTATACAATGGAGTACTACTCAGCCATCAAAAATGATGAATTACTGGAATTTGCCGGGAAATGGGTGTCATTAGAAACAATTATATTAAGTGAAGTATCCCAGACCCAGAAAATTAAGCGCCGTATGTACTCCTAGTACCAAACCCACCTAGCCCACCTAGAGGCAGTAATTGCAAGGATTATGAACAGGAGGGATGGGGTAGGAGGGCCACACCAGAAACAAAGAGAGAAGGGACCATGTTACAGCAGAGAAAATAGGCCTCCATCAAGGACTCAAATAAGTAATGAGACATCTGATTAAGTTCACAGACTTTTGTTCCTGATCATTTACTACTGAGGGGGTATGATCTCACCAGAAGAGGAGGGCATATAGTCTGGCAGTTAAAAAGTAACCATTGTGCAAATTGGTGATAGACCCCTCCCTCACTGTGGTTTCCCACTTTTATTACATCTACCTTTGAATGTGCTTTTATCACGAGACTCTAGTTTAACAGCTTTTTGTCTCTGGCCAGGGGGTAACATACAATGCCCACCAGGATGGAGTGAAGGGCATTGGAGGAGCAGCAAAACTGCAAAAGAAAATCAACAAACCACAATCCAGAACTTCAGAGACTCTATATCAACCACCTAGAACTAGGCCAGCTTAATCTCTCCCCATCCTGAAGCTCAGGGAAATTTGCAGAAGAGGGGGCGGTAAGAGTGTAAGAGCAAAAGGATGGGAGGAGCAATGATATGTAAGATACTTCATACAAGTTAGGGCTGAAGCAATCATAATAGGACTTTGCATGCCCTGCGCATTGTCCAACACACTATTGACCCCACAAAGTCTAGCATCTGCTAAAGGCACCAAGATCCTTGGAGGCAAGGGATTGGCAGCCACGGCAGTGTTCCTATACCTAAGGGGAACACGGGAAAGGGTTCAGGGAAAGGCCACTGGGTCCTTGTACGTCATCGGAGAGGAGGGCTCAGAGGAAAATCAGGCATGCACAACAAAGGACTCTCTGGGAATTGGGGCGGGAGACACTGGGGGATGGGAAGAGAGGGGGATGGGGAAGAAGAGCAGGGGATACGGGGGGAGGAGGAGGGAGGGAGGGAACTGGTGTACCTGTTAAGTTTGTATGAGCTGAAATAATAATAAAAAATGTATTAATAAAAAAAAGTAATCCTGGCCTGGAGAGGTGGCTCAGGGGTTAAGCCTCTGCTTTGCAGGCGGAAGGTCCTGAGTTCGGATTCCGGATCCCACGTATAGATGCCAGGCCAAAGCGGGGGCGGCCTGCGCTTCTGGTCCTGGTAGGGCGGAGCCTGTGAATCCCGGGGCAGGAGAAGGTGGAGGCGCCCATGGTGGTTCGTGAATTCGTCCGTGGTTCTACACACATACACACACAGACACACACACGCGCGCGCCGCACATACATATGCACATGCGCACGGTTGAATAAATAATAAAAAAAATTAAAAAAAAGTAATCCAAATAAATGCCATTTGAAATTAAAAAAAAAAGAAATAATATTAAAGAAAAAAAAAGAAAGTACTGCCTCTTGAGACATAAAAGTACTCATACAGGTAAGAAGCAACACGATTGTATAGAATGTGGAAAATTTTTCTCAGTGAAGTCTACTCTGATTGTCCATCAGAGAACTCATACAGGTGAGAAGCCACATGATGTGCAGAATGTAGAAAAGATTTCTCATGTAAGTCAAATCTAATTATCCATAAGAGAATACATACAAGTGAAAAGCCATATCAGTGCACACAATGTGGAAAAACTTTCTCTCATAAACACCCATTGATGCACCATTGATGTGCACCCATTGCACATCAGAGAACTCATACAGGTAAGAAGCCACACGTATGTACAGAATGTGAAAAAGCCTTTTCAGTAAGTCAAAACTAATTGTACATAAGAGAATTCATACAGGTGAGAGGCCATATCAATTCATACAATGTGAAAGCACTTTTTCTCATTAGGAAGCACTCACTGTACATTAGAAAACACATATAGGAGAGAAGTCTTATGAATGTACAGAATGTGGAAAAGCTTTCTCGCAGAAGTCAAATCTAATTATCCATAAGAGAATAAATACAAGTAAAAAGCCATATCAATGCACACAATGTGGAAACACTTTCTATTGTAAACAAGCACTCACTCTACATCAGAGAACTTATACAGGTGAGAAGCCATAAGAACGTACAAAATGTGGAAAAGCTTTCTAACAGAAGTCCAATCTAATTATACATAGAGAACACATACAAGTGAAAACGCCATATCAATGCACACAATGTCAAAACAGTTTTTCTTGGAAAAAATGCTCACTCTACATCAGGGAATTCATGCAGCTACAGAGACATCAACTTGATGATTCATGAATGGCCAAGCCACTGCCTCACCAGTCTCATATTGAAGAAAATCATCAAAATTATTTGTATGGCTTAAGTATCCATTTCTGAGAAGTGAAGCAAAAAATTCCAAGAGGAAGGATGGGTCCCATTTTAAGTAACTTCTAAAAGTTCGTTTTCTGCCTGGGTATAACATACACCATATGAAATGGAGTGTGTTTGTGACAGAGGGCATTTGTGTAAGTTTTCCTGTGGATGTGAAAGATTGTTATTGGGAATGATTCATAAACATTATTATATTGTTCAGTGGATTTCCAGGCTCCAGTCTCCGTGAATGGAATTTCAGAAGACTACCGTATTCACTTGCAATTAATTTTTATCTGGCTACCCAAGTTCTGGTTCTTTACCTTATGAAGCAAAGAAAAAAGAAAAAGTCTGATAACAGAGCTCAGAGGGCAAATCCTTCTGCCAATCCTGTCAAGCTGAGCTTACTTGGATATCCACATAATAGAACTAAGAAAGTAACTTCTACAAATTTCCCTGAATTCCACAACTGAAGCATAGAATTCATCTTCATGCCTTTTCTCTCCCTTTCTATCACTCAATTAAATAAACCATTTTAAATAAAGAAATGCTGTGAAGCAAATGTAGTTTGACATTCTTTATTCTTTTCTTCATGCTGAATGTCATAATTTTCTTTTTTTATTATTTATTCAATTGTGCGTGTATGCATATGTGTGTGTGTGTATGTGTTTGTGTGTGTAGAGCCACAGACAAATTCGGGAACCACCATGAATGCCTCCACTTCATCCTTGTTTACTCTGCCCTGGGATTCACAGGCTCCACCTTACCAGGACCAGAAATGCAGGCCACCCCCGCTTCTGCCAGGAGTCTGTATGTGGGGTCTAGGATCCAAACTCAGGATATTCCACCTGCATGGCAGTGGCATAACCCCTGAGCCACCTCTCCAACCCCTGAATGTCATAATTTTCAAATAATAAAAAAGATTTTTCCTAGCAAAATTTTATATTTTTTATTTTTTATTTTATTTTAATTTGTAAAATTTATTTATTTATTTTTCCCTCCCTTCCTTTATCCCTCCTTGGATCCCCCTGCTCTCTCCCCCATTTTTCCCTTCATTTCCCCCCTCTCTCCCTTTCTCCCAGTGGCCCCTTCCCTATATCCCTGGAGCATCCTTTAGTGGTATGTCAAACTTCCCTCTGATTTCTCCTCTCTGATGAGGTGGAAGGATTCAGTGGCATTTCCTACAGCTCTTCCTTTTGTTCCCCTTAAGTGTAGGAACACTAAGTTGGCTGGTAATCCCTTGCCTCTAAGGATCCTAGTACAGGCCCCCCCCCCCCCCCGTCTCCCAGCGAGCACCGAGGCGGCCTCCGACTTTGCCTGGGCCCCGCCCGGGACCCGATCCCCTCGCGTCCTCCCGACTGTGGGCACTTCCACCGCCCAGCCAGGTCCCACGTCCAAGGTGAAGAAACTGCCATCAACATCAGACCCTCTGCCTCTCCGGCCCACCGGGCACCTATGCACGTGGTCCATGGAAGACACACTGCTACTCAGAATTCAATAGAGCCCAAAGGAAACTCAAGCAAAACTCTAAGGAACAAAGGGAACAAAGGCCATACATCTGGAGTCCGCTACAATCATTATATTACGTGGGCGAGATTCTTCACATCCAGCCCAAAGGTAAGTAAACCTTTTTTATTTTTGCACCTTACTGATCCTTTCTAGTATCAATTGTTGTAGGTCAACTTCCTCATACAGCCACCCCCAAAACATACAATTCCAGGGAGTACACCACTCACCCTCACATACCACCAAGATACTAATGCATAAAAGTGCACTACCATACTAATATTCACCCCCTGGTTATTTAACCTGACTTAACTGATGTAGTAACAGCCTAATAGCCTCATCTAGGATATAACAATAACAATACACAAACATACCCAATCCAAGGCAAGCACTAGTAATAACTGGCAAGTATAACCATACCAACTGCATCAGTTCAGTGAAAAACACACAGAAACTGAAAGGTCCTAAAAAACAAAACAACAATGCCCAAGTCAAAGTGTAGATCAACCAGAAACAAAACCCATTAATCCCAAAAAGATGGGTTCCGACCAGAACAAATTCACAGAAAATAGCCATGAAAGCCAGATCCAACATAACGACTTTCAGAGTATGATCCTTATCATGATTAATACTATGAAAGAGGAAATCCGAGAAGAGTTAAACAACCGAATCAATCACTTCGAACAGGAACACAACAGGCACTTGGAGGAGTTGAGAAAAACAGTTCAAGAAACAAAAATAGGTATGGAGCAATTAAAACAGTCTCAGACAGAGTTTAAAATTGAACTAAAAGACAAGTTATCTTCAACCCAAAACTCAACAGAGATCCCCATCCCCCAGTGCCTCCCACCCCAATTCCCAGAGAGTCCTTTCTTGTGCATGACTGATTTTCTCTGGGCCCTCCTCTCCGATGACGTACAAGGACCCAGTGGCCTTTGCCGAACCCTTTCCCGTGTTCCCCTTAGGTATAGGAACACTGCTGTGGCTGCCAATTCTTTGCCTCCAAGGATCTTGGTGCCTTTAGCAGATGCTAGACTTTGTGAGGTCAACAGTGTGTTGGACAATGCGCAGGGCATGCAAAGTCCAATTATGATTGCTTCAGCCCTAACTTGTATGGAGTATCTTACATATCATTGCTCCTCCCATCCTTATGCTCTTACACTCTTACCGCCCCCTCTTCCGCAAATTTCCCTGAGCTTCAAGATGGGGAGAGACTAAGCTAGCCTAGTTCTAGGCGGTTGATATAGAGTCTCAACAGAGAGTCTTATCAGCAGAACAAATGAAGCAGAAAATAGAATTTCAGATCTTGAAGACAAAGTGGGAAAATCAACCAGCTCAATGGAAGAGATTGTTAAAGCCAAAAAGATACTTGAGAGGAACATTCAAGAGATATGGGACACCCTGAAGAAGCCTAACATGCACATTCATGGAATACCAGAACAACAATCCCAAAATACCACACCTGAGGAAATATTTCAATTCATCATAAATGAAAACTTCCCTCAACTAAAGAATGAGAGGCCTATCCAAATACAAGAGGCATTTCGCACTCCAAACAGATATGACCAAAATAGAAAATCACAATGGCAAATAATAGTCAAAACACTCCACATTCAAGACAAAGAAAAGGTGCTGAGAGCTTCAAGAGAAAAAAAGCAACTCACTTTTAAAGGTAAACCTATTAGAATAACAAATGACTACTCAATGGAAACAGTAAAAGCAAGTATTAAATGAGCAAAATGACAATCCAGACTGATAAACCCGGCAAAACTATCTGTCATGATTGAGGGAGAAAGAAAAGTTTTCCAGCACAAAGACAACTTGAAGGGATACATGTATACTAAACCAGGCCTTCAAAAAAAATGCTAGAAATGATACTCAAGCTTGAAGAAAAGAACAAGCATATCCAGGAGGACAGAAGGGAAGTATAATACCACCAAAACATGAATATCAAACAACACTCTTACAAAATCCACTAATCATAAAAAATGTCCAGAATTAAAAATAATTTCTCCATTATAACATTAAATGTCAATGGTATTAACTCACCGATGAAGAGACACAGATTACAAACTTGAATTAAAAACCACAATCCAACAATCTGCTGCCTTCAGGAAACTCATCTCACCACAAAAGATAGGCACATCATAAGAATGAAAGGCTGGTCCAAAATCTTGCAAGCTAATGGAACAAGGTAACTGGCAGGGGTAGCAATTATGCTTTCAGACAAAGTGGACTTCAAACCAAAGAAAATCATAAGAGAAACCCAATACGGGCCCCTCTACATTCATTAAGAAAACCCTACTGCATCTAAAGCAAGAAATCAACCCCCAAACGATAATTCTTGGAGGCTTCAAGACTGCCCTCTCAATGTGGGATAGATCAACAGGTCAAAAGCTTAACAGAGACACTTTGGACTTAATCAAACCCTTAAAGAAAGGGACCTTACAGATCTCTATTGAACTTTTCATCCATGCACCAAAGAATACACATTTTTCTCAGCAGCACACGGAACGTTCTCCAAAATAGATCACATATTGGGCCACAAAATGAATCTACAAATATACAAAAAAGTTGAAATTCTAACCTGTGTCCTATCAGACCACCAGGGCATAAAGCTGGACATCCACAACACAACAAACAAGAGAAAATACACTAACTCCTGGAAACTTAACAATATGATGCTGAATGAGAACTGGATTCAGGAAGAAATTAAAAAGGAAATTCAAGATTTCCTGAAAGTGAACGAAAATGAAAATACAACTTACCAAAATCTCTGGGACACAATGAAAGTTGTCCTAAGAGGTAAGTTCATAGCTCTTAATGCCTACATCAAAAAAATGGAAACATCAGAAATAATTAACTTAACAATGGGGCTTAAAGCTTTAGAGAAACTAGAGCAATCTGATCCCAAACGCAGTAGAAGAGAGGAGATTAGCAAAATAAGGGGAGAAATAGCTGAAATTGAAATCAAGAAAATGATAGAAAAAATCAACCAGTCAAAAAGCTGGTTCTTTGAAAAAATCAATAAGATTGATACACCCCTAGCTAAATTAACCCAAAGCAAGAGAGAGAACATCCAAATTAACAAAATTAGAAATGAACATGGAGTTATCATTACTGATATCCAAGAAATCCAGAGAATTATAACATCATATTTCAAAAACTTATACTCTGTGAAATTTGACCACACAAAAGAGATGGATGAATTTCTAAGGAAACACAACTTATCTAAATTAAATCAGGAAGTTGTAAATTATTTAAATAGTCCTGTAACATATAAGGAAATTGCAGAAGTAAACTCGAATCTTCACACCAAAAAATGTTCTGGACCAGATGGATTCAGCACAGAGTTCTACCAGACATTTAAGGAGTTAATAACACCAATACTCCTTAAACTGTTCCATCAAATAGCAAAGGAAGGAACACTACCAAATTCCTTCTATGAAGCTAATATCGTTTTAATCCCAAAACATAATAAAGATTCACTTAAAAAAGAAAACTATAGGCCGATCTTTCTGATGAACACCGATGCAAAAATTCTCAACCAAGTGGTAGCAAATCGGATTCAAAAACATATCAAAAAGATCATTAACGGGGACCAAGTAGGCTTCATCCCCGGCACAAAAGGTTGGTTCAACATACGCAAATCAATAAATGTAATTCATCATATAAACCAGTCCAAAGGACAAGACCAGATGATACTCTCGATAGATGCAGAAAAAGCTTTTGACAAGATCCAACAGCCCTTTATGATCAAAACCCTAGAGACAGTTGGAATGGAAGGAACCTTTATCAATATAATAAAAGCTATATACAACAAACCCACAGAAAGGATTATGCTCAATGGGGAAAAATGGGAAGCATTCCCACTTCAATCAGGAACTAGACAAGGCTGTCCACTCTCACCACTTCTATTCAATATTGTACTTGAAGTCTTAGCTGAAGCCATAAGACAAGAAAGGGACATAAGAGGGATTCAAATTGGCAAGGTAGAAGTCAAGCTATACTTATTTGCAGATGACAAGATCTGATACCTGAGTGATCACAAAAACTCCACCAGGAAGCTCCTGGAACTAATTGAGAAGTTCAGCAGGGTGGCAGGATAGAAAATAAATGTAAAAAAATCAGTGGCCTTCCTATATGCCCAGAATGAAAGAAGTGAAAAAGCCTTGAGAGAAGCAATCCCATTTACTATAGCCCCTAAAAAAATGAAATACCTTGGTATAAACCTAACCAAGGAGGTAAAAGACCTTTACAATGAAAACTTTAAAACCCTCAAGAAAGAAATTGGAGAAGACACCAGAAGGTGGAAAGACCTCCCTTGTTCCTGGATTGGCAGAATCAACATTGTAAAAATGACCATCCTACCAAAGGCAATATACAAATTCAATGCTATACCAATTAATATCCCAAAGCAATTGTTTAAAGAGGTTGACCAAACAATCTCAAAATTCATATGGAGGCACAAAAGACTCAGGATAGCAGACAATCCTGAGTAACAAAAACACTGCTGGAGGTATCACCATACCAAACCTTAGTCTATACTACAAATCCATAGTTATAAAAACAGCCTGGTACTGGCTCCAAAATGGACACACAGATCAATAGATAAGGATTGAAGACACAGATATAATCCCACGAAATTACAGCCATTTGGTCTTTGACAAAGGGGCCCAAAGAATCCAATGGAAAAAGAACAGCATCTTCAACAAATGGTGCTGGCAAAACTGGATCTCCACATGCAGAAGATTAAAGCTGGACCCGCACTTGTCACCATGTACAAGACTTAATTCCAAATGGATCAAGGACCTTGATTTAAGGCCAGAGACTTTAAAAACCATAGTTGAAAGGATAGGGAACTCCCTCGAGCTGATTGGGCTAGGCCAACACTTCCTAAACAGACATCCAATGGCACAATCACTGCTACCAACTCTCAACAGTGGGTATCTTGTGAAATTAAAGAGCTTCTGTTCAGATAAAGAGATTGTTACACGAGCTCAAAGGCAACCCACAGAATGGGAGAAAATATTTACTAACAACATATCTGATAGAGCTCTACTGTCTAGAGTGCACAAAGAACTTAGAAAACTAAACACCAAAGAAACTAATGGCCCAATTAAAAAATGGGCCCTGGAACTTAAAAGAAACTTTACCAGGTATGAAATTACAATGTCTACCAAATATCTTAAAAAATGCTGCACATCCTTAGGCATCAGGGAATGAAAATCAAAACTTCCCTGAGATATCATCTCACTCTGGTCAGGATGGCCAAAATCCACAATACGAACAACAACAAATGCTGGAGAGGATGTGAAGAGAGGGGAACTCTGCTACATTGCTGGTGGGAATGCAGGTTCATACAGCCACTCTGGTGAGCCATCTGGAGTTTCCTAAAGAGGATAAAGTTTGAAATGCCATATGACCCTGCTATTCCATTTCTGGGAATAACCCACATACAGCAAAAATTCACCTCGATAGCAAAAGCACGACTATGTTCATAGCAACACTGTTTAGAATAGCAAAGTCATGGAATCAACCCAAATGTCCAACAGTTGACAAGTGGATAAGGAAAATGTGGTACATCTCTACAATGGAGTACTACTCAGCCATCAAAAATTATGAATTACTGGAATTTGCCGGGAAATGGATGTCATTAGAAACAATTATATTAAGTAAGTATCCCAGACCCAGAAAATTAAGTGCCGTATGTACTCCTTAATAGGTGGCTCCTAGTACCAAACCCACCCAACCCACCTAGAGATACTCAAAGATAAATCTCTGTAATACCTACAGTAATTGCAAGGATTATGAACAGGAGAGATGGGGTTGGAGGACCCCACCAGAAACAAGGAAAGAGGGAACCATGTTACAGCAGAGAAAATAGGCCTACATCAAGGACTTCAAGTAAGTAATGAGACACCTGGTTAAGTTCACAGATTTTCGTTCCTGATCATTTACAACTGAGGGGGTATGATCTCACCAGAAGGGGAGGGCATATAGTCTGGAAGATAAAAAGTAACCATTTTGCAAATGGGTGATTGACCCCTCCTCACTGTGGTTTCCTACTTTCATTGCATCTACCTTTGAATGTGCTCTTATAACAAGACTCCAGTTTAACAACTTTTTGTCTCTGGCCAGGGGGTGACATACAATGCCCATCAGGATTGAGTGAAGGGCATTGCAGGAGCAGCAAAACTGCAAAAGAAAATCAATAAACCATAATCCAGAACTTCAGATACTCTATATTGACCACCTAGAACTAGGTCAGCCTAATCTCCCCCTATCCTGAAGCTCAGGGAAATTTGAGGTAGAGGGGGTGGTAAGATTGTAAGAGCACAAGGATGGGAGGAGTAATGATATGCAAGATACTCCACACAAGTTAAGGCCGAAGCAATCATAATTGGACTTTGCATGCCCTGCGCAATGTTCAACACACTATTGACCCCACAAAGTCTAGCATTTGCTAAAGGCACCAAGATCCTTGGAGGCAAGGGATTGACAACCACAGTAGTGTTCCTATGCTTAAGGGGAACACAGGAAAAGGTTCAGGGAAATGCCACTGGGCCCTTGTATGTCATCAGAGAGGAGGGCCCAGAGGAGAGTCTGGCATGAGTATTAAAGGATTCTCTGGGGATTGGGGGGGTGAGGCACTGGGGGATGGGGAACGAGGAGTGAGGGGAGGGGGAGCAGGGGTTCAGGGGGAGGAGAAAGGAGGGAGGGAACCGGTGTAACTACTAACTTTGTATGAGCGGAAATAATAATAAAAAATGTTTTTTAAAAAAAGGATCCTAGTACATTTAATCCATGCTAGACTTTGGGGGATCAATGATATGTCGATCATTGCGCAGGTCATTCAAAGTCCTATTATGATTACTTCAGCCCTAACTTGTGTGGACTATCTTGTATATTGTTGCTTCTCCCCATCTTTAGGCTCTTACAGTCTTACCGCCCCCTCTTCCACAAATTTCCCTGAGCTTTATGATGGGGAAAGATTAAGCTGGGCTGGTTCCAGATAATTAATGTAGGGTCTTTGATGTTCTGAATTATGGTTTGCTGCTCCTGCACTGCCCTTGGACCCATCCTAATGGGTATTGGATGTCTCTTCCTAGCCAGACATAATGGGCTGTTAAAATATAGTCTTACTCCAAGAGTAGATTCAAAGGTAGGTGGAATAAGAGTAGGAGACCAAGGGGAGGGGAGGGAGGTCAGTCTCTGATTTGCAGGATGGTTAATTTCTATCTGCCAGACTCTATGCCCTCCCTTTCTGTTGAAATCAAACCCCATCTGTTGCAAGTGACCAGGAAGGAACGTCTGTGAGCTTAACCAGATGTCTCATTACTTACTTGCAGTACTTGATGGTGACCTGTTTTCTCTGCTGTAGCTTGATCCCCTTTCTGCTTGTTTCCATGGTTGCCCTTCTTCCCCTTCCCTCCTGTTTGCAATCTTTACAATTACTGTAAGTATTACTGAGATTTATCTTGGAGTTTGTCACTATGTGCGTTTGGTACTAGCATCCACCTATTAGGGAGTACATACAGCACTTTATCTGTATCTGGAATACTTTACTCAAAATAATTTTTTCTAATTCCATCCATTTCCCAGCAAATCTCATTAATTCATCATTTCTGATAGCCGAATTGTATTCCATTGTATAAATATACCACATTTTCCTTATCCACTCATCAACTGTTGGGCATTTTGGTTGATTCCATGACTTTACTATTGTGAACAATGCTGCTACGAACATGGTCGTGTTTGTGCTATCAAGATGAATTTTCGCTGTATGGGGGATTACTCCCAAGAGTGGAATATCAGGGTCATATGGCATTTCAATTTTCAACTTTTTTAAGAATTGCCAGACAGCTCACAAGTGTGGTTTTACAAGCCTGCATTCCCACCAGCAATGTAGGAGGGTTCCCTTCTCGCCACATCCTCTCCAGCATCAAGTGTTGTCTGTATTCTGGATTTTTGCCATCTTGATCAGGGTGAGATGATATCTCAGGAGGTTTTTATTTGCATTTCCCAGATGGCAAAGGATGTGGAACATTTTTTAAGATAATTTTAGACATTTCAATTTCTTCCCTGGTAAAGTTTCTTTTAAGTTCCAGGGCCCATTTTTTTTAATTAGGCTATTTGTTCCTTGGTGTTTATTTTTCTAAGTTCTTTGTGCACTCTGGATAATGGAGCTCTATCAGATATGTGGATAGTGAAGATTTTCTCACATTCTGTGGGTTGCCTTTGTGATTGAGTTACAATCCCTTTATCTGAACAGAAGCTCTTTAATTTCATAAGATCCCATATGTTGAGAGTTGGTTGTATTGACTGTGCTATTGGATTTACATTTAGGAATTGCTGACATAGTCCAATCAGCTCCATGGAGATCCCGACACTTTCAACTAAGGTTTTTGTACTCTCTGGCCTTATATTGAGGTCCCTGATCTATTTGGAATTAACTCTCATACTTGGTGACAGGTACGAGTCCAGTTCTCATCTGCATGTGGACATCCAGTTTTCCCAGCACCATTGGTTGAAGATGCTGCTCTTTTTCAATTGGACTTTTGGGACCCTATGTCAAAGATCAAATGGCTATAATTGTGTGGTCTTACACCTGGGTCTTCAACCCTTATCCATTGATCTGTATGTCTATTTTGGCGCCAGTACCAGACTGTTTTTATAACTATGGATTTGTAGTATAGATTAAGGTTTCATATGGTGATACCTCCAGCAGTGTTTTTGCTACTCAGGATTGTTTTTGCTATCCTGGGTCTTTTGTGCCGCCACATGAATTGTGAGATTGTTTCGTCAACTTCTTTAAAGAATTGCTTTGGTATTTTGATTGTTATAGCATTGAATATGTATATTGCCTTTGGTAGGATGGTCATTTTCACGATGTTGATTCTGCCAATCCAGGAACATGGGAGTTCTTTCCACCTTCTGGTGTCTTCTCTAATTTCTTTCTTTAGGGTTTTAATGTTTTAATTGCATAGGCCTCTTACTTCCTTGGTTTATACCAAGGTATTTCATTTTTAAAGGACTATAGTAAATGGGATTGTTTCTCTTAGGGCTTTTTCATTTCTTTTATCCTGGGCATAGAAGAAAGCCACTGATTTTTGTATGTTTATTTTGTATCCTGCTACCCTGCTGAACTTCTGTATTAGTTCCAGGAGTTCCCTGGTGGAGTTTTTGGGATCACTCAGGTATAAGATCATGTCATCTGCAAATAGAGATAACTTGACTTCTTAATTGCAGATTTGAATCACTTTTATCTCCCTTTCTTGTCTTATGGCTCCAGCTAAGACTTCAAGTACAATAATGAATAGACGTGTTGAGAGTGGACAGCCTTGTCTAGTTCCTAATTGAAGCAGGAATGCTTCAAGTTTTTCCTCATTGAGGATATTCCTTACTTGGCTTGTTATTATATTGATAAAGGTTCCTTCCATTCCAACTATCTCTAGGGTTTTGATCATAAAAGGCTGTTGGTTCTTGTCAAAAGCTTTTTCTGCATCTATCAAGAGTATCTGTGGTCCTGAATTTTGGACTGGTTTATATGATGAATTACATTTATTGATTTGCGTACGTTAATCCAACCTTGTGTGCCTGAGATAAAACCTACTTGATCACTGTGAATGATATTTTTGATATGTTTTTGAATCCAATTTGCTAAGACTTTGTTGAGAATCTTTGCATCTGTGTTCATCAAAGAGATTGCCCTATAGTTTTCTTTTTTAAGTGTATCTTTATTAGGTTTTGGGATATTAGCTTCATAGAAAGAATTCAGTAGTGTTCCTTCCTTTGCAATTTTTGACATTTTTTATATTTCCGTTCATATAAACTTATTAGGTACACCGGTTCCCTCCCTCCCTCCTCCTCCCCCCATCCTCCTGTTCCCCCTCCCCACACCCTTCCCTCCCCATCCCCCAGTGCCTCCCCCCCCAATCCCCAGAGAATCCTTTAATGTTCATGCCAGACTCTCCTCTGGGCCCTCCTCTCCGATGACGTACAAGGACCCAGTGGCATTTCCCTGAACCCTTTTCTGTGTTCCTCTTAAGCATAGGAACACTACTGTGGTTGTCAATCCCTTGCCTCCAAGGATCTTGGTTCCTTTAACAAATGCTAGACTTTATGGGGTCAATAGTGTGTGGGACATTGCGCAGGGCATGCAAAGTCCAATTATGATTGCTTCGGCCCTAACTTGTGTGGAGTATATCGCATATCATTGCTCCTCCCATATTGAGCACTTACAATCTTACCGCCACCTCTTCCGCAAATTTCCCTGAGCTTCAGGATGGGGGGAGATTAGGCTGTCCTAGTTCTAGGTGGTTAATATAGAGTCTCTGAAGTTCTGGATTATGGTTCATTGATTTTCTTTTGCAGTTTTGCTGCTCCTTGCAATGCCCTTCACTCCATCCTGATGGGTATTGTATTTCACCCCTTGCAGTCCTTGACGGAGACCTATTTTCTTTGCTGTAACATGATCCCTTCTCTCTGTTTCTGGTGTGGCCCTCCTACCCCATCCCTCCTGTTCATAATCCTTGCAATTACTGAGATTTATCTTTGAGTGTCTCTAGGTGGGCTGGATGGGTTTGGTACTAGGAGCCACCTACTAGGGAGTACATACAGCGCTTAATTTTCTGGGTCTGGGATACTTCACTCAATATAATTGTTTCTAATGACATCCATTTCCTGACAAATTCCAGTAATTCTTCATTTTTGATGGCTGATTAGTACTTCATTGTATAGATGTACCACCTTTTCCTTATCCACTCGTCAACTGTTGGACATTTGGGTTGATTCCATGACTTTGCTATTGTAAACAGTGCTGCTATGTACATGGTTGTGCTTCTGCTATTGAGGTGAATTTTTGCTGTATGTGGGGTTATTCCTAAAAGTGGAATAGCAAGGTGAAATGGCATTTCAATCTTTAATTTCTTTAAGAATCTCCAGACAGCTCGCCAGAGTGGTTGTATGAGCCTGCATTCTCACCAGTGATGTAGGAGAGTTCCCCTCTCTCCACATTATGAAAACCATAGATGAAATGATAGGGAAATCCCTCGAGCTGATTGGGCTAAGCCAACAGTTCCTAAATAAACATCCAATGGCACAGTCACTGCTACCAACTCTCAACAGTTGGATCTGGTGAAATTAAAGAGCTTCTGTTCACATAAAGAGATTGTAACGCGAGCTCAAATGCAACCCACAGAATGGGAGAAAATCTTCGCAACCACATATCTGATATAGCTCTATTATCCAGAGTGCACAAAGAACTTAGAAAACTAAACACCAAGGAAACTAATGGCCCAATTAAAAAATGGTCCCTGGAGCTTAAAAGAAACTTACCAGGGATGAAATTTAAATGTCCAACAAATATTTTAAAAAATGCTTCACTTCCTTAGCCATCAGGGAAATGCAAATCAAAACTTCTCTGAGATATCATCTCACCCCGGTCAGGGTTGATGGAACAGTTTAAGGAGTATTGGTGTTATTACCTCCTTAAATGTCTGGTAGAACTCTGTGCTGAATCCACCTGGCCCAGGACATTTTTTGGTGGGAAGATTCGAGATTACTTCATTGATTTTCTCATATGTTATAGGAATATTTAAATAATTCCAAACTTCCTGATTCAATTTAGGTAAGTTGTGCTTACTTAGGATTTCATCCATTTATTTGTGTTGTCAATGTTTAGAGTGTATGAATTTTTAAAACATGACATTATAATTCTCTGAATTTCTTGGTATCAGTAGTGATAACTCCATGTTTATTTTTAATTTTGTTAATTTGGGTTTTCTCTCTCCTGCTTTTGATTAATTTATCTAGGTGTGTATCAATTATACTGATTTTTTTAATGAACCAGCTTGTTGACTGGTTGATTACCTATATCATTTTCCTTAACTCAATTTTGGATATTTCTCCCCTGGTTTTGTTAATTTCCTCTCTTCTATTGCATTTTGGATTGGATTGCTCTACTGTCTCTAAAGATTTAAGCCATATTATTAAGCTATTTATTTGTGATGTTTCTATTTTTTTTTTTTGATGTAGGCATTAAGATCTTACCTCTTAGGACAGCTTTCAATTTGTCCCAAAGATATTCATAAGTTATATTTTCATTATCATTTGCTTCCAGGAAACCTTGAATTTCCTTTGTAATTTCTTCCTGAATCCATTTTTCATTCAGCATCATAGTGTTTAGTTACCATGAGTTAGTGTATTGTCTGTTGTTTGTTGTGCTGCAGATGTCAAGCTTTAGACCATGGTGGTCTGTTAGGGTACAGGCTAGAATTTCAACTTTCCTGTACATGTAGAGATTCATTTTGTGGCCCAATATGTGGTCTATTTTGGAGAAAGTTCCATGTCCTGCTGAGAAAAATGTGTATTCTTTGGTGCGTGGATGAAATGTTAGAGATCTATAAGGTCCATTTCGGTACAAGTTTGATTAAGATCCAATGTGTCTCTGTTTAGTTTTTGACCTGTTGATCTATCCCATGTTGAGAGGGTGGTGTTGATATCCACCAGATTTATCATTTGGGGGTTGATCTCTTGCTTGAAACATTGTAGGGTTTGCTTAATGAATTTGGAGGTACCCAAATTAGATGTGTTTATGTTCAATATTGTGAAGTCTTTTGGTGAATTGTACCTGTGACTAAAATGTAGTATCCATCTGAGTCTCTTTTTTTTAAACATTTTTTATTATTATTTCCGCTCATACAAAGTTAGTAGGTACACCGGTTCCCTCCCTCCCTCCTCCTCCCCCCAAACCCCTGCTCCCCCTCCCCTTATCCCTCCCTCCCCATCCCCCAGTGCCTCCCCCCACCAATCCCTGGAGAATCCTTTAATGTGCATGCCAGACTCTCCTCTGTGCCCTCCTCTCCAATGATGTACTAGGACCAAGTGGCATTTCCCTGAACCCTTTCCTGTGTTCCCCTTAAGCATAGGAACACTACTGTGGCTGTCAATCCCTTGCCTCCAAGGATCTTGGTGCCTTTAGAAAATGCTAGACTTTGTGGGGTCAATAGTATGTTGGACATTGCGCAGGGCATGCAAAGTCCAATTATGATTACTTTGGCCCTAACGTGTGGAGTATCTTGCATATCATTGCTCCTTCCATCCTTGTGCTCTTACAATCTTACTGCCTCCTTCTTCTGCAAATTTCCCTGAGCTTCAATGGGGAGAGATTAGGCTGGCCTAGTTCTAGGTGGTTGATATAGAGTCTCTGAAGTTCTGGATTATGATTTGATGATTTTCTTTTGCAGTTTTGCTGCTCCTGCAATGCCCTTCACTCCATCCTGATGGGCATTGTATGTCACCCCCTGGCCAGAGACAAAAAGCTGTTAAACTAGAGTCTTGTTATAAGAGCAAATTCAAAGGTAGATGTAATAAAAGTAGGAAACCACAGTGAGGGAGGGGTCAATCACCCATTTGGAAAATGGTTACTTTTTTTTTTTTTTTTTTTTTTACTTCTTTTGCTTAGGAAAATGGTTACTTTTTATCTTCCAGACTATATGCCCTCCCCTTCTGGTGAGATCATACCCCCTCAGGTGTAAATGATCAGGAATGAAAGTCTGTGAACTGAACCCATCTAATCTTATAATTCTTTTTTGGTTTGAAGTCCACTTTATCTGATAGCATAATGGCTACCCCTGCCTATTTTCTGATTCCATTAGCTTGCAGAATTTTGGACCAGCCTTTTATTTTTAGAATGTGCCTATCTTTTGTAGTGAGATGGGTTTCCTGAAGGTAGCAGATTTACAGGTTGTGATTTTTAATTCAAGTTTGTAATCTGTGTCTCTTTATTGTTGAGTTAAGTCCATTGACATTTAATGTTATAATGGAGAAAATATTTTTTTTCAAATTTATTATTTATTCAATTGTGCATGTGTATGTCGCACACACGTGTGTGTGTGTGTGTGTGTGTGTGTGTGTGTGTGTGTATGTGTGTGTAGAACCACGGACGAATTCGGGAACCACCATGGACGCCTCCACCTGCTCCTTGTTTTCTCTGTCTCGGGATTCACAGGCTCCACCCTACCAGGACCAGAAGAGCAGGCCGCCCCGGCTTCCACCGGCTTCTATACCTGGGATCTGGGATCCGAACTCAGGACCTTCGGCCTGCAAAGCAGAGGCTTAACCCCTGAGCCACTTCTCCAGCCCGAGAAAATATTTTTAATTCTGGACATTTTTTATGTTTAGTGGCTTTTGTAAGTGCATTATTTGGCTTTTAGGTTTTGGTGGTTTTATACTTCCCTTCTTTCCTCCTGGATACACTTGGTTTTTTCTTCAAGCTTGAGTTTTTTCTAACATTTTTTGAAGGCCTGGTTTGGTAGACATGTAAGCCTTCAAGTTGTCTCTATGCTGGAAAACTTTTCTTTCTCGCTTGATGATGACAGATAGTATATCAGCCTGGGTTGTCATTTTTGGTCATTTAATCTTGAAGTACATCTCTCCAAGCTCTTCTTGCTTTTACTGTTCCTGTTGAGAAGTCATTCGTTATTTTAATAGGTTTACCTTTAAAAGTGACTTGTTTTATCCCTTGACGCTCTCAGCACCTTTTCTTTGTCTTGAATGTGGAGTATTTTGACTATTATATGATAATTTGAAAAATTTCCTCGGGTGTGGTATTTTGGAATTCTTGCTCTGGTATTCCATGAATGCGCATGTTAGGCTTCTTCATAGTGTCACATAACTGTTGAATATTCCTCTCAACTATCTTTTTGGTTTTAACAACCTCTTCCATTGAGCTGGTTAATAATTCCACTTTGTCTTCAAGATCTAAAATTCTATTTTCTGCTTCATTACTTCTGCTGATAAGACTCTTTTGAATTCTGGGTTGAAGATAGCTTGTCTTTTAGTTCAATTTAAATTCTGCTTGAGACTGTTTTAACTGCTCTATGCCTATTTTTTTTTTTTGAACTTTTTTTTCAACTCCTCCAAGTGTCTGTTGTGTTACTGTTTAAAGTGGTTGATGTGGTTATTTAATTCCTCCTGGATTTCCTGTTTCATAGTATTGATCATGGTAATGATCATGTCTTGAAAGTCATTATCTTGTGCCTGGCTTTCTTGGCTATTTTCTGTGAATTTGTTCTGGTTGGAATCTATCATTATGGGGTTAATTCTTTTGTTGGGAGATTTGTTTTCTTGGGTTTTGTTTCTCATGTGATCCTTTCATTCTTCCACTCAGGTTTTTCCATCTTAATATCCTTCTGCCGACTGAATCTTCCTAATTAAAATGTTTCTCAACTCCTTCTTCAGAACACATTGCTCCTTTTGTACCCTTTTCAGTTGAATAGATTATCAGGTCATTCCATGTGTAACAACATTTCCAAAAATTTTTATTAAAAATTTTCCAGTTTTCCTTTTCTGCCACCTTCTTTACATGCCCAAAGTTCACCTTGGATTTGAAGTGCTGACTCAGTGCTGAGAAGATTCCTCCTCCCTGCCCCAAACTTGAATTATGGCAACCAGTCCCCATGCATAACCTCAGTGGTAGCTCTGCCCTGTGCTGGAAGCTAAGATAAAGAAGACCTCCACAGCGACTATGACCTTACCCTTGGTGCTAATGTAGACAAGGAAGAACTTGACCCACACACTGCAGAACACTAGCATGCTGAGGGTCAAGTACTTGGCTTCACTGAAGCTGTCAGGCAAGTTCCTGCCCAGGAAAGCTACAATAAAGCTCTCCAGGGACAGAGAGCCCAGGTATCCAAGGACCGAATAGAATGCAATGACTGAGCCCTTGTTGCACATTTTGATGACATGATAAGAGTCAGAGTGTGCATCTGTGTCCACAAAGGAAATATCCCCAATCAGATTCCACAGAGAATGAGATGGATGAGGGAGCAGATGGGGATGGCAGAGATAGAAGCTCCTGAAACCAGAAGCCACCTCATGGTTCTTCTGATTTCAGGATCTTAAAGGCCAAAATGACAATGATGGTTTTGGCTAAAACTGTGGAAAGAGAAACAGTGAATAAAAGTGGAAATGTTATATGTTGGAGGATGAAGGCGACTGTGTTGGGAGGCCAATGAAGAATAATGCACAGAGGAAGGAGAGGAGGAGGGAGAAGAGCAGGACATAGCTGAGAGTCCAGTTATTGGACTTCACAATAGAGCCCTAATACTATGGCTGTGATGACAGACAAGCTCAGAGACACAATGACAAGAACCATCCCCAGAAAATCCTGAAAGGCCAGGATGATGACTATCTTGGGCAGGCAGTGAGTTCTTTTTTTTTTTTTTCATATTTCTTTTTTATTTTTTTATTTTTTAGTTTTCTAAATTTTTTTTCTTAAAAATTTAATTATACATTTTAAAATTTTTTACCAGTTCCCTCCCTCCCCCCTCCTCCCCCCAAACACCCTCCTCCCCCTCCTCTTCCTCCCCATCCCCCAGTGCCTCCCCCCCAATTCCCAGAGAGTCCTTTATTGTGTACGCCTAACTCTCCACTGGGTCCTCCTCTCCGATGACATATAAGGACCCAGTGGCATTTCCCTGAACCCTTTCTCGTGTTCTCCTTAAGCATAGGATCACCACTATGGCTGTCAATCCCTTGCCTCCAGGGATCTTGGTGCCCTTAACAGATGCTAGACTTTATGAGGGCAACAGTGCACTGGACATTGCGCAGGGCATGCAAGGTCCCATTATGATTGCTTTGGCCCCAACTATTGTTGAGAATCTTGCAAATCGTTGCTCTTTCCATCCTTTTGCTCTTACAATCTTACCACCTCCTCTACCGCAAATGTCCCTGAGCTCCAGGATGGGGAGAGATTAGGCTGGCCTAGTTCTATGTGATTGATATAGAGTCTCTGAAATTCTGGATTGTGGTTTGTTGATTTTCTTTTGCAGTTTTGCTGCTCCTGCAATTCCCTTCACTCCATCCTGCTGGGCACTATATGTCACCCCCTGGCCAGAGACAAAATGCTGTTAAACTGGAGTCTTGTTATAATAGCACATTCAAGGGTAGATGTAATAAAAGTAGGAAACCTCAGTGAGGGAGGGGTCCATCACCCATTTGCAAAATGATTACTTTTTATCTGCTGGACTATATGCCCTCCCCTTCTGGTGAGATCAGGAAAGAACGTCTGTGAACTTAACCAGGTTTCTCATTACTTACTTGCAGACCTTGATGGAGGCCTATTTTCTCTGCTGTAACATGGTCCCCTCTCTCCTTGTTTCTGGTGTGGCCCTCCTACCCCATCTCTCTTGTTCATAATCCTTGCAATTACTGTGTTACATAGGTTTACTTTTGAGTGTCTCAATGTAGGCTGGGTGAGTTTGGTACTAGGAGCCACCTATTAGGGAGTACATACGGCGCTTAATTTTCTGGGTTTGGGATACTTCACTTAATATAATTGTTTCTAATGACATCCATTTCCCAGCAAATTCCAGTAATTCATCATTTTTGATGGCTGAGTAGTACTCCATTGTACAGATGTACCACAGTTTACTTATCCACTCGTCAACTGTTGGACATTTAAGTTGATTCCATGACTTTGCTATTGTAAACAGTGCTGCTATGAACATGGTCGAGCTTGTGCTATCGAGGTGAACCTCTGCTGCATGGGGGGTTATTCCCAAAAGTGGGATAGTAGGGTCATATGACATTTCAATCTTTAATTTCTTTAAGAATCTCCAGACGGCTCGCCAGAGTGGCTGTATGAGTCTGCATTCCCACCAACAATGTAGGAGAGTTCCCCTCTCTCCACATCCTCTCCAGCATTTGTTATTGTTTGTATTGTGGATTTTGGCCATCCTGACCAGGATGATGATATCTCAGGAGGTTTTGATTTGCATTTCCCTTATGGCTAAGGAAGTGGAGCATTTTTTAAGATATTTGTTAGACATTTTAATTTCATCCCTGGTAAAGTTTCTTTTCAGTTCCAGGGCCCATTTTTTATTTGGGCCATTGTTTTCCTTGGAGTTTAGTTTTCTAAGTTCTTTGTGCACTCTGGACAGTAGAGCTCTGTCAGATATGTGGTTAGTGAAGATTTTCTCCCATTCTGTGGGTTGCCTTTGAGCTCATGTTACAATCTCTTTATCTGAACAGAAGCTCTTTAATTTCACAAGATCCCAACTGTTGAGAGTTGGTAGCAGTGACTGTGCCATTGGATGTCTGTTTAGGAAGTGTTGGCTTAGCCCAATCAGCTCGAGGGAGTTCCCTATCCTTTCAACTATGGTTTTTAAAGTCTCTGGCCTTAAATCAAGGTCCTTGATCCATTTGGAATTAAGTCTTGTACATGGTGACAAGTATGGGTCTAGCTTTAATCTTCTGCATGTGGAGATCCAGTTTTGCCAGCACCATTTGTTGAAGATGCTGTTCTTTTTCCATTGGATTCTTTGGGCCCCTTTGTCAAAGACCAAATGGCTGTATTTTTGTGGGCTTATATCTGGGTCTTCAACCCTTATCCATTGATCTGTGTGTCTATTTTGGAGCCAGTACCAGGCTGTTTTTAAAACTATGGATTTGTAGTATAGACTAAGGTTTGGTATGGTGATACCTCCAGGAGTGTTTTTGTTACTCAAGATTGTCTTTGCTATCCTGGGTCTTTTGTGCCTCCATATGAATTTTGAGATTGTTTGGCCAACTTTTTTAAAGAATTGCTTTGGGATTTTAATTGGTATAGCATTGAATTTGTATATTGCCTTTGGTAGGATGGTCATTTTTACAATGTTGATTCTGCCAATCCAGGAACAAGGGAGGTCTATCCACCTTCTGGTGTCTTCTGCTATTTCTTTCTTTAGGGTTTTAAAGTTTTCGTTGTAAAGGTCTTTTACCTCCTTGGTTAGGTTTATACCAAGGTATTTCATTTTTTTAGGGGCTATAGTAAATGGGATTGTTTCTCTCAAGGCTTTTTCACTTCTTTCATTCTGAGCATATAGGAAGGTCTCTGATTTTTGCACATTTATTTTGTATCCTGCCACCCTGCTGAACTTCTCAATTAGTTCCAGGAGCTTCCTGGTGGAGTTTTTGGGATCACTCAGGTATAAGATCATGTCATCTGCAAATAGGGATAGCTTGACTTCTTCCTTGCCGATTTGAATCCCTTTTATGTCCCTTTCTTATCTTATGGCTTCAGCTAAGACTTCAAGTACACTATTGAATAGAAGTGGTGAGAATGGACAGCCTTGTCTAGTTCCTGATCGAAGTGGGAATGCTTCCAATTGTTCCCCATTGAGCATAATCCTTGCTGTGGGCTTGTTGGATACAGCTTTTATTATATCGATAAAGGTTCCTTTCATTCCTACAGTCTCTAGCGTTTTGATCATAAAACGCTGTTGGATTTTGTCAAAGGCTTTTTCTGCATCTATCGAGAGTATCATGTGGTCTTGGACTTTGGACTGGTTTACATGATGAATTACATTTATTGACTTGTGTATATTGAACCAACCTTGTGTGCCGGGGATGAAGCCTACTTGGTCCCAGTGAATGATCTTTTTGATATGTTTTTGAATCTGATTTGCTACCACTTGTTTGAGAATCTTTGCATCTGTGTTCATCAGAGAGATCAGCATATAGTTTGTTTTTTTTTTGCTTTTTTTTTTATTTCAGCTCATACAAACTTATTAGGTACACCAGTCCCCTCCCTTTATAGTTTTCTTTTTTAAGTGAATCTTTATTAGGTTTTGGGATTAAGATGATATTAGCTTCATAGAAGGAATTTGGTAGTGTTTCTTCCTTTGCTATTTGATGGAACAGTTTAAAGAATATTGGTGTTATTAACTCCTTAAATGTCTGGTAGAATTCTGTGCTGAATCCATCTGGCCCAGGACATTTTTTGTTGGGAAGATTTGAGATTACTTCTTCAATTTCCTTGTATGTTATAGGACTATTTAAATAATTCACAACTTCCTGATTCAATTTAGGTAAGCTGTGTTTACTTAGAAATTCATCCATCTCTTTTGTGTTGTCAAACTTCACAGAGTACAAGTTTTTGAAATATGATGTTATAATTCTCTGGATTTCTTGGGTATCCGTAGTGATAACTCCATGTTCATTTCTAATTTTGTTAATTTGGGTGTTCTCTCTCTTGATTTTGGTTAATTTAGCTAGGGGTGTATCAATCATTGATTTTTTCAAAGAACCAGCTTTTTGACTGGTTGATTTTTTTCTATTGTTTTCTTAGTCTCGATTTCAGATATTTCTCCTCTTATTTTGCTAATCTCCTCTCTTCTACTACTTTTGGGATCAGATTGCTCAAGTTTCTCCAAAGCCTTAAGCTGCATCGTTAAATTATTTATTTCTGATGTTTCCATTTTTCTGATGTAGGCATTAAGAGCTATGAACTTACCTCTTAGAACAGCTTTCATTGTGTCCCAGAGATTTTGTTAAGTTGTATTTTCATTTTCGTTCACTTTCAGGAAATCTTGAATTTCCTGTTTAATTTCTTCCTGAATCTAGTTCTCATTCAGCATCATATTGTTAAGTTTCCAGGAGTTAGTGTATTTTCTCTTGTTTGTTGTGTTGTGGATGTCCAGCTTTAGGCTGTGGTGGTCTGATAGGGCACAGGCTAGAATTTCGACTTTTTGTATTTGTGTAGATTCATTTTGTGGCCCAATATGTGATCTATTTTGGAGAAAGTTCCATTTGCTGCTGAGAAAAATGTGTATTCTTTGGTGCGTGGGTGAAAAGTTCGATAGAGATCTGTAAGGTCCATTTCAGTAAGGGTTTGGTTAAGCTCCAAAGTATCTCTGTTAAGCTTTTGACCTGTTGATCTATCCCAGATTGAGAGGGCAGTCTTGAAATCCCCGAGAATTATCATTTGGGGGTTGATTTCTTGCTTTAGACGCTGTAGGGTTTTCTTAATGAATGTGGAGTGGCCCATATTAGGTGCATATATGTTCAGTATTGTGAAGTCTTCCTGGTGAATTGTACCTGTGACCAAAATGTAGTATCCATCTGTGTCTCTTATGATTTTCTTTGGATTGAAGTCCACTTTGTCTGAAAGCATAATTGTTACCCCTGCCTTTTTCCTGGTTCCATTAGCTTGTAAGATTTTGGACCAGCCTTTCATTCTTAGGATGTGCCTTTCTTTTGTGGTGAGATGAGTTTCCGGCAGGCAGCAGATTGTTGGATTGTGGTTTTTAATCCAAGTTTGTAATCTATGTGTCTCTTAATCGGTGAATTAATACCATTGACATTTAATGTTATAATGGAGAAATTATTTTTAATTCTGGACATTTTTTATGTTTAGTAGATTTTGTAAGCATGTTGTTTGATATTTATATTTTGGTGGTATTATACTTCCCTTCTGTCCTCCTGGATACGCTTGTTCTTTTCTTCAAGCTTGAGTATCAGTTCTAGCATTTTTTGAAGGCCTGTTTGGTAGACATGTATCCCTTTAAGTTGTCGTTGTGCTGGAAAACTTTTCTTTCTCCCTCAATCATGACAGATAGTTTTGCCGGGTATATCAGTCTGGGTTGGCATTTTTGCTCATTTAATACTTGAAGTATGTCTCTCCAAGCTCTTCTTGCTTTTACTGTTTCCATTGAGTAGTCATGTTATTCTAATAGGTTTACCTTTAAAAGTGGGAATGCAGGCTCATACAGCCACTCTGGCGAGCCGTCTGGAGATCTAAAGAAATTAAGATTGAAATGCCATATGACCCTGCTTTCCACTTTGGAATACCCCCCATACACAGGAGGTTCATATAGCACAAGCACGACCATGTTCTAGCAGCACTTTTACAATACAAGACATGTAATCAGCCCAAATGTCCAACAGGACGAGTGGATAAGGAAACTTGGTACATCTTACAATGGGACTACGTCAGCCTCAAAATGATTGATTACTGGATTTGCCGGAAATGGAGGTCATTAGAACTTGTATTAAGTGAATATCCCAGACCCAAAAATAGCCGCCGTAGTACTCCCTAATAGGGATCCTAGCCAAACCACCCAGCCACTAGAGACAGAATTCCAGATATGACAGAGGATGGGGTAGAGGGCCACCAAAGAGGAGAGAAGGGACCATGTAAGCAGGAAAATAGCCTCCCCAGGACCAATAAGTAATAGACATCTGATTAAGTTCAATTTGTCGATCATTTACTACTGAGGGAGTGATCTCCAGAGAGGAGGATATTGGCAGATAAAAGTAACCTTTGAATGGGGATGACCCCCCCACTGTGGTTTCCCACTTTATACATCACTTTGAAGGCTTTTATCACAACTTAACAACTTTTGTCTCTGGCAGGACGCCACCGATGGGTGAGGCATTGGGCATGCAAAGTAAAATCCAACCACAATGACTCAGGTATTCAAACCTAGACTAGGCCAGCTTAGTCTCCCCACTTGAAGCTAGGAAATTTGCAAGAAGGGAAGTAGATGAAGCAATGATATTAGTCTCCTCGGCTGAAGCAATCATAATGACTTTGCTGCCCGGTTGTCCAACACACGTTTCACAAAGTCTACAAGTACCACGCATTCTATACCTAAGTGGAACACGGGAAAGGTCGGCAAAGCACTGGCTTTATCATCAAACCGAAAAATCACTGCACAGAAAGGCTCTTGGAATTGTGGAGGCTCTGGCCAGGGGGTAGAGGGGTGGGGATACAGGGGTACGGGGGGGGAGGGGGGGAGGGAACTGGTGTACCTATAAGTTTGTATGCTCTGAATAAAAAAAGTGACTTGCTTTTTTTCTTGAAACTCTCACCTTTCTTGTCAATGTGCGTGTTTTGTATATGGGGCGATTTTTATTTGTCATATCCTTTTGGAGTGCAAATGCCTTTGTTTTGATAGCCTTCTTCTTTATTGGGGAAGTTTTCATTATGAGATTGCAATATTTCTCAATTTGGGATTCTTGTTTGGTACCAAATGCCAGTTAGGCTTCTTAGGGGCCCAATTTCTGATGCCCACTGAGATCTATTTTCTGCCTCATTTGTTCTGCTGATAAGACTCTCTGTGGAGTTTTGGGTTGAAGATAACTTATCTCTTAGTTCAATTTTAAACTCTGCCTGAGACTGTTTTACCTGCTCTATACCTATTTTTGTTTCTTGAACTGTTTTTCTCAACTCCTCCAGGTTCCTGTTGTGTTCCTGTTCAAAGTGGTTGACACGGTTATTTAACTCTTCTCGGATTTCCTCTTTCATATTATTAATCATGGTAATGATCATGAAAGTCGGTATGTTGGGTCTGGCTTTCATGGCTATTTTCTATGGATTTGTTCTGGTTGCAATCCATTGTTATGGGATTGATTCTTTTGGTGGGAGATTGTTCTTCTTGGGTTTTGTTTCTCGTGGATCTGTACTTTGACTTGTACATTGTTGTTTTGTTTTTTAGGACCTTTCAGTAGTTGGTATTGTTATACCTGCCAGTTGTTGCTAGTGCTTGCCTTGGATTGGGTATGTTTGCGTATTGGTATTGTTATATCCTAGATGAGACTACTAGGATGTTAGTACGTCAGTTAAGTAACCAGGGGATGAATATAAGTATGGTAGTGCACTTTTACGATCTAGTGTCTTGGTGAAATGTGAGGGTGTGTGGTGTACTCCCTGGAGTTGTATGTTTTTGGGGTGGCTGTATGAGGAAGCTAACCTACAACTTTGATACTAGAAAGGATCAATAAGGTGAGAGAAAAGAACAAAAAAGGTTTACTTATCTTTGGGCTGGATGTGAAGAGTCTCGCATGTGATACAATGGTTGTAGTGAAGTCCAGATGTATGGCCTGTGTTCTCTTTGTTCCTTAGAGTTTTGCTTGAGTTTCCTTTGGACTCTATTGAATTCTGAGTAGCAGTGTGTCTTCCGTTGACCACGTGCGTAGGTCCCGGGTGGGCCAGAGAGGCAGAGGGTCTGATGTTGATGGCAGAATTCTTCACCTGCGACCTGGGGGGGGGGGTGCGGGGGCAGGAGGGCACGAGGGGCTGGTGTCTGGGGAGGGGCCCCGGAGGCTAAGCTGGCGGCCACGCACGGGTGCTGCTAGTCAGGGCGGCTCAGCTCCGGGTTGGGGGGCTGTTCTGGCAGGGGCTCTCTCTCACCAGGGCGCTGGTCGGGGTTTGGCCCGGAGGGGGGGCCTGGGGGCAAAGCCGGCAGCCGCGTGCGCAGGTGCTGCTGGCCGAGCGGCTCGGCTCCGGGTTGGGGGGCTGGGCTGGGAGGGGCTCTCTCTCACCTGGGCGCTGGTCAGGGTTCGGCGCGGAGCGGGGGCTGGGGGCAAAGCCGGCGGCCGGGCGCGCGGGTGCTGCTGGCCGGGTGGCTCGGCTCCAGGCAGTGAGTTCTTTTGCTGTCTGAACACTCTTGAATATGGCACTGAACACACTCTTGTGTATCATGCAGAACAAATAAGGATTAGCATTGCAGTTCTTAGAATTACTTCTATCACATTCAAGAAAGTTGTCCTTTTTATTCATGGTTTTGTGTGTGGTTTTTCAGTAATGAAAATTATTTCTCTATGCTTGACTCAGTGAAAATACTTTTAATGCTGAGGAGACTGAATCCATGAGAAGAGAACCTTCAACTTCTCTTGAGTCTAGGTAAACTCACCCTGATGAGTACTACCAAAACGGATTGTTTTGTTATTTTTTGTGGCACTACTGATTCAGGGAGGCCCTAGCCTGAGCTCCCGGGTATGGACATGCCCCAGACATATCCCAATAGAGGAACAATACAGGCGGAAGGATGAACAACCAATGGGAAGTGGCCTTCTAACCTGCCCCTGAGATGGACACCTAATAAACAGTCAAATGATTGGTCGCTGGCCCTGAGCAGTAGGGATAGCAACACCTGATTGGACCCCGACCCTATATAAGCCCAAACATTTCCTGAATAAAGCTGTGTGTGCAGCCAACTCGTCCTCTGACTGCTGCTTCTCACCTTGCTACCGGGGTCTGGGTGGAGACTCCACGCAAGCTTGCCCATTTGCCTCATGCCTACAAGGCCCCTGCCATTTCTCCTCCTCCCCCCCAGCTGACCCAGTGGGGATTCGGCAACAGTTTCTAATTTTTATTTATATTTTAAAAGAAAATTTTAAATTTATTTATTTTCACCAATAATATAATTTAATAGGTACCCCATTCCCCTCCCTCACTCTGGCCCTCCCCAATCCCCCTTGCACCCTCTCCCTTTTTCACCAAAAATGAAAACAACAACAAACCATAATCCAGAACACCAGAGACCCAACATTAATAATTAAAACAGTCTTTAATGTTCACTTCGCTTCAGTTTCTGCTGATACCAGTGTATTCCTCAGTTTAAGATTGGAATCTCTAAGGTTTAACACTTGTGTTTATTAATACTATATATAAGGAGGGTTTAGTGTGTATGTGTTTCTGTGATCCTTGTGTGTACGAGTTTGTGCATATATAATGTTTGCATGTGTATGTGTGAATGTGGAATATTCTCTGTTGTGTGTGTGGACTCTAGATTACATTCTTCAGAGTTGGCTTCTCACATTCCACCGCTTTTCAGACTGAATTTCCTTACTGGTTTCCCACTGGAAAATCCAGGCTTGTGGACTTATGAACTTCTTGGATTCTCCTCACTCAATCTCTAATGCTTTATTGGGAGTATTAGCATGACAGACAAGAACCACAATGTGAGGCTTAAATAAATTCTCAGAAGACAACTGTACCCACCACTCCATGTCCCACCACTCCATGTCCCATGTCCCAAGCTTAATGTAGGTACTTAACAGAGGTCCAAGTGAAAGTTTCCCCTATTTATACTTGGAGAAAAAACTCTTCACCTAACCATCCTGAGATTGGTCGCATTTAACCATGCTGCTGATCTTTACTGATGTCTCTAAAACATGTACCTTGACATCACATCAATCTCTCTTCATTCTAAAATTACATTATTTTTATTAAGATTTAGATTAAGCATGGAAAATGTATGAGCCTTAAACAAAAGCATTATTCCTTTTTATTAAGTAGTTTGGAGAAAATCATTACCAGATTTAATTGTTCACAGAGTGCGATTTTTTGAATGCATTTATTCCTTTATTTTACATTTATATAATATTTTATTCCTTTAGATAAATGTACCTTTATTGCCATCTTTAGAGAAGTGATAGGTGACAACTATTTTGACATGAATACATTTCATAGTTAATTATTTGTTAGCTTCTCAAACTTGCTGTTAATGTATGACTGTAGTCACAGTGCACATATGAATTAAATGAGCATATTTGTATTTGTATTACATTTTATTCTGGGAAATGTACAGTGTAATGTGTACTCGGTCCTCATTGTTAATTTTCATAAGTAGTAGTCACACATAAAACATGAGATTATAAAATGATAAGTGTTCTATTCCCTCACATTGTACACCTGAGAAATTCACACCCCCTAAACCCCAGTCCATTTCTTTTATCTTAGCTTTCTCTTTGTGAATCAAAAAGTCATTTGAGCAAAGATGCTATCATGGATGAGTTCTGGTTTTCTACCTGTCTTGCTCGAAATGTGCTTGCCTGGGCAAAAATCACGAAAGAAACAGCAGACAGGTTTTCCTTCCTGTGAAATTTTCTGGAATCCTGACCCACAGCTCGGGTTGCACATAGACTGAGGAGTCTAAGGGCAAAATTGAAACACTAGTCATAATTTTACACACCATTTATGAATTTAAAGCATTTTACAGCCAAAAATAAGGATATCTAAATAATATAATATGCACATATAACATGGTACCTTGTAAACTTTATGCCATGATATTTGTCAGAGAAGTTTGAATTGTCATGAGAATCTCAACCATTGACTGTTAACATTGCCAGATTACTTTATGCTAGCTGTTTTTAATTAAATAACATAATATACATACAGTCACTCAAATGTTTAAAGTAAGTATGAACTTTAGCTTCACATAACTATAAAATAAATGGTTAGGCCAAACTTGGTTAGCTTTACTCTATGGATTCTTAGCCTTATCTTTACTAAGTTTACCACAATTTTATTATCATTGGTCTCAACAGAAATTCCATGTTTTATGAGATAAAATTGGTTACTAATAGATCATCATTATTTCTTTTTACATCTCCATTTATTTTTATTGCCTTGGTATCCAATTCCTGCTCATTATTTTATCTTTGCCCATTATGCTTCCATGTTCAGCTTGTACCTTTTCTTTTCTATGTTGTGAAAAAAATCATGTCTAGTCACAGTGCCTCTCTTATTTAATCTTATCATCGAAATATTTTCCATACTGTTTCTATTAAATATTTTTTCCTGGATTTTGTAACCTTCTGTCATATGTGGCTATTGTTATAATTCAGAAATCTATAGTATTACTCTAATTGGTGGATAGGCATTTCAACTGTTATTCTTTTATAAGTAACCCCATTAAAATAATCTTTTGCCAACTATGAGTTTGGCATAGTTGTTCTTTAGTCTGCCAATGATTTCCTATGTAGCATGATCATGTGTTTACATTGTGTATCCACACTATCTTAAATGACAATGAAATGTATATACACGGAATATATTCTAAATATATAATCTACTGCTATTTATGCTGAATCAATATGTAATAATATCTCAGAAGCTATATGAAGAAGACATTCAGGAAAACGTAAAATTTTATTTAAACATTGTTTATTTTTTCATGGATACATGAATGCGTTATATATGTATGAATTCAAAATTTATGCAAAGCTGTTCACTTTATATATGGTAGAAACATATGTATGTGTATGTGTATACAACAAATATTACATTCAGATTTCTTAAGGGTATAGCTTTCATTGAGTCACTGTACAAGTTTGGGAAGGTTTTTCCATAGTAGTGTGAACTTTATGCTATCCCTGCTCCTATATGTGAATATGCACATAAACTGTTGTAAGTAACCTAAATGAGATCGTTTTCCCAACTTGGGCTTTGGTACTGTTATTTTTTCTACTAATTGCTCCCTTTCTGGGGTGACTATGTGTGTGTAATTTGTCTCCTCAGGAAAGTGTTGCACAACTGTATCCACAATGACAATGCCAACTATGTAAAAAGAAGGAATGCAGTCTAAATTTACAATCTACTGTTTACACCGAATCAAAATGCAAGAATGTCTATCTCAATAAGAAGAGGATCAGGAAAATGGAGGTATTAGCATATGTGTTTATTTAACCTTTGTTTATTCATCAAGGGTGTATGAATAAATGCATGTGGGATTCAAAATTTATACAAACTGTTCACTTAATGTGTGGATGAATACTCACACACACACTTAGTGTATATATGTATCAAACAAATATAAAATGCACTTACAAAAAATGGAAAGATGAATTTATAGCACAATTTTTAAAAATCATAGGAATATATTTCATGACTCTATTCATTTATTTTTCCATGTATTCAATTTTGAAAGGATCTCATACCAGTGTGAATGCTATTAGCCATTTTGTCAACTCTTCATTGATGACCAAGCTCTGATTGTATGGATTCTTGAAAACAAACTCTCCTACTTTAACCAACAGCTCATGACTATCGGAATATCTCAAACTGTACTGTATGTCATACTTTTCCACCTGATTCCTGTTCTCCTCAAAGTTAGCAGGCTTGCCAGCTGTGTTAGTAAATTTTCTTCAGAAATGGATGGAGCTGGAAGAGCATTATTTGGAAATAAACATCTCAGACATATGATTGGTCTGTAGTCCCTTTGGGCTAAGCAGCACTGTTTTTCTAGTTTCCTACACTCAAGTTCCATTTGATGGTGGTATGGTTTTGTTAATTATATTATTGTCTTCTCATAGGTTCAAATGAGGTGAACCCTTCTCCCCATTAAATTAATGCAAGAGTAACTTCAGTTAATCAAGGGATTGAGAGGAAGAGCATTTTTGTAGGACATATAAGACGTTGGTTGAGTCCTAGACCCCATAAAAATATTCTACAATTAGAAAAATTTGGGCACTATTAAGAATGACTCAGATGGTTTTTGATCTAAAAACAGCCTTAGAAATCTATTTGTGGCTACTTAGGAGATTATCCATTTTAAAACTACCAGGTCGTAAAAGAGTATTTTTTAGAACCTTGCTTAGAATTACATTAGCATTGTAAGCTCCTGCATTTATAGACCAGCAAAGTTCTCGAATAGAGGAGGTGGTATTTAACCAGGCTGAGGTTGGAATGATTTTAGCAAAGCCAAGACAAGTTTAATAACAGCTCAATTTCTTATATGCTAGAACAATAAGCAAAATATGCCAGAACAGCAATGCATCAATCTTAATTGTAACACACTTGCATATCCAAAATGTCATACAGAAGCATGCATACAAAACCAGCCAGATACACCACAAATAATGGAATATTATAATAATATAAAAAGTAATAGAGAAGGTGGAGGAGCATCCGATGGTGGAGCTGGCTCAAGATACCCCTGGCTCTCCAATGCAAGGAGCTCCCCCAGTGCACTTCCATTCCCCTGTGCTTCCAGGAACTCCAAAATATGCAAATATGTTGCCAGGTTCTTCAGGCCTTAGAGTGCCTTCAGGCCTGTGTGTTGGCACAAAAGCACAAGTGTGCCTAGATATGGAAACATTACCAAATCTCTCAATGAACTCAGTGGCACATAAGTTTCCAGGGCCCCAGATTTCCACTTCCCCTCAAATCCCCAACATGCCCAAGTACACCTGGCTGGGCAGATACCCCCAAGGGTACTACAAATGCCTCCAAAACTCCCAATGCGCTTAGATTCTTCATGTATGTCTCCGAGTTCCCCAGTTCCCCCAAACTTTCAAGTTTCCCCTTTTCTCTCTGCTCCCCCACATCTTCCGGGTCCAAGGGGTACCCCAACTTTTCCAAGACCCCCCTATAGCATCCAGATGAGGTGGCAGCGGCTAGAGCGTACTGCATATACGAAGGAGCAGCAAAGCAGTGCTAGAAGAATTCTTTGCAAAGTCCAGGTACCCGAGCCATGAGGATCGTGTGGACCTGGCAAAAAAGATTAGGGTGCAGGAGCACCAGATAAAGATTTGGTTCAAGAATCATAGGGCTAAATACAACCAGGAGGAGCTCTGGAATCACTCACAGCCTGAGAAGAGTGTCCATGGGGGCTGTGCTGCCCAAGCCTGCCAAGGGGCCTTTCAGCCTACCTCTCCCATAGACCTGGAGCCTGTCACCCCTGCAGCCTGGGATGCAGAGCCCCAGAGCTCTGGGCCTTCTGCTTCAGCAGCTTTCTTCAACTCAGATCCTCCGAAACCTTGTCAGCCCCAGAATCAACTGTCTGTAGCTATGATATATCCTGTGGGGGTCTCCATGCTGAACGACCACGCGCCAGCTGCCACAGGAACTAGAGTCACAGGTCATCAGCTTGCGGCAGCCCTAGGCCATACTTCAAATGAAACTCCTGCCCCAGAGTTGGTCGGTAATGAAGGCTCTCCACCTCGCCCCCCTCTAGCCTTTCACCAGAACAGTGAGTTGTATGTTGATGTCCAGAAGCTCTTTAATTTGTATAGCGTATAGGCACCCGTGGATTATTTGGGTATCAATTGAAGATCTTATCTGCCTGGACATCACTATGTTGGGTGTCAGGAGATCTGAAGATCCCCAGATTTGTTCTTAGTGTTGATTCCTGTTTTTTAAGTAACCAGGCCCACTAACTTCTGTGGGTGAGCAGCCCGCTACTCTGGCTGAGTCAGCAGAGCTGAATGGTTCCCAGTGTTTAGTTGGGATCTTGCCAACATGTCTGTCCCATCCGGGGCACAGAGCCTCTTCCTCAGGTGATATATTATTGTTCCCCTACCCTAACCCAATTCTACCGGGTCCTACCTGGAGTTTCAGGTGAACACTTCTGCTCCCACTCAGAATTGGGGTTTTATGTAGTTTGTTCACCATCAATCTGTGCCCTGGCTGTGGATTTTTTGTTTTTGAAAGTTGCTGTGATGTAGAAAGGGTTGACTCATAACTTCTGTTCCTCTGACAGTGCAGGAGAAGCATCTGGAACTACACCCAATTTTTTTTTTTTTGAGAGAGGGTTTTTTTACTCTGTAGCCCAGACTGGCCTGGAATTTATGGTGGGCCTCTGGTCTTAGTTCCCTCAAGGGCTGAGATGTACATATGAATTCTTTATGTATATTTACTTTTATGATCTTTTTTGATTTCTAATTTTTACTATCAAGCAAAACTGTATATGAACTTTTTAAAAGCTTTTTTAAAATTTTTAAAAATTTTTATTATTTATTCAATTGTGCATATGTGTGTGTATGGGCGAATTTGGGAACCACCATGGACTGCTTCCACCTCCTCCTTGTTTACACTTCCCCGGGACTACAGGCTCTGCTCTACTAGGACCAGAAACACAGGCCTCCCCCGCTTCCACCCAGTGTCTATATGTGGGGTCTAGGATCTGAACTCAGGACCTTCGGCCTGTAAAGCTGAGGCTTAACCCCTGAGCCACCTCTCCAGCCCTTGTATATGAACTTAAAAAAATTTTTTTTTATCTAGTTGTACAAACTCAACGGGATGATGTTGCGGCATCAGAGTATGTAAATCATGTTGACCTCCAAAGTTTTGGGGATTCTCTTCCTGCCTCTACCTCTGGAGTCCTGGGATTTATATGCATGTGTTTTAGTATAAAATTGTTAGTATAATTTTTTGATAATGGATTCTTTCATTGAATAAAAAATTTTTAGGGGGGAAAAGTAGAAAAAATTGTATATTCTTCAAATCAAAAGAAAAACAGTTCTTATTAACATTTAGGAGTGTTAGACTCACCCATAATTGTCTGCTGTTGTAGTTCTCAAGCATCATCTTCCCTATAGAGGGTCCTCTGAGCAGCATTCAGGTACTGCTACTCCTCCCAGGTAAAGAACACAAATATATCCTCAAATGACAATGACCCCTGTAATGACACATGTCCCCTCAATGTAAGTCATGAAATTTAAGAACTGAAAATAGTAATTGACTTTACTCTCTGTGTATGTTGGTAGTGTCCTAGAAACTGACCAGTCATTTGTACAAGGAAAACAATAAAATACATAAATGAAAGCATAATGAGTAATAAAATCAAGATTAAAGACTATCTAAGGAATTAAAATGAAAACACATCATACATTTCATGCTTATCCCAGAAGAATCCTACGTCCACCAAATCAACCTATTTACTGAGGGTCTTACTTCAGCAAGCCACATTGTTTCTCTGATAACAGACATGTGAAAACACTTTTCAGTGCTCAATTTCCTTCCTCATTTCTTGACATAGTCTAATATAACTGGATCTGTGAAATTCAGGAGTGACAGGCATACAGTTTCTTCAGAACTTAACTACTGAATTTCATTGTATAATTAATGATATGGCATTTGTGCATTCTTATCTCTACATAACTAAATGTCCCATAAACATGCTAGGGAGAGACAAAATGGAATGATTTAGTGCTATTATAATAATGTCTTCCAAAACTTATCCATGTTATGATTAATGGGACTCTTCTGGAAGAAATCTTAATAAAAAATCCCTCTCAGGTACGGGGATCTCCCCACAACATGAATGCAGTCATAAGATTCTCGCCAACAAAAATAATCCTTAAAGACCCACTAAACTTTCCAGGCCAGAAAGAGGACCTCCTGGGATCAGACATTAGAGCAGGACTGATTCAGATTCTCAACCACTTGAGATCCCAAGTGTTCTAATTTCTTGTGGTAGGCCATGCAACAGTCCTATCTTAGGAGAACAAAAGCCCAATGGCAGAGGAGACTAGTACAGGACCTTAGAATTATAAAGTAATTAGTAGTTCCAATCTACCTGGTAATGGCCAAACCTTATAAACTTGAGAAGATAAATCCTTCCTTCTCTCCGTCTTTTTTCTACTTGTTTGGCTGCAGAAAACAAATATATATTTTATTTTTGAGAATATAGAAGGGAAAGGACAACTAAAATGAACTGTTCTCACCTACGGGCTCAGAGAATGTTCACATATTTTTGTTCAACCACTAAATGTAACTTTGCAAATTTATGACTGCTGAAGGAGATAGGTCTCCTCCAGCATTTAGGTGATCTACTACATTTTGCTCTGAAGCAAGACAAATGAGGCAAAGGCACATAAGCACTGTTAAATCATTTAAATGAAACAGGGTACAAAAATCTCAATACAAAAAGTTCAGATAGTTCATAGTTCACGCTGAGGACAAATACTTATGGATGCACCTATCAAACATTCAAAGAAAGTAGGGCAATTGTCCTAGATTACACTTTACTAATAACAGAAAGGCACCTGGGAGGTTTCCTGGGGATGACTGGCTTTTGCCTCCAATGGATTTCTGGATATGGACCAATAGCCAAGCCTTTGTGCAGTTTATTAAAAGAAGCAGTCCAAATAAAGAATGATCAAGTTCCATGGGAATCTGAGGCCATCCAGACATTTAATAGGCTCAAACAGGTTGAAACAAGTGCCCAATTCTGGGCCTGCATATTTCACAAAACTATAATATCTTTGTAACTTCAGAAAAAGGTACAATACAAGGAGCTCTTAACCAGACAGTAGGACTTGCTCAATAACCAGGGTCTATCTTATTAAAAATTTAGATTCAGTAGCCCAAGGATGGCCTCATCTCCTGGGAATTTTAGCACCTACAGATATATTACCACTTGAATTCTAGAGATAAATCTCATCAGGTGCATTGTCAATAGGAGAAGCCTCACGTGATTTAACTGAGATCCTATCTGAAAGGCACTTTGCTTGAGAGGACATTCACAGCACACACTGTCCAATCCTCATGTTACTTTTACTGATGGGAGTTCAACTGATGTAGAGGGATTAGTAAGGCAGGATGTACAGTCACAGCAGAATTAGGAGTCACTGAGGTACCGACCTTAGTGACCCTAGTGACAATAGTCAGATAGCAGAACTAATAGCATTAGCCACAGCCCTGTTAATTGGCAAATACAAACACAAACGTGTGTGTGTGTGTGTTCATGTGTGTTTTTGTATATATAGGGAGCACTGGACCTGATTCTCAGACAGGGCTTAGGGCAACCAGGAGAAATGCAGGGCCACGTGCCCACCATGGAGCCTGCTATCCCCAGTGCTCATGCTGGCTGCTCCACAGACCAGGGCTTCCCACCCCCAAGTGCCCGACCCAGCATGTTCAGGGCAGCCCTCAGCAGTGCCCCATCCTCTGAAAAAGGGCCACAGGCCCTGCTTATGGCCAGGATAGTATGCCCTGGCCCTGGTGCTGGCCAGTCCCTCCCTGGAGCCCCACTGGGGACCAGGAGCATTGAGGACATAAGGCTTCCTGACACTCTAGTGACCAACCCCCCATGCTCACCACTCCTGGAGGCGCAGATATCCTCCTTGTCCTCTTCAAATATGTCCACAGAAGAGCTTCACAAGACTGCACAAGCTACACACAGCCTCTTACATTCCAGAAGAGCAAAGAAAACTGCCCCCAAATCACTAAATGTTAAAAGATGTCCAGGCAGAGCCCAAAGCCTGGTCAAGGCTTTGGTCAAGGTCCCCTGAAGGGACCACTATACTTTTGTCACTAGTGGGTCATTCCTCACAGAGGAACTGCCAGTCGAGAGCCAGTGGTTTTAACTGCTAATCTCTTTTCCTATACCTAAAAATAAATTTTAAATCATTTTTCATCATATTTGCAGAAATAACAACTAAAATCGGTTTTGGAAAAAAAAAAAAAAGAAAAGAAAAGAAAAGAAAAAAACCAAACTCTGGACTAGTACCATGAAAGCACAGAGTGCTTGGCAAAGGTTCAGTTAGATATGTGATGAGCAAAGTAGGGGTGGGCAAATAAGGGTGTGGGAGAGGGACAAAATAGAGAGGCTGTGTTGATAGAATAGGAGCTTGCCTTTCCTTCTGAGGTAAGGGCATGTGAAAGAAATTGAATTGCATCTGACACAATTGATTGAAGTTACTCAGCTGATGAGTAGTCGACTAGTTGAGCCACTTGTAGTGAATCAGTATGTGGTTTTCTTGCACAATAATTTTGTATTTATTTCCTTATCCAAACTCTGACATTCCCATATACCAACTATCACGCTACAAGGCCTGGAGTCACTGAGACCCAGATTCAAATCTCTTGAACTGGAGGACTAGTTCCTTGGTACAGCTGGTTGGTTAACATGCAACATATCTTGGGTTCTATAACCAGAACTGGAAAACAGAAATACCCACTATGACGGGGAGACAGCTCAGCTGAGCCTGAAAACCTGAGTTCAGGCCCCAAAGTGCACATAGTAGAGGAGAAAGCACACCCCTACAAGTTATCCTCTGACATCCACACACATATAGTGGCACACATTTCTGTATTTTCCCAATCCTTTAGGATGACAAAAACAAAGAATAAAATAATGAGAAGGAATGTGACCACATTTGCATGAGAACTTGGGAAGCTGAAACACAAGAACTCCAGACCAGCCTGGGAAACACACAGAGACACCCCCATCTCCAAAGCAGCAAATTGTAGTCAGGAATGCAATTGAGTGGGAAGGCACTTTATGAGAAAGCATGAACCCCTGGAATAGATCTCCAGTACTGTCACAATTTAAGAAAAAAGAATCCAGACTTGAAAGACCACATTACTATGTGTACCATGTAGAACAATCAAATCACAGACACAGAGAGCACCTTATCAGTGGATGGGGGCAAAGGAAATGAGGGTTGACAGCTAATAGGAATAAATGCCCTGGGGACAGACAGACGTCATGATTGCATCATATATCCACTACATAATACGCCACACATATACTTAGAAATGGTAAGTGGATAACTTTATGTAGCATAAGCTTTACATTGACTTTATCAAAAAAAAATTGGTGTAAAACCCAGTGGGCAAAAGTTTAATGGATGCCAAGATATTTCCACAATCCCAGAATGTGTCTCTGTATGTAAATGTTTGAAATTTTGTTCTCTCTTCTACCATGCTCCCAAGACTCTACCTCTGGTCTGCAGATTTATGCAAAGATGTCTTCACCCACTGAGTTAACATACCTGTCCAACCTTTCTTTGAAACCACTGATATCCTGGAAAATATCAAGGTCATGAAACACAAAATCAGAGGAATTGATTCAGGTAGTTTAAAATTCTAGGCAAGAAGGTCCTGATTCATAGGAAACATGCTATTATTGGAAACAACCAGAAACCTATGGGGTTGGATATGTGGCTCAGTTGGCAGAGTGCTGGATGAGCATGAATGAAGTACTTGGTTCCTTCCCCAGGGCTGCATAAACCAGGTGTGGTGATTCAAGGCTGTAATGCAACACTCAGGAGGGGGAGACAGGAGAGGGAGGAGTTCAAGTTCATCCCCAGCTACCAGGCTGGCATAAATTACACCACTCCTGACTGCTTGGGTCTCGAGCGTTCTTGCTCCTTTCATTCCCTTTCTACTCTTTTCTTCAAAAATTAAATTGTTCTAAGTTTTTTCTTCTTCCCAAAAAAGTTACTTCGGAAACAATATGTCAACTGAGCTACATCTCAGCTCTTCAACTAGCATTCTTTGGTTGTTCCCAATAATATCATGTTTCTTTTCTGATTCAGTATCTTCTTCCCCAAATTTTCTTCTACTCAAATCAGTTCCTCTAACTTTGTTTTCCAAAACCGTGGCATTTTCTTGGATTCAAGATTAGTGGACAGGCAGGATAACACAGTGGGTGAAGGCATCTCTGCATGAATCTGGGGACCTTAGTTAGATCCTTGGGAGCATGGTAGAAGAGAGAACCAACTTCCAAACCTGTGCGCTGCAGAGAGATACTCTGAGATTGTATAAATACTTTGGTGTCCATTAAACATTTACCCACTGAGTTTTGTCTAAATTTTATATATATAAAGTTTTATTGAGAGGTAATTCTTTTTTTTTTATTTCAGCTCATACAAACTTATTAGGTACACCAGTTCCCTCCCTCCCTCCTCCTCCCCCCGTCCCCCCTGCTCCCCCACACCCCTCTCCCTCCCCATCCCCCAGTGCCTCCCACCCCAATTCCCAGAGAGTCCTTTCTTGTGCATGTCTGATTTTCCTCTGGGCCCTCCTCTCCGATGACGTACAAGGACCCAGTGGCCTTTCCCGAACCCTTTCCCGTGTTCCCCTTAGGTATAGGAACACTGCTGTGGCTGCCAATCTTTTGCCTCCAAGGATCTTGGTGCCTTTAGCAGATGCTAGACTTTGTGAGGTCAACAGTGTGTTGGACAATGCGCAGGGCATGCAAAGTCCAATTATGATTGCTTCAGCCCTAACTAGTATAGAGTATCTTACATATCATTGCTCCTCCTATCGTTATGCTCTTACACTCTTACCGCCCCCTCTTCCGCAAATTTCTCTGAGCTTCAAGATGGGGAGAGACTAAGCTGGCCTAGTTCTAGGTGGTTGATATAGAGTCTCTGAAGTTCTGGATTGTGGTTTGTTGATTTTCTTTTGCAGTTTTGCTGCTCCTGCAATGCCCTTCACTCCATCCTGGTGGGCATTGTATGTTTCCCCCTGGCCAGAGACAAAAAGCTGTTAGAGTCTTGTGATAAAAGCACATTCAAAGGTAGATGTAATAAAAGTGGGAAACCACAGTGAGGGAGGGGTCTATCACCCATTTGCAAAATGGTTACTTTTTATCTGCCAGACTATATGCCCTCCTCTTCTGGTGAGATCACTCCCCCTCAATAGTAAATAATCAGGAACAAAAGTCTGTGAACTTAATCAGATATCTCATTACTTATTTGGGTCCTTGGTGGAGGCTTATTTTCCCTGCTGTAACATGGTCCCTTCTCTCCTTGTTTCTGGTGGGGCCCTCCTACCCCATCCCTCCTGTTCATAATCCTTGGAATTACTGTCTCTAGGTGGGCTGGGTGGGTTTGGTACTAGGAGCCACCTATTAGGGAGTACATATGGCGCTTAATTTTCTGGGTTTGGGATACTTCACTTAATATAATTCTTTCTAATGACATCCATTTCCCGGCAAATTCCAGTAATTCATCATTTTTGATGGCTGAGTAGTACTCCATTGTATAGATGTACCACTGTTTCCTTATCCACTCGTCAACTGTTGGACATTTGGGCTGATTCCATGACTTTGCTATTGTAAACAGTGCTGCAATGAACATGGTCGTGCTTGTGCTATCGAGGTGAACCTCTGCTGTATGGGGGGTTATTCCCAAAAGTGGAATAGCAGGGTCATATGGCATTTCAATCTTTAATTTCTTTAAGAATCTCCAGACGGCTCGCCAGAGTGGCTATATGAGCCTGCATTCCCACCAGCAATGTAGGAGAGTTCCCCTCTCTCCACATCCTCTCCAGCATTTGTCGTTGTTAGTATTGTGGATTTTTGCCATCCTGACCGGGGTGAGATGATATCTCAGGGAAGTTTTGATTTGCATTTCCCTGATGGCTAAAGAAGTGGAGCATTTTTTAAGATATTTGCTAGACATTTTAATTTCATACCTGGTAAAGTTTCTTTTAAGTTCCAGGGCCCATTTTTTAATTGGGCCATTGGTTTCCTTGGTGTTTAGTTTTCTAAGTTCTTTGTGCACTTTGGACAATAGGGCTCTATCAGACATGTGGTTAGTGAAGATTTTCTCCCATTCTGTGGGTTGCCTTTGAGCTCGCGTTACAATCTCTTTATCTGAACAGAAGCTCTTTAATTTCACCAGATCCCAACTGTGGAGGGTTGGTAGCAGTGACTGTGCCATTGGATGTCTGTTTAGGAATTGTTGGCCTAGCCCAATCAGCTCGAGGGAGTTCCCTGTCCTTTCAACTATGGTTTTTATAGTCTCTGGCCTGATATCAAGGTCCTTAATCCATTTAGAATTAAGTCTTGTACATGGTGACAAGTACGGGTCCAGCTTTAATCTTCTGCATGTGGAGATCCAGTTTTGCCAGCACCATTTGTTGAAGATGCTGTTCTTTTTCCATTGGATTCTTTGGGCCCCTTTGTCAAAGACCAAATGGCTGTAACTTTGTGGGCTTATATCTGGGTCTTCAATAATTATCCATTGATCTGTGTGTCTATTTTGGAGTCAGTACCAGGCTGTCTTTACAACTATGGATTTATAGTGTAGACTAAGGTTTGGTATGGTTATACCTCCAGCTGTGTTTTTGTTACTCAGGATTGTTTTTGCTATCCTGGGTCTTTTGTGCCTCCATATGAACTTTGAGATTGTTTGGTCAACTTCTTTGAAGAATTGCTTTGGGATTTTGATTGGTATAGCATTGAATCTGTATATTGCCTTTGGTAGGATGGTCATTTTCACGATGTTGATTCTGCCAATCCAGGAACAAGGGAGGTCTTTCCACCTTCTGGTGTCTTCTGCTATTTCTTTCTTTAGGGTTTTAAAGTTTTCATTGTAAAGGTCTTTTACCTCCTTAGTTAGGTTTGTACCAAGGTATTTCATTTTTTGGGGGGCTATAATAAATGGGATTGTTTCTCTCAAGGCTTTTTCACTTCTTTCATTCTGGGCATATAGGAAGTCCTCTGATTTTTGCACATTTATTTTGTATCCTGCCACCCTGCTGAACTTCTCAATTAGTTCCAGGAGCTTCCTGGTGGAGTTTTTGGGATCACTCAGGTATAAGGTCATGTCATCTGCAAATAGGGATAGCTTGACTTCTTCCTTGCCGATTTGAATCCCTCTTATGTCCCTTTCTTGTCTTATGGCTTCAGCTAACACTTCAAGTACAATATTGAATAGAAGTGGTGAGAGTGGACAGCCTTGTCTAGTTCCTGATCGAAGTGGGAATGCTTCCAATTGTTCCCCATTTAGAATAATCCTTGCTGTGGGCTTGTTGTATATAGCTTTTATTATATTGATTAAGGTTCCTTCCATTCCTACTGTCTCTAGCGTTTTGATCATAAAAGGCTGTTGGATCTTGTCAAAAGCTTTTTCTGCATCTATCAAGAGTATCATGTGGTCTTGGACTTTGGACTGGTTTACATGATGAATTAAATTTATTGATTTGCGTATGTTGAACCAACCTTGTGTGCCGGGGATGAAGCCTACTTGGTCCCCGTGAGTGATCTTTTTAATATGTTTTTGAATCCAATTTGCTAAGACTTTGTTGAGAATCTTTGCGTCTGTGTTCATTAGCGAGATCGGCCTATAATTTTCTTTTTTAAGCAAATCTTTATTAGGTTTTGGGATTAAAACGATATTAGCTTCATAGAAGAAATTTGATAGTGTTCCTTCCTTTGCTACTTGATGGAACAGTTTAAGGAGTATTGGTGTTATTAACTCCTTAAATGTCTGGTAGAACTCTGTGCTGAATCCATCTGGTCCAGGACATTTTTTGGTGGGAAGATTCGAGATTACTTCCTCAATTTCCTTATATGTTATAGGACTATTTAAATAATTCACAACTTCCTGATTCAATTTAGGTAAGCTGTGTTTACTTAGAAATTCATCCATCTCTTTTGTGTTGTCAAACTTCACAGAGTATAAGTTTTTGAAATATGATGTTATCATTCTCTGGATTTCTTGGGTATCAGTAGTGATAACTCCATGTTCATTTCTAATTTTGTTAATTTGGATTTTCTCTCTCTTGCTTTTGGTTAGTTTAGCTAGGGGTGTATCAATCTTATTGATTTTTTCAAAGAACCAGCTTTTTGACTGGTTGATTTTTTCTATCGTTTTCTTAATCTCGATTTCAGATATTCTCCCCTTATTTTGCTAATCTCCTCTCTTCTACTACTTTTGGGATCAGATTGCTCTACTTTCTCTAAAGCTTTAAGCTGCATTGTTAAGTTGTTTATTTCTGATATTTCCATTTTTTTGACGTAGGCATTAAGAGCTATGAACTTACCTCTTAGAACAGCTTTCATTGTGTCCCAGAGATTTTGGTAAGTTGTATTTTCGTTATCATTCACTTTCAGGAAATCTTGAATTTCCTTTTTAATTTGTTCCTGAATCCATGTCTCATTCAGCATCATAGTGTTAAGTTTCCAGGAGTTAGTGTGTTTTCTCTTGTTTGATGTGTTGTGGATGTCCAGCTTTAGGCCGTGATGGTCTGATAGGGCACAGGTTAGAATTTCAACTTTCTTGTGTATGTGTAGATTCATTTTGTGGCCCAATATGTGATATATTTTGGAGAAAGTTCCGTGTGCTGCTGACAAAAATGTGTATTCTTTGGTGCGTGGGTGAAAAGTTCGATAGAGATCTGTAAGGTCCCTTTCTTTCAGGGTTTGATTAAGTTCCAAAGTGTCTCTGTTAAGCTTTTGACCTGTTGATCTATCCCATGTTGAGAGGGCGGTGTTGAAGTCCCCAAGAATTATCGTTTGGGGATTGATTTCTTGCTTTAGACGCTTCAGGGTTTTCTTCATGAATGTGGAGGGGCCCGTATTGGGTGCATATATGTTCAGTATTGTGAAGTCTTCCTGGTGAATTGTACCTGTGACTAAAATGTAGTATCCATCCTTGTCTCTTATAATTTTCTGTGGTTTGAAGCCCACTTTGTCTGATAGCATAATGGCTACCCCTGCCTGTTTTCTGCTTCCATTTGCTTGTAGAATTGTTGACCACCCTTTTATTTGTAGAGGGTGCCTATCTTTTGTGGTGAGATGGGTTTCCTGCAGGCAGCAGATTGATGGATTGTGATTTTTAATCCAAGTTTGTAATCTGTGTCTCTTGATTGGTGAATTAATTCCATTAACATTTAGTGTTATAATGGAGAAACTATTGTTAATTCCAGACATTTATTATGTTTAGTAGCTTTTATAAGTATATTGCTTCGCTTTTAATGATGTTATACTTGCCTTCTGTTCTCCTGGATATGCCTGTTTTTTTCTTCACGCTTGAGTATCATTTCTAGCATTTTTTGAAGGCCTGGTTTGGTGCCCATGTATCCCTTAAAGTTGTCTTTGTGCTGGAAAATTTTTCTTTCTCCCTCGATCATGACTGATAGTTTTGCAGGGTAAATCAGCCTGGGTTGACATTTTTGCTCATTCAATACTTGAAGTATATCTCTCCAAGCTCTTCTTGCTTTTACTGTTTCGACTGAGAAGTCATTTGTTATTTTAATAGGTTTACCTTTAAAAGTGACTTGTTTTTTCTCCCTTGAAGCTCTCAGCACCAGTTCTTTATCTTGAATGTGGAGTGTTTTAACTATTATTTGCCACGGTGTGCTTCTATTTTGGTCGTATCTGTTTGGGGTGCGGAATGCCTCTTGTATATGGATGGGCCTCTCTTTTTTTAGATGAGGAAAGTTTTCCTTGATGATCGTTTGAAAAATTTCCTCAGGGGTGGTATTTTGCGATTCTTTTTTTTTTTATTTCAGCTCATACAAACTTATTAGGTACACCAGTTCCCTCCCTCCCTCCTCCTCCTCCCGTAACCACTGCTCCCCCTCCTCACCCCTCTCCCTCCCCATCCCCCAGTGCCTCCCACCCCAATTACCAGAGAGTCCTTTCATGTGCATGTCTGATTTTCCTCTGGGCCCTCCTCTCCGATGACGTACAAGGACCCAGTGGCCTTTCCCGAACTCTTTCCCGTGTTCCCCTTAGGTATAGGAACACTGCTGTGGCTGCCAATCTTTTGCCTCCAAGGATCTTGGTGCCTTTAGCAGATGCTAGGCTTTGTGAGGTCAACAGTTTGTTGGACAATGCGCAGGGCATGCAAAGTCCAATTATGATTGCTTCAGCCCTAACTAGTATAGAGTATCTTACATATCATTGCTCCTCCTATCGTTATGCTCTTACACTCTTACCGCCCCCTCTTCTGCAAATTTCCCTGAGCTTCAAGATGGGGAGAGATTAAGCTGGCCTAGTTCTAGGTGGTTGATATAGAGACTCTAAAGTTCTGGATTGTGGTTTGTTGATTTTCTTTTGCAGTTTTGCTGCTCCTGCAATGCCCTTCACTCCATCCTGGTGGGCATTGTATGTTTCCCCCTGGCCAGAGACAAAAAGCTGTTAGAGTCTTGTGATAAACGCACATTCAAAGGTAGATGTAATAAAAGTGGGAAACCACAGTGAGGGAGGGGTCTATCACCCATTTGCAAAATGATTACTTTGTATCTGCCAGACTATATGCCCTCCTCTTCTGGTGAGATCACTCCCCCTCAATAGTAAATAATCAGGAACAAAAGTCTGTGAACTTAATCAGATGTCTCATTACTTCTTTGGGTCCTTGGTGGAGGCCTATTTTCCCTGCTATAACATGGTCCCTTCTCTCCTTCTTTCTGGTGTGGTCCTCCTACCCCATGCCTCCTGTTCATAATCCTTGGAATTACTGTCTCTAGGTGGGCTGGGTGGGTTTGGTACTAGGAGCCACCTATTAGGGAGTACATACGGCGCTTAATTTTCTGGGTCTGGGATACTTCACTTAATATAATTCTTTCTAATGACATCCATTTCCCGGCAAATTCCAGTAATTCATCATTTTTGATGGCTGAGTAGTACTCCATTGTATAGATGTACCACATTTTCCTTATCCACTCGTCAACTGTTGGACATTTGGTCTGATTCCATGACTTTGCTATTGTAAACAGTGCTGCTATGAACATGGTCGTGCTTGTGCTATCGAGGTGAACCTCTGCTGTATGGGGGGTTATTCCCAAAAGTGGAATAACAGTGTCATATGGCATTTCAATCTTTAATTTCTGTAAGAATCTCCAGACGGCTCGCCAGAGTGGCTATATGAGCCTGCATTCCCACCAGCAATGTAGGAGAGTTCCCCTCTCTCCACATCCTCTCCAGCATTTGTCGTTGTTAGTATTGTGGATTTTTGCCATCCTGACCGGGGTGAGATGATATCTCAGGGAAGTTTTGATTTGCATTTCCTGATGGCTAAAGAAGTGGAGCATTTTTTAAGATATTTGCTAGACATTTTAATTTCATCCCTGGTAAAGTTTCTTTTAAGTTCCAGGGCCCATTTTTTAATTGGCCATTGGTTTCCTTGGTGTTTAGTTTTCTAAGTTCTTTGTGCACTCTAGGACAGCAGAGCTCTATCAGATATGTGGTTAGTGAAGATTTTCTCCCATTCTGTGGGTTGCCTTTGAGCTCGCGTTACAATCTCTTTATCTGAACAGAAGCTCTTTAATTTCACAAGATCCCAACTGTTGAGAGGTTGGTAGCAGTGACTGTGCCATTGGATGTCTGTTTAGGAATTGTTGGCCTAGCCCAATCAGTTCGAGGGAGTTCCCTGTCCTTTCAACTATGGTTTTTATAGTCTCTGGCCTGATATCAAGGTCCTTGATCCATTTAGAATTAAGTCTTGTACATGGTGACAAGTACGGGTCTGGCTTTAATCTCCTGCATGTGGAGATCCAGTTTTGCCAGCACCATTTGTTGAAGATGCTGTTCTTTTTCCATTGGATTCTTTGGGCCCCTTTGTCAAAGACCAAATGGCTGTAAATTTGTGGGCTTATATCTGGGTCTTCAATAATTATCCATTGATCTGTGTGTCTATTTTGGAGCCAGTACCAGGCTGTCTTTATAACTATGGATTTGTAGTATAGACTAAGGTTTGGTATGGTTATACCTCCAGCTGTGTTTTTGTTACTCAGGATTGTTTTTGCTATCCTGGGTCTTTTGTGCCTCCATATGAACTTTGAGATTGTTTGGTCAACTTCTTTGAAGAATTGCTTTGGGATTTTGATTGGTATAGCATTGAATCTGTATATTGCCTTTGGTAGGATGGTCATTTTCACCGATGTTGATTCTGCCAATCCAGGAACAAGGGAGGTCTTTCCACCTTCTGGTGTCTTCTGCAATTTCTTTCTTTAGGGTTTTAAAGTTTTCATTGTAAAGGTCTTTTACCTCCTTAGTTAGGTTTATACCAAGGTATTTCATTTTTTAGGGGGCTATAGTAAATGGGATTGTTTCTCTCAAGGCTTTTTCACTTCTTTCATTCTGGGCATATAGGAAGGCCTCTGATTTTTGCACATTTATTTTGTATCCTGCCACCCTGCTGAACTTCTCAATTAGTTCCAGGAGCTTCCTGGTGGAGTTTTTGGGATCACTCAGGTATAAGATCATGTCATCTGCAAATAGGGATAGCTTGACTTCTTCCTTGCCGATTTGAATCCCTCTTATGTCCCTTTCTTGTCTTATGGCTTCAGCTAACACTTCAAGTACAATATTGAATAGAAGTGGTGAGAGTGGACAGCCTTGTCTAGTTCCTGATCGAAGTGGGAATGCTTCCAATTGTTCCCCATTGAGCATAATCCTTGCTGTGGGCTTGTTGTATATAGCTTTTATTATATTGATTAAGGTTCCTTCCATTCCTACTGTCTCTAGCGTTTTGATCATAAAAGGCTGTTGGATCTTGTCAAAAGCTTTTTCTGCATCTATCGAGAGTATCATGTGGTCTTGGACTTTGGACTGGTTTACATGATGAATTACATTTATTGATTTGCGTATGTTGAACCAACCTTGTGTGCCGGGGATGAAGCCTACTTGGTCCCCGTGAATGATCTTTTTAATATGTTTTTGAATCCGATTTGCTAAGACTTTGTTGAGAATCTTTGCGTCTGTGTTCATCAGGGAGATCGGCCTATAGTTTTCTTTTTTAAGTGAATCTTTATTAGGTTTTGGGATTAAAACGATATTAGCTTCATAGAAGGAATTTGGTAGTGTTCCTTCCTTTGCTACTTGATGGAACAGTTTAAGGAGTATTGGTGTTATTAACTCCTTAAATGTCTGGTAGAACTCTGTGCTGAATCCATCTGGTCCAGGACATTTTTTGGTGGGAAGATTCGAGATTACTTCCTCAATTTCCTTATATGTTATAGGACTATTTAAATAATTCACAACTTCCTGATTCAATTTAGGTAAGCTTGTGTTTACTTAGAAATTCATCCATCTCTTTTGTGTTGTCAAACTTCACAGAGTATAAGTTTTTGAAATATGATGTTATCATTCTCTGGATTTCTTGGGTATCAGTAGTGATAACTCCATGTTCATTTCTAATTTTGTTAATTTGGGTTTTCTCTCTCTTGCTTTTGGTTAGTTTAGCTAGGGGTGTATCAATCTTATTGATTTTTTCAAAGAACCAGCTTTTTGACTGGTTGATTTTTTCTATCATTTTCTTAATCTCGATTTCAGATATTTCTCCCCTTATTTTGCTAATCTCCTCTCTTCTACTACTTTTGGGATCAGATTGCTCTAGTTTCTCTAAAGCTTTAAGCTGCATTGTTAAGTTGTTTATTTCTGATGTTTCCATTTTTTTTTTTTGATGTAGGCATTAAGAGCTATGAACTTGCCTCTTAGAACAGCTTTCATTGTGTCCCAGAGATTTTGGTAAGTTGTATTTTCGTTATCATTCACTTTCAGGAAATCTTGAATTTCCTTTTTAATTTCTTCCTGAATCCATGTCTCATTCAGCATCATAGTGTTAAGTTTCCAGGAGTTAGTGTGTTTTCTCTTGTTTGATGTGTTGTGGATGTCCAGCTTTAGGCCGTGATGGTCTGATAGGGCACAGGTTAGAATTTCAACTTTCTTGTATATGTGTAGATTCATTTTGTGGCCCAATATGTGATCTACTTTGGAGAAAGTTCCGTGTGCTGCTGAGAAAAATGTGTATTCTTTGGTGCGTGGGTGAAAAGTTCGATAGAGATCTGTAAGGTCCCTTTCTTTCAGGGTTTGATTAAGTTCCAAAGTGTCTATGTTAAGCTTTTGACCTGTTGATCTATCCCATGTTGAGAGGGCGGTGTTGAAGTCCCCAAGAATTATCGTTTGGGGGTTGATTTCTTGCTTTAGACGCTGTAGGGTTTTCTTAATGAATGTGGAGTGGCGCATATTGTGTGCATATATGTTCAGTATTGTGAAGTCTTCCTGGTGAGTTGTACCTGTGACTAAAATGTAGTATCCATCCGTGTCTCTTATAATTTTCTTTGGTTTGAAGCCCACTTTGTCTGATAGCATAATGGCTACCCCTGCCTGTTTTCTGCTTCCATTTGCTTGTAGAATTGTTGACCAGCCTTTTATTTTTAGAGCGTGCCTATCTTTTGTGGTGAGATGGGTTTCCTGCAGGCAGCAGATTGATGGATTGTGATTTTTAATCCAAGTTTGTAATCTGTGTCTCTTGATCGGTGAATTAAGTCCATTAACATTTAGTGTTATAATGGAGAAACTATTAATTCCAGACATTTATTATGTTTAGTAGTTTTTATAAGTATATTGCTTCGCTTTTAATGGTGTTATATTTGCCTTCTGTTCTCCTGGATATGCCTGTTTTTTTCTTCACGCTTGAGTATCATTTCTAGCAGTTTTTGAAGGCCTGGTTTGGTGGCCATGTATCCCTTAAAGTTGTCTTTGTGCTGGAAAATTTTTCTTTCTCCCTTGATCATGACTGATAGTTTTGCAGGGTAAATCAGCCTGGGTTGACATTTTTGCTCATTCAATACTTGAAGTATTTTTCTCCAAGCTCTTCTTACTTTTACTGTTTCGACTGAGAAGTCATTTGTTATTTTAATAGGTTTACCTTTAAAAGTGACTTGTTTTTTCTCCCTTGAAGCTCTCAGCACCAGTTCTTTATCTTGAATGTGGAGTGTTTTAACTATTATTTGCCACGGCGTGCTTCTATTTTGGTCGTATCTGTTTGGGGTGCGGAATGCCTCTTGTATATGGATGGGCCTCTCTTTTTTTAGATGAGGAAAGTTTTCCTTGATGATCGTTTGAAAAATTTCCTCAGGGGTGGTATTTTGAGATTCTTGCTCTGGTATTCCATGAATACGCATGTTAGGCTTCTTCAGGGTGTCCCATATCTCTTGGATATTTCTCTCAAGTATCTTTTTGACTTTAACAACCTCTTCCATTGAGCTGGTTAGTACTCTCACTTTATCTTCAAGGTCTGAAATTCTGTTTTCTGCTTCGTTAGTTCTGTTGATAAGACTCTCTGTGGCGTTCTGGGTTGAAGATAACTTGTCTTTTAGCTCAGTTTTAAACTCTGCTTGAGTTTGTTTTAACTGCTCTATGCCACTTTTTGTTTCTTGCACTGTTTTTCTCAACTCCTCGAGATGTCTGTTGTGTTCCTCTTCAAAGCGATTGATTCGATTATGTAATTCCTCCCTGATTTCCTCTTTCATAGTATTGAACATGGTAATGATCATATTTTGAAAGACCTTATCCTGGGTGAGGCTTTCTTGGCCTTTTTCCGCGGGTTTGTTCTCGTTGGAGTCTAACATTATGGGATTAATTTCTTCAGTGGGAAATTTGTTTACTTGATTGTTGCTTCTCATGGATTTGCACTTTGACTTTGGCATTGTCATTTTAACTCTTAAGATCTCTCAATTTCACTAAACTGAATTATTTGGCCTGGGGTCCTGGTGGGCGGGGCCCAAACGGGGATTTACCTAGGGCGCGGGGTGAGGCCCGGCTGGACTGCGTGTGTCTCGACTGGCGGAGCGGGGTGGGGTGAAAAGGGAGGATGGGCGCGTCGGGCGTGGAGGTATTTAACCCGAGGGCAGCTGGGGTGGGGCCGGGCGCAGGGGGAGGTCCTCCTCGTCCCTCGGCCCCCGCGCGGCTCCGGCTGGATGGTGGGAGTCGGAGCCGGGTCCCTGTGGTCGGACCTGGGGTCCTAGTGGGCGGGGCCCGAACGGGGACTTACCTAGGGTGCGGGGTGAGGCCCGGCTGGACCGTGCGTGTCCCGACCAGCGGAGCGGGGTGGGGTGCAAAGGGGAGATGGGGGCGACGGCGTGGAGCTATTTAACCCGAGGGCAGCTGGGGCGGGGCCCCGGCGCAGGGGGAGGTCCTCCTCGTCCCTCGGCCCCCACAGGGCTCGGGCTGGATGGTGGGAGTCAGAGCCGGGTCCCTGTGGGCTGACCTGGGGTCCTAGGGCGCGGGGTGAGGCCCGGGTGTACCGCGCGCACGCGTCCCGACCGGCGGAGCGGGGCGGGGTGAAAAGGGCAGAAGAAATAAATTTTAAAAATCTCTAAAAAAAAATCACCTGGGTAATTGAAAGGAGTAACTTTCTGGACAAACTTTGTAAAGTCAGAAATCTCCTTGTGCTGTTGTGAGAACAGAGTCCCATGAAAAGAGTCAAAAGTGAAATAATCAAATGTATTGTTCATTTCCCATTGGAAGTTTGAGACCAAGACTTTTCCAGTCATTAAAATATTTCTTATATACAACAGCCATCTTACTAGAGTATCAGCATCCCCATAAATAATGATCACATTTGTAGATGATTTCTTAAGTTTCTCATTATCATTCCATGAGGTGTGTTCATATGAATTCCCTCTCACGGGGATCATCCCTGAGAATGCTATGCAGACTTGATCCCTGTGAAACTGATCTTCAATTCAGTGAGAATCTGACTACTGAAGACAAAAGCTCTACCCAGGTTCAGTTGAAATGAAGTATCAAAGAGACAATACCATGTGACACAAATGTGTGCTTTGGTCCCACTTTGTACAGAGATGAAAACTTACCTCAGTCACTGAGAAGAGTGTTGAAAGGTCCAAAAGTAAGCTGGGGACGAAGAAGAGCAACACAATAAAACCAAGTGAACATCAGTTAAAAGAGAGAGTGGTTTACATTTGCTCATCATTTTCTTTAAAATCATATTTAAGATCATGGTCATTCTCCCAAAATTTACTGGCAGAACACAGAGTTTGAAAAATGCCCTTATTTTGACAACATTTCTGTCTTATCTCCTCATTCTAAAGAAATATGAATGTATCAAAACATTTATAAGTAATTACCACTGAGAGTTGATTATTCAGGTGTCCTTCTCTTATGTCAGAAAATATTTTGAATATTACCCAAAGTATGTGGAATCAAAGCACTCATAGAACCCACCCTTCACTTGTGGAAATTTGTAGAGTTCCAATAATGTTGCAATCTGGGCAGATGTTACCCATGAGGTTTCTGTAAGTACAGCAGTTGTCTTCACTGCTGTAATTGTAATTACAACAGGCTTGGGTAGACCTGTGAGCCAATGAAAAAGAAGAACTAAAACTTCATATTCTGTGTATAAGTTGTTATAGACAACAAATCCTCAAGAAGTATCTTGTAGAAGATGAGGATTCTTGTTGATCACCACAGTGGCAAATTCTATGGCCAGAATAAGTTGGTAGTTCTGAACAGAGGTAAAATAATGCTTAGGAGGAAGTTTTATGCCATGTATGTCTGCATATATAATTCACTATCTTTTATAGTCAGAATTTTGGTTTCCCACAAATCCAAATTTCATTTCTTTCAATGAATCAGTGGAACAAAAAGGGGTGTTAAATATGTAATTCATAATTCATAAATATATAACACTCATTTATTATTATCTCATGGGGAGCTTGCTTTATCAGTCTTCACATTGTTGATGCACCACCAATATTAGTCAATGAATCACAAAAGAAGCTGTCACAACATAACAGATTTGCTGAATATCTACTTTTATGGTATGAACAGTCCTGATTTTTTTCAAGGAAAAAAAATAGAACTTACTGAACTTACCCATAGTTCAGATCTCTTCTGATTTGATAAGCAGTTTTCTTATTGAAAGTTGCAACTATTTGAAGCGGGAAAAAATCCTGAAATCAGTACATTTCCATCATGGTACAAATTCATTTTCCTTCTTCTTAGGCACTCCTGTACTTGAATGGCACACCTAACAATGGACATCTTCAGAAGCAAAGTGAAACATAGCCAAGTGAACTGCATATCAATAGAAGTGTCTGCAAACCCCTAGTTTTTGTGGAGCTTGACACAGAGTGTCTGGCAGATACAAGAAAAACTAATGTGTTTTATAGACAATTGTTTTTATAATTCGGTGACCGATTCCTGCTTCAAATTTCTTTTTTTTTATTCAATTGTGTGTGTATGCATGTGTGTGTGTGTGTGTGTAGAACCACAGACGAAATCAGCAACCACCATGGACCGCCCCCACCTCCTCCTTGTTTACTCTGCCCCGGGATTGGCAGACTCTGCCCTACCAGGACCAGAAATGCAGGCCACCACTGCTTCCGCCCACATCTATACCTGGAGTCTAGAATCCGAACTCAGGACCTTCTGTTTGCAAGGCAGAGGCTTAACCTCAGAGCCACCTCTCCAGCCCCTGCTTCAAAGCCAGATGTCCAATATGAAGTCCTCTGGGGTGGATTTTGCCAAAGTATCCCCCAAGAGATTATTCAGGTGAATATCTTCTTGGATTAAGGAAAGATCACACTATAGAGGATGACAATATAGGTGACAGCTAAATATGCCAGAAAAGTCTTATGATAGGCATTGTAAGTACCAAGGACAAAAGGCATTCTGTTCTCTAAAAGAGGGAAATAACCGTTAGTTTAATTATGAAATTGTTAGATCCCAAAACACTACTTGAATTATACATTCAGATCTGTACACAAACCTTATATCCATACTTCAGAGAGTTTCTGTCTTATTTCTGTTGATATCATTTGTCATGGTGAATTCACACACACAGCCTTAAGCACAGGACACAAACATCAGCCTAACTTGAGGGAGATATAAAAGGCTATAATAATACACATGCCAAGAAATAATGAAGGATGAAAATTTTGGTTTTCCCACAATCCAGAACTTCAGAGACTCTATATCAACCACCTAGAACTAGGCCAGATTAATCTCTCCCCATCCTGATGCTCAGGGACATTTGCAGAAGAGGGGGGCGGTAAGATTGTAAGAGCAAAAGGATGGGAGGAGCAATGATTTGCAAGATACTCCACACAAGTTAGGGCCGAAGCAATCATAATTGGACTTTGCATGCCCGGCGCAATGTCCAACACACTATTGACCTCACAAAGTCTAGCATCTGCTAAAGGCACCAAGATCCTTGGAGACAAGGGATTGACAGCCACAGTAGTGTTCCTATGCTTAAGGGGAACACCGAAAAGGTTCAGGGAAATGGCACTGGGTCCTTGTACGTCATCGGAGAGCAAGGCCCAAAGGAGAGTCAGGCATGCACAATAAAGGACTCTCTGGGAATTGGGGCGGGAGGCACTGGGGATTGGGGAGGGAGGGGTTAGGGGAGGGGGGACGGGGGTTCGGGGGGAGGAGGAGGGAGGGAGGGAACTGGTGTACCTATTAAGTTTGTATGAGCAGAAATAATAATAAAAATGTATAAAAAAAGAGAAAATTTTGGTTTTCAATGCAGTTTGTACTCTAATCCAAATGGTCATGGTACCTCTGGAATGGAGCAGGTAAACAGACTAGCCAGAAGATGGAGAATGGCATTTACAAATCCACAACTGTGATGGTGTCTGACTTGTCTATATGTGATGTACATTGCCAAAATCTATTCACTGACTGTTAAGAAACACATGGGATCTTACACAGTTTAGATAAATAATAGGGTACCCAAGTTTGGGGTGCCATACAAATATATCTGTAATGGATAATTCCAGAAATATCCAAAAAAAATTCAAGTCCACAATACCACTTCAAATCCAGGCTACCTGTGCCAGTTTGGATACTGAAGGCTGGAGATCTGGGTCTTGCATATAGAATTAGGATTTGTGCTGCAAGCTGACAAACACTGCAGGAGATAGTATAATTGATGGAGAAAGAACCAACTTTGGTAGGAGGAACCACTTCCTGGGCAGGTGGATAAAAGGGAGAGATCATGTAAGGTGGCATTCATAGGCATACATGGACACGCCTGTTGCATGGCAAGTGAGTTTGCAATTCTCTCTGCAGTCCTTTGCAAATGGTGCATTCAGCTACTTCCATCACTGGTATTGGTGCATACTCTCTTACCAAGCTGGATAAAGAACTGTAACTGGACAATATTAGTCTAGAAATTAATCCTCTTGTCCCTCACAAGCTGACTTGCCATGGAATTATTAGTAACATGCAGACTAACTGAAACACTGGTTGAACGCATTATGAATATAAAAATGGTATTTTTATCACTCTAAAAATGTAAACCAAATGAATCATGAAAAATTAGTAAAATGACATCAGTGATTCATATTCTATATATGTATGTATCTGTATGTAGCGATTCTCATATATCAGATAACATATTTTACAATATGAAAATATCTGCATTTTAAAAAGTATACACAACATTAAGAATTCAGCCTGACACTTTGACTCACAAATAACTTGATAATAAAAAGAAAAAAACTGGGGGCTGGAGAGGTGGCTCAGGGGTTAAGCCTCTGCCTTGCAGGTGGAAGGTCCTGAGTTTGGTTCCTAGACCCCACGTATAGACGCCGGGTGAAAGCGGTGGCGGCCTGCGTTTCTGGTCCTGGTAGGGCGGAGCCTGTGAGTCCCCATGCAGAGTAAACAAGGAGGAGGTGGAGGCGGTCCACCGTGGTTCCTGAATTCGTCCCTGGTTCTACACACATACACACACACATACATACACACATGCACATACAGGCACACACGTATACATGCACAATTGAATAAATAATAAATAAAAAAGAAAAGAAAAAAGTGGTGTTTTAGACAATTAGAAATGAAAACTTTTAAAAAACACTTGACAATTAAAAATGACCTTTTGAGTATACGTGTGAAGATGTATTTAGTTAAGACCAAATATTGAGGAAGCCTTTAGTGGCTGCTTGGAAGTAATTTACTAAGGATTTTCTGCAGACCACAGTTGCTTGCTGTTCTCCCATTGGCCAGCAGGAGACAAGACATCACAGGAAATAAATCACATTTTATCAAGAGAGTAGTTTCTTTGTTACTAAATAGAGAAAGGTGAATTTGTGTGTGTGTGTATCAGAGGACACTGTCTTTTCTGTGCCTTTGGAGGAATGGAAGTGACTGAAAATCTCTCTGAATTGTTTCTACCTCCTATTTGCTTTATTCTGGACTTCCCAGGCTTCATCTTACAGGACCAGAATTACGAGATATCCCCATGTCTGTCTGGCATTTTTGTTGTTGCTGATGTTGTTAACTGTTTTATTTTGTTTGTTTGTTTGTTATTTTTATTCAGCACTTGAACCAGGGCTTTCTGCTTGGAAGGCAGAGTCTTAACCCCTGAGCCATCTCTCAGATCCCAGGCTCTTAATGTAGGCAGCTGCCCAGACCCTAACAAAGGGAGGTGGGAACCATATCTGTACATTAGATTTGGGTCCTAGCTTCCCTTGATGTTGGTGATTGTCAAATCTCAATTGATATCTGGTAACACATGGGGTAAATCGCAATTGAGGTCCTGGTGGAAGAATCCTGGGGCCTGCAACTAGATAGAGGAAGCCGAGCAGCCATGAGCAAAGGGAGATAGGAAGCACACACTATGTGAGGTGAAAGGGTGGGGTCTACAAAGTGAAGGAAATGAGGTAGGTGAGCTAATTAAGGCCTCATTGAGACCCAGGAGACTATACCCCGACATCCATGATACTGAGGTATAAGGCACATGGAAGATGGGCCACACCCATGGTCTCCAGATTATTTGGGCCAGCTGCCAGCACCTGTACCTTTTCCCGGCACACCTGGGAAGTGCCTGCAGTAAAATGAGGACACACTGCCCCCCACGTAAACACCCCCTGCTCAACCCCAAGTCCCAAGTAACCCACTCGTTCCAGCTGCTCCTGCCAGCCAGTCAGAGCAGGTGCTGCTCCTGGCTGGGAAGCATCCCTAGGCCACATGCCAGGTTCCTACGTTAATTGTGCCCGCCTCAAGCACCTCTGCCCATTCCCCGCCCAGGACACTCGCACAGTCCAGCCAAGACACACTGAGCCCCAGTCCAGGGAGGACACACTGCTCATCAGAATTCAACAGAGTCCAAAGAAGACCCAAGCAAAGCTGTAGGGGACCAAGGCAACACATCTGAAATCCTCAAAATTCATCCTATCGCGTGGGAGAGATTCTCCATATCCAGCCCAAAGATAAGTAAACCCCCCTTTTTACCATCCTGTTCCTTTCAATTATTAGTTACTGCAGAGTAACTTTTCCATATATCCACAACCAAAACATGTACAACTTCAGGGACTATACCACTCACCCTCATATATCACCAAAGTACTAAATCGTAAAAGTGCACTACCATACTCATATTCACCCCCTGTCCACCTCTTGTTTAACAGCCTCATCTAGGAAATAACAATAATAACAAGCGTAACCAACACTAGTAATAACTGCCTGAGAGTAGTGATACCAACTAAATCAGTTCAGTCAAAAACACACAGAAACTGAAAGGTCTTAAGAGGCAAAATGGCAATGCCCAAATCAAAGTGCAGATCCATGAGAAATAAAACCCAGGAAGACAAATCTCCCACAGAAAGAACTAACCCCATAATGATGGATTCCAACCAGAACAAATTCACAGATAATAGCCAAGAAAGCCAGACCCAAGATAACGACTTTCAAAGTATGATCATTACCATGATTAATACAATGAAAGAGGAAATCCGGGAGGAGTTAAACAACTGCATCAACCACTTTGAACAGAAACACAACAGACACTTGGAGGAGTTGAGAAATACAGATCAAGAAACAAAAATAGACATAGAGCAGGTAAAACAGTCTCAGGCAGAGTTTAAAATCGAACTAAAAGACAAGTTATCTTCAACCCAAAACTCAACAGAGAGTCTTATCAGCAGAACAAATGAAGCAGAAAATAGAATTTCAGATCTTGAAGACAAAATGGGAGAATTAACCAACTCAATTGAAGAGGTTTTTAAAGTCAAAAAGATACTGAGAGGAATATTCAAGAGATATGGGACACCCTGAAGAAACCTAACATGCACATTCATGGAATACCAGAGTAAGAATCCCAAAATACCACACCTGAGGAGATTTTTCAAATTATCATAAATGAAAACTTCCCTCAACTAAAGAATGAGAGGCCCATCCAAATACAAAAGGCATTTCACACCCCAAACAGATATGAATAAAATAGAAATTCACCATGGCAAATAATAGTCAAAACACTCCACATTCAAGACAGAGAAAAGGTGCAGAGAGCTTCAAGGGAAAAAAAGTCACTTTAAAGATAAACCTATTAAAATAACAAGTGGCTTCTCAATGGAAACAGTAAAAGCAAGAAGAGCTTGGAGAGATGTACTTCAAGTATTAAATGAGCAAAAGTGTCAACCCAGACTGATATACCCGGCAAAACTATCCATCATGATTGAGGGATAAAGAAAGTTTCCAGCACAAAGACAACTTGAAGGCTTACATGTCTACCAAACAGGTCTTCAAAATATGCTAGAAATGATACTCAAGCTTGAAGAAAAAAACAAGCCTCTCCAGGGGGATAGAAGGGAAGTATAATACCACCAAAACCTAAATGTCAAACAATACACTTAAAAAGCTACTAAATATAAAAAATGTCCAGAATTAAAAATTATTTCTCCTTTATAACATTAAATGTCAATGGTATTAACTCACCAATCAAGAGACACAGATTACAAACTTGGATTAAAAACAACAACCCATCAATCTGCTGCCTTCAGGAAACTCATCTCACCACAAAAGATAGGCACATCCTAAAAATGAAAGGCTGGTCCAAAATCTTGCAAGCTAATGGAACCAGGGAACAGGCAGGGGTAGCCATTATGCTTTCAGACAAAGTGGACTTCAAACCAAAAAAAAATCATAAGAGACACAGGTGGATACTGCATTTTAGTCACAGGTACAATTCACCAGGAAGACTTCACAAAACTGAACATAGTTGCACCGAATATGGGCCCCTCCACATTCATTACGCAACCCTACAGTGTCTAAAGTGAGAAATCAACCCCCAAACAATAATTCTTGGGGGTTTCAACACTGCCCTCTCAACATGGGATAGATCAACAGGCCAAAAGCTTAACAGAGACACTTTGGAACTCAAGCAAACCCTTAAAGTAATGGACCTTACAGATCTCTATCGAACTTTTCATCCACACACCAAAGAATATACATTTTTCTCAGCAGCACATGGACCTTTATCCAAAATAGATCACAGATTGGGCCACAAAATAAATCTCCACATATACAGGAAAGTTGAAATTCTAGCCTGTACCCAATCTGAACACGATGCTGTATAACTTGACATCCACAAAACAATAAACATCAGAAAATACACTAACTCCTCGAAACTTAACACTATGATGCTGAATGAGAATTGGATTCAGGAAGAAATTAAAATGAAAATTCAAGATTTCATGAAAGTGAATGGTAATGAAAATAGAACTTATCAAAATCTTCGGGACACAATGAAAGCTGTCCTAAGAGGTAAGTTCATAGCTCTTACTGCCTACATCAAAACAAGGGAAACATCAGGAATAAATAATTTAACAATGCAGCTTAAAGCTTTAGAGACACTAGAGCAATCTGATCCCAAAAGCAGTAGAAGAGAGGAGATTAGCAAAATAAGTGGAGAAATATTCGAAATTGAGATTTGGAAAACGATACAGAGAATCAATCAACCAAAAAGCTGGTTCTTTGAAAAAATCAATAAGATTGACATAACCCTAGCTAAATTAACCAAAAACAAGAGAGAAAAAACACAAATTAACAAAATTAGAAATGAAAAAGGTGTTATCACTATGGATACCCAAGAAATTCAGAGTATTATAATGTCATATTTCAAAAACTTATACTCTGTGAAATTTGAAAACAAAAAAGAAATGGATGAATTCCTAAGTAAACGAAAATTACCTAAATTGAATCAGGAAGTGGTGAATTATTTAAATAGTCCTATAACATATGAGGAAATCAATGAAGTAATCTCAAAACTTCCCATCACGAAATGTCCTAGGCCAGATGGATTCAGCACAGAGTTCTACCAGACATTTAAGGAGCTAATAACACCAACACTAGTTAAACTGTTCCATCAAATAGCAAAGGAGGGAACACTACCATATTCTTTCTACCAAGCTAATATCATCTTAATCCCAAAACCTAATAAAGATACACTTAAAAAAGAAATCTACGGGCTGGAGTGGTGGCTCAGGGGTTAAGCCTCTGCCTTGCAGGCAGAAGGTCCTGAGTTCAGATCCCACATCCCATGTATAGATGCCAGGCAGAAGCGGGGGCGGCCTGCGTTTCTGGTCCTGGTAGGGCGGAGCCTGTGAATCCTGGGGCGGAGGAAGTGGAGGCATCCATGGTGGTTCCCGAATTAGTCCGTGGTTCTACACACACACAGACACACGCACGCGCATACATACATAGCACACACGCACAATTGAATAAATTAAAAAAAAACTTTAAAAAAAAAAGAAATCTATTGGCCAATCTCTTTGATGAACACAGATGCAAAGATTCTCAACATAGTCTTAGTAAATCAGATTAAAAAACATATCAAAAAGATCATTCATGGGGATCAAGTAGGCTTTATCCCAGGCATACAAGGTTGATTCAACATATGCAAATCAATAAACATAATCCACCATATAAACCAGTCTAAAATCCAAGAGCATATGACACTCTCGATAGATGCAGAAAAAGCTTTTGACGAGATCCAACAGCCCTTTATGATCAAAATCCTAGAGACAGTTGGAATGGAAGGAACCTTTATCAATATAATAAAAGCTGTCTACAACAAGCACACAGCAAGGATTATACTCAATGGGGATAAACTCAAAGCATTCCCGCTTCAGTCAGGAACTAGTCAAGGCTGTCCATGTTCACCACTTCTATTCAATATTGTACTTGAAGTCTTAGCTGAAGTAATAAGACAAGAAAGGGAGTTAAAAGGGATTCAAATCAGCAAGGAAGAAGACAAGTTATCTCTATTTGCAGATGACATGATCTTATACCTGAGTGATCCCAAATATTCCTCCAGGAAACTCCTGGAACTAATACAGAAGTTCAGCAAGGTAGCAGGATACAAAATAAATATACAAAAATCAGTGGCCTTCCTATATGCACAGAATGAAAGAAGTGAAAAAGCCCTGAGAGAAACAATCCCATTTACTATAGACCCTAAAAAAATGAAATACCTTGGTATAAATCTAACCAAGGAAGTAAATGACCTTTACAATGAAAACTTTAAAACCCTAAAGAAAGAAATTTCAGAAGACACCAGAAGACACCTCCCATGCTTCTGGATTGGCAGAATCAATATCATAAAAATGACCATCCTACCAAAGGCAATATACAGATTCAATGCTATACCAATTAAAATCTCAAAGCAATTCTTTAAAGAAGTTGACCAAACAATCTCAATGTTCATATGGAGGCACAAAAGACCCAGGATAGCATAAACATTCTGCAGTATCAAAAACACTCCTGGAGGTATCACCATACCAAACCTTAGTCTATACTACAAATCCACAGTTATAAAAACAGCCTGGTACTGGCTCCAAAATAGACACACAGATCAATGGATAAGGGTTGAAGACCCAGATATAAGCCCACACAATCACAGCCATTTGATCTTTGAAAAAGGCCCCCCCCCAAAATAGAAAAAGAACAGCATCTTCAACAAATGATGTGGCAAAACTGGATCTCCACATGCATAAGATTAAAATTGGACCAGTACTTGTCACCATGTACAAGACTTAATTCCAAATGGATCAAGGACCTCAATATAAGGCCAGAGACTACAAAAACCTTAGTTGAAAGGGTAGGGAATTCCCTGGAGCTTATTGGACTAGGCCAACAGTTCCTAATCAGAAATCCAATAGCACAGTCAATACAACTAACACTCAACAGATGGGATCTTATGAAATTAAAGAGCTTCTGTTCAGATAAAGAGAATGTAACTCCAGCACAAAGATAATCCACACAATGGGAGAAAATCTTCACTCACCACATATCTGATAGAGCTCTATTATCCAGAGTGCACAAAGAACTTAGAAAACTAAACACCAAGAAAACTAATGGTCCAATTAAAAAATGGGCCTTGGAACTTAAAAGAAACTTTACCAGGGACAAAATTAAAATGTCTAACACATATCTTAAAAAATGCTCCACATCTTTTTCTGAGACGGCGTTGTGGGGACGCGGAGCTCTGTCCCGTCCAATTCTCCTCCTGACTCACCGCTGTTCGCTCCCACCGAGGAACAAGTCGGTCAGGAAGCCGCATCGCAGCCATGGCTTTTAAAGACACCGGAAAGACGCCCGTGGAGCCGGAGGTGGCGATCCACCGCATTCGCATTACTCTGACCAGCCGCAACGTGAAGTCCCTGGAGAAGGTATGTGCTGACTTGATCAAAGGAGCAAAGGAAAAGAATCTAAAAGTGAAAGGACCGGTCCGCATGCCTACCAAGACGTTGAGAATCACCACCAGAAAAACCCCTTGCGGTGAAGGTTCTAAGACGTGGGATCGTTTCCAGATGAGAATCCACAAGCGCTCATTGACTTACATAGTCCTTCTGAGATTGTTAAGCAAATTACTTCCATCAGCATTGGGCCAGGAGTGGAGGTTGAAGTTACTATTGCAGATGCTTAGATGCCTAAGTCAAGTGTTCTAATAAATTGACTTAATTGGTTGTTAAAAATAAATGCTCCACATCCTTAGCCATCAGGGAAATGCAAATCAAAACTTCCCTGAGATATCATCTCACCCAGGTCATGATGGCAAAAATCCACAATACAAACAACACCAAATGATGGAGAGGATGTGGAAAGAGGGGAACTCTCCTACATTGCTGGTGGAAATGCAGGCTCATACAACCACTATGTCAAGCCTTCTGGTGATTCTTAAAGAACTTAAAGATTGAAACGCCATATGACCCTGTGATTCCACTTTTGGGAAAACCTCCCTACAGCAAAAATTCACCTCGATAGCACAAGCACAACCATGTTCATAGCAGCATTCTTTACAATAACAAAGTCAGGGAATCAACCCAAATGTTCAACAGTTGATGAGTAGATAAAGAAAATGTGGTACATTTATACAATCTTCATTCTCTCACATCTCACCTGCCTTGTTCTGCTTTTCTATGTCTCTTTTCACACTGAGATGCACAGGAAAGGAGGCCTAATTGCTCATCTCATACTGATGTTTGAATTCCAATTCTAATCTGGGAAGAATAAGTTTCTCAGACATGATGTTAAATAATCAGTTTGAGACATCAACTACCACATGAAAAGAAATTGCAATCTCATATAAATTATATAAAATAAAATGACATAAATCATATAAATTATATAACTCTCACATACATTATAAAAGAGCACATTGTTATGAAAATGTTTCCCAAGCCTACCCATATGTGTACCTGGAATCCGATCCTAGGATTGATATAAAAGGAACCAAATGTTATTGTCATAATGCATGATATGCATGTATTTTTTCACACTTTACAGACACAGACTTTTTAAAATCAAGATTTTTCCATGCCTGTTTATACATTAAACTCTAGATCAAGAATTCCCTTTCTTTATAATTGCCTGGTGACAGTCAAAGCATCCTGGATTTGTAGCTGTATCTTCATATCTTGGCCATGAAATGGAAAATATTCTGATTTTCCAATTTCATTATGCTATATCCTAAAATTAATAACTTAATCCTAGTTTACCTACACCTTAAAATGACCATTTAGAAACAGGAATCATTTCATATGAGGAGTTGAATTACTTAACGGAGGACTTGTAGAAACACAACAGGGGATACAAATAATCTTATTCCAAGTAAAAGTAATAGGCCTCTGAGACACAGATCTCCTCAGCTCTAGAATATTGCATATATTGTATGCCCATGTGAGGAGCAATATTGTATGATCATATTTGTTACATATACCATTTAAGTACAACGAAGTAAGAGTTTTAGTATTATACAATAAGTTTAAAATCAAGTGTACCATTCTAGACATCCATTTTCATGAGAATTCCTACAAAGACTTTGTATAATTTCTAGGCATAATACATTTTCTTCTTAGGTTAGCTACAAATATAGCCTAGCCAATATTTATCACCAAAGAGGAAAGATAACAAGAGAAACCACACTTCCCACAGAGAATAGTAAGATTTAATTCTATAAGGTAAGGTAAAAGAAGGTACTTTTCCCAAGGGTTCACAAACTTACATATCATACTCAAGCCACCATAGACAGATACTGTTAATGACAACTCAGATGAAACTTCGTGGACACACACATGAAAATAGACATAAAACCAGGAAGAAGCTACATAGGATAGAATAAGTTTTGTAGTGAAGAACAAAGAAGGGATTTTGATGGGTAATAATGGATTAAATGATGCAAATCCATTATATTTCTTATATTCATAAAGTGTGGGAAACCCTCAAAGAATAAAAATGGATTAGAAAATAACATGCAAAATTTACAACAGTAAAAAGTGACTCTCTAATTCCTGATTGTAGTGTATTGTTTTATTTATTTATTTATTTATTTTCCTTTTTTTATTAAAAATTTAATTATACATTTTAAAATTTTTTACCAGTTCTCTCCCTCCCCCCTCCTCCCCCCGAACCCCCTCCTCCCCCTCCCTTTCCCCCAGTGCCCCCCCCAATTCCCAGAGAGTCCTTTATTGTGTACGCCTAACTCTCCACTGGGTCCTCCTCTCCGATGACATATAAGGACCCAGTGGCATTTCCATAAGCCCTTTCTCTTCTTCCCCTTAAGCATAAGATCACTACTATGGCTGTCAATCCCTTGCCTCCAGGGGTCTCGGTGCCCTTAACAGATGCTAGACTTTATGAGGGCAACAGTGTGCTGGACATTGCGCAGGGCATGCAAAGTCCCATTATGATTGCTTTGGCCCCAACTATTGTTGAGAATCTTGCAAATCGTTGCTCCTCCCATCCTTTTGCTCTTACAATCTTACCGCCCCCTCTTCTGCAAATGTCCCTGAGCTCCAGGATGGGGAGAGATTAGGCTGGCCTAGTTCTATGTGATTGATATAGAGTCTCTGAAGTTCTGGATTGTGGTTTGTTGATTTTCTTTTGCAGTTTTGCTGCTCCTGCAATGCCCTTCACTCCATCCTGCTGGGCACTGTATGTCACCCCCTGGCCAGAGACAAAAAGCTGTTAAACTGGAGTCTTGTTATAATAGCACATTCAAGGGTAGATATAATAAAAGTAGGAAACCTCAGTGAGGGAGGGGTCCATCAACCATTTGCAAAATGATTACTTTTTATCTGCTAGACTATATGCCCTCCCCTTCTGGTAAGATCAGGAAAGAACGTCTGTGAACTTAACCAGGTTTCTCATTACTTACTTGCAGACCTTGATGGAGGCCTATTTTCTCTGCTGTAGCATGGTCCCCTCTCTCCTTGTTTCTGGTGTGGCCCTCCTACCCCATCTCTCTTGTTCATAATCCTTGCAATTACTGTTACATAGGTTTACTTTTGAGTGTCTCAATGTGGGCTGGGTGAGTTTGGTACTAGGAGCCACCTATTAGGGAGTACATACGGCGCTTAATTTTCTGGGTTTGGGATACTTCACTTAATATAATTCTTTCTAATGACATCCATTTCCCAGCAAATTCCAGTAATTCATCATTTTTGATGGCTGAGTAGTACTCCATTGTATAGATGTACCACAGTTAACTTATCCACTCGTCAACTGTTGGACATTTAGGTTGATTCCGTGACTTTGCTATTGTAAACAGTGCTGCTATGAACATGGTCGAGCTTGTGCTATCGAGGCGAACCTCTGCTGCATGGGGGGTTATTCCCAAAAGTGGGATAGCAGGGTCATACGGCATTTCAATCTTTAATTTCTTTAAGAATCACCAGACGGCTCGCCAGAGTGGCTGTATGAGCCTGCATTCCCACCAACAATGTAGCAGAGTTCCCCTCTCTCCACATCCTCTCCAGCATTTGTCGTTGTTTGTATTGTGGATTTTTGCCATCCTGACCGGGGTGAGATGATATCTCAGGGAAGTTTTGATTTGCATTTCCCTGATGGTGAAGGAAGTGGAGCATTTTTTAAGATAATTGTTAGACATTTTAATTTCATCCCTGGTAAAGTTTCTTTGAAGTTCCAGGGCCCATTTTTTAATTGGGCCAGTGTTTTCCTCAGAGTTTAGTTTTCTAAGTTCTTTGTGCACTCTGGACAGTAGAGCTCTGTCAGATATGTGGTTAGTGAAGATTTTCTCCCATTCTGTGGGTTGCCTTTGAGCTCCTGTGACAATCTCTTTATCTGAACAGAAGCTCTTTAATTTCACAAGATCCCAACTGCTGAGAGTTGGTAGCAGTGACTGTGCCATTGGATGTCTGTTTAGGAAGTGTTGGCCTAGCCCAATCAGCTCGAGGGAGTTCCCTATCCTTTCAACTATGGTTTTTATAGTCTCTGGCCTGATATCAAGGTCCTTGATCCATTTGGAATTAAGTCTTGTACATGGTGACAAGTACGGGTCCAGCTTTAATCTTCTGCATGTGGAGATCCAGTTTTGCCAGTACCATTTGTTGAAGATGCTGTTCTTTTTCCATTGGATTCTTTGGGCCCCTTTGTCAAAGACCAAATGGCTGTAACTTTGTGGGCTTATATCTGGGTCTTCAATCCTTATCCATTGATCTGTGTGTCTATTTTGGAGCCAGTACCAGGCTGTCTTTATAACTATGGATTTGTAGTATAGACTTAGGTTTGGTATGGTAATACCTCCAGCTGTGTTTTTGTTACTCAGGATTGTTTTTGCTATCCTGGGTCTTTTGTGCCTCCATATGAACTTTGAGATTGTTTGGTCAACTTCTTTAAAGAATTGCTTTGGGATTTTGATTGGTATAGCATTGAATCTGTATATTGCCTTTGGTAGGATGGTCATTTTTACAATGTTGATTCTGCCAATCCAGGAACAAGGGAGGTCTTTCCACCTTCTGGTGTCTTCTGCAATTTCTTTCTTTAGGGTTTTAAAGTTTTCATTGTAAAGGTCTTTTACCTCCTTAGTTAGGTTTATACCAAGGTATTTCATTTTTTTAGGGGTTATAGTAAATGGTATGGTTTCTCTCAAGGCTTTTTCTCTTCTTTCATTCTGGGCATATAGGAAGGCCTCTGATTTTTGCACATTTATTTTGTATCCTGCCACCCTGCTGAACTTCTCAATTAGTTCCAGGAGCTTCCTGGTGGAGTTTTTGGGATCACTCAGGTATAAGATCATGTCATCTGCAGATAGGGATAGCTTGACTTCTTCCTTGCCGATTTGAATCCCTCTTATGTCCCTTTCTTGTCTTATGGCTTCAGCTAAGACTTCAAGTACAATATTGAATATAAGTGGTGAGAGTGGGCTGGAGAGGTGGCTCAGGGGTTAAGCCTCCGCCTTGCAGGCGGAAGGTCTCTGAGTTCGGATCCCAGATCCCACGTATAGACGCCAGGCGGAAGCGGGGGCGGCCTGCGCTTCTGGTCCTGGTAGGGCGGAGCCTGTGAATCCCGGGGCAGAAGGAGGTGGAGGCGTCCATGGTGGTTCGTGAATTCGTCCGTGGTTCTACACATACACAGACACACACACGCGCGCCCACATACACACGCACATGCACACAGTTGAATAAATAATAATAAAAAATTAAAAAAAAAAAAAAGAAGTGGTGAGAGTGGACAGCCTTGTCTAGTTCCTGATCGAAGTGGGAATGATTCCAATTGTTCCCCATTGAGCATAATCCTTGCTGTGGGCTTGTTGTATATAGCTTTTATTATATTGATTAAGGTTCCTCCCATTCCCACTGTCTCTAGCGTTTTGATCATAAAAGGCTGTTGGATCTTGTCAAAAGCTTTTTCTGCATCTATCGAGAGTATCATGTGGTCTTGGACTTTGGACTGGTTTACATGATGAATTACATTTATTGATTTGTGTATGTTGAACCAACCTTGTGTGCCGGGGATGAAGCCTACTTGGTCCCCATGAATGATCTTTTTAATATGTTTTTGAATCCGATTTGCTAAGACTTTGTTGAGAATCTTTGCGTCTGTGTTCATCAGCGAGATCGGCCTATAGTTTTCTTTTTTAAGTGAATCTTTATTAGGTGTTGGGATTAAAATGATATTAGCTTCCTAGAAGGAATTTGGTAGTGTTCCTTCCTTTGCTATTTGATGGAACAGTTTAAGTAGTATTGGTGTTATTAACTCCTTAAATGTCTGGTAGAACTCTGTGCTGAATCCATCTGGTCCAGGACATTTTTGGTGGGAAGATTCGAGATTATTTTCCTCAATTTCCTTATATGTTATAGGACTATTTAAATAATTCACAACTTCCTGATTCAATTTAGGTAAGTTGTGTTTACTTAGAAATTCATCCATCTCTTTTGTGTTGTCAAACTTCACAGAGTATAAGTTTTTGAAATATGATGTTATCATTCTCTGGATTTCTTGGGTATCAGTAGTGATAACTCCATGTTCATTTCTAATTTTTTTAATTTGGGTTTTCTCTCTCTTGCTTTTGGTTAGTTTAGCTAGGGGTGTATCAATCTTGTTGATTTTTTCAAAGAACCAGCTTTTTGATTGGTTGATTTTTTTCTATCGTTTTCTTAGTTTCGATTTCAGATATTTCTCCCCTTATTTTGCTAATCTCTTCTCTTCTACTGCTTTTGGGATCAGATTGCTCTAGTTTCTCTAAAGCTTTAAGCTGCATTGTTAAGTTGTTTATTTCTGATGTTTCCATTTTTTTGACGTGGGCATTAAGAGCTATGAACTTACCTCTTAGAACAGCTTTCATTGTGTCCCAGAGATTTTGGTAAGTTGTATTTTCGTTATCATTCACTTTCAGGAAATCTTGAATTTCCTTTTTAATTTCTTCCTGAATCCATGTCTCATTCAGCATCATAGTGTTAAGTTTCCAGGAGTTAGTGTATTTTCTCTTGTTTGATGTGTTGTGGATGTCCAGCTTTAGGCCATGGTGGTCTGATAGGGCACAGGTTAGAATTTCAACTTTCTTGTATATGTGTAGATTCATTTTGTGGCCCAATATGTGATCTATTTTGGAGAAAGTTCCGTGTGCTGCTGAGAAAAATGTGTATTCTTTGGTGCGTGGGTGAAAAGTTCAATAGAGATCGGTAATGTCCATTTCTTTCAGGGTTTGATTAAGTTCCAAAGTGTCTCTGTTAAGCTTTTGACCTGTTGATCTATCCCATGTAGAGAGGGCGGTGTTGAAGTCCCCAAGAATTATCGTTTGGGGATTGATTTCTTGCTTTAGACGCTGTAGGGTTTTCTTATTGAATGTGGAGGGGCCCGTATTGGGTGCATATATGTTCAGTATTGTGAAGTCTTCCTGGTGAATTGTACCTGTGACTAAAATGTAGTATCCATCCGTGTCTCTTATAATTTTCTGTGGTTTGAAGCCCACTTTGTCTGATAGCATAATGGCTACCCCTGCCTGTTTTCTGCTTCCATTTGCTTGTAGAATTGTTGACCAGCCTTTTATTTTTAGAGCGTGCCTATCTTTTGTGGTGAGATGGGTTTCCTGCAGGCAACAGATTGATGGATTGTGATTTTTAATCCAAGTTTGTAATCTGTATCTCTTGATCTGTGAATTAAGTCCATTAACATTTAGTGTTATAATGGAGAAACTATTGTTAATTCCAGACATTTATTATGTTTAGTAGCTTTTATAAGTATATTGCTTCGCTTTTAATGGTGTTATATTTGCCTTCTGTTCTCCTGGATATGCCTGTTTTTTTCTTCACGCTTGAGTATCATTTCTAGCAGTTTTTGAAGGCCTGGTTTGGTGGCCATGTATCCCTTAAAGTTGTCTTTGTGCTGGAAAATTTTTCTTTCTCCCTCGATCATGACTGATAGTTTTGCAGGGTAAATCAGCCTGGGTTGTCATTTTTGCTCATTCAATACTTGAAGTATGTCTCTCCAAGCTCTTCTTGCTTTTACTGTTTCGACTGAGAAGTCATTTGTTATTTTAATAGGTTTACCTTTAAAAGTGACTTGTTTTTTCTCCCTTGAAGCTCTCAGCACCAGTTCTTTATCTTGAATGTGGAGTGTTTTAACTATTATTTGCCGCGGTGTGCTTCTATTTTGGTCGTATCTGTTTGGGGTGCGGAATGCCTCTTGTATATGAATGGGCCTCTCTTTTTTTAGATGAGGAAAGTTTTCCTTGATGATCGTTTGAAAAATTTCCTCAGGGGTGGTATTTTGAGATTCTTGGTCTGGTATTCCATGAATACGCATGTTAGGCTTTTTCAGGGTGTCCCATATCTCTTGGTTATTTCTCTCAAGTATCTTTTTGGCTTTAACAACCTCTTCCATTGAGCTGGTTAGTACTCCCACTTTATCTTCAAGGTCTGAAATTCTGTTTTCTGCTTCGTTAGTTCTGTTGATAAGACTCTCTGTGGCATTCTGGGTTGAAGATAACTTGTCTTTTAGCTCAGTTTTAAACTCTGCTTGAGTTTGTTTTAACTGCTCTATGCCACTTTTTGATTCTTCCAATGTTTTTCTCAACTCCTCGAGATGTCTGTTGTGTTCCTCTTCAAAGCGATTGATTCGATTATGTAATTCCTCCCTGATTTCCTCTTTCATAGTATTGAACATGGTAATGATCATATTTTGAAAGTCTTTATCCTGGGTAGGGTTTTCTTGGCCTTTTTCCGTGGGTTTGTTGTTGTTGTAGTCTAACATGGGATTAATTTCTTCAGTGGGAAATTTGTTTACTTGAGTGTTGCTTCTCATGGATTTGCACTTTGACTTTGGCATTGTCATTTTAACTCTTAAGATCTCTCAATTTCACTAAACTGAATTATTTGGCCAGGGGTACTTGTGGGCGGGGCCCGAACGGGGACTTACCAAGGCGTGGGGTGAGGCCGGCTGGACCGCGTGTGCGAGTTCCTACCGGCGGAGCGGGGTGGGGTGAAAAGGGAGGATGGGCGCATCGGCGTGGAGCTTTTTAACCCGAGGGCAGCTGGGGCGGGGCCGGGCACAGTGGGAGGTCCTCCTTCTCCCTCGGCCCCCGCGTGGTTCCGGCTGGATGGTGGGAGTCGGAGCCGGGTCCCTGTGAGCTGACCTGGGGTCCTGGTGGGCGGGGCCCGAACGGGGACTTACCTAGGGCGCGGGGTGAGGCCTGGCTGGACCGCGCGCGTGTCCCGACGGGCAGAGCAGGGTGGGGTGAAAAGGGCTATTGTTTTATTTATGTACTGTACTTTTGTTCCTTGATGATTTTTTCCATATGAATGATTTTTTCATTCATATATACACAACCTTTCATTTTTTTCTCCCATCTATCATCAGCTATTTCCCTTCCTCAATTGCACCCCCACTTTCTTCTACATTTGAGTCCATCATGTATACTGGGTGCAACTAGGATCTGTGTTATTCTGGAGTTGGGATATTCTCCTGGAATCTGCTAGACCATCTGTAATATTTGCCCACCTTTTCAAACTTGGGAGAGCTATGCATTATCAGAACTTCGTAAGGCCCCACACGTTTCTTCTCAGTTGAGAGTTTGTGTTTGGCAATATAGGCCACTTGTCAGTGAGTCAGTTACCAATCCAGCTTTGAGTTTGTATTAGACATTCCCTCATCTTCTTGCTGTTTTGTTCTTACTCCTAGTCTTCCACAAAGGTTTGTAAATTTTCAATTATAGCACAAGCCAGGATAAGAATTGAAATTCTCCATCAATTCTTGGCATCACGTTTGCCCAGTGGATTTCTGCATCTCATTGTGGTTTGCTGACATTCGTGTCCTCTGCTTAAGGCTGAATTTATGAATTCAACCCACTCATAGAAATCGCACACAAACTATATGAGGTAAAGTGTGGACATAATGGTTGTATATGGCCAAGTATATATGTTTTGTGACTTCAACAGACACTATGCTAGCAATATTAACATATACTTCTAGTTTGTAGAACATGATGAACCACTGATTTTGGCTAGGTAATGCCAGGCATAAATCTTTCCTGGCTTGTGATCCTCTGATATTACTTCATTGCATCATCCTAAAATCCTTTCACAGGAATAGTTTCTTGGTATATACTACTGGCAAAGTCCACCCATAGGATTTCATTACTGGAATCATGCTACATGCTGTTTGGGATGAAATCATGGTGCCCATGCCTAGAAAACATCCAGAAAGATATTTTACAAGTTGTTTTCATCTTGAATGTTGAGCCGCAGATGCAGGTCCTGAAGGAAGAAGGTGTTTGACAATTCCCCAGGGAAGTGAAGATAAAAAGAACAACTCTGGACAGTAAAATGAAAACAGTAGTTAGCTACGAAATTAAAAACACACCTGTTTATAAGCACATTACATTTTCTTGTGCCAAGCTCTACAAGAAATAGGTCTATTGATAGGATGGTCAGTTGGATATTTCTCACTTGTCTTTTGAAGATGGCCATTGTTGTGTTTGCCTTTCAGAACCATGAATGCTTTCTAAAAAAGAAAGAAAATTTGTACCGCGAGGGAGAAGCTCTAATTGCAGGATTTTTCCCCATCCAAAAGGTCTTAGCATTCAACAAGAAAAGCACTGTGCGCGCATCAAAAAATCTCATCCAAGATAAAGTTCAGTAAGTTCCTTTTTATTGTTTCCTTTGAAAATATTATGGATATATCTGTTAGGAACTATGAATTCAAGCATAATTATTCCCTATGGAAGCTACAATGATTTCCTATTCCATTATTAGAGTCATTTAACTTTGGCTTCTTGTACACTTACTTGCTTCTTTTCAAATGATGTGGTTGTTTTATTGTTATTTTTGTATTTCCAACATTTAATACAGGAAGGTCTCTATTTAACTCTGCATGCTTGGAATTTCTCAGGACTTGGGTATATTTAATACAAGTTCTGTTAAGATTTTAGCAAAAGTTTGACATGTGATATGGGGAAATTGGAAGTCTAATACTGCCTGTCCTGTAAATACTGCCACCATTACTTTTTTGACTGTTACTCAACAAGTTAATTTCCCTTGGATATGATAAAAATTGAATTAACAACCATAATCACAAAAAATGTGCGCTGCTGCTCCTGAAGGATTTTTCTTCATCTAAAATCTGCAAGATTGAGTGAAAGTATCTGAAAACACTGATTAAATTTCCTTTTTCATGTTAAATTAAAATAAATAAACAGTTGTGCTCCTTTTTGCATGAAAAATGGATTCATTTTCCTTTTCAGAGCTTTAAGTATTCATGCAACAAGAGCTGATGTTGAGAAAGCTAGGTAGATTTACATTCAGTTCAGCATGTGCATATTGGAGTCAGTGAATGCAAAATTACTAAATTAAACAAAGAGATAGTGGGGATTCTAGTCTTTGTGATATTATATTGTTTGGGATAAATCCTTGAAGGAGTGGTAAGTCATCATCAAAAAAGCATTAATGGAGATTAAAAGTCACAACATGAAGAATATCTAACATGTTAATTCTGATGTGACATAGAAAAATATTAAGTGCTGTAAATATTTTAACAAAAGGTTGACAGAATAATGTGGGGAAAATAAAAATCTAAATGCACTCCTATGAGAAGAACTGTCACCACTAAACGCAGTATTTATTACTTTCTTTTCTCTTACTCAACACATTAATTTCACTTAGATCTGATAAAATTGGATAGATTCCATAGATCTCCAATATTTGTCACTCTTATTAAATATTTAATGTCAAAGTCCATTATCCACGAGGTTATATCTACTATTAAATAAGATGAGTAATTTGTCTCATGTGGCCTAGCAAATCTCAGCATGAAGAGGGAGAAGGGTGTTCTTCATGACAGATATTGAGCCCTGTAATTCTTCTTTTTCTCTGCACCATAACATCAGTAGCTCAGAGACCAATGTGCATCTACATTTTTATGTGAAAATATGAGTGTATGTATTTGTATGAGTTATGTGTGTAAGTAAAAAATTTTCGTGTTCATATAAGTACATATTCTGTAGTAAATATCATTATCTGAGTGAAGAGAAGTGTCAGTCACAGTGCAGCAGGCTTGCAGTGCTAGCTAAGGACAAGGATTTGGATGCACACAACCCACAGGAACTAAAGCATGTGAGTGTATAGATGTCATACCAGGGCTTCTTTAGGGAGATGTAAGGAAAAAACAGAGGGATTCCCAGAAACCCTGCAGAAAGCTAGTCTGACATCAATAGCAGAAACAACCAATAAACACTCCCCAATATGAGGGGGATAGTGAACACTCACACCGGAGACTATTCTATGTGAGGAACGTACATGCATTGATTGACACACATGGATTTTCACACACAGACAAGCATGGTCATTATACACAAAGGTAACATTCATAAATTATACGAAGCAAAGCTGAAATTGTTATGACAGAAACTGATAGTTCGACTATATGCAAATAGAACTATTTGAGTGCTCTGCTTTAATTAACTCATCATATTAGTAGCCAGGCTAGCGTAATCAAGATGAGTTTGTTTTCATACCTGTAGATGCTGAAACACATTGATCAATGCATAAGGAAGCAGATTATGTTGTAAAAGCCTCTTTCATGATTTGTGGACTGGAATTTTTACTGTATTCACAACTGGAAGATGAGTAAATCTAGGTATTTTGGGCTCCACTGAATGAGTAATAATGGATTTAAGAACCTACATATGATTAAGTACATACCATTCCTTTTAATATAATAATTCATGTAAAATATGAAAGGTGGGCTTGAAAAAATAACAACATTCTAACTATAAAAGAAAATGAAAAATATGCTGAAATGTGTGATGCGAAATGCATTCCTAAATATTTTTCTACTTTTTTGAAGGGAAGATTTTTACAACTTCCAATTCGTTTTGGTCATGGAATTTGCTATTGGGGAGATCAACAGGAATCCTTATCTTCTACCCAATATGTCTCTGGGATTTGTGATCTATAATTTCCCTCACAGAGAAAGTGGTGTCATGGCAAAAGTCTTCAGTTTGCTCACAGGGATGAAAGACTCTGTCGTCAATTACAACTGTAGAAGAGAGATGCAGACAGCTGCTGTACTTACAGGAACATCATGGGCAACATCTTTCCAAATTGGGACACTGCTGGAACTCTACAAATTTCCACAGGTGAGGGAGATTCTGTGATGGATTCAGTAATATTTAACATGTTTTCAAAGACAAGAGAGGGAAACTTGAAATACCCTTCTTTCAGTGGCAGTAAATGAGACATACATTGATATTTTCACATTGCCTTAGAATGGAAAAGAAAGAGGAAGATATGGAAATTTTAGGACATTGTTTGAATGCCCTGTTCTGTGAATAATTTTCTGCACAAGTACCATGAAGTTAGATATAACTTTTAAAAATACGATAAAACCAACAGGATTAGCAAAACTTATTCCTACCCTACCATTTCTAACTCGTGATACAATGCTAAGATTTTATTTTATTTTGGCATTCTTCTTCTTCCAGCTTAATTTTGGGCCTTTTGACACTATCCTCAGTGACAGAAGCATGTTTTCATCTCTGCACCAAATGGGCACTAAGAACACATTTCTATCACATGGCATTGTCTCCCTGATACTTCATTTCAATTGGACATGGGTAGGGGTGCTGATCGCAGATGACCATAATGGGGGTCAGATTCTATCAGACTTGAGAGGAGAAATGGATAGGAACCAAATCTGCATAGCTTTCTCAGGAATGATTCCTGTAAGAGGGGATTCAACCGAATACACATCATGGAATGATTTTAAGCAATTCCAGAAAATATCAGCAAATGTTGTAATTATTTACGGTGATGCTGATACTCTATTAACATGGATAATAATTTTAGGGCATACTTTAATGATTGAAAAAGTCTGGGTCTCAAACTTTCAATGGGATATATTGAATAACAGGGTTGACTTTTTCATTTTGGATACATTACATGGGGCTCTAATGTTTTCAGGACATCACAGGGAGATTTCTGGATTTACAAAGTTTGTCCAGACAGTTACTCCTCTCAAATACCCAAATGATATCTATCCTCCCATCATATGGAATGTGTTCTTCAATTGTTCCTTTTCTGGACCTAATTGTAAAGATTTGGAAAACTGTCTACCCAATGCCTCTTTGGAAATGCTTCGTGGGGAAATTTTTGACAGGCATTTGACTGAGGAAAGTTACAATATACACAATGCTGTATATGCTGTGGCCAGCAGTCTGCATGAGACAACTCTTAACCAATTGGAAATCCAACCATGTGCTGATGAAGACAGGGTTATCATCCCCTGGCAGGTAATTCCAATTTCATTGTGTTTTGCCATCAAGAATATAAATTTCCAATAGCTGATAAATCTGTGAAATGAAGTATTTCAAACTGAGCTCATTTTGCAAAGTGTTCCAAAGAAACTAATTTTTTAAACACTTTTTTATTCAATTGTGTGCGTGCGCATGTATGCATGTGTGTGTGTGTGTGTGTGTGTGTGTGTGTGTGTGTGTGTGTAGAACCACGGGCGAATTCGGGAACCACCATGGACCGCCTCCACCTCCTCCTTCTTTACTCTCCCCCTGGGATTCACAGGCTCCGCCCTACCAGCAACAGAAACGCAGGCCGCTCCCGCTTCCGCCCGGCTTCTATAAGTGGGGTCTAGGATCCAAACTCAGGACCTTCCGCCTGCAAGGCGAAGGCTTAACCCCTGAGCCACCTCTCCAGCCCCGAAACTAATTCTTTTACTGTAATGTAAGCCCATATTTGGTGATGTTTTAGTATGGGGGGCCAGAAAAAAAGGAAGAAACTTGTTTTAAGTCTGAATCTAGTTTGAATTAAAAACAATCTCACTATCCTCTCAAGTTAATGCTATCTCTGAAAAACTGATTTTCTCATAAAATTATAATTAGATAAGTCATTTCCAAAAGCTTCTGGGCAGTGCTTGAGTTTTTCATTACCTACATGATCACTTTTTCCTATGGATTCATCAAAACTAGATTCACAATGCACAATAAACAAAATTTAATTCAGAATATAAATGAGCTTGTATATATTTCAAAAATATTGAAATGGATCTGACAATACAGTCTGATTTTTTACTGTGATTACTTGGTTGAAATTGGATATTTAGAATCATGATTGTCATATTGCAATATTTCTTTTGCATAACACAATTTTCACTTCTTAAAGATTAATTTCATGTGTGATATTAAGTAAATGAAAGATTTAGTAATTCTGGATGCAGTGTACATATTTGCATCTGTTTATCAAAATACCATGCATGTGTTTTAGCTTAACCCACTTTTGAACTACATCCAATTCAAAACTGATGCGGGAGACACCATGGTTTTGGATTCGAAAGAGAAATTTGAACCAGAGTATGACATTCTCAACTTGTGGAACTTTCCTCGAGGTCTTGGAATGAAAGTGAAAGTGGGGACATTTTCTCCAAGTGCTCCTGAGAATCAGAAATTCTCTTTATCTGAGCACATGATACAGTGGGCCACAGGATTTACTGAGGTGTGTTGCATCTGATTTCAATGCTTTCATTTACACGTGAGTAACAAATGTAAGTTTTAGGATTTTTTTCTTTTTTTATTTTTTTTGTCCACTCATACAAAGTTGATAATTACCCCCATTCCCCTACCTCCGTCCCTCCACTCTCGCTGGACCCTCTTGTTCCCTTCCTCCTTTTCCCCTTCCTTTCCCCCCTCCCTCCCTTTTTTGCAGTGCCCACTCCCCCCCCCCATTCTGGAGCATCCTTCACTGTGCATGTCAAACTTCCCTCTGACTCCTCCTCTCTGATGAGTTGTAAGGACTCAGTGGCATTGCCTATAGCTCTTTTTTGTGTTCCCCTTATGTATAGGAACACTACTGTGACCATTAATCCCTTGCCTCTAAGGATCCTAATGCCTGTGATCCATGCTAAACTTTGGCGGTTCAATGATATGTTGGTCATTGCACAGGTCATACAAAGTCCTATTATGATTACTTCAGCCCTAACTTGTGTGGAGGATCTTGCTCCTCCCCATCTTTAGGCTCTTACGATCTTACAATCTCTTTCATAAATTTCCCTGAGATTTAGGATGGGGAGAGATTAGGCTGGCTTGGTTCCAAGTGGTTGATGTAGAGTCTCTGATTTTCTGAACTGTGGATTGTTGACTTTTTTTTTTTTTCAGTTTTGCTGATCCTGCAGCGCCCTTGGCTCCATCCTGATGGGAATTGAATGTCACACCCTGGCCAGAGATAAAAGGCTGTTAAAATAGAATCGTTATAAGAGTAGACTCAAAGGTAGATGGAATAAGAGGAGGAGACCAGTGTGGGGGGGGGCAGGGGGAGTCAGTCTCCTGTTTGCAGGAAAGTTACCTTCTATCTGCCAGACTCTATACCCTCCCCTTCTGGGGAGAGCATACCCAATCAGATGCAAGTGACCAGTAAGGAAAGTCTGCAAGCCCAATCAGATATCTCATTACTTAATTGCGGTCCTTGATGGTGGCCTATTTTCTTTGCTGTAGCATGATCCCCTCTCTCCTTGTTTCTGGAGGGGCCCACCTTCCCCTTTCATCCCTGCTTATAATCCTTGCAATTACTGTAGGTCTTACAAAGATTTATCTTTGAGTGTGTCACTAAGTGGATTTGGCACTAGCATCCACCTATTAGGGAGTACAGGCGGTGCTTAATTTTCTGTGTCTGGGATACTTAATTCAATATAATTTTTTTCTAATTCCATCTATTTCCTGGAAATTTTTAATAATTCATCATTATTGATGGCTGAGTAGTATTCCATTATATAAATGTACCATATTTTCCTTACCCACTCAACAACTGTTGGACATTTGGGTTGATTCCCTGACTTTGCAATTGTAAACAGCGCTGCTATGAACACGGTCGTGCTTGTACTATCAAGGTGAATTTTTACTGTATGGGGGATTATTCCCAAAAGTGGAATAGCAGGGTCATATGGCATTTCAATCTTTAACATTTTAAAGAATTTCCATATGGCTCACCAGAGTGGTTGTATACCCTGCATTCCCACATCCTCTCCAGCATTTACTGTTGTTTGTATTGTGGATTTCTGCCATCTTGACTGGGATGAGATGATATCTCAGGGAGGTATTGATTTGCATTTCCCTGATGGCTAAGGATACGGAGAATTTTTTTATTTTTATTTCCATTCATATAAACTTAACAGGTACACCGGTCTCCTCCCTCCCTCAAACCTCCCATCACCCTATGCTCCCGTCCCCTCCTCCCTCCTCCTCATCCTCCAGTACCTCCCCCTCCCATCCCCGGAGCATCCTTTAATGTGCATGCCAGACTCTCCTCAGTGTCCTCCTCTCTGATGAGGTGCAAGGACCCAGTGGCATTTCCCTGAACACTTTACTGTGTTCCCCTTAAGCATAGGAACACTACTGTGGCTGTCAATCCCTTGCCTCCAAGGATCTTGGTGCCTTTAGCAAATGCTAGACTTTGTGGGGTCAATAGTGTGTTGGACATTGCGCAGGGCAGGCAAAGTCCAATTATGATTGCTTCAGCCCTCACTTGTGTGGAGTATCTTGCATATCATTGCTCCTCCCATCCTTGTGCTCTTACAATCTTACCACCCCCTCTTCCGCAAATTTCCCTGAGCTTCTGGATGGGGAGAGATTAGGCTAGCCTAGTTCAAGGTGATTGATATAGAGTCTCTGAAGTTCTGGATTATGGTTTGTTGATTATTTTTCCAGTTTTGCTGCTCCTGCAATGCCCTTCACTCCATCCTGAAAGGTATTGGATGTCATCCCCTGGCCAGAGATTAAAAAGCTGTTAAACTAGAGTCTTCTTATAAGAGTATATTCAAAGGTAGATGTAATGAAAGTAGGAAACCACAGTGAGGGAGGGGTCAATCACCCATTTGCAAAATGATTACTTTTTATCTGCCAGACTATATGCCCTCCCCGTCTGGTGAGATCATACCCCATCAGTTGTAAATGATCACGAAGGAAAGTCTGAGAACTTAACCAGATGTCTCGTTACTTACTGGCAGTCCTTGATGGTGGCCTATTTTCTCTGCTGTAACATGGTCCCCCCTCTCCTTGTTTCTGGTGTGGCCCTCCTACCCAATCCCTCATGTTCATAATCCTTGCAATTACTGTGGGTATTACAGAAATTTATCCTTGAATGTCTCTAGGTGGTTTTGGTACTAGGAGCCACCTATGAGGGAGTACATACGGTGCTTAATCTTCTGGGTCTGGGATACTTCACTTAATATAATTGTTTCTAATCCATTTCCCAGGAAATTTCATTAATTCATCATTTTTGATGGCTGAGTAGTACTCCATTGTGTAGATGTACCACATTTCCTTATCCACTCGATAACGGAGAATTTTTTAAGATATTTGTTAGACCTTTCAATTTCTTCCCTGGTGAAGTTTCTTTTAAGTTCCAAGGTCCATTTTAAATTGGGTCATTTGTTTCCTTGGTGTTTAGCTTTCTAAATTTTTTGTGTGCTCTGGATTATAGCGCTCTATCAGATAGGTAGTTAGTGAAAATTTTCTCCCATTTTGTAGGATGCCTTTGGGCTCGAGTTACAATCTATTTATATGAAGAGAAGCTCTTTAATTTCATAAGATTCCGTCTGTTGAGTGTTGGTTGTATTGACTGTGCTATTGGATTTCTGATTAGGAACTGTTGGCCTAGTCCAATCAGCTCCAGGGAGTTCCCTACTCTTTCAATTAAGGTTTTTATAGTCACTGGCCTTATATTAAGGTCCTTGATCCATTTGGAATTAAGTCTTGTACATGGAGAAAAATACGGGTTTTAATCTTCTGCATGTGGACATCCAGTTTTGCCAGGACCATTTGTTGAAGATGCTTTTCTTTTACCATTCTTTGGGCCTCTTTGTCAAAGACCAAATGGCTGTAATTGTGTGGGCTGATATCTGGGTCTTCAACCCTTATCCATTGATTTGTGTTTCTATTTGGAGCCAGTACTAGGCTGTTTTTATAACTATGAATTTATACTATAGACTAAGGTTTGGTATGGTGATACCTCCAGTAGTGTTTTTGTTACATAGGATTTTTTTTTGCTGTTGTGGGTCTTTTGTGCCTCCATGTGAATTTTGAGATTGTTGGGTCAACTTCTTTAAAGAATTGCTTTGGGATTTTGATTGGTATCACACTGAATCTGTATACTGCCTTTGGTAGGATGGTCATTTTTATGATATTGATTCTGCCAATCCAGGAACATGGGAGGTCTTTCCACTTCTCATGTCTTCTACAATTTCTTTCTTCAGAGTTTTATAGTTTTCATTGTATAGGTCTCTTACTTCCTTGGTTAGGTTTATACCAAGGTATTTCATTTTTTAGGGACTATAGTAAATGGGATTGTTTCTCTCAGGGATTTTTCACCTCTTTCATTCTGGGCATACAGGAAGACCACTGATTTATTTTATATCCTGCCACCCTGCTGAATTCCTGTATTAGTTCCAGGAGCTTCCTGGTGAAGTTTTTGCAATCACTCAGGTATAAGATCATGTCATATGCAAATAGAGATAATTTGAATTCTTCCTTGCCGATTTGAAACCCTTTTAACTCCCTTTCTTGTCTTATAGCTTCAGCTAAGACTTCAAGTACAATATTGAATAGAAGTGGTGAGAGTGACAGCCTTGTCTAGTTCCTGATCAAAGGAGAAATGCTTCAAGTTGTTCCCCATTGAGTAAAATCCTTGCTGTTGGTTTGATATATACAGCTTTTATTATATTGACAAAGGTTCCTTACATTCCAACTGTCTCTAGGCTTTTGATCATAAAGGGCTATTGGATCTTGTCAAATGTTTTTCTGCATCTATCGAGAGTATCATGTGGTCTTGGATTTTGGACTGGTTTATATGGTGAATTACATTTATTGATTTGCATATGTTTAACCAACTTTGTTTGCCTGGAATAAAGCCTACTTTATCCCTATGGATAATCTTTTTGATGTCTTTTTGAATCCAATTTGCTAAGACTTGGTTGAGAATCTTTCCATCTGTGTTCATCAAAGAGATTTGCTTATAGTGTTCTTTTTAAGTATACCTTTATAAGGTTTTGGGATTAAGACAATATTGGATTCATAGAAAGACTTTTGTAGTGTTCCTTCCTATGCTATTTGATGGAACAGTTTAAGGAATATTGGTGTTACTAGCTCCTTAAATGTCTGGTAGAACTCTATGCTGAATCCATCTGGTCCATTACACTTTTTGGTGGGAAGATTTGAGATTGCTTCATCGATTTCCTCATATGATATAGGACTATTTAAATAACTCAAAACTTCCTGATTCAATTTAGGTAAGTTGTGCTTACTTAGGATTTCATCCATTTCTTTTGTGATATCAAGTTTCACAGAGTATAAGTTTTTGAATATGACATTATAATTCTATGATTTTTTTGGGTATCAATAGTAATAACTCCATTTTCATTTCTAATTTTATTAATTTGGGTTTTCTTTCTCTTGCTTTTGGTTAATTTAGCTAGGGATGTATCTATCTTATTGATTCTTTCAAAGAACCAGCTTTTTGACTGGTTGATTCTCTATATCATTTTCCTTATCTCAATTTCGGATATTTCTCCCCTTATTTTGCTAATCTTCTCTCTTCTATTGCTTTTGGGATCATATTGCTCCAGTGTCTCTAAAGTTTTAAGCTGCATTGTTAAGTTATTTATTTCTGATGTTTCCATTTTTTTGATGTAGGCATTATGAGCTATGAACTTACCTCTTAGGACAGCTATGATTGTGTCCCAAAGATTTTGGTAAGTTGTATTTTCATTATCATTTGCTTTCAGAAAATCTTGTATTTCCATTTTAATTTCTTCCTGAATCCAATTAACATTCAGCATCATAGTGTCAAGTTTCCAGTGGTTAGTTTATTTTCTGTTGTTTGTTGTGTTGTGGATGTCAACCTTTAGACCATGACGGTCTGATAGGGTACAGGTGATAATTTCAACTTTCCTATATATGTGAAGATGTGTTTTGTGCTCCAACAAGTGATCTATTTTGGAGAAAGTTCCGTGTGTTGCTGAGAAAAATGTGTATTTTTTGGTGCGTGGATGAAAAGTTCGATAGAGATCTTAAGGTCCATTTCTTTCAGGGTTTGATTAAGTTCCAAAGTGTCTCTGTTAAGTTTTTGACCTGTTGATCTATCTCATGTTGAGAGGGCTGTGTTGGAATCCCCAAAAGTTATCGTTTGGGGGTTGATTTCTCACTTTAGACGCTGTAGGGTTTACTTAATGAATGTGGAGGGGCCTGTATTAGGTGCATCTATGTCTAGCATTGTGAAGTCTTCCTGGTGAATTGTACCTGTGACTAAAATGTAGTATCCATCTGTATCTCTTATGATTTTTTTTGGTTTGAAGTCCACTTTGTCCAGTAGCATAATGGTTACCCCTGCCTGTATCCTGGTTCCATTAGCTTGCAGAATTTTGGACCAGCTTTTTATTTTTAGGATGTGCCTATCTTTTGTGGTGAGGTGAGTTTCCAGAACGCAGCAGATTGATGGCTTGTGATTTTTAATCCATGTTTATAATCTGTTTTTCTTGATTGGTGAGTTAATTCCATTGACATTTAATGTTATAATGGAGAAATTGTTTTTAATTCCAGACATTTTTATGTTTAGTGGCTTTTTTAAGTGTATTGTTTTGCTTTTAGATTTTGGTGGTATTATGCTTCCCTTCTGTCCCCCTGGATAAACTTGTTTTTTCTTTCAAGCTTGAGTATCATTTCTAGCATTTCTGAAGGCCTGGTTTCATGGACATGTATCCCTATAAGTTGTCTTTGTGCTGAAAAATTTTTCTTTCTACCTCGATGACAGATAGTTTTGCGGGATATATCAGCCTGGGTTGACATTTTTGCTCATTCAGTAAGTGAAGTACATCTTTCTAAGTTCTCCTTGCTTTTACTGTTACCATTGAGAAGTCATTTGTTATTTTAATGGGTTTACCTTTAAAAGTGACTTATTTTTTTCCCCTTGAAGCTCTCAGCACCATTTCTTTGTCTTAAATGTGTAGTGTTTTGACTATTATTTGCCGTTGTGAGTTTCTACTTTGTTCATATCTGTTTGGGGTGTGGAATGCCTCTTGTATATGGATGGGCCTCTCTTTTTTTTAGATGAGGAAAGTTTTCCTTGATGATAGTTTGAAAATTTTCCTCAGGTGTGGTATTTTGGGATTCTTGCTCTGGTATTCCATGAATGTGCATGTTAGGCTTCTTCAGGGAGGCCCATAACTCTTGAATATTTCTATCAAGTATCTTTTTTGGCTTTAAATGCCTCTTCCATTGAGCTGATTCATACTCCCACTTTGTCTTCAAGGTCTGAAATTATATTTCCTGTTCCATTTATTCTGCTAGTAAGACTTTGTTGATTTCTGGGTTGAGAATAACTTATCTTTTATTTCAGTTTTAAACTGTCCTTGAGTCTGTTTTAACTGCTCTATGCCTATTTTTGCTTCTTGAACTGTTTTTCTCAACTCCTCCAAGTGTCTGTTTTGTTCCTGTTCAAAGTGGTTGATGCGGTTATTTAACTACTCCCAGATTTCCTCTTTCATAGTATTGATTATGGTAATGTTCATGCTTTGAAAGTCGTTATCTTGGGTCAGGCTTTCTTGGCTATTTTCTATGGATTTGTTCTGTTTGAAGTCTACCATTATGGGGTTAATTCTTTCAGTGGGAGATTTGTTTTCTTGAGTTTTGTTTCTCATGGATTTACACTTTGACTTGGGCATTGCTGTTTTATCACTTAAGACCTTCTTTCAATTTCTGCGTGTTTTTTTGACTGAATTGAATTAGTTGGTATCACTAATCTCAGGCAGTTATTACTAGTGTTTGCCTTAGTGTTGTTTACGCTTGTTGTTATTGTTATTTTCTAGATGAGGCTATTAGATAGTTTCATGGTTTGAAATGTGTCCTCCACAGTCTCATATATTTGGCAAGGTCATTGTACCTTGAGAGGTGGAGCCTTGCTGGAGGAAGGCAGTCAGCAGGGGTGGGCCTTGAGATGGATTAGTCCCACCCTACCTCCAGGAGAAGTCAGCCTTTGTAGCAAGCAGTCTGCAGCTCTCAGCTTCCAAGATGTCTGAGGTGACTTAGCCTCCTCCAGCTTTGGCCAGCCAGCCATGCCACCTCTGCTTTGAGAAATTGTCCCTTTCCTCTGGAACCGTAAGCTGAATAAACTCCCTTTCTCCCTTAAGTTGGTAGACTTTGAGTCTTCTATCACAGCAATAGTTAAGTGTAACTGTTACAGAAATTGGGACTGGATAGTGGAGTATTGCTGCGAGAGTAAGAACAGCTGGTACTACAATGTGAAGTAGTTTGTGAAGTTGAGAGAAGTTGGTACCCAGCAGTATGGGCAATGCTGTGATGTGGCTAGTGTCCCTTTGGAACTGTTTGTTGGGAGAAATATGGAGAACTTTGGGACTTTGTGCTGGGAAAGTCTTTGCGTCTTGGCAGTTGGGCCAAAGGGGCCTTTCTTGTGAGAGCTCAGAGGAGAGCAATGCTGTGAGAGACACAGGCAGTGGAAGCCCAGCTTGTGGTAGTCCAGAGAGGAACAGAGACTGTGTTTGCAACTGGACAAGTGACACATGGAGCCGTGTGTTGACAGAGAGCTTATTGAAGTTTTGCCCTCATCCTGAAAGCTTGCCTGAAGTTAAGCTGGAGTGCTTGGCCGAGGAAATTTCAAAGCAATTTAGTCTTGACATTGTGATATGGCTACTTTTTAGTTGTCATCAGAGTTATGAAAAGAGCAAAGAATCAGGCAGAAAGAAATAAAAACTGTAAGATCCAATGATGAAAAATACAATGCCAAACTTAAAGAGTTGAACCAGGAAGAAGCAGAGAACAAAATGGCTGTTGAAAAGATTAATTCCATTTGTAAATCAAAGCCTGCTCTCAATTTGAATAGGAGAGGCCCTAGCTTGAGGTCAAGATCCTCAGGGAAGGATAGCACTCATAAGAATGCAAATCCTTTCAGAAGACTGGAGCTAAAGGGTGGAGTTCCAAAGCAAGAGTTGGTTTCTCTTACAAAACAACTGCCCAGTAGTGAAAGAGATGGTAGTCCAGAGAGGAACAGAGACTGTGTTTGCAACTGTATGTGCCATTGTATGTTGGAAGTATGTAACTTGTCTTTTGATTTTACAGGAGGCTTTGGATTTTGGACTTTTGGACTGTTGGGACTACTGATGTAGTCTATGAAGACTTTTAAAGTTCAACTGAGTATGGTTTATATAATGAGATGGCAATGAGCCTGTGAGGGCCAGGGGTGGAATGTCATGGTTTGAAATCTGTCCTCCACAGTCTCATGTATTTGGCAAGGTCATGGTACTTTGAGAGGTGGAGCATTGCTGGAGGAAGGCAGTTACCAGAGGTGGGCCTTGAGGTGGATTAGTCCCACCCTACCTCCAGGAGAAGACTGCCTTTGCTGCAAGCAGTCTGCAGCTCTCAGCTTCCAAGATGTCTATGGTGACTTAGCTTCCTCCAGCTTTGGCCAGCCAGCCATGCCGCCTCTGCTTTGAGAAACTGTCCCTTTCCTCTGGAACCGTAAGCTGAATAAACCTCTCTTTCTCCCTTAAGTTGATTGTCTTTAAGTGTTCTGTCACAGCAATAGTTAAGAGTAACTACAGACAGTTAGTACAGTGAGTGGACAGGGGGTGGATATTAATACGGTACTTCACTTTTAGATTTAGTATTTTTTTGATATGTAAGAATGAGTGGTATAGTCCCTGAAGTTGTATATGTTTTGGTGATGGCTATATGGAAAAGTTATTTTACAGTAACTAATAATTATAAGGAACAGGATGCTAAAAAAGGATGTTTATTTATCTTTGGGTTGGATGTGAAGAATCTCTCCAATGTGATAGGATGAATTTAGCAGATTTCAGAAGTGTGGCCTTTGTCCCCTAGAGCTTTGCTTGCATGTTCTTTAGACTGTGTTGAATTCTGATGAGCAGTGTGTCCTCCCTGGACTGGAGTGCAGTGTGTCCTTGCTGGACTGCATGCACAACCTGGGTAGGCAGGGAAAGGGCACAGATGCTGGTGTATGGCGCAAATAAGCTAGGGACCTGGGGTGTAGCACAGGGGTCCCCTTTCTAGAGCAGTGCCTGCTCCAACTGGCTGGTGGGAGGAGCTGGAATGGATAGGTTACCTGGGGCTTGAGGGGTGAACTGGGGGTGATTTTCTGGGGCACAATGTGTCCTCGCTGGACTGCATGCACAATCCGGGCTGGCGGGGAAAGTAGTTTTAGGATTTTATTTGAAGGTTTTGTGCAATATATTTTGTCATATTCTCCCTCATTTCTTCTTCACACCGTCTACTAACACCACTATCTTCTTCTTCCTGAAAAGTTTCTCTCCTGTTCTTATGTCCTTTATAGCATATCTGGGAAATTTAGTTCATCAATGAATATTTGCTCCAGGATGTTTCTAGGATGTAGCATTGGCGATATATCATTTACAATACCATGGAAACAGATGGCTCTTCTTGCTATTGTTATTATCATTGACAACCAGTATTTGCTCAAAAAGTGATAGGGCCAGAAGATATTTTCCCTTACTTCACATGTGCTGTTACTGTGCCAAATACTCAGTGGGTCTTATATATGTGAACACATCTATTTGATTTCTTAACTGTGATTCCCTTATGTCCAAGCAACACTATTTGATAGTCCTCTTTCCTACCCTTTGTTATGTTCTGTCCATCACCCCTTTCTCCAGTGATTCTAACTGACGTGGAGGGATTTGGATCCTATTTATAAACTAATTCTCCACAGTCACTAAATCTCTTTATTTTGACCAGTTGTGACTCTATGTACAACCACCATAGCATAGGCTAAAATATGAGGCATCTTTCTTATGATATGAGAGCAATACTAATTTACAATTTATACATAAGTATTAGGAAGGTAGATTTTTGTCATATTCACTACTCAAATTCACCTAAATGTATTCTCCCATAGGACCTAGTTTCTATCTCTCCATGTGCTATCAGTCAATTGGGATTGCAGTATAGGCACATTCTGTCCTCTAGGGCTCAGGCATAAATCTGTTAGATAATGTGTGGATAATCTCATAATGTTTGTGCCACTGATAGGCATATTTTCTCAAGTTTGTTCTTGAACCTCACAGAATTCAGAGAATGATTCTTGATGTCATTTTACATTAATAAGAATGAAATGACCTTCTTTATTTCTTCTGATAATTGTGGATTGAAGTTATGTCAAATGTTTGGATGGAAATTCAGGCTTTTTGCTTAGGCTAATTGATGTATTACTTTAAGATGGGGCTCTTTCTTAGAGGGATCAGAGTGCTGGATATTATTTATTAATCATGTATGCTCATGTTTTTCTTTTTATGGAATCAAGACCATTAGCATTCAGAGTTATTATTAAAATATGTGTCTAGATACCTACCATTTTTGAACAGAACAAATGCTCATATTCTTAATCTGATTGCTTGGAATACATTTTGATTTCATACTCTGAAATGAGTATGTCTTATAAGATGCAGAAAGTATTGTTTGCTTTAGTAATCTGACAAGTTCATCTGTGTTTCTTATTCAGTAGTTGTAACCTGTAGCATTTAATGTTAGTATTAAAATATGCATGCATATTCATGCCTGTCATATTGCTACAATCCTTTAAGTATTTTTAAATAATAAGTTCTTAAATCGTATATGATCATAGCTTTTGGCATATTTTCCCCTCGTCTTTCCAAAGCATTCTTGCAAATGCTGTCTATGATTCTCGCTCAGAGATTACTAATTTTTTGCATTTCTTTATCCCTGGTAAATAGTTACTTCTCCTTCAATTTTTTTTTTTTTTTGTAGATGAAGGTACAGCTTGAGCCGTACTTTTATTCAACACTACTGTTTCCATTCCTAGTACTTCGCAAGGTCTTATAGAGGTGAAATCTAATATAGTCAGGCCCATTTCACAATGTTCCATTTCAATTCAGTCAACTCCATCAAATCACCTGTGACTGCAGTTTTAGAACAGTCTTCAACTTCTGATCTGTGAAGCAAAAGTGACTCCACTCAGGATTCTTCAGTCCACAATGGAATGGGAGACACATTATTCATTTCCGTTCCTGTTTGAGTCACCTGTTCCATCACTCATTCTTCTCAGTTCATATCAATTCATTTTTTTTCAGGATTTTTTTTATTAATACATTTTTATTAGTATTTCAGCTCATACAAACTTATTAGGTACACCAGTTCCCTCCCTCCCTCCTCCTCCCCCTGTACCCCCTACTCCCCCTCCCCACCCCCTCCCTCCCCATCCCCAGTGCCACCCGCCCCAATTCCCAGAGAGTCCTTTCTTGTGCATGTCTGATTTTCCTCTGGGCCCTCCTCTCCGATGACATACAAGGACCCAGTGGCCTTTCCCTGAACCCTTTCCCGTGTTCCTCTTAGGTATAGGAACACTGCTGTGGCTGCCAATCCTTTGCCTCCAAGGCTCTTGGTGCCTTTAGCAGATGCTAGACTCTGTGAGGTCAACAGTGTGTTGGACAATGCCCAGGGCATGCAAAGTCCAATTATGATTGCTTCAGCCCTAACTAGTATAGAGTATCTTACATATCATTGCTCCTCCCATCCTTTTGCTCTTACACTCTTACCACCCCCTCTTCCGCAAATTTCCCTGAGCTTCAAGATGGGGAGAGATTAAGCTGGCCTAGTTCTAGGTGGTTGATATAGAGACTCTGAAGATCTGGATTGTGGTTTGTTGATTTTCTTTTGCAGTTTTGCTGCTCCTGCAATGCCCTTCACTCCATCCTGGTGGGCATTGTATGTTACCCCCTGACCAGAGACAAAAAGCTGTTAAACTAGAGTCTTGTGATAAAAGCACATTCAAAGGTAGATGAATAAAAGTGGGAAACCACAGTGAGGGAGGGGTCTATCACCCATTTGCAAAATGGTTACTTTTTATCTGCCAGACTATATGCCCTCCTCTTCTGGTGAGATCACACCCCCTCAGTAGTAAATGATCAGGAACAAAAGTCTGTGAACTTAATCAGATGTCTCATTACTTATTTGGGGCCTTGATGGAGGCCTATTTTCCCTGCTGTAACATGGTCCCTTTTCTCCTTGTTTCTGGTGTGGCCCCCCTACCCCATCCCTCCTGTTCATAATCCTTGGAATTACTGTCTCTAGGTGGGCTGGGTGGGTTTGGTACTAGGAGCCACCTATTAGGGAGTACATACGGCGCTTAATTTTCTGGGTCTGGGATACTTCACTTAATATAATTGTTTCTAATGACATCCATTTCCCGGCAAATTCCAGTAATTCATCATTTTTGATGGCTGAGTAGTACTCCATTGTATAGATATACCATAGTTTCCTTATCCACTCGTCAACTGTTGGACATTTAGGTTGATTCCATGACTTTGCTATTGTAAACAGTGCTGCTATGAACATGGTTGAGCTTGTGCTATGGAGGCGAACCTCTGCTGCATGGGGGGTTATTCCCAAAAGTGGAATAGCAGGGTCATATGGCATTTCAATCTTTAATTTCTTTAAGAACCTCCAGACAGCTCGCCAGAGTGGCTGTATGAGCCTGCATTCCCACCAGCAATGTAGAGGAGTTCCCTTCTCTCCACATCCTCTCCAGCATTTGTCGTTGTTTGTATTGTGGATTTTTGCCATCCTGACCGGGTGAGATGATATCTCAGGGAAGTTTTGATTTGCATTTCCCTGATGGCTAAGGAAGTGGAGCATTTTTTAAGATATTTGTTAGACATTTTAATTTCATCCCTGGTAAAGTTTCTTTTAAGTTCCAGGGCCCATTTTTTAATTGAGCCATTAGTTTCTTTGGTGTTTAGTTTTCTAAGTTCTTTGTACACTCTGGACAGTAGAGCTCTGTCAGATATGTGGTTAGTGAAGATTTTCTCCCATTCTGTGGGTTGCCTTTGAGCTCATGTTACAATCTCTTTATCTGAACAGAAGCTCTTTAATTTCACAAGATCCCAACTGTTGAGAGTTGGTAGCAGTGACTGTGCCATTGGATGTCTGTTTAGGAACTGTTGGCCTAGCCCAATCAGCTCGAGGGAGTTCCCTATCCTTTCAACTATGGTTTTTATAGTCTCTGGCCTGATATCAAGGTCCTTGATCCATTTGGAATTAAGTCTTGTACATGGTGACAAGTACGGGTCTGGCTTTAATCTTCTGCATGTGGAGATCCAGTTTTGCCAGCAGCATTTGTTGAAGATGCTGTTCTTTTTCAATTGGATTCTTTGGGCCCCTTTGTCAAAGACCAAATGGCTGTAACTTTGTGGGCTTATATCTGGGTCTTCAATCCTTATCCATTGATCCGTGTGTCTATTTTGGAGCCAGTACCAGGCTGTCTTTATAACTATGGCTTTGTAGTATAGACTAAGGTTTGGTATGGTAATACCTCCAGCTGTGTTTTTGTTACTCAGGATTGTTTTTGCTATCCTGGGTCTTTTGTGCCTCCATATGAACTTTGAGATTGTTTGGTCAACTTCTTTGAAGAATTGCTTTGGGATTTTGATTGGTATAGCATTGAATCTGTATATTGCCTTTGGTAAGATGGTCATTTTTACGATGTTGATTCTGCCAATCCAGGAACAAGGGAGGTCTTTCCACCTTCTGGTGTCTTCTGCTATTTCTTTCTTTAGGGTTTTAAAGTTTTCGTTGTAAAGGTCTTTTACCTCCTTGGTTAGGTTTATACCAAGGTATTTCATTTTTTTAGGGGCTCTAGTAAATGGGATTGTTTCTCTCAAGGCTTTTTCACTTCTTTCATTCTGGGCATATAGGAAGGCCTCTGATTTTTGCACATTTATTTTGTATCCTGCCACCCTGCTGAACTTCTCAATTAGTTCCAGGAGCTTCCTGGTGGAGTTTTTGGGATCACTCAGGTATATGATCATGTCATCTGCAAATAGAGATAGCTTGACTTCTTCCTTGCCGATTTGAATCCCTCTTATGTCCCTTTCTTGCCTTATGGCTTCAGCTAAGACTTCAAGTACAATATTGAATAGAAGTGGTGAGAGTGGACAGCCTTGCCTAGTTCCTGATCGAAGTGGGAATGCTTCCAATTGTTCCTCATTGAGTATAATCCTTGCTGTGGCCTTGTTGTATACAGCTTTTATTATATTGATAAAGGTTCCTTCCATTCCTACTGTCTCTAGCGTTTTGCTCATAAAAGGCTGTTGGATCTTGTCAAAAGCTTTTTCTGCATCTATCGAGAGTATCATGTGGTCTTGGACTTTGGATTGGTTTACATGATGAATTACATTTATTGATTTGCGTATGTTGAACCAACCTTGTGTGCCGGGGATGAATCCTACTTGGTCCCCGTGAATGATCTTTTTAATATGTTTTTGAATCTGATTTGCTAAGACTTTGTTGAAAATCTTTGCGTCTGTGTTCATCAGGGAGATCGGCCTATAGTTTTCTTTTGTAAGTGAATCTTTATTAGGTTTTGGGATTAAAACGATATTAGCTTCATAGAAGGAATTTGGTACTGCTCCTTCCTTTGCTATTTGATGGAACAGTTTAAGGAGTATTGGTGTTATTAACTCCTTAAATGTCCGGTAGAACTCTGTACTGAATCCATCTGGTCCAGGACATTTTTTGGTGGGAAGATTTGAGATAACTTCTTCAATTTCCTTGTATGTTATAGGACTATTTAAATAATTCACAACTTCCTGATTCAATTTAGGTAAGATGTGTTTACTTAGAAATTCATCCATCTCTTTTGTGTTGTCAAACTTCACAAAGTTTAAGTTTTTGAAATATGATGTAATAATTCTCTGGATTTCTTGGGTATCAGTAGTGATATCTCCATGTTCATTTCTGATTTTGTTAATTTGGGTTTTCTCTCTCTTGCTTTTGGTTAATTTAGCTAGGGGTGTATCAATCTTGTTGATTTTTTCAAAGAACCAGCTTTTTGACTCGTTGATTTTTTCTATCGTTTTCTTAATCTCGATTTCAGATATTTCTCCCCTTATTTCGCTAATCTCTCTTTTACTACTTTTGGGATCAGATTGCTCTAGTTTCTCTAAAGCTTTAAGCTGCATTGTTAAGTTGTTTATTTCTGATGTTTCCATTTTTTTGATGTAGGCATTAAGAGCTATGAATTTACCTCTTAGAACAGCTTTCATTGTGTCCCAGAGATTTTGGTAAGTTGTATTTTCATTATCATTCACTTTCAGGAAATCTTGAATTTCCTTTTTAATTTCTTCCTGAATCCAGTTCTCATTCAGCATCATATTTTTAAGTTTCCAGGAGTTAGTGTATTTTCTCTTGTTTGTTGTGTTGTGGATGTCCAGCTTTAGGCCTTGGTGGTCTGACAGGGCACAGGTTAGAATTTCAACTTTCTTGTATATGTGTAGATTCATTTTGTGGCCCAATATGTGATCTATTTGGAGACAGTTCCGTGTGCTGCTGAGAAAAATGTGTATTCTTTGGTGCGTGGGTGAAAAGTTCGATAGAGATCTGTAAGGTCCATTTCTTTAAGGGTTTGATTAAGGTCCAAAGTGTCTCTATTAAGCTTTTGACCTGTTGATCTATCCCATCTTGAGAGGGCGGTGTTGAAGTCCCCAAGAATTATCGTTTGGGGGTTGATTTCTTGCTTTAGACGCTGTAGGGTTTTCTTCATGAATGTGGAAGGGCCCGTATTGGGTGCATATATGTTCAGTATTGTCAAGTCTTCCTGGTGAATTGTACCTGTGACTAAAATGTAGTATCCATCCGTGTCTCTTATAATTTTCTTTGGTTTGAAGTCCACTTTGTCTGATATCATAATGGCTACCCCTGCCTGTTTTCTGCTTCCATTAGCTTGTAGAATTGTTGACCAGCCTTTTATTTTTAGAGCGTGCCTATCTTTTTTGGTGAGATGGGTTTCCTGCAGGCAGCAGATTGATGGATTGTGATTTTTAATCCAAGTTTGTAATCTGTGTCTCTTGATAGGTGAGTTAATTCCATTAACATTTAGTGTTATAATGGTGAAACTATTTTTGATTCCAGACATTTATTATGTTTAGTCGTTTTTGTAAGTATATTGTTTCGCTTTTAATGTTGTTATACTTGCCTTCTGCTCCCCTGGATATGCCTGTTTTTTTCTTCAAGCTTGAGTATCATTTCGGCGGAGTGGAGGGGAAGGGGGGATGGGGCGTCGGCAGGGCGCTATTCAAACCCGGGCCACCCGAGTCTTCTCCTTCAATTTTTATAGATAATTTTATTGGGCATAACATTCTACTCATCCAAGAAATTACAGTTTTAAAGATGCCATTGAATCCATCATTTCCGGCTTGTGTTTGAAACTATGTAGTGTCCTGTTACTTTTTAAATTCAGCCTGTTCTTCTCTCTCATTGGTCTGTACTTTAGAATTTTAACTATTACCAGTCATAGAGGGGTTATTTTATCTGTATTTGGTATTTTTCATGCTTCTTTTTTGAATTTATATCTCTTGCACTTTCTATATTTGGGGACTTATCTTTGGTGCATTTCCTGAAAACATTAGTTATTCTTTGGTCTGTACTTATTCTTACTCTATGCCTGTAATTCTTAGACTTTTGACTCCTCATAGCATCCTTAGATTCCTGTTTATTGTATATTTGTTTGTTTTATTTGTCAAATTATTTGCTTTATTGTCTACTTCAGCCCATTTGTCTTCAAGTCTGAATATTTATCCTGTAATATTATCTAGTTTAGTGTTGTTCATCACTCGACCTATTTCTAAATTTCCACATTCATTTCATTTTTTTAGTACTGTCAATATCTATTTTCATGTCATGGGTGTTATTACTCATTTCATATATTTTGTTGCTTTGTATATTTGAAATCTCTATGCTTCATTCCTCTCCCTTTAACTTTAATAATTTTAACATGGTAGTTTTAAAGCATTTGATGATCTTAAACATGTTATAAATGTAGCCTGTGTCATACAACTTATGTATCTATTAATTCATGTGTACACACTCTATGAGTTTGATAGTATGGGATGCTGTTTCATTATTTTAATTCCACATATTCTAATTTTTCAATGCCAAAAGATCATCATTTATTATTATTTGCAAGTCTAGGCAGATGTGTCATTACTTGTCTGGAAACTCTCTGGTTATTTTAATCCCATGGATTGGTTACTGGTGTGAGGATTCACATGTGTGCTGTTTTGGAGTGGAACAGAGACTCAGTATAAGTCTCAGTATTTTAGAAAATCTGAGGTCTGGCAAATGGAATACATAACTTGGAAGCGAAAGACAGTTGATTTATCAGTGTGGGCACAGACAAGCCCTGTTAATAATAACCAGTTCTTGTATGTCTGAGGTCCTAAACAGGAGAGGAAAAGGTGAGATTGTGTGACACATGTTTGTGAAACCTACTCAGATTCATGGTCAGAATAAAATTTTTTTCCCTGATTGTTATTTTTTGACCATGAGGATCAACAAAGGCATCTTTCATTTTATTACATTTTTGTCTTTTGCAATAGAGGAGTAATATGCTCAGAGGATTTGTGAAGACTGTTCTAGCAACTGTATGAGGGGATGCTTAATGGAAGAATCCTGGAAGACTCAAATATTGGCTCTACCACTTCCTTGTGACCTTGAAAATGCCTTAATTTCCTTTCCAATTTTCTTGACTATAGTTCAGGTACATTTATATCTGTTATGTGTAGGACAGATATTAGATGAGATCTGATATGGAAAGTGGCCTTGGGGGTTTTGATTATGTCAATTGCTCAAATAATCTAATGTTTCCAACAAATAGTAGAGATTCTCAGAGAGAGAGGAATACACTATCAATTGCATAAAAGGTATGACAGCAGAAAAGTCTTCTGAGGTTTTATAAACATTGTAAATTCTAACAAAAATTTCTTATAGGACTAAAATTACACTAATCACACCATATTCTATTTCTGCTTTGTGTGTATATGTGTGTGTGTGTCTCAGTGGGCACTGTGAATTCTTGTGGAGGACCAACCAAGGGTGACTTCAGGAATCATCCTGGATTGCTTCTTTCTCCTTCTTGTTTCACTCTGTGATTTCCCAGGCTCTACCCACCAGGGCTAGAACTGCAGGCTGCTGCTGATTCCCCTGGCATTTTTACATACCTGGTAACTGAACTCAGGCATTGTTTATGAAGCAGAGATTTAACTCCTAAGCCACATCTGCAGCCCCACACAGTATTCTTTTTATTAATTATTTTTTCCTCCATCCCTTCCCTTTCCTTCACCATTCTCTCCCACTCCTTCCCTCCCTTCCACTTGTGCACTTCTATGGACCCCAGGGTTCACTCTCATCTGTCTATATCTCTGGGGCTTCAGGCCTCCATGCTATATCAAGTTACCTCTTTTCAGGTCACCCCACTGATATGTGCATTTTCCTTCACTCATCCAATTTAGACCCAAAGATTTCCACTGTGAGTTCCCATTCTATGCAAATAATAATATCTCCTCCATACAGAGCAGTTTGATGTACTATCTCCCTACCTATAGACTTATTTGCTGTCTTCCCTATTGATTTTTTTCCTTCCTTTTTTTATAGGTTATTGTTCTAGTTTATAATAACAGGAATGTGTACCATTCTACAAGTGGGTCTATGTTGATTGATATTTTCCCAGTGATTTCATACATGTTCATTGAATTTATATCACAAATACTATTTTGGTTATATTAGCATCACAGTGAAAAAAATGGAAGAATTATTTGTTCTCCATCTTAACTAATGTCTGTCTCATTCAGAAAGAATTTCATTTTCAGTCCTATTGAAAGACTTAATAACATATTGTGGATGTGGAAATGTTGGCTATTTATGTGTCTGCTTCAAAACGATATGAAAAAGCCTCAAATAATTTGATTTCATTAACATTTGGACCATGATGCCCATCACAGCATGAAGATATGACAGAAGAAAATAAAGAGTAATGATCACCTTATACTCATCATCAAATGGCTCAAAGCAGTGGTTACTGATGCACATTTTCTTTCTTCTGTTATTTTATATGCAACTATAACCCCATAACTTTCAGAATAAAACTATAAGTTTTGAACTAGAATGACCTAATCTAGAAACTCTTCACAGAAGTATGTTTACATATGTTTCCATAGACATACTAAATCTTCTTCACTTGATGATCAAGATTTAGAAGCCAGTGAGTGTAAATATGGGATCAGTTAGACCTCTATTATTTCCTTTTCTGATGTGCCTTCAGTGGTTCACGTTTCTCCTATTTACTCTACCTCAAAAAGTTTCCACATTATCAACAGAGTCATGGACTTAGGACCCAGACTTTAGAACTTGGGTCTGTGTAAATGCACACCATATTAGATCTAGTATTATAAAAACAATTATGAACATACATCCATGGGTAGTTGAATTTTCTTTTTTTTAATTTTCACTCATACAAACTTAACAGGTACACCGGTCCCCTCCCTCCCTCCAACCTCCCACTGCCCTGTGCCCCCCTCCCCTTTCCCCTCCCTCCCCATCCTCCAGTACCTCCCCATCCCATCCCCGGAGCATCCTTTAATGTGTATGCCAGACTCTCCTCAGTGTCCTCCTCTCTGATGAGGTGCAAGGACCCAATGGCATTTCCCAGAACACTTTACTGTGTTCCTCTTAAGCATAGGAACACTACTGTGACTGTCAATCCCTTGCCTCCAAGGATCTTGGTGCCTTTAGCAAATGCTAGATTTTGTGGGGTCAATAGTGTGTTGGAATTGCACAGGGCATGCAAAGTCCAATTGTGATTGCTTCGGCCCTAACTTGTGTGGAGTATCTTGCATATCATTGCTCCTCCCATCCTTGTGCTCTTACAATCTTACCACCCCCTCTTCCACAAATTTCCCTGAGCTTCTGGATGGGGAGAGATTAGGCTAGCCTAGTTCCAGGTGGTTGATATAGCGTCTCTGAAGTTCCGGATTATGGTTTGTTGATTTTTTTTCCAGTTTTGCTGCTCCTGCAATGCCCTTCACTCCATCCTGAAGGGTGTTGGATGTCACCCCCTGGCCAGAGATAAAAAACTGTTAAACTAGAGAGTATATTCAAAGATAGATGTAATAAAAGTAGGAAACCGCAGTGAGTGAGGGGGTCAATCTTTCAAAATATTATGTCATTACTCTAAAACACTCCAGTCTTTGGGGCATTCTTTTTAAAACTGGACATTGATTAACATATGTTTCTTTCCCCCCCAGATTCCAAAGTCATCATGCAGTGAGAGTTGTGGTCCTGGTTTTAGGAAAACTTTTCAGGAGGGAAAAGCTGTCTGCTGTTTTGATTGTACTCTTTGCCCACACAATGAGATTTCCAATGAGACAGGTAATTATAAGTCTAGCACCAAAGTTTTCAACCTTAAAGTTGTATTTGGCAATATACAGCCAATTGGAAAATGTGCAAAATAATTCCAAACACATACATTTCCCTTTTAAAATTATATATGTGTATGTGAGGGTTCTTAAAACTTATCTAAAAACAGTACACTCTCAACAATTAAAATGAATTTGAGACAGTAGAAGTGAAAAACAACAGCCAGCCACAATGCAGAGTACTGACGACCATGCAATACTTACCCAAAATTGGGCCAATGTAATCTTTCCCCCTCCTAAAGCTTAGGGAACCACAAGGAAGAGGGTACAGTGGGATTATAAGACCTAAGGATGTGATGGTCCACTGTTGGACAAAACATTCCACTCAAGTCATGTCTGCTGCATCCAGCAACTCACTGCAGTGAGACTTGTCCTTACCAGAACTGCATAATGACTGACATACCAACATGACCCCATAGACTAGCAAGGATTCTAGGAGAGACAATTACATGCAATGGACACCTTAGGGGCTAGGACTCGATGGGCAAAAGAAAGTAATCATATCAGTGGGATGGCCCAAGGAAGATCCACTTGATATGTCACAGATGCTTGAACCTCTACAAGAGTAGACAAGCCAGAGGGAACCCTGGAGCCCATAGAAGCAGGCAGGCAAGAGGGTAGGAGGGAATGGGATGGGACTGATGAAGGGAGGGGAAGGAAGGAAAGGAATAGAGAAAGGAAGGAGAAAAGTAGGAAAAAATAAACAATATGCTTGTAAAACTAGGAATAAATAAGATTATGAAAAAATATAATGGCAGAAAAAACACAATATCATAACCAAAAGTAGTCAATTTGAGCTACATTTTTGATCTGTTAAAGTAATTGTTGCCTAAGAAATATGTTTTTCTGGGGCTGGAGAGGTGGCTCAGGTGTTAAGCCTCTGCCTTGCAGGTGAAAGTTCCTGAGTTCAGATCCTAGACCCCACGTATAGATACCAGGCAGAAGCCGGGCGGCCTCCTTTTCTGGTCCTGGTAGGGCGAAGCCTTCTACACACACACACGCACGCACGCACGCACGCACGCACGCACGAACAATTGAATAAATTAAAAAAATTTTTTTAAAGAAATATGTTTTTCTTACATCAGAGTAGTGTGTTTCATGTCAGCATATTTCATTTCATGTATTATTTAAGTACTGTCATGGCTTGGAATGTGTGCCCCACCGTCTCATGTGCTTCGGAAGGTCATGGCATCTTTAGTATGTAGAACCTTTCAGGAGGAAGGGAGTGGGCCTTGAAGTGGATAAGTCCCACCCCACCTGAAAGATAGCTCTGCTTTTGCAACATGCAGCTCTCAGCTTTGCAGATGGGTGTGACTTAGCCTTTCTCCACCCATCCCAGGTCTGCCATGAAAGACAATAACTCCCCTCTGGAACTGTAAGCTGAATAAATCTCCCTTTCTCCCTTAAGTTGTTTGACTTTGGATGCTCTCTCACAGCAAGACAAGACTAACTAGTACAAGAAGCTAATGTTCATATATTTGTTTTTTTTAATTTTTTTATTTATTCAATTGTGTGTGTGTGTGTGTGTGTGTGTGTGTGTGTGTGTGTGTGTGTAGAACCAAGGGTGAATTCAGGAACCATCGTGGACTCTTTCTACCTCCTCTTTTATTCTGCCACAGGATTCACAGGCTCTGCCCACCAGGACCAGAAATACGGGCCGCCCCCGCTTAGATCCGAACTCAGGATCCTCTGCTTGCAAGGCAGAGGCCTAAACCCTGAGCCATCTCTCCAGTCCAGATGTTCATATATTTGAAAGCAGGAGAATATCAGTTCAAAGATGTTTCTAAATATTAAATTTTTTCTTCCATATCCTCATAGTTCTAATCATAGCTTTCATACACAGTAAATAATCAAGAGGGTTCAATTGGAATTCACCAATGTGTGTTTGGTGTGTATAAATGAGTGTGTGTGTGTGTGTGTGTGTGTGTGTGTGTGTGTGTGTGTGTGCATGCACGTTTCTTTCTACAATTAATAAATTCTAGCATACCCTGAAAGAGATGTATTTTACTACATCTATATTCGAGTAGAAGGAACATTAGATTACTCAGTAACTCTAAGAGTTACCCAAGGAGGTGGGATGACAGGGGATTTTAGACAGAAGGGAAAACAGGTGTGGCTCACGGTAGCATTCATGTTTGACCAGATATGGACCAGTGTGTGAAGTGTCCAGAAGGTCAGTATGCAAACTCAGAGCAGAAAGGCTGCATCCAGAAAGCTGTCATTTTTCTTTCCTATGAAGACCCCTTGGGGATGACACTCACAGGCACAGCCCTGGTTTTCTCTGCACTTACTGTTGGTGTTCTTGGAATTTTTGTGAAGCACCGAGAGACTCCTATTGTGAAGGCCAATAACCGGGCTCTCAGTTACATCTTGCTCATCAGTCTCATTTTCTGTTTCCTCTGCTCCTTGCTCTTCATTGGCTATCCCAACACAGCCACCTGCATCCTGCAGCAGCACACATTTGGGGTTCTGTTCACTGTGGCTCTTTCCACTGTGTTGGCCAAAATCATTACGGTACTTATGGCTTTCAGGGTTACCACTCCAGGCAGAATGATTAGGTGGTTAATGAAATTAAGGGTCCCTAATTTTATCATTCCCCTCTGCACCCTGATCCAACTAGTTCTTTGTGGAATATGGCTTGGGACCTCTCCTCCCTTTATTGACATGGATGCTCACTCTGAACATGGCCACATCATTATTATGTGCAACCAAGGATCAGTCATTGCCTTCCACTGTGTCTTGGGATACCTCTGTTCCCTGGCCCTTGGAAGCTACATACTGGCATTCTTATCCAGGAACCTGCCTGACACATTCAATGAGGCCAAGTTCCTAACCTTCAGCATGCTGGTGTTCTGCAGTGTCTGGATCACCTTCCTGCCTGTCTACCACAGCACCAAAGGGAAAGTCATGGTGGCTATGGAAGTCTTCTCCATCTTGGCTTCCTGTGCAGGGATCCTTAGTTGTATCTTTGTGCCCAAGTGCTACATTATTTTATTAAGACCAGAAAGAAACTCAATTGTTCACCTTAGGGAGAAAAAAACTTCTAGAAACAAGAACTCATTTTAAAATAACTCATATGCTTATTAAATGAAGTACAATTCCCAAAATATTTGTACAAGTTGGAATAGACATATTATAATATAGGACTTATTTCCATCAGTAGATGTTATTTTATTATCAGATGGTATTAAAATGTTTTGTGCTGAAACCATGCAAGTTTTTCGAATTTGAAGCCCTTGCTGTATTTGTGAACATTTACATGTCTACTAGTTTCACCATATAGATTCCATTTGTTTGATAAACCTGCCCGGGTTCCCTCTGATTAATCATTCACACATTTTCCTAAGGCAGAATGGTATTTGTAGATTAACTTTGTTTTCAAATTAAATTGGCAATGATCTTTGTGTGTTTATATCACCTACTACCTGCGCTTAACACACAACTCTTCCCACCGTTCCCCTTCAAACAAAGAACCTGTTATTCTCCCTCTCCCATAACTCCCTATACCTGTGAATCACAGGATTTCATCTAGGATTCCAGGTCCAAGCAGCGCAGCAGGGCATTTTCTAGCAATCATGCTTATGGCAGCTGCCCCAAGCTGACCTCTGGCAGGATGAGGTTGGGCCTGGGGACAGAGTAAACCCTTGCCTAGGGGTGCACTCTGGTGCCTGCCCTCCTACAGCCAGCAGCACAGGACCAGTTTTTGCAGCTCACTCAGGGCTCTCCGCAGGCCTGAGCTCAGCACTCTGGGAGGCCCTGCCTTGGCGTGATAGGTTTCAGGGTGACCCCACAGGACCCGGGCATGCTGCATCACTCTCTTCTGGAGCCTTTGGGTTCTGGTGATCCCAAGGAGGCCTGATGACCTCCTCCAGGTCAGGCCCCACCTTGAATAGCTCCTCCCACTGGGGAGCCAAGCCCTTGGCAATGGGGATGAGGAAGGAGTGTCCGGGCAGGTGTTTCACTAGCTCTGGGAAGCCAATTTCCGCCAGAGCATCTGCCACCATGGGCAGCGAGGAGATCTGCTTCAACGTCTTCCACAGCTGCTGGGGCTCCTGACTACTGGCTAGCTCGCCCTCAGTCTGGGGAGGGTTCCCAGTGGAGGTGCCACAGGCTCTGCCACTATGTCCTCGGTCCCCGGGAAGAAGCAAGGGGTGGGGAGCGACCTTCCCTGGACCTGGATAGGAACAACGGTGTTCCCAGAATGCGGCAGAAGCCCTCTTCTACTCTGGCCAGGCCCGCCCACGATGGCCTCCCTGACGATTGGCTGGAGCCTGGGAGCCGCCTTCCCTTTCATTTCCTTCCCCTACAGCCCAACCCTTGACCCTATTTCACCAACAGGAAACTCCACCTCAGGGAGATCAGAAGCATTTGGACCCATTCGCAGACCTGCGAGGTTAGGTGGACTTTCAACTTCCCTTGGCCAGGACAACCATAAGCACCCAAAATGGGCACCTGGAGAGATCAACGGGGTGTGTCCAAGTCCTGAAAGAGTCCAGCACAAGGGAACATGTCCTTTCTCTTCCTCATCTCGGAGCCTGTCTGTCTGTTCTACGGACTTCCAGAGAACTGCTCTAGGACATAGCCCCCGGGATCCCCAAAGTCACATATCCTTTGCCGAATCCCATCTGCAGATGATGCCCCTGACTCAGCTTGTTCTCTTGGTTGTTTCTTTCAGACATACTCACTGCACCAGCTGTGGTTTGTGGGAGACTGTAGCCAGTGGGTTCATCATTCCTTGTCTATCTGCTTTCTCCTGATCATGAATGTGTGTGTGTGTGTGTGTGTGTGTGTGTGTGTGTGTGTGTGTGTGTGTGTCTGTGTGTGTGTTTGGTGAGTCCCAATCTCTTTAGGTCCTGGGCTTCTCTCCTGATGCTCTGTTATGTGTCTCCATATGTGGGAGGTGTGTCCATGTGAAGGCTCATGTGGTGAACGGTGAGGTGGTTTTCTTGCACCCATGCCCATGTGAAGCTCCTTATGCCTGGCCGGCTTCTGACTGCTGCACATAAGCCAATGGAACCCAAGCTGTGTGCATCCACAAGGGGCTTCTGTGGACATTTGCCAGTGCGATGACATCGAGCTGGGAAATCAGGGAGCCTACCGCCCCGGAGACCAAAAGGCCATCCTAGCTGATGGGGTAGGACTCAATTTGGGGCTGGGAGGTGGTTGACCCCGTTTTCTTTAACTGAGGGTGCAGAGAGTTCAGGGAGCCTTCAATTGTGTGGCAGGGCCCTGGCACAACTGGCTAAATGCTGAGGAGGTAGCCATTGGAACTGCCATGCCTGGCAGCCCTGGGCGACCTGACCCTCCTCCCTCTGCAGATCTGAACTCTCCACCCAAAAGGGCTTTAGCAGGACTCCAGCTGCACACTGGATATTGGAACTGTGACCCTCCCGGGCAGCCCCGATCCTTCAGGTACACTTTAGAGGGTCTCCTGTGACCAAGGACCCTCCCCAACTCTGCCTGTCTCCCAAGGGAAAGGTTTCACCTCCAAATCTGCCCATTGGCAGTACCCGGGATCGTTCACATGTTCCAAATGTGCATTCTCTGGCGCATTGGCTCCAGCCTCCCTCTCACGTCATGCACGGCCCCCCTGAACCTCCCTCCCTTCGCAACGTGGATTTTCATCCTCCCTTCTTTCTTTCTTTGCTTAGTTTCTCCCTTCTCTAGCTTCAGACGAGAAATTTACAGAGGGAGGGCCCCAAAGGATGTGGGGACCTCTAGCTCTCTGCCACAGGATCTGTCGAGGCTGAGCTTGCAAGGGGTGATTCCTTTGACTGGGATGTGTCTTCGTCCTTTGTTCTGCGCCCTACCACCCCCCACTGCCTTTCATTCAGGTTCACCACCACCCACAGGCCAACTTTCTGTTTCTGCACTTAGGGATCTGATCTAAGGACAGAAGAGAGTGCCATGAAGTCCCCTAGGGTTAGGTTGTGAGCTGAGCACCCGCTTGCTTGCTCCTGAGGTTATGTGCTGAGGTGGGATTCGGATCTGAGGATGAGCTCCAGAATCTGGAAGGCCTGAAGATCATGGGAGGGGCAGATTTGGGATCAGGGAAGAGGTTCCCCGTGTGTGTGTGTGTGTGTGTGTGTGTGTGTGTGTTTGTGTAGAGGGGAGAAGGCGAATAAGGAGAACTGAAGGAAGGGAGATAAGTTGCCCAGGCCAATGGGATTATGGTCCTGGAGAAAAGGGGAGTGGAAAGCCACCACCATCATCCACGATTTCATGCAAAACTGTCGACCCCAGGGAAAGGGGGGACATGAAGAACATTTTTGACCTCTTTCCTGCCAGCTGAGTCCAAGTAGGTGAAGGAAGCTGTGGCAGTGAAGGCAGCAGCAGCTCTGAGAAAGATGATCAGCAGTGCCCTCCTCCTTGCACTTCCTATTATCTGTTCCACCACTGCAAAATACTGCCCACTATGGACTGGGTTTTCCACAGCAACCAGTCAAGTACCTGTACACTTGTTCAGGGAACTGTTCCAACTATTAACTCGCTACAGCTGTGCTCCAAACAGTCTGCAACTGTCAAGTTGACACCAAAATGTAATCCCTTGTGGCTTAATTACAATTCCCATTTTGCCCACTACAAACTTTCTTCTCCCCCAACTGTCTCCCCTCTGCTTTCAAGGGACGTAATTAAAAATCGTGTTTTTCTAAAGTTTTTAACTTGTGCTTTGCATTATTTCATTAATGAGAGTTTAAATGGTCTCTAATTGTTTCCTAAGGTAACAAATGTTGCATGAGAATCAAAGTATAATTGAGACTTCGATTAGTTTTATAAAATACATTAGAATATGTAGAGACAGTGTATAGGAGTAGAAACACTTGAACTGATGATATTAATGATTAGATGAGGAAATTTACTTAGTTCAATAGTTGGTTTATATAAACCAACACATTCCTTTTAATAAACACAAAAAATTTTCCCCATCCCTTGTCTTTCTTAGTGAATTTTGTTCCTTATAATGTTCACAAATGGGTCCCGGCGGCAAGCACCCAGGCCGACTGCAGCTTGGCCTGCGCCCCCCCCCATGACCCCAGCCCCCTCCGCGCCGCCCCACCCCCGCCCGCCGCCCGCTGCCCAAGGTGAGTGACAGAGAGAGAGAGGCCAGCCCAGCCCCCAAGCATCCCGGAGCCCCACGCGTCCCTGCGTCGAGCACCCAGGCCGACTGCAGCTTAGCCTGGGCCCCATCCCAACACAAGCCCCTCGCATCCTCCCGCCCCGTGCGCCTAGCCACCCCCCTAGATCCCAGGTGAAGAATTCTGCCATCGAGCCAGGGAGCAAAAGAGCCCAGCCAAGCCCCGCCCCCCACCCGGGAGCCACCAGGCCAGCACCACCACGCTGCGCTGCCTCCGGCTTTGCCCCCGGGCCCCGCCCCTCTCCAAGCCCACCTTCCCAGGTCACAGGTGAAGAATTCTGCCATCAACATCAGACCCTCTGCCTCTCTGGCCCACGGGGACTTACGCACGTGGTCCACGAAAGACACACTGCTACTCAGAATTCAATAGAGCCCAAAGGAAACTCAAGCAAAATTCTAAGGAGCAAAGGGAGCACAGGCCATACATCTGGACTCCACTACAATCATTATATCACGTGGGCAAGTTTCTTCTCATCCAGCCCAAAGATAAGTAAACATTTTCTTTTCACCTTACTGATCCTTTAAAGTATCAATGCTGTAGATCAACTTTCTCATACAGCCACCCCACAACATACAACTCCAGGGAGTACACCACTCACCCCCACATTTCACCAAGATACTAAATCGTAAAAGTGCACTACCAAACTAATATTCACCCCCTGGTAACATAACCTAACTTAACTGACGTACTAACAGCTTAGTAGCCTCATCTAGGATATAATAATAACAATACACAAACATACCCAATCCAAGGCAAGCACTAGTAATAACTGGCAAGCTTAACAATACTAACTACATCGATTCAGTGAAAAACACAGAAACTGAAAGGACCTAAAAAAAAAAAATGTACAAGTCAAAGTGCAGATCCACGAAAAAAAACCCCAAGAAGACCAATCTCCTGCCGAAAGAATCAATCCCATAATGAGGGATTCCAACCAGAACAAATGCACAGAAAATAGCCATGAAAGCCAGACCCAACATAACGACTTTCAGAGTATGATCATTACCATGATTAATACTATAAAGAGGAAATCTGAGAAGAGTTAAACAACCATATCAACCACTTTGAACAGGAACACAACAGGCACTTGGAGGAGTTGAGAAAAACAGTTCAAGAAACAAAAATAGGTATGGAGCAATTAAAACAGTCTCAGGCAGAGTTTAAAATTGAACTAAAAGACAAGTTATCTTCAACCCAAAACTCAACAGAGAGTATTAACAGCAAAACAAATGAGGCAGAAAATAGAATTTCAGATCTTGAAGACAAAGTGGGAGAATTAACCAGCTCAATGGAAGAGATTGTTAAAGCCAAAAAGATACTGGAGAGGAACATTCAAGAGATATGGGACACCCTGAAGAAGCCTAACATGCGCATTCATGGAATACCAGAACAAGAATCCCACAAATGCCACACCTGAGGAAATATTTCAATTCATCATAAATGAAAACTTCCCACAACTAAAGAATGAGAGGCCTATCCAAATACAAGAGGCATTTCGAACTCCAAACAGATACGACCAAAATAGAAAATCGCCACGGTAAATAATAGTCAAAACACTCCACATTCAAGACAAAGAAAAGGTGCTGAGAGCTTCAAGAGAAAAAAAGCAACTCACTTTTAAAGGTAAGCTTATTAGAATAACAAATGGAAACAGTAAAAGCAAGAAGAGCTTGGAGAGACATACTTCAAGTATTAAATGAGCAAAAATGCTAACCCAGACTGATATACCCGGCAAAACTATCTATCATGATTGAGGGAGAAAGAAAAGTTTTCCAGCACAAAGACAACTTGAAGAGATATATGTCTACCAAACCAGGCCTTCAAAAAATCCTAGAACTGATACTCAAGCTTGAAGAAAAGAACAAGCGTATCCAGGAGGACAGAAGAAAAGTATAATACCACCAAAACATAAATATCAAACAACATGCTTACAAAATCTACTAAACATAAAAAATGTCCAGAATTAAAAATAATTTATCCATTATAACATTAAATGTCAATGGTATTAACTCGCCGATTAAGAGACACAGATTACAAACTTGGATTAAAGACCACAATCCAACAATCTGCTGCCTTCAAGAAACTCATCTCACCACAAAAGATAGGCACATCCTAAGAATGAAAGGCTGGTCCAAAATCTTGCAAGCTAATGGAACCAGGAAACAGGCAGGGGTAGCAATTATGCTTTCAGACAAAGTGGACTTCAAACCAAAGAAAGTCATAAGACACACAGATGGATACTACATTTTAGTCACAGGTAAAATTCACCAGGAAGACTTCACAACCCTGAACATTTATGCACCCAATACGGGCCCCTCCACATTCATTAAGAAAACCCTACAGCGCCTAAAGCAAGAAATCAATCCCCAAACGATAATTCTTGGGGACTTCAACACCGCCCTCTCAACATGGGATAGATCAACAGGTCAAAAGCTTAACACAGACACTTTGGAACTTAACCAACCCTTACTGAAATGGACCTTACAGATCTCTATCGAACTTTTCACCCACGCACCAAAGAATACACATTTTTCTCAGCAGCACATGGAACTTTTTCCAAAATAGATCACATATTGGGCCACAAAACAAATGTACACATATACAAAAAAGTTGAAATTCTAGCCTGTGCCCTATCAGACCACCACGGCCTAAAGCTGGACATCCACAACACAACAAATGAGAAAATACACTAACTCCTGGAAACTTAACAATATGATGCGGAATGAGAACTGGATTCAGGAAGAAATTAAAAAGGAAATTCAAGATTTCCTGAAAGTGAACGATAATGAAAATACAACCTACCAAAATCTCTGGGACACAATGAAAGCTGTCCTAAGAGGTAAGTTCATAGCTCTTAATGCCTACGTCAAAAAAATGGAAACATCAGAAATAAATAACGATGCAGCTTAAGGCTTTAGAGAAACTTGAGCAATCTGATCCCAAAAGTAGTAGAAGAGAGGAGATTAGCAAAATAAGGGGAGAAATATCTGAAATCAAGACTAAGAAAACGATAGAAAAAATCAACCAGTCAAAAAGCTGGTTCTTTGAAAAAAATCAATAAGATAGATACACCCAAGGCTAAATTAACCAAAAGCAAGAGAGAGAAAACCCAAATTAACAAAATAGGAAATGAACATGGAGTGATCACTACTGATACCCAAGAAATCCAGAGAATTATAACATCATATTTCAAAAACTTATACTCAGTGAAGTTTGACAACACACAAGTGATGGATGAATTTCTAAGTAAACACATCTTACCTAAATTGGATCAGGAAGTTGTGAATTACTTAAATGGCCCTATAATATATAAGGAAATTGAAGAAGTAATCTCGAATCTTCCCACCAAAAAATGTCCTGGACCAGATGGATTCAGCACAGAATTCTACCAGACATTTAAGGAGTCAATAACACCAATACTCCTTAAACTGTTCCATCAAATAGCAAAGGAAGGAACACTACCAAATTCCTTCTATGAAGCTAATATCGTCTTAATCCCAAAACCTAATAAAGATTCACTTAATAAAGGAAACTATAGGCTGATCTCCCGGATGAACACAGACGCAAAGATTCTCAACAAAGTCTTAGCAAATCGGATTAAAAAACATATTAAAAAGATCATTCACAGGGACCAAGTAGGCTTCATCCCCGGCACGCAAGGTTGGTTCAACATACGAAAATCAATAAATGTAATTCATCATGTAAACCAGTCCAAATCCAAGACCACATGATACTCTCGATAGACGCAGAAAAAGCTTTTGACAAGATCCAACAGCCTTTTATAGTCAAAACGCTAGAGACAGTAGGAATTGAAGGAACTTTTATCAATACAATAAAAGCTGTATACAACAAGCCCACAGCAAGGATTATGTTCAATGGGGAACAATTGGAAGCATTCCCACTTCGATCAGGAACTAGACAAGGCTGTCCACTCTCACCACTTCTATTCAATATTGTACTTGAAGTCTTAGCTGAAGCCATAAGACAAGAAAGGGACATAAAAGGGATTGAAATCGGCAAGGAAGAAGTCAAGCCATCCCTATTTGCAGATGACATGATCTTATACCTGAGGGATCCCAAAAACTCCACCAGGAAGCTCCTGGAACTAATTGAGAAGTTCAGCAGGGTGGCAGGATACAAACTAAATGTGCAAAAATCAGAGGCCTTCCTATATGCCCAGAATGAAAGAAGTGAAAAAGCCCTGAGAGAAACAATCCCATTTACTGTAGCCCCTAAAAAAATGAAATACCTTGGTATAAACCTAACTAAGGAGGTAAAAGAGCTTTACAATGAAAACTTTAAAACCCTAAAGAAAGAAATTGTTGAAGACATCAGAAGGTGGAAAGACCTCCCATGTTCCTGTATTGGCAGAATCAACATCGTAAAAATGATCATCCTATCAAAGGCAATATACAAATTGAATGTTATACCAATTAAAATCCCAAAGCAATTCTTTAAAGAAGTTGGCCAAACAATCTCAAAATTCATATGGAGGCACAAAAAACCCAGGATAGCAAAAACAATCCTGAGTAACAAAAACACTGCTGGAGGTATTACCATACGAAACCTTAGTCTATACTACAAATCCATAGACAGGCTGGTACTGGCTCCAAAATAGACACACAGATCAATGGATAAGGATTGAAGACCCAGATATAAGCCCACAAAATTACAGCTATTTGGTCTTTGACACAGGGGCCCAAAGAATCCAATGGAAAAAGAACAGCATCTTCAACAAATGGTGCTGGCAAAACTGGATCTCCACATGCAGAAGATTAAAGCTGGACCCGTACTTGTCACCATGTACAAGACTTAATTCCAAATGGATCAAGGACCTTGATATCAGGCCAGAGACTATAAAAACCATAGTTGAAAGGATAGGGAACTCCCTCGAGCTGATTGGGCTAGGCCAACAGTTCCTAAACAGACATCCAATGGCACAGTCACTGCTACCAACTCTCAACAGTTGGGATCTTGTGAAATTAAAGAGCTTCTGTTCAGATAAAGAGATTGTAACGCGAGCTCAAAGGCAACCCACAGAATGGGAGAAAATCTTCACTAACCACACATCTGATAGAACTCTGCTGTCCAGAGTGCACAAAGAACTTAGAAAACTAAACACCAAGGAAACCAATGGCCCAATTAAAAAATGGGCCCTGGAACTTAAAAGAAACTTTACCAGGGATGAAATTAAAATGTCTAACAAATATCTTAAAAAATGCTCCACTTCTTTAGCCATCAGGGAAATGCAAATCAAAACTTCCCTGAGATATCATCTCACCCCGGTCAGGATGGCAAAAATCCACAATACAAACAACGACAAATGCTGAGAGGATGTGGAGAGAGGGGAACTCTCCTACATTGCTGGTGGGAATGCAGGCTCATACAGCCACTCTGGCGAGCCGTCTGGAGATTCTTAAAGAAATTAAAGATTGAAATGCCATATGACCCTGCTATTCCACTTTTAGGAATAACCCCCCCATACAGCAGAGGTTCACCTCGATAGCACAAGCACGACCATGTTCATAGCAGCACTGTTTACAATAGCAAAGTCATGGAATCAGCCCAAATGTCCAACAGTTGACGAGTGGATAAGGAAACTGTGGTACATCTATACAATGGAGTACTACTCAGCCATCAAAAATGATGAATTACTGGAATTTGCCAGGAAATGGATGTCATTAGAAACAATTATATTAAGTGAAGTATCCCAGACCCAGAAAATTAAGTGCCGTATGTACTCCCTAATAGGTGGCTCCTAGTACCAAACCCACCCAGCCCACCTAGAGACAGTAATTCCAAGGATTATGAACAGGAAGGATGGGGTAGGGGGGCCACACCAGAAACAAGGAGAGAAGGGACCATGTTACAGCAGGGAAAATAGGCCTCCACCAAGGACCCAAATAAGTAATGAGACATCTGATTAAGTTCACAGACTTTTGTTCCTGATCATTTACTACTGAGGGGGTGTGATCTCACCAGAAGAGGAGGGCATATAGTCTGGCAGATAAAAAGTAACCATTTTGCAAATGGGTGATAGACCCCTCCCTTAGTATGGTTTCCCACTTTTATTACATTTACCTTTGAATGTGCTTTTATCACAAGACTCTAACAGTTTTTTGTCTCTGGCCAGGGGGTAACATACAATGCCCACCAGGATGGAGTGAAGGGCATTGCAGGAGCAGCAAAACTGCAAAATAAAATCAACAAACCACAATCCAGAACTTCAGAGCCTCTATATCAACCACCTAGAACTAGGCCAGCTTAGTCTCTCCCCATCTTGAAGCTCAGGGAAATTTGTGGAAGAGGGGGCGGTAAGACTGTAAGAGCAAAAGGATGGGAGGAGTAATGATATGTAAGATACTCTATACTAGTTAGGGCTGAAGCAATCATAATTGGACTTTGCATGCCCTGCACATTGTCCAACACACTTTTGACCTCACAAAGTCTAGCATCTGCTAAAGGCACCAAGATCCTTGGAGGCAAAGGATTGGCAGCCACAGCAGTGTTCCTATACCTAAGGGGAACACGGGAAAGGGTTCGGGAAAGGCCACTGGGTCCTTGTACGTCATCGGAGAGGAGGGCCCAGAGGAAAATCAGACATGCACAAGAAAGGACTCTCTGGGAATTGGGGTGGGAGGCACTGGGGGATGGGGAGGGAGAGGGGTGGGGAGGGGGAGTAGGGGGTACGGGGGGAGGAGGAGGGAGGGAGGGAACTGGTGTACCTAATAAGCTTGTATGAGCTGAAATAAAAAAATGATGAATTACTGGAATTTGCTGGAAAATGGATGTCATTGGAAACAATTATATTAAGTGAAGTATCCCAAACCCAGAATATTAAGCGCCATATGTACTCCCTAACAGGTGGCTCCTTTTACCAAACCCTCCCAGCACACCTTGAAACATTTAAAGGTAAATCTGTGTTTTACCTACAGTAATTGCAAGGATTATGAACAGGAGGGATAGGGTTGGAAGGCCACACCAGAAACAAGGAGAGAAGTGACAATGTTACAGTAGAGAAAATAGGCCTCCATCAAGGACTGAAAGTAAGTAATGTGATACCTGGTTAAGGTCACAGACGTTCATTCCTGATCATTTACAACTAAGGGGATATGATCTCACCAGAAGGGGACGGCATATATTCTGGCAGATAAAAAGTAACCATTTTACAAATGGGTGATTGACCCCTCCCTCGCTGAGGTTTCCAACTTTTATTACATCTACCCTGGAATGATCTCTTATAATAAGACTCCAGTTTAACAGCTTTTTGTCTTTGGCAAGGGGGTGACATACAGTGCCCAGCAGGATGGAGTGAAGGGCATTGCAGGAGCAGCAAAAATGCAAACGAAAACCAACAAACCACAACCCAGAACTTCAGAGACCCTATATCAACCACCTAGAACTAGGCTAGACTAATATCTCCCCATCCTGAACTCAGGGAAATTTGCGGAAGAGGGGGCGGTAAGGGTGTAAGAGCAAAAGGATGGGAGGAGCAATGATTTGCAAGATACTCCACACAAGTCAGCACCGAGGCAATCATAATAGGACTTTGCATGCCCTGCGCAATGTCCAACACACTATTGACCTCTCAAAGTCTAGCATCTACTAAAGGCACCAAGATCCTTGGAGGCAAGGGATTGACAGCCACAGTAGTGTTCCTATGCTTAAGGGAAACACGGGAAAGGGTTCAGGGAAATGCCACTGGGTCCTTGTACGTCAACGGAGAGGAGGGCCCAGAGGAGAGTCAGGGATGTACATTAAAGGACTCTCTGGGAATTGGGGGCGGGAGGCACTGGGGGATGTGGAGGGAGGGGTTAGGGGAGGGGAAACAGGGGGTTCAGGGGGAGGAGGAGGGAGGGAGGGAGCTAGTGTACCTATTAAGTTTGTATGAGCGGAAATAATAATAAAAATGTTAAAAAAAAGTTAAAACAACAATGCCCAAGTTAAAGTTCAAATCCATGAGAAACAAAACCCATGAAAATAAATCTCCCACTGAGGGAATTATCCCATAACGATAGACTCCAACCAGAACAAATCAACAGAAAATAGCCAAGAAAGCCTGACCCAAAATAACAACTTTCAAAACATGATCATTACCATGATCAATACTATGAAAGAAGAAATCCAGAAGGAATTATATAACCACATGATACATTTTGAAGATAAACACAACAGACACTTGGAGTTGAGAAAAACAGTTCAAGAAACAAAAATAGGCATAGAGCAGTTAAAACACACTCAAGCACAGTTTAAAACTGAGCTACAAGACAAGTTATCTTCAACCCAGAACTCAACAGAGTCTTAATAACAGAACTAATGAAGCAGACAACAAAATTTCAGAACTTGAAAACAAAGTGGGAGTATTAACCCCACTTTGGTTGTTAAAGCCAAAAAGATACACGAGAGAAATATTCAAGAGTTATGGGACACATGTGAAGAGTCTGATGTCAACATCAGCCTCTCTGCCTCATCTGCCCACCAGGGACCCACACACGGGGTCTATAGAAGACACACTGCTACTCAGAATTCAATTGAGTCCAAAGGAAACTCAAGCAAATTTCTAAGGGTCAAACGCCATGCATCTGAAAACCTCTACAATCATCCTATCACATGGGAGAGATTCTTCACATCCAGCCCAAAGAAAAGTTTTCCCATTGAAGGACCATTTATACTGCCACAGAGGCCTGGAACCACCCACTGTGTGGCCAAGCCCTTGGCAAAGTGGAGGAGGAAGGGATGTCCGTGCAGGTGCTCCACTAGCTCCGGGAAGCCAATTTCCGTCAGAGCATCCGCCACCACGGGCAGAGAAGAGATTTTCTTCAATGTCTTCCACAGCTTCTGGGGTTCCTGACTGCATGTCAGGCTCTCCCTCAGTCTTCCAAGGGTTTCCGCTGGTGTCACAGGCTCTGCCTCCATGTTCTCTGTAGCAGGGAAATGAATGATGGGTGGCTCCTGGGATAGATAGCCAGGCTGAGCCCTGCAAAAATATTATCGGGAGACAAGCACGGATGAGAACTTACACACAGTAAGGATAATGAGTAGCTGACAGAATGCTTTTGATAATCAGACCGCTGCCGTTTCCAGCTGCTCTATCAAGCTTGCTTGCTATGCACAAATAAGACTACATGTTTGTCACCTACTGCATGTTGTTCCTATACAGATATGAGACAGTACATACAGCATGCAATGCACAAACTTCTTTATTTACATACTAGCTGTGGAGGAGAGGATGGTTTGCTACATCTTTATCTCCTGTAATCCTGGTATAAGCATGTTAAACACAAACGGACTCAAGCTAACCCTCTTTCTCCCTCTGTTTTAGGGGTACGGACAAAGACTCTTTCAAGATTCCCAGTCTACTAACAAGGCAACTCCACTGTCCCAAGGACAATTCATAACCCCAGCTTGTCTACAGCTCCCAAGGACTTTCATCCACTACAGGGTGGGCGCCCCCTTCCCTTCCCAGTATTTTCCAACTCCATGCTCCTGGCCAATAGTCCTGAACATATGAGCATGCCCTAGCTCTCTCTCTCTCTCTCTCTGTCCTTCTCTCTGGATTCCATCTGCATCCCTGCCAAGGGTGCCCCTTAGAAAAGTGGATCCTCCATAATGTGAATTTTGTACTTACCACCAAGTGCTGTCTTAGAAATGAGTTCCAGGAAGACTACACTGTGGTGGAGAGCTGTTCTTTGCTGGTCCCGAGTCCTGAGATGCAACCAGGCTGAAGCTTGCTGGAAAGTACATTGACATTCCCTTCTGCTACTCCTTTTCTGTAGGAGGAGAGAAAGATAACCCAATCATTAGCTACCACACCCATGGGATTATTTTATGAAGGGGCAAACAAACCAACCAAATCAATGGTTCTTTAACTGCATCATCCAAGGATGGATTTGCCAATAACTGAGACAGAGTTAAATGGTGACTGAATCCACTCCTACCTAACCCAACAGGTAGACAGACAATCAAATCAGTGTCTGAACCATGAAATGAACTCATCAGTGAATAATCTGCAGATGATTTTACTCTGAACCGTTGGGATTGGAGGTTCAACTGGTAAATAAATAAATCCTTGGATATCACAATCCATGAATAAGTGAAACTCCACCCGAACAAATTGTGATTCACCTTACCACTGAATAATCTCCAGATATCTTGCCTCTGATCTGTGAGTGTTGAGGTTTCTTAAATCTTTTTACCAAAACCAAACATTGTTGCTAGTGGTGCATATCTACATGGATGGGTATATTTAGTGTACCTATTTGGAACCACGTATAGGAGTTGCAGTTACATCTCAGATATTGTGTTGTGTATCTTAAAACTTGAAGGAAAAACAATTCTGAGCAAAGCCAGAGTGAATCCTGAAATCCGTAGAAGCTTATAAGCTGAGGGGTAGGACAGCGTGGGAGGAAATGGTGAAAGGAGGAATGGAGGGGATTATAGGGAAGGGGGAGAGACCGAAGCTGGAATGAAAACTTAGGATGCTTGTAAAGTAGAAAATAGAAAACCGGGGGAAAAAACCTCTGTATGTCTTATCATGGGGTAAGGAGGTAGGGGGATATAATGGTTTGAAATGTGTCACCCATGATCTAATGTGCTTTGGAAGGTCATGGCACCTTTTAGAGGTGGAGCCTTGCTGGTGTTCACAGGGTGTGGGCCTTGACTTGGATTGTAGCAGATCATCTAGCAGCTCTCAGTCTCCACAATGGCTGTAGTAACTTAGCCCACCTCTTCCATGACTCTACCTCCCCTCTGACTGTAAGCTAAATAAGTTCCCTTTCTCCCTTCAGTTGTTTGGCTTCTTGTTTACTCTCACAAGAGAAAAGAGTAACCGTTACAGGCAATAGAGTCCACTAGATTGCTGAGGATAATCCCCAAACAGGAATCACAAGCATAGCATTGGATAAACTCAGTGAAACAGAAAACATAAGGGTATGAATACACTAGGATGATTTTAGCATGAGGAGGATCTGTAAGTTAGCTGGCAGAGAAGAGAAAACGTAAAGAGCCACCAGAATTTTTCCTATCCATGTATGTCTATTTCCAAAGAAGAGAATTCTTTTCTGGAGGTGGAGAAACAAATTTTTTGTGCTTATAAAAAGGAATATGTTGTTTTATCTATGGACAGAGATTCAACTACTCTGATCCACAAACCCATTTCCTCACCAACTCCAAATGTCCACATTCTGTGTTCTTCCCCTTTTACACACAATAATCCCAAATACTTCATAAAAGCAATAAATGTCTCCTTACATAAAATTTCTCATGTAACTCTTATTCTCTTATGATCCATTAAGGGCCATTTAAATATGTATAATATATGCAATGTACCCACATTAAGATTTTACTACATTATTCATGATATTTCATGTAATTCCTGGGAAAATGAATATGTTTTCCCTCTATCTCAGCCTTTTCTTTCGTGGTTTTAAAGGCTTATTTGTTTCTTAAAATTACAAAATTCATAATGAATACACATTTTAAATATTTAATTCACTATTCAATTAAAGAAACACAACAGAAACAGAGAAAGAAAGAAAAAAGAAAAAGTAGAAAAGGCATTGATATAGAATGCAGAACACTTAGGGCTCTGAGGAATACTTTAGAAGGTCAAATCTTGCCACCCACCAAGTAGGTTTTGAGGATGGATCTCAGGTCTGCAGGATTGTGTGCAGTTGCCTTATATGTTGAGTTCCTGAAAAATATTTCCAAGCATTGTCCTTAACTCATAGCGAGTATTTTCGTGCTCTAAGTTGATTCACTTTCCTCTTTTTTCTTTTTCTTCTTGAAGGCCGTTGACAAGGAAAATGATGTCCAGGAGTCTGACACAGAAGAGATATGCCCTGATTGCCAAGCGCAGAGCTAATTTTGGTCTAAATCTTCCCGTGAGACAAGGGATTAGGATACCTTCCCATGCAGACAGCAATGTGCTATGAGAAAGGGACAAAGAGGTTATAGAAACCCCAGCAGATCTTTGCCTTCGGGATGTTGAAGGGATACCAAATGCATGGCAAGAAGAAAGAGTGGGGCTATCTATTGGATTTTACAAAGGACAAGACAATATTTGCCTTGCACATGCTCAGTAAATCCCAAGACCAACAAAGGGCAAATAAATGGTCTTACCCTGAGTTCACCTCTGGTTCACCCCTTTGCTGAGGGGAGTTGAGTCCACCAGGTCATCATCTACCAACATCCTTCTAGAAGACAGAAGTTACTTATGCTGACATCGGGAGGAAGATCAGGTAAGTGACAAATGCCAGGAAGAGATTGGCTAAGGCTTTGGAGGAAGACAGGCTAGCCAGGAAAGCAGAGAAAGAAGAGCCGAACTGAATAGTCTGAAACAGACAAAACAAAACAAAACAAGAAAATAGCCTGAGGGAGAAGAACTGTACAGTAAGATATTTAAAATCCTAAAAAAAATTTCTGAAGACACCAAAAGTGGGAAAGGGCTCTCATGCTCCTCAACTGGTAGAAGAATCATCTTAAAAGCAACTGTCAAACTGAAAGCAATATACAAACCCTATACAATAACCATCAAAATCAAAGCCATTTCTTTACAGAAATCAGTAAAGGACTCAAAAGTCATATGGAAACATGAAAGTTCCAGGATAGCAGAAACAATCCTGAGTATTAAAAGTATTTACTGTGCTGGACTTATGTTCGTAACATAAATTAATCTATCCTACACATCCATTGTAATAGAGACAGCATAATCCTGGCCTCCAAATAGACACATTGGAAAATTCATAGGGAATGGAAAACTCAGACTGAAGCTCATACACATACAGTTAACTGATTTCTGGCCTAGGTGCTCAGAAAACCATTTGAAAAAGGACAGCATCTTCAACAAACGTTGCTGGCGAGTGTGGAGCTCTACAGGCAGAAGATTGAAACTGGACCCTTACTTGAAACCCATAAGAAAAGCAAGTCTAAATGCATCAAGGACCTTAATATTACCCAGAGACTATAAAATCCTTACGAGAAAGAGTAGGGGAGTCCCACGAAGTGATAGGCCAAGGGCAACATTTTCCAAACAGAAATCCAAACGCACAGGAAATAGGACCAACACACAACCCACCTAGGTCAGCTGATCCCAATTGGCGGCCTAGCCCTTGGCAAAGGAGACGAGGAAGAGGTGTCTGCGCAAGTGCTTCACTAGCTCCGGGAAGCCAATTTCCTCCAGAGCATCTGTTACCACGGGCAGCGAAGAGATCTGTTTCAATATCTTCCACAACTGCTGGGGCTCCTGACTGCGGGTCAGGCTCACCCTCGTTCTGAGGAGGGTTCCCGGTGAAGCTCCACAGCCTCCGCCGCCAGGTCCTGGGACTTAGGGAGAAGAGAGAGTTCGGGAGCGACCTTTCCTGTACTTGGACAGGCACCCGACTGGCCTAGCTGACGATGGGCTGGAGCCTGGGGGCTGCCCTCACTTTCATTGGCCAGCACTGGATCCACATCCAGGGAGCCCGGGTCTCGAGAGGAGGGCGTGCCAGGGGTGGGGGCATTCCCCCACAGCACAAATCCCCCACACCCCTGACACCATTTCACCCACAGGAAACTGTGCCTCGGGGAGATCAGAAGCATTTGCACCCACTCGCACACCTGCGAGGCTAGGTGTACTTCAACCTCCCTGGGCCAGGACCACCACAAGCACCCGAAATGGGCACCTGGAGAGCTCAGTGGGGTATGCCTGAGTCTTGCAAGAGTCCTTTGTCTTCCTCATCACCGAGCATGTCTGTCTGCTCCGAGGACATCCAGGGAGCTTAGCGAGGGACATAGCCCCAGGGATCTCCAAAGTCACATATCAGTGCAGAATCCCATCTGCTGACGACTCCCACGAACCTCTTGGGCTTGCTCGCTTGGTTGTTTCTTTCAGATGTCCTCACTGTACCAGCGGTGGTTTGTGGCGACTTAGGTTCAACATTCCTTGTCGATCTCTGCACTGCTGAACACATATTCGTCAGTGTGTGTCTTTGTGCGTGTCTGTTCGTGAATCCCGATCTCTTCAGTTCCTTGGCTTCTCTCCTGATGCTCCGGTAGGTGTTTCTGTATCTCTGTATGTGGGAGTGTGTGTCCATGTGAAGGTCTGTGTGGTGGAGGAGGAGGTGGTTTTCTTGCATCCATGTGCCAAGCTAGGAGTCTCCGTATTGCTGGCCAGCCTCTGACTACTGTACTGCCTCTGCACACAAGCCAGTGGAACCGAAAAGGCATGCATCCACAGGGGCTTCTATGGACATTTGCCAGTGCGATGATGTCAAGTTGGGAAATAAGAGAGTCGAGTGCCGGGGAGAGCAAAAGGCCATCCTAGGTGATGGTGTTAGGACTCAGTTTGTAGCTGGGAGGTGGTTGACCCCTTCATCTGTAGCAGGGGGAGGGGCCTTTGGGGTTGTGGAGGGCTGGGGGGGCGCAGAAAGCACAAGGAGCATTGGCGGGGATTGTGTGGGAGGGCTCGGACACACCAGGATAAATGCTGAGGAGGTAGCCATTAGTACTGCCATGCCAGGCAGCCTAGGGTGTCCTCACACTCCTCCCTCAGTGGATCCAGTCTCTGAACCCAAAAGGCTTTAGTAGGACCCCAGCCGCACTCTGGATATTGGAATGGTGACCTTCCCCATCACCTGCCATCCTTCCAGAACCCTGGGGCGAGTCCCCTGGGACCGAGGACCCTCTCGCAACTCTCTGCCTCACCCAAGGGAAGGGTTGCAAGTCTGCCCATTGACGGCAGTTCATTCATGTCTCCCAAGAGTGTATTCTCTTGGACAGTGGTTCCAGCTTCCCTCTGGGGTCAGGCACAGCCCTCCCGACTTTCCCTCTCCTGCCCACTGGGCTTTCATCCTCCTTTCTTTATTTCTTTCTTTGTTTGTTTATCTTTCTTTCTTTGTTTGTTTATCTTTCTATCTTTCTTTCTTTTTTTTCTTTCTTTCTCTCTATCTTTTCTCTCTCTCTCTGTCTCTCTCTCTATCACCCACCCCCTCTATCTCTTCCTTTCTTTCTTTCTTCCTTTGATTCTCTCCTCAATATCTCCTTTCTCCAGCATCAGACCAGAACATTCCAGATGGAAGGCCCCAATCGAGACCCAGGAGCCTCTGGCTCTCTATCACAGGATCCCATGAGGCTGAGCTTTCAAGGGGGTGACTCCTTGGTATTGGACATGTCTCTGTGTTTCCTTCTGCTTCCTACCACACCCATCCCCTTTCTTTCTGGTCCCCTGACCAAGGCGCGCTCCCAGCCATGCCAGGCCACCTTTCTGGTTCTGCACGTAGGGATATGATGGAGGGACAGAAGACATCATTATGAAGTCCCCGCTTTAGGTAGGAGGCTGGCACAGTCCCGCCCCTGAACATATGTGTGGAGGTAGGATTGGAATCTCAGGTTGAGCTGCAGTCTCAGGAAGAGTAAAGGGAGTTTGGTGACCTGAAGGCTAGGGAGGGGAGGGTTGGGGATCAGGGAAGATGTTCCCCCGTGTGTGTGTGTATGTGTGTGTGTGTGTGTGTGTGTGTGTGTGTGTGTGTGTGTGTGCAGGTGGGAGGGAGCAGATAAGGAGGACTTTAGGAAGGGAGATAAGTTCCTTTCACTATGGGGCTGAAGTCTGGAAGGATAGGGGAGGGGAAGGCCATTCACTGTCATCCATGATTTCATGCCAATGTGTAGATGTGCAGGAAGCCGTGACATGAGGAAGGCGTTGCATGAACAGCACAATTGGAAAAAATACAACAGAACATAGTTCAGAACATCAGAGTCCCTACATTATCTGGAACCAGGCCAGCCTAATCTCTCCCCATCCTAAAGCTCAGGGAAATTTGCTGAAGAGGGGGCGGTAAGATTATAAGAGCCTCAAGACGAGGAGGAGCAACGATATACAAGATGCTCCACACAAGTTAGTACTGAAGTAAACATAATAGGGCTTTGCATCTCCTGCACCATGTTTGATATATCATTGACCACCCCAAAGTCTAGCATGGATCACAGGCGCTAAGATCCTTAGAAGCAAGGGACTAACAGCCACAATAGTGTTCCTATACTAAAAGGGAACCCAAGAAAGGGTTCTAGGCAATGCTACTAAGTCCTTTCACCTCATGAGAGTGGAGGACTCAGAGGGAAGCTTGACATTCACACCAAAGGATGCTACAGGGATGGGGGTGGGAGAGGGGACAATGGGAGAAGGGAGGCAAGAGGGGAAAGGAAGGGCAAAAGGGGGGAGGGAGCAAGAGGGTCCTGAGATGGGTGGAGAGAGGAAAGGGACCAGGGTATCTATTAAGTTTGTATGAGAGGAAAACAGCCCGCCTGCCACTGAGCATAGGTGCAGAGGTGGGATTCGGATCACAGGATGAGCTGGAGTCTCAGGAAGGGTGAAGGGAGTTGGGAGTCCTGAAGGCCACGGGAGGGGATGATTTGGCATCAGGGAAGAAGTTCCCCCTGTGCGTGTGTGTTTGTGTGTAGGGGGCAGGGGGCGAATAAGGAGGACTTTAGGAAGGGAGATAAGTTCCCTAGAAAATGGTGCTGAGGTCTCAGAAGAAAGGGGAGGGGAAGGCCATTCACTGTCATCCATGATTTCATGCTAAGGTGTGGACCCCAGGGAAGGGGCGACGGGAGGAGCGTTTTTCACCTCCATCCCCCCAGCGGAGTCAGGGCAGGCGGCCCGGATAAAGAAGTTCAGCTCGCCTGTACCCTAGGCGAAGGGGGGAAGGCGATGCCTTTCCATTTCCCAGAGAAATGCCTCTCCCTTTTCCAGGAGAGTCTTCCTCCAGAGGTTCCACCAGAACTGCTAAGAGTATAATCAGGTGGCTTCGGAGCGGTGGAAGTAGAGGTATCTCTGCCAAGAGAGACCTGGCGCCTCTAGGACCCAGGGTCAGGGGAGGCGCCATCCTGACTTGGAGAGTCCTGCGCGGTCCTGGTCTGGAGGAAGGGGGGATGAGGGAGGGGAGCCGAACCTGTCCCTTGGGCAGGGCACCCCTCCCACCGGAGTTCACTTTCTGAGCATGACTTTCAGGTAGTCTCGAGGACCTTGGCCATGAGTGGAGCCACCTTGTAGGCAGCAGGTTGGCCGCCAGCGCCTACAGAAGCGGTGCTTGCGCAGGAATGGGGGGGACTGCGAAGCTGGGCGGGGTGCTCCCTGTGGCCCACTATGCCCTCCCCTACCCCATCAGCAGGGGTCCTGGGGGCCAGCGACCTCTTTCGCAGAGTTGGTGGAGGAAGAGCAGGCAGAAGAAATGGTGGCAAGAAAGAGGGTCGACTGTGCCTGACAAATGCAGGGCAGCAGTGCTTGTGCGCCTAGGATTCTGGTGCACATGTCCTGCAGTCTCCACTCTGGGGACTTCGGAGGGGGCAGGGCGGTCCCCTGGCAGGGCATTTTCCGCCAGTCCTCTGGCCCTTGTGCCAGCCTTGCTGCTCTCTCAGAGCCAGGGGCGTCGCCTCTCACCCCCCCACTCCCACCCCGCGGACTCGCATTCTTCAGCAGCGGCGCCCGTGGTCTTCACTAGCCCACCGCACAGGCCTGGGTAACCTGGTGGCTGTCACTGGCTGACCTCTGGCGGGACTCAGCGGAGCAAAGGGCCAGAGTTGACCTATGTTTCGGGGTATGTTCTGGCTAGAGGCTTGGTCACCACAGCCTCTCCTTGTGACTGCAGAGAGGAGGTTGCTTGGCCACAGGGAATGCACCCTCAACCAGTGATGCTTTGGGGGTCCAATAGCAGCCAGCAGGTTCTGGGGCACGGTCACACTGGTGTTCTGGTGGAAGCCCTCCCAAGCTTGGCTGTGTCCCCTGCAGGTGGTCCCGCCTGTGAGCCTTCAGGGGACCAAGCCACATCCTTTGCTGGTGCTCTCTCTGGGGGGACACAGGCAGTATTTTCCCCGGAAGTCTTGTTCTTATTGTTCTTCTTTTTTGCAGGAGGAGACCAGTGCTAGTTCAGGGCCACCAGGAGAGGCTGGGGGTGAGGCTCCGTGAGACACTCCTAAGGATGCTTCCCCTGCCAGGCGCCAGGCTGCGCAGGGCTGAGTGGTTTGCTCTCTTTCCATGGGGGGGTAAGGAGGGGGAGGCGCGTGCACGACTATTGCTTGCAGAATCGAGGGCAGCTCTCTTGCTGCGTGAGTCGGTACCGCGCCTGGGCAGCCTACTGTCCATTGCCAGCTCTCCTGGGCGCTGTGCTTCCTCTTCTCTCCCTGCAGAGCGATGGGGCAGCTGTGCCCCGTCTGGAGTCGCTTGGGCTCCCTGAGCCAGTCACGCAGCTCCAGAGCCATCCTGCCAGTGAGCTGAGAGCAGCTGGCGTCGGCCAATCCACATTGGGGTGGTCAGATGCCTTGGGCTCCTATGGAGGTCCTTTGAGCATGGGAAGAGGGGGGACCAGCCCGTTGGGCCTCTGCCTCAGCTCTCTACCAGGCAAAAGCGAGATTTATGTTGAACATTCAGTGGTCCAGAATATAAACTGACATTCCAAAAAGGAGGAATGAGTGCATTTGCAGGAAAGATCAGTCCAAAGAGCAAAATCCAGCAGCATATACTCCAAAGTTTGAAGCTCTTGAGGTAATCTCAGTTCTACAGGGCTTCACTTCCACATTTCCAGAGTAGTCTCCATAAATCACACATCGTTCTTTTACTGGCTCCTCCCATGGTATACATCTCTTCTTGCCAGGTGTTCCACATTGGTTCTGGCATCTCTAACTTCACCGATGAATGGCAAACCAGGTCTTAACTCCACAGCACAAACTGCCCTTCTTAGGCCTCTAAACTGCACGCTTCCTGCCTCATACTACCTGGAGTTTGCCATTCTCTTGGAGGAGGGATTGCCAAACCTGGGAGCATGGATTCACAACCTCCTCCTTATTGTATGTCTGAGGCCTCTAAACCAGTACCATGTAGATGGTGTTGCCACGTCCTGCTACAGCCTTGGGTTGGACACTGCCCCATCAACTCACCGTTTCTAGTGTTAACTGTAGGTAAAATCTGTCTTGGGCAGATTTTTTTGATTTATTTTCCTTATGACACATTTTTTTTGCCTAATTATACAAGCTCAATTGATACCCCCCTTCCCTTCCCCATCCTGTCATTTCCCATTGTACTTCCTCCCTTTCCCCCATTTCTACACCCTTCTCCCCCTCAACTAGCACCTCCTGCTTTCCACTCTGCCATCCCACAGAACGGCATTAAAGAGGGCACCAAACTTCCCCCTAGGACTTCTGCACTACTTAGAGTTCCGGACTGGCATTACCCAGGGCCCCTTCGTGGGGCTGTTGGGTAGATACTCAAGAGGAGCAGGCAATTCTGTTGGAACTCTGACCTTCAAGTCGTCGCTATGAAAAGAATTTGCATTCTCATGGTGTGATCCTTCCCTGTCAGGGTAGGGCTTCTTCTATTATCTTCTCTCAATTCCAAAAGACTTCATGTTATGATATTAGATGCACTTGATCTTAAAGCCATTTCCCCCACTTCTTGGTACAACTTTCTTCTTTTTAAAATTTATTTATTCAATTATGCATGTGTGTGTGTGTGTGTGTGTGTGTGTGTGTGTGTGTGTGCGCGCGTTTGTGTGTGTAGAACCACAGGCAAATTCGGGAGCCAGCATGGACCGCCTCCACCTCCTCCTTGTTTACTCTGCCCCGGGCTTCACAGGCTCTGCCCTATCAGGACCAGGAACGCAGGCCGCCCCCGTTTTAGCCTGGCGTGTATATATGGTGTCTAAGATCCAAACTCAGGACCTTCCGCGTGCAAGGCAGAGGCTTAACCCCTGAACCACCTCTCCAGCCCCTGATACAACTTTCTGTAAAAGTTACTCTTTTCTGTTGCTGTGGGATTGTCTCCAAACTCAAGATACTTCAAGGGAGAAGGATTTGTTCAGCTTATGGTTCCATTGGAGAGATATAGTCCATCATGGCAGAAAAGGTTTGGATGTCTGGCAAAGCTGGCGGAAGTCTAAGTTTCTGCAGACATCATTGAGGTTGACCCATGCCTTATATTTTATTTTGTGTTTCACTGGGTATAAACAACACCTTCTTTCTGATTCATAGCTTAACATTCTTTCCTGAAGCGTAGTAGGATTCTTCACCACACACCTTGAGAACATATCAGAGGTGTTTTCAATCGACTCTTTTTATTTTATTATTTTTCCCGAATCACACAAGCTTAATAGTTGCCCTGGTCTCCTACCTCTCTCCACCCCTCCCCAGTCCCCTTTCCCCCTTCCCCCATTTCCCTTCCTTTCACGCCCTCCCTCTCTTTCTCCCAGTGCCTCCCTCTCCCCCCTCCCATTTCCTGGAGCATCCTTTTGTGTGAATGCCAAACTTTCCTCTGAGTCCACCTCTCTAGTGAGGTGTATGGGCCCTGTGGCATTGTCCAGAACCCTTTCTTGAACTCCCCTTATTATGGTAACTCTATTATGACTGTTAATCCCCTGCGTCTAAAGGTCCTAGTGCCCGTGATCCATGCTAGAGGTTGGGGGGGGGTCATTGACATGTCAGTCATTGTGCAGGTCATTCAAAGTCTGATTGTGGCTACTGCGGCCCTAACTCATGTGGAATATCTTGCATATCGTTGGTCCTCCCCATATTCTGGCTCTTAAAAACTTGGCGCCCTCTCTACTGTAAGTTTCCCTGAATTTTCGGATGGGGAGAGTCCAATCAACTCTTTTATATAATCGTTCATTGCCTGTGCTCTGGGTGAACGGAAGAGAGGTGGTGGTGCATTCCAATGCCAAAAGAAAGGCCCCTTTGTCCAGGAGAGTCCTACAGCCCTATGTTAGTTAACGTTCTCTAACTAGTGTAGTTCACAGTGGTATCCAACTGCTATGGAGGCACAGTGTGGAAGGCATCTTTGCAAGTCGATCTGGCACTGCTGGTGCACAGAGTGGGGAAGGTACCTCACAGCTGTTGAAGAGTCAAGTGGAGTCCCAGGCAAAGTCCAGCCTCTCCCTTAGGCATGTCTCTGCAAAGAGTTCACTTTTGGTAAATGGCCTTCCTTTAGTCTCTGAGGGTTTGGCCATGAGTGGAACCACCTTCTTAGGGGCAGGTTTCCTCCCTCCCAGGGAGACAGCACTTGTGTTGTGGGGTCCAGCAAGGGCTAATGCAGCCTCACAAGGAGAGGAGCACCCCCCACACACAGAATAAATCCCCCTCCCCAACCCACACCCACCCTTTCCTGACACCATTTCACCTACAGGAAACTGTGCCTCAGGGATATCAGAAGCAATTGCTTCCACTCGCTCACCTGTGAGGTTAGGTTTTGGGATCAGAAAAGAGTTTCCCCCTTTGTGTGTGTGTGTGTGTGTGTGTGTGTGTGTAGGGGGCAGCAGGCGAATAAGGAGGACTTTTGGAAGGTAGATAATTTGCCTAGACGAATGTGGCCTAGTTCTGGGGAGAAAACGGAGGGAAAGGCCATTCACTGTCATCCAGGATTTCATAACATGTGGACCCGACATACGTGGCGATGTGAGGAGCATTTTCCACCTCCATCCTGTCAGAAGAGTCAGGGCAGTTGGCATGGATAAAGAAGTTCCGATAGCCTGTGCCCAATGCAAAATGGGGCAGGGAATGCCCACGCTTTTCCCAGAGAAGTGCCCCCTCGTTTCTAGGACAGTCTTTCTCTCCAGGCTCAAGGAATGATGGATGCTCAGAAAGAGCAGTTCAGGGTGGAATCCAGAGACTTGGAAGAGACGGAGATCAGAAGGATTTGCACCCACTCTCACACCTCTACGTGAGCTTCAACCTCCCTAGGCCATTAGAATTGCCCGGATGGGCAGCCCTGGGAGGCCTGAGCCTCCTCCCTCAGCGGATCTGGTCTCTCCACCCAAAATGGCTTTAGCAGGACCCCAGCTACACTCTGGATATTGCAACAGTGACGTTCCCGGGCACCTGCCATCCTTCGGGGACACTTGGTGCATCTCCCCGGACCGAGGACTTTCCCCCAAGTCGGCCATCTGCCAAGGGAGGGTCTCTCCCTTCTCAAACTTTGGACAACAACTTTCCAAAGGGAAGACCCAGATGGAAGCCAGGGACCTCCGGCTGTCTCCCAAGGGATCTCATGAGGCTGAGCTTGCAAGGGGGGATTCCTTTGGAGGGGACGTGTCTATGTCCTTTATTCTCCTCCCTATCACACCCATAGCTTTTTCTTAGGTAACCCCACCCACTCGCCGGGCAGCCCCAGGGCACCTTTCTTTTTTTTCACTTAAGTATCTGATGGAAGGACAGAGGAGAAAGGAATGAACTCCCCGCGTTAGGTTGGTGGTTGGCGCCAGCTTGCCCCTGAGCCTGTCTGTGGGGAGGTGGGATTCGAATGTAGAATGAGCTCGAGACTCGGGAAGGGTGAAGGTAGTTGAGTGACCAGAAGGCCAGGGGAGGCGAGGACATGGGATGAGGGAAGAGGTTTCCCCTTTGTGTGTGTGTAGGGGAGAGGGGACGAATAAGGAGGACTTTAGGAAGGGAAGTAAGTTGCCTAGAGGAATGGGACCAAGATCCAGGAGGAAAGCTGAGGGGAAGGCTATTCACTGTCATCCACCATTTTATTATTATTATTATTATTATTTATTCAACTGTGCACATGTGCGTATATATATGCGTGCACGCGCGTGTGTGTGTGTGTAGAAACACGGACGAATTCGGGAACCACCATGGACACCTCCACCACCTTCTGCCCCGGGATTCACAGGCTCAGCCCTACCAGGTTCAGAAGCGCAGGCTGCCCCCGCTTCCGCCTGGCGTCTATAGGTGGGATCTGGGATTCAAACTCAGGACCTTCCGCCTGCAAGGCGGAGGCTTAACCCCTGAGCCACCTCTCCGGCCCTGCCATCCACCATTTCATGCCAACGTGTGGACCCCAGGGAAGGGGCGACATGAGGAGCATTTTCCACCTCCATCCCGCCTGCCGAGTTGGGGCAGGTGGCGTGGATAAAGAAGTTCAGCTTACCGAAGTAAGAAAATTAAGTGCCCTATTAAGTAGGTGGATCCTAGTACCAAACCCGCGCAGGGGCAGGGGGGGACTGCGCAGCTAGGCGCGGCGTTCTGAGCGTCCTCTCCTCTGGACCACTTCCCCATCCCCTGCCCCAGCGGCAGGGGTTCTGATGGCCAGGAAACCGCTTTCAAAGCTTAGGTGGAGGAAGGAGCTGTGGCAGCGCTGGCGGCGGCAGCTGCGGCGGGATAGAAAATCAGCTGCTCCTGATGGGCCTGGGGTAGCTGGGCCGCCGCGCCTTGGATTCTGTTGAACGCCTCCTGCAGTCTCCACTCCGGGGACTCCTGAGGGGGCGGGGCCGTCCCCGGCAGGGCATTTTCCTCCAGTCCTCTGGCCCGTGTGCCCCCCTTGTTGCCAGCTCAGGGCACGAGGCATGGGGAATCCCCGCGGTCTCGCATTCGGTGGCAGTGGTGGCCAAGGTCCTCACTAGTCCACCGCATAGGCCTAAGGATGCAAACGTGTGTGTTTGCCAGCTCACAATCAAAACATCACAGCGCCTATAAGAATACTTATTTTCTGTCAGGACTTACCATGTGAGAAAATCTCCCCCTGAATTTGTTCCCCTTCTATTGCCAAAATGGAAAGGCAGTTGAGGGAATGATGTGGAGATTTGGGGAAAAATAGTAGGAGCTATCAAATATCAGGTTCATATTCCTGGATATGGTACCCAAATTCATTATCCAACCCCACCCACAGCCACAAAACGTTCCAAAGGTATTCCAACAAATATTAACATCCTACCATTGCCTGTCAATGCATTTATTAAAATTAATTTACCAGCTCGCTTCCAGTCTTCTGTTGAGTGTGTCATGTGACTCTCGAATCATACCACAAGTGAACCTGTCACACATGATGCTGCAGCTCACCTGGCAACGAGGAAAGCAGAAGATTCAGAATTTTACCTACTGGTGTTATCTCATGCCTCAGATCAGTTTCAGGAAACACTCTTGCAGCATTCTGTAATGAACACCGAGTGAATGAATGAAACCTGGCCACATGGCACCCTCGTTTACACTCACAAGGTCGTCTGAGAGAACCTACCATATCTAACGGTCAGCTAATTCTTAAAGGAAATCACCACGAAGGCTTCAGAAAAGTGGTAAATATTCATTGTTTTGTTTTAGTAAGGAGAGAACAGTTATGCCTTAACTTTCCTTTTTAGGCCTTCTATTTTGAATTCATTTTATTGTTTTTAAGGGAGAAAGGGAGGTTTATTCAGCTTACAGTTCCAGAGGGAAGGTACAGTCTCTCAAAGCAGAGGTGGCATGGCTGGCTGGCCAAAGCTGGAGGAGGTTAAGTCACCACAGACACCTTGGAAGCTGAAAGCTGCAGACTGCTTGAATTCATTTTAAATGACAAAACAAACCCCTTACATGCATACTTCAAAGTGCTCCCCTGTACCCTCCCTGAAGTGTTAACATTTCTGAACTACATGAAGACAAGTTGCAGATGCCCCCATGTTTGTTGGTCCCTATTCCTTTGTTGCAACTAAAATTCCCAAGACACACAAGGAGAAAAGGTGTATTTGGGCTCATGGTTTTAGAGATTTTAATCACGTGGCCCCGTGCTTTGAGCCTGTGAGACATATGACATCATAACAGAAGCTGGGAGAAGTACTGTTCCTTAGGGGACTGGGTGGCAAAGAGTGAACTGGGCTCAATTTCCTTCTGTTAGGCTCCACTCTTATAGGCTCCAACATCTCCCCGTGGTGCCACAGTTTCCAAATGGTGCACACAGGGGTCTTTGGGGGGGGGTCATATTCCACAACCAGACTATAGCTCCACTCCCTTCCACTCACCTCTTCATACTTCAGGTTGTACTTTTTAAAAGCAACACTCTACGATATGGGGAGAGCATAGCTTTTACATCAGGAAAATGCCAGAAACCCGACTTAATCCCTCTACTCTATAGACTATTGAGATCACTCTAATTAAGCCATTGGTGTCATTTCCCGGTCTTGGATGCCATACAAAATTACCTGCTGCATCTAGCTTTCTGTACCTCTTTGTCTTTTTACTCTAATGTCTTTTCAGTCTAGAGAGATCTTTAATAGTTTTGACATTTTAAAGAGAAATTTTCTCAATTTACATTTGTCTGATGTGTCTTTATGATTTAAATATATGCATAATAACACGCACTATTATGCATATTGAAAAGGAAACATTAAATTTCAAACTCCGAACGCATGGGGATCATGTCCAGTTAGTTCATTCATCTTGGAAGGTATTGAAGTGATTTCAAGTTTTGTGTGTGTGATAAAATGCATTGGGGAATAATTTCTAATTTATTTTTATTTTTGAAGCAAGGATTTCATGTAGGCCCATGCTGGTCTTGAACTGACTATGGAGGGAAGGACGACCTTCTCCCCCTGCCTCTATGCAGGTGCTGGGATTACAGGGATGGTGCAATATGCCAGGTATATGTGGTGCTGAGATACCCTAAGATATGTGCACGGCAGGAAAGCCGTCTGTCAAAACTGGTGTTTCAGTTCCCTAAACCTTTCAACAAGAAATTTCAGGGCTTCTACGGGTGAGTGGCCTAGCTCTCCTTTCTCATCTCTTCTTCCTTCTCAAGGGAGTTTGCGTAACCTCCTCATGAAAGCTGTTCTCAATGTGTCCAGACCGTATCACCCACAAAGCACTTCCAATACAGCCTGTGGTGTGAATGTTGAATAAATAAAAACGACGAGGTTAACACAATGTCTCTGATGATCGCAGCAGCCCATTTTATTTAGAGGGCGACAGGCACAAGTCAGTGCGGGATGCAAAGGCTACTGGGCACGGCACCTGGGCCTGGAATCCCCCATCTCTTTGTCGCCACTGATGTTTCCGCACTAGGCCAGCTGAGAAGCGACGCAGGGAGCCTTCCCCTGCTGGAGTCGGTCTCTTCGCTCCTCTCCGCAGCTGTTCTAGCATCGGGCAGCTGTAGACCATTTTCTGTTCCTTCGGCGAATCCGGATGGGCACCTTCAGAGGGCGCAGGACCAGGCAAGCTTGGAGGCGGGGCCCTTGGGGTGCGCTCAGGTGCCCGCGCCCCGCCCTGGGGGCGTGTCCCTGGTCGCAGGGCGCCGGTCTCTGCTCAGGTGCGGGCTCCCAGGTGCGCGGCGTGCAGGGCTGCAGCTGCGCCCGGCACCCGAAAGGGGGCGCTGCCCCAGCGGCCGCCGAGCGCCGCGGCTGGGCTTCGCGACTTGGGGCAGCTCCTTGCACCCTTGGCCCTGTTCCGCGGTCAGAGCTCCTCCGAGGAGCCCTGGGTGTTCCCGAGCGGCGGAAGCCGAGGGGGTGCGGATCGACCTCCGTGCGGTCGGCCGGCCCCGGACGGGCCCAGGCGGGAGAGGGGCGAGCGCTCCCGGAGCGCCGAAAGCCAGGGTTTCCCCGAGCGCGCTGGAGACACCCGGAGCGCGCCGCGCCCCGGAACCACGTGACCCGCCGTGCCTCCTCGCGGGCCCGGGGCATCGCTCTCTGCTTGGTGAGTCCTCGGGCCCTCGGCGCCACGGAAAGTAGCAAAGAGAAACGGAGACCCGGGGTTGCCGCGCGAAGCCGCACCAGACCTGCCCTCCTCTCCTCAAGGTGGCGGCTCATCGGTTTCCCTGGGCTTTTCTAGCTTACGTGAGTAGGGCGCAATCTTGGCTTTGGGAGCCACTGAACAGCGAGAAAGGGGAGTCCAGGCAGTTCTTTGGTTGCTAAGGTGATGGCAGTTGTGAACAAACTGGGCATTTTTTAAAAAAAATATTACATATTTGTTCATACCTTTAACAACAACCACCACAAGCACCAATGTGTATCAGTCTGCTAGTGACACTGTAAGAACAGGCAATAGACTGGTAGGGAAACAGGATTTTATTGGTCAAGGTACAGAAAGTTACAGGTCTGTAATCATGACTCAGCATGAGCAGATCTGCTCCTTTGAAGGACTGAGAGGAAAGACTGCTGTACCATCTCCCCCAGATTTTCTGTCAGTCACTGGGGTTCCCCCCGCGGCAGGTGTACCCTCAATTCTGCCTTCTGCAGTCTTCACTATTTGGAGTGATATGCACCAATCCCTCCAGTGACTTCATCTTAATTGATCGCCCAGCAATGAGCCTTTCTAAGTAAGATCGCTTGCTCAGGCACTAGGTTTTGGGGTTTCACCATATAAAATCTGGTTGGAACAGACCCTCTGGACCTCAACTGCTTAGGCATCTCCATTCCTACATCTGTATCTTTCCAAACTGGGCAATTAACAAACAGGGGGGGAGGGAGGAGAAATGGGTTGAGACCGCCACCAGATTCCTCCCCCAAACTCAGCATGTGGACTCTGTCTCCTGGGAGTGGGTGCATGTCCTTGTCAGAGGTGTGACAGGTGCCGGTGTGCTCCTGCAGTTCAGGACTGTGCCAGGCGAGCTTACATAAGTGGCTGGCAAGCTGGCCTGCGGACTTGTGTGGGATGGGTGCAGGTCCGCAGGGGAAATTGGGAAATTGTGTCCCAGACTTTTGGTTGTGAAGCGCTCACCCGCGGGGCCCGCAGATGGAGCCCTGCAGCTTTCAGGTTCTTGTTAGACATCCTCGGCTTGTGTTGCGTGAGTGCAGGTACGGTGCTTTATCTCAAAAGCAGACGTGCATCACTTTTTTTTCTCTGTGAAAAAGCCCACCCATTCGTTGGTGGCTTGGAAGGGATGAAAGCGAGGCTCTGCGATAAGCTGTGGAAGGCAGCGGTGGAGGCTCAGGTCTTCGTTTGGGCACCGCCTGAGGAAGGAATGGGTAGGACCTTCAGGGTGTGAGCAAAGTGACCCACTGGCATGAGAAAAGTGACCCAGAAAATTAAATTGGATTTCCAATAAAAGCTGCAGCTATTTTTGTTGTTGTTGTTAAATTTGATGGATCAGGAACAATTCCTGCCTGTATTTGAGACAAGTGGCATTTCTGTACTACAAATTGACCATGTTTTGAGCCATACTGGCTTGGAATCGTTCTCTCGGTATTTGTGATTGCTCAGGAGTTGGATCTGCAGATAAGTTCTGATCAGTATCTTTAGCAGCACCCAAAGTAAAGCTTCAGAAACAATCAGAATGAGGTAAAACCCAACATTAGATCCTTTTCTCCCCAGAGAGGATGAGAGACTGACTGGGTTTATAGGTTTCAGAATGGCCTGAGAAAATGGGCTACAAATTTGTGTCAAGGATGATTACAATGAAATAAATCTGTTAGGTTTGGCTCAATATAAATGAGGCCCCCTAACTAGTTCTTCATAGGCAGGTGGGTGATTATATAGAGTTGAGACTGGGCTTCTGGGAAATTTCCATTATTATTATTATTATTGCAATGAGGGGGGCTACACTGTGAAAATACAGGATTGAGGAAATGGGGACATTTCCTTTGGATAGGTACCTTTGTAAGCCAGAGTTTGCATGCTAAACTTGAGAGAGCCAAAATGATACATTCCTTGAGTTCTCCTACACGTCTGTTAAGCTAAACTGTGTAAATACCAAGGAGATCTCATGTACTATAAGTTATATATAGTCTATTCTCAATAACTCCTTTCCTGAAAGAGACTACAGATTGGAGAAATGTCAGCTATTACCAGGATTCTGGAGAAGGTGGTAGCTTCTAGTGTTTACCTTTCCAAATTCATTCTATTGCTGCTTCACTTCCTGTTTTCCTTATGAAATTTCGGTGAATGCTTCATTGTTGAGAGTTTCAGTAAAGCGATGTTAGTTCTTTTGTGAAGCAATCAGTTTTTTTAAAAACATTTTTTATTATTATTTTCGCTCATACAAACTTAATAGGTACATCAGTTCCCTCCCTCGCTCCTCCTCCCCCGGAACCCCCTGCTCCCCCTCCCCTCACCCCTCCCTCCCCATCCCCAGTGCCTCACCCCCCAATCCCCAGAGAGTCCTTTAATGTGCATGCCAGACTCTCCAATGACATACAAGGACCAGTGGCATTTCCCTGAACCCTTTCCTATGTTTCCCTTAAGCATAGGAACACTACTGTGGCTGTCAATCCCTTGTCTCCAAGGATCTTGGTGCCTTTAGCAGATGCTAGACTTTGTGAGGTCAATAGTGTGTTGGACATTGCGCAGGGCATGCAAAGTCTAATTATGATTGCCTCGGTGCTGACTTGTGTGGAATATCTTGCAAATCATTGCTCCTCCCATCCTTTTGCTCTTACACCCTTACCGCCCCCCTCTTCCACAAATTTCCCTGAGCTTCAGGATGAGGAGAGATTAGGCTGGCCTAGTTCTAGGTGGTTGATATAGAGTCTCTGAAGTTCTGGATTGTGGTTTGTTGCTTTTCTTTTGCAGTTTTGTTGCTCCTACAATGCCCTTCACTCCATTCTGATGGGCATTGTATGTCACCCCCTGGCCAGAGACAAAAAAGCTGTTAAACTGGAGTCTTGTAATAAGAGCACATTCAAAGGTAGATATAATAAAAGTAGGAAACCACAGTGACAGAGGGGTCATTCACCCATTTGCAAAATGATTACTTTTTATCTGCCAAACTATATGCCCTCCCCTTCTGGTGAGATCATACCCCCTCAATTGTAAATGATCAGAAATGAACGTCTGTGAACTTAACCAGGTGTCTCATTACTTACTTGCAGTCCTTGATGGAGGCCTTTTTTCTCTGCTGTAACATGGTCCCCTCTCTCCTGGCTTCTAGTGTGGCTCTCCAACCCCATCACTCCTGTTCATAATCCTTGCAATTACTGTAGGTATTACATAGATTTATCTTTGAGTGTCTCAAGGTGGGCTGGGTGGGTTTGGTACTAGGAGCCACCTATTAGGGAGTACATACGGCGCTTAATTTTCTGGGTCTGGATTGCTTCACTCAATATAATTGTTTCTAATGAAATCCATTTCCCGGTAAATTCCAGTAATTCATCATTTTTGATGGCTGAGTAGTACTCCATTGCATAGATGTACCACAGTTTCCTTATCCACTCGTCAACTGTTGGACATTTGGGTTGATTCCATGATTTTGTTATTGTAAACAGTGCTGCTATGAACATGGTCGTGCTTGTGCTATCAAGGTGAACCTCTGCGGCATGGGGGGTTATTCCCAAAAGTGGAATAGCAGGGTCATATGGCATTTCAATGTTTAATTTCTTTAAGAATCTCCAGATAGCTCGCCAGAGTGGCTGTATGAGCCTGCATTCCCAACAACAATGTAGGAGAGTTCCCTTCTCTCCACATCTTCTCCAGCATTTGTTGTTGTTTGTATTGTGGATTTTTTGCCATCCTGACAGGTGTAAGATAATATCTCAGGGAGGTTATGATTTGCATTTCCCTGATGGATAAGGATATGGAGCATTTTCTAAGATATTTGTTAGACATTTCAATTTCATCCCTGGTACAGTTTCAAAGATCCAAGGCCCATTTTTTAATTGGGCCATTAGTTTCCTTGGTGTTTAGTTTTCTAAGTTCTTTGTGCACTCTGAATAATAGAGCTCTATCAGATATGTGGTTAGTGAAGATTTTCTCCCATTCTGTGGGTTGCCTTTGTGCTCGAGTTACAATCTCTTTATCTGAACAGAAGCTCTTTAATTTCACAAGGTCCCAACTGTTGAGAGTTGGTAGCAGTGACTGTGCCATTGGATGTCTGTTTAGGAATTGTTGGCCTAGCCCAATCAGCTTGAGGGAGTTCCCTACCCTTTCAACTATGATTTTTATAGTCTCTGGCCTTATATCAAGGTCCTTGATCCATTTGGAATTAATTCTTTTTTTTTTTTTTGGAATTAATTCTTGTACATGGTGACAATTATGGGTCCAATTTTTATCTTCTGCATGTGGAGATCCAGTTTTGCCAGCACCATTTGTTGAAGATACTGTTCTTTTTCCATTGGATTCTTTGGGCCCCTTCGTCAAAGACCAAATGGCTGTAATTTTGTGGGCTTATATCTGGGTCTTCAACCCTTATCCATTGATCTGGGTGTCTATTTTGGAGCCAATACCAGGCTGTTTTTACAACTATGGATTTGTAGTATGAACTAAGGTTTGGTATGGTGATACTTACAGCAGTGTTTTTGTTACTCAGGATTGTCTCTGCTATCCTGGTTCTTTTGTGCCTCCATATGAATTTGGAGATTGTTTCTTCAACTTCTTTACAGAATTGCTTGGGGATTTTAATTGGTATAGCATTGAATTTGGATATTGCCTTTGGTAGGCTGGTCATTTTTATGATGTTGATTCTGCCAATCCAGGAACATGGGAGGTCTTTCCACCTTCTGGTGTCTTCTGCAATTTCTTTCTTTGAGTTTTAAAGTTTTCGTTGTAAAGGTCTTTTACCTCCTTGGTTAGGTTGATACCAAGGTATTTCATTTTTTTAGGGGCTATAGTAAATGGGATTGTTTCTCTCAGGGCTTTTTCACTTCTTTCATTCTGGGCATATAGGAAGGCCACTGATTTTTGTACATTTATTTTGTAACCTGCCACCCTGCTGAACTTCTCAATTAGTTCCAGGAGCTTTCTGTTGGAGTTTTTGGGATCACTCAGGTATAAGATCATGTCATCTGCAAAAAGGGATAGCTTGACTTCTCCCTTGCCGATTTGAATCACTCTTATGTTCCTTTCTTGTCTTATGGCTTCAGCTAAGACTTCAAGTACAATTTTGATTAGAAGTGCCAGTGCTGAGTTTGGATCCTAGACCCACGTATAAACGCTGGGCATTTCTGGTCCTGGTAGTGTGGAGCCTGTGAATCTCAGGGAAGTGTAAAGAAGGAGGAGGTGGAGGAGTCCATGGTGGTTCCTGAAGTCGTCCGTGGTTCTACACACACACACACATACATACACACACACACACATACACACACACACACACACACACACACACACACACACACACACACGCATACATGCACAATTGAATAAATAATAAAAATTAAAAAAAAGAAGTGGTGACAGTGGACAGCCTTGTCTATTTCCTGATCAAAGTGGGAATGATTCCAGTTTTTCCCAATTGAGCATAATCCTTGCTGTGGGCTTGTTGTATACAGCTTTTATTATATTGATAAAGGTTCCTTCCATTGCTACTGTCTCTAGCGTTTTGATCATAAAAAGCTGTTGGATCTTGTCAAAAGCTTTTTCTGCATCTATTGAGAGTATCATGTGATCTTGGACTTTGGACTGATTTATATGATGAATTACATTTATTGATTTGCGTATGTTGAAACAACTTTGTGTGCCAGGGATGAAGATAATTTAGGGCTACTTTGTACAATGGAATTCAACAGTGATTTTGAATGTTTTATTGTCCCACAGAGGAGATTTTTTTCCTTTTTTGTAAAAGGAGAATCTGGATCTGATCTCCCTGATCTTTTCCCATGCATTTTTATGTCCTGGACTCCTAAGACTTCTGCAGGAATTGCTGAATATTCCAGGGATTAACTATCAGGAAGACAGGAGGAAGGAGCTGTCTTCTGTGTACCAATTTTGCCCTCAGAAATCTCAGTAATGGGGTTCACTTTTCCTTTAGCTTCATAGCTTGTCTTACTTCTTAGTGCTTTGAATCCAGGAATGCATTTAACCTCTTCTTTTTGGGGGGCCAGCTGGAAGGAATACATCTATTGAATTTCATCTTCATTGTAGCATATGGCACAATATAAATAATTACTATACACACACAGTGTCCTGCTGCATGGGAAGAAATAGAATTATAAAATAAACTTTCATCACGCTGGGTGATACTGAGATGGGTCTTCCAAAAGCAGTTTTACCTTTTCCCCTTGATAAAAGTCATGTTTATTTATTTGGAACAATTCAAGAGAATACAAAAAAAGCAAGACTATTTATAATGGCCTACAGAGGGTAGCACACTGTTAACTTTTTTTTTCAATTACATTCTTCCAGATGTTGTGGTCCTTCCATCTTGATGACACTCTGCCTACCTCATCCTTCTGATTTTCAAACCTTGTAAATAGAATTTGTGTATGTGTTAAATATTCAGAGGGTATGACTGCTAACTTAATGATTTTGATAGGTCAGATTTCAATTTTTGTTCATGCCCCTTTTAGTCAAAGAAGCTATGTTCTCTATTTCTCTGCTCTTTGAAGGCCAATGTTTGCACTTTGAGCTAGTAAGGGCTGGAGCTCTCCATTAGATTTAAGCAGCGAAGCATCAGAAAACAAGTGGCAGGCATATTGGCCATTCAGGTGGGAAAACCTGTGTTTCTGGTTGTAATTTCTCTATTTTTTCATGTGTCTTTTGGTCATTGGGTCTCTGTGTCCTGGAAGGACAGATGACACTTTTAGATTCAGCTCAGTAAGCTCATGAGACATGTGTGGCTTTGACATTTGATGAGGATGATCTTTGTTTGAAGATGGATTATTCAGACAGACAGCTGGGACTCATCCTCAGAGTTTCTGATTCAGTCTGCCTAGAATTTGGCCTAAAAAATTGCATTTATAACAAGCCTCAGATGATGCTGATTCTGGTGGTTTGCTGGCCCCATAAGACCCAGAGGTAAATGGTTGGAGACCCAAATCCCATTTCACTTGTTTATATCCATTAACTCAGTTTCTAGTAGTGTACAAGCCTGCCAGTTAGGGGTTTAGAAAGTGTTTGTCAAATCAGTATCAGTTTTCTCCACTGGGGGAGGGGGGACCTTCTGAGCTAGTCAAGATAGAAGAAAATAATTATCCAGAACCTGAGACTATAAAGTTTGCAGTACGAGTAATTATTAGTCATGAATACAAGTTCTTCAAACTGCAAGGAAGCCAAAATGCTTACAAATAGGTAGATTAAATGAACATTAGACTTAATGACTTTTGTTAAATAGCTAGGACTACCTGCTTGAGATGTTGTTAAACCATGAAGCTTGCAAAATTCTTTTTAATCACCTCCTGGAGAGCTGGGATTCCACACTATCTTTCCCCTTCATGGTGTCTCCAGTGCCTGTCTTTCTGTCCCTTAGTGGTGGTGGCGGCCTCACCCCTGTTGTGTCCTGCTGCGCCCTAATACAACCATTTTGGTGGATAAGGTCCCAGCATGGCAGAACATTGTTCTATGGAAACAATTTCTGGGAAAAGGACATGGCATTAAAATATGGGAATTGTCAGGCCTTGGTGTATCTCTGCCCAGTTGGGGACCTAAAGCCTGCTCCCTGGGGAATATCACAGTAATGCCCATGGGCAGGTGCTAGGATTTCCTCCCTAGATAATTTAAGTTTTGTCTCTGGCAGAAGGAATTCTTCTGGGAATTGGGTGTGCCTTTTACCTGTCCTTAGGTTTAGAGAAAAGGCTTGCTTTTAACTTTAAATCAAATTGTAAATAGAGATTTCATGTCTAGTCACTTACAATAAGTAGACTTGTTAGCCAGAATGTGTGCACTGATTTTAAGGAAATTAGAGAATAACTTCTAGAGTCTTAAAACATAGCTGGGTAAAATTACCACCTATGAACTAACTCAGAAATTCCGGAAGTATATGACTATGCTATCTGTTCAGTAGAACTTTAAAAGAAAGTGTGATACCCTGTTACCCTGGCTGAAGGCCAAGGAAGAGACCATCATGCCAGAAAGTCTAGATGCCAAAACTGTCCCCTGGAGATGGTATTTGCAATCCAAACTGGGAGAATCCATGTCGGTAGCAAAGGGGGCTGTGTTTTTCCCTTTCCCAAACAGCACTCTTATGTGAAATCCCAGAGATGGAGCATCTGAGTGCACCCCCACCAATGATCGCCTCTGCCCTGAAAGAGACACCCTCGACCAAATGGGGCCCGACAGTATGGACCCCAGGTTTGGAGAATGCATGATTCACTGGATGGCTCATCAACAACTAATAGCAATATACTTCTGAAATTATAAGTAACCTTACTATTAAAGGGAGCTCAGTCTTCCTCTGTGTATTTTAAAAATGCAGTCTCTGTTAAAACAATGTGGGCTCAGCCCCATGGTTATCCGGTGAAGCATTATAGATTAGATAGAATTGAAAAAACTGGGAGCATAGAATCTGTTTGTGTCTTTTCTCTCAAACAATGGGTTAGCTACTTATAAAAAAAATTGGTTATTCTTATAAGCATAGGAGACTGGGAGGGTCTGTGTTTGTTTTCCCCTGTTTGCAGGTTCAGCGACACATTCTTTGCCCTAAAATTTTCTAGTATAAAGCTGTCACTAAGTTTCAATAAAAGGGTTCAGAATCACTCAGCCTGGAGAGTTGCGTGTTTCTGTTCTCCACCTGGTCGGGAGGAGCCCTGGTCTCGAGGCTGCGACTCTGGTCTGTGGCAGTGTCCCCTGAATAACTCTGGCTGGGTCACTGCAATGACCAGCAGAGCTCCTGGTCGCTGCTGCCAGGCAGCCATGCAACACACCTTTTTTCAGCGTTGCCACCCATCCACCTCAGATCTTCCTGAGCTTGTGGCAAGCACTTTGCTGACTAAGCCACCTCCCCAGCATCCCTGCCCTACATCCCTTCAAAGTTCCTGACAGCATTGTGTGCACGACGTCAGAGACAAATGGATGGACTCCAACCCCGTCTTTAAAATCTCTGTTTCTATAGGTGCTGGGCAGCTCTCCATCACTGTGACAAATATGCAGGAAAATCGACTTAAAAAGAGCAATATTTACTTTGGCTCACAGTTTCCCAGGCTCAGCCCATGATTGCTTGGCTCTGTGCTTAGGTCCTGAGGCAGAACAGTTAATAAGCACATTAATAAGCACAGGAGCATAGGCAGGAGAGTAGCTCACCTCAAGCCTACTAGGAAGTGAAGAGAAGAGGCCATGTCCCAGTATCCCCCATGAAGACGCTCCCCACCCCCACCCTAATTCTTCCATGGGGCCCCAACTCCTAAAGGTTTCACTGCTTCCTAGGAGCGTCAGGGGCTGGAGACTAAGTCTTTTAACACAATGGTCCTTATTGCAAATGATGGAAGGTGCCCAAGTATAAACAACAGGTTGAAGTTGGAGAAATGCTAAGCTTAAATTTCAGATGAAACATTTCACCCTTAACCCCTATGAGTTCTGTTATGAAGCATAAAATATGTGTACCCCAATAGAACAGATACAAATGGTAAGTGTGTGAGAAGCCCTTGAACCTCCCTTAATTTTATCATTCTGTTATGGTTGCATTTCAATGACAACTTGACAGTTACAGATTGTTTGGGGGCAGCTGTGGAAGGATATTGGTTGGAATGGCCCCTAAAGAAGCCTGTAGATACTGACTGATTACTGTGGAGAACCCAGCCCATAGTGGGTGGTACTTTCCAGTGGTAGACTGGATAATGGGAGGTGCAAGAAGAGGGACTTGCTCTTCCCTGATCTGGTGTTGACTTGGTGTGGAGTTCACTCTGCATGCACGTTGTTTGCCTTGGAGTGTCATGGCCTTCTATGTTGCTGCTGCTGCCTCCATCCATGGCTGACTTGGAGCTTCCCCTTTTCCACCTCCTTGTTGCTGTTCCTGCTGCCTTTGGAGCCTGGTCTCTAGGCCTTGCTGCTGTTTGCTGTTCATCACCTAAGTCGGAGCCCAGCTGTTCTATATCAATGTCAGACCCAGCATCTTCGACCCTCCAGAGGAGCAAAGGTTTGAGAACTTCTTGGGATCTTTGGGCTTTGTGGAACATTCCAGCTAGGAAGGAGGCTGCTGGGGGAAGCTACCTTGAAGGACACTGTTTTTACTGTGAGTTGTTCTTTCAACAAACTTGTTTACATATATATACATATATTACATTTTATAGATTCTGTTTCTTCAGAGAACTCTGACTAATATTCATTCATTCATTTGTTCATTCATTAATTTGGGGTGTGTGTGAGTGGTGTCCGAGCATGCAGCCCATGCACCTGTGTGGAGGCCAAAGCGGGAGCCTTATTCCTTGGAGGCAGGGTCTTTCTCTCTGAATCTAGAACTTGAATTTTTAAACCAGGCTGGAAGCCAGAAAACCTCATCCATCCTTCTGTCTCTATCCACCTCAGTGCTGGGGTCATGGGTGTTCACTGGGCTCCCCTGACTTTTTGCATAGTACTAGAACCTGAACCCCAAGATCTCAGACTTGCACAGAAAGCACTTTAACTGCTGAGTCCTTTCTCTACATCTTGCATATTGTTTTTAAAGGGCTCATTTTCCTAAATGTGTTGTCATTTCTTCTGTGCAAGATTGATCACAGTAAGCAAGGAGAGCCAGGCAGAGCCGATAGGGATGTAGGAAGAGGATTGGCCTGTGCAGTGGAAGAGGTGGAAAGCTTGATTCAGCATGGTCTGAAAGCTGGTTGTACCATTGTTCCAAGGCCTTGAAACTGACCCAGAAATTCCACTGGCCAAGATTTATCTTAAAGAAATAGCAGAGCATGTAAGAAATTGCACCTGTCTCTTGCCTGTGATTTATCACGGCAGAAATAAAGTGGAATACTACTTCTTCAGAGAAAGGTTACTGCTGTGATATAATGAAGAAGGCAGGAGGAAGATGAAAAGATAGATTCTGAAGGAAAAAATTACAAATCACCTTTATTTCTTTTTGTTCAGCTACATTTTTCTAAACTTTTTAAAAAATTATTTATTCAACTGTGCGTGTGTGTGTGTGTGTGTGTGTGTGTGTGTGTGTGTGTAGAACCACAGGCGAATTCGAGAACCACCATGGACCACCTCCACCTCCTCCTTGTTTAGTCTGCCCTGGGATTCACAGGCTCCGCCCTACCAGGATCAGAAACGCAGGCCACCCCCATTTCCGCCTGGCATCTATACATGGGGTCTAAGATCCGAACTCGGGACCTTCCGCCTGCTTAACCCCTGAGCCACCTCTCCAGCCCTCTAAACTTTTTTATGGATAGTTTTTTTTTTCTAAAATCAAAAGGCATGGATACTGAGGTCATAATAGACTAACGCTATTTCATGCTGCAAATCCTACTACATTTTCCAAGTGATGTTACCCTGGTTAAGTTCTAGTCATATGTAATAATTAACCTCATTTGTCAACCTGGATCGGTCATCTTAATCTCTTGCTGCCATGATTTCTCCACCATGATGTATGCTACAAGCCAGAGTAAACATTTCCTTCTTTAGTCTGTTTTTCTCAGGTTGTTATCACAGCAACAGGAAAGCTAACTAACATATCATAAGCCTCAGAGTTAGCCTACATACTTAACCTATTCACTGTAATTTTCAGAGTTAAACAGAGTAGATGATATTATCCTGTGGAACTCTCAATTCGGGGAGACCCTAGCCTGGGCTCCCAAATCCAAGAGGCCTGGCTACAGACAAGCCTGAACAAGTTCCTCTATGCCCCAGACATGCCCCAATAGAGAAACCATACAGGGAGAGGGATGAACAACCAATGGGAAGGAGGGATGAACAAGCAATGGGAAGGAAAAATGAACAACCAATGGGAAGCAGCCATCTAACCTGCCCCTGAGATGGACACCTAGTAAACAGTTGACTGATTGGTGGCTGTCCCCAGTGAAGGGATGGCAACACCTGATTGGACTCTGACCGTATAGAAGCCTAAACGCTTCCTGACTAAAGCTGAGTCTACAGCCAACTGGTCATCTGCGGGTTGCTTCTGTCCTGGGTTTTAGGTGGTGACCCTGTACACGTGAGGCCACTGTGGAATTTCTCGTCATTTCCCGGTTGCCTGGTGGGCATTCCACAACATTGCTCCGGCAAGCATTAAGACCTGAGTATAGATTCCCAGCACCTGCGGGAAAGCTGAGCCCAGTGACATCGGTAACTCTGATGCTGGAAGTGGAAGGGAGAGATGTTGGGGAAGGGGGAAATGTTGGGGCAGGGGAGATGGAGGGGGAGATTGTGGCAGAGGGGGAGATGGTGGCAGTGGGAGAAATGGAGGGGAAGGCTGAGATGGAGGTGGACGGAGATATGGAGGCAGAGGGGGAGATGGAAATGGAGGGCAAGATGGAGGGGAAGATGAAGGGGGAGGAGGAGATGGAGGAAGAGGGGGAAATGCAGGGGGAGGAGTAGATGTTGGTGGAACTGCGAAATGGAGGGAGATGGGGGAGATGGTTGCATAAGGGGGAGATTCTCTCAGAGGGGGGAGATGGAGGCAGAGGGGGGAGATAGAGGCGAAGGTGGTTGATGGTGGTGGAAGGGGGAGATAGAGGTGGAAGTGGGAGATGGTGGCAGAAGGGGGATATGGTAGCAGAAGTGGGAGATGGAGGAGGATGGAGAGATGGAGGCCTAGGAGGAGATGGTTGTCGAGGAGGGAGATGGAGGTTGAGGGGGGAGATGGTGGCAAAAGGGGGACATGGTGGTGGAAGGAGGAAAACAGCAAGAGGATCCTCAGTACAATCCACTATCTGACCTACTAATTCATGCTCCCTGCCTTGTGCTACTTTCTCCTGATTCAGAGCAAAGACTCTGCCATTGGCTTTAGTCTCTGTCTGCCACTGTTCTCTCACTGCTCTTTCCCTCAATAGATATTTATTTTTATTCTTTGTACCTTTTCATTTGATTAAGTGTTGATACTCTGATCTGTTAGATTCTTTGTGTGGAATGGCACTGGGACTGACTCGGCAATTCTACATGAAGACCCATATGTACCAGATATCTTTGAGTGGATACTTGACATGTGTAGGTCCTGGTGTACTTCTGTTTGATCTTTGTCAGTAACTCAGTCCAGATTTAGTCTTATGGAAGTTCGCACAGTTCTCATTCATTTTTTACATTTTTAAATTATTTTCTGTGTGTCTACAAGAGAATACTTCTGTGGGTGATTTTGGAGTCCCAGCTGTGACATCAGAATTCATCCTGGATTGCTCTACTTCCTTACTGCTTTGCTCTGCCTTCCAGGGTCAGAAGTGCAGGCTACTGCCCTTTATTTCCATGTGGACTTTTATGTTGGATCTGACACCTGAATGAAAATCTTTCTGTTTTTTTTTGAAGCAATGCCTTTACTCATGATCCATGGCTCCAACACCATACTCATCCTTTCATTCCTAAAAGTGTTCTGCATTCCAGGTCTCACAGCATGATTTCATAACACTTGCTCTAAGTCTGTAGAATGAGGTGTTCATGTAGGGACATTTTCCTTTAAAGCTATCTAGTCACTGACTTATTAAAAGAGTTTAAAAAATGGCTTCTTGCTACTGTTCCAGTTTACGTATGCAAAAAAGTTGTTCTCTCTGAAGGGAACATTGATTATTTATAGTACTATCCATGTTTTTCATCTATTAATGTGGATATTGTCATATTTGTAGGTTCATAGGAATCATATATACATATGCAAACAAAACAATTATGAACAAATATGCATAGATAGGAGAAAATTTCTAAATACTAGATCAAAAGATGTCAAATAATTTCAAGAATTGTTAAAACTGACAAGTAGGACAGAATTTTTTTAGAAAAACTATACAGCAAAATTAGTTTTTTGGCACACACTCCAACTCCTCCTCCATCTTTGCAGCAGCTGCTACAGCTTCAGCGACTCCACCAGGAAACCAGGATGGATGGGCGCTGAGTGCTCACCCACTCCACTCTTTACCCCGCCCCCTTCTGCCTGCCCTCCCTTAAGGATGATGGCCAGGAATGTGGCAGCTCATTTCTGAGATAGAGCTCATGCTTAGGTAAATATCAGAGATACATCAGAGGTCTGCTCTATTGTGTGGAGGCACTCATGCCTAAGATGAGCTCAATCTACAGTTGAAAAGGAGAGAGAGAGAGAATAACAAGAACAGAAAAAAAGAAAAGGAGATTTAGGGAATGCTGGTTAATACTGAAGGACGATTGAGGAATTTGTACTGGGTTCTTATGTGCTCAACAATCACTTGCTTCCCCCACATCACTGGATTGGAATACTGTGGTGGGAGCATGTACTTAAGTGGAGATGGAAGATTACCTTATTATCATCGGTGTGATGATTGGCCTTTATTTTGACATTGATGAGATTTTAAATCATCTAGAAGATCCACCCAAAAGGGTTTTCCCTAGGAATTACCTAAGGAGAATGCATTCACCCTGTGTGTGGATGTCACCAGTTCATGGGTTTGGAGTCAGAACTGGATAAAAGGGTCTGGGGAAGCACCTAACTCACTTAAGTGTTTGCTGTGCCCAGAATCACAGTATAGCAGCCATGCATGGAGGCAGGAACGTGCAATCCCACCGCCGGAGAGGTCGAGGCCTGATGATTCACTAGGCAGATGGCTCAGTCAAATATTTGAGTTCCCTGTAAAAGTGAGAGACTCTGTCCAAAATGAGGTAGTCCATATACAGAGGAGCAGCATATGAGGTTGCCCTCTTGCACACACACACACACACACACACACACACACACACACACACGCACATGCACAGAGTCAGGGAGAGGATATAGGAGACAATGTGCTGTGTGCAGAACTCATCCCTCTATTTCCTCTATTTGCTGGTGGAGCAGCAGACAGTGAATTTGCCTCCACTCTGCAGCAACAGAACGCTGTCTCCCACTGCACAATGTGATAAAGGTTGTTATCATTTCTGCTGCATGAATGTGTTAGGAAGGGCATAGTGAAGTGGGGTGATAGTGCCACTGATAACTACAGAAAATTTTCTCGTAGAAAAAATATTATCCATCACCATATAAACCAGTCCAAAATTCAAGATGACATGGTACTCTCAATAGATGCAGAAAAAGCTTTTGACATGATCCAACAGCCTAGAGGCAGTAGAAATGAAAGGAACTTTTATCAATATAATAAAAGCTATATACAACAAGCCAACAGCAAGGATTATACTCAATGGGGAAAAACTTGAAGCATTCCCGCTTCAATCAGGAACTAGGCAAGGTTGTACACTCTCACCACTTCTATTCGATATTGTACTGGAAGTCTTAGCTGAAACTAGAAGACAAGAAAGGGACATAAAAGGGATTCAAATCGGCAAGGAAGAAATCAAGTTATCTCTATTTGCAGATGACATGATCATATACCTGAGTGATCCCAAAAACTCCACCAGGAAGCTCCTAGAACTGATACAGGAGTTCAGCAGGGTGGCAGGATACAATATAAATGTACAAAAATCAGTGATCTTCCCATATGCCCAGAATGAACGATGTGAAAGAGCCCTGAGAGAAACAATCCCATTTACTATAGCCCCTAAAAAAATGAAATACCTTGGTATAAACCTAACCAAGGAAGTAAGAGTCCTTTACAATGCAAACTTTAAAACCCTAAAGAAAGAAATTGCAGAAGACACCAGAAGGTGGAAAGACCTCCCATGTTCCTGGACTGGTAGAATCAATATCATAAAAATGACTATCCTACCAAAGGCAATGTACAGATTCAATGCTATATCAATCAAAATCCCAAACCAATTCTTTAAAGAGGTTGATCAAACAATTTCAACATTCATATGGAAGCACAAAAGACCCAGGATAGCATAAACAATCCTGAGTAACAAAAACATGGCTGTAGGTATCACCATACCAAACCTTAGTCTATACTACAAATCCATAGTTATAAAAATAGCCTGGTACTGCCTCCAAAATAGACACACACATCAATGGATAAGGATTGAAGACCCAGATATAAGCCCACAAAGTTACAACCATTTGGTCTTTGACAAAGGGGCCCAAAAAATCCAATGGAAAAAGAACAGCATTTTCAACAAATGGTGCTGGCAAAACTGGATCTTCACATTCAGAAGATTAAAGCTGGACCCATACTTGTCACCGTGAACAAGACTTACTTCCAAATGGATCAAGGGCCTCAATATAAGGCCAGAAACTATAAAAACCTTCCTTGAGGAGCTGGAGAGGTGGATCAGGGGTTAAGCCTCTGTCTTGCAGGCGGAAGGTCCTGAGTTCGGATCCTAGACCCCACGTATAGACGCTGGGTGGAAGCAGGGGCGGCCTGCATTTCTGGTCCTGGTAGGGTGGAGCCTGTGAATCCCGGGGCAGAGTAAACAAGGAGGAGGTGGAGGTGTCCATGGTGGCTCCCGAATTGGTCCGTGGTTCTACACACACACATACATATACACACGCAAACACATGCATACACCCACAATTGAATAAAAAACAAAACAAAACAAAACAAAAAACCTTAGTTGAAAGTGTTGGAAACTCCCTCAAGCTGATTGGACTAGGCCAACAGTTCCTAGTCGGAAATCCAATTGCACAGTAAATACACCCAATAGTAAACAGATGGGATCTTATGAAATTAAAGAGCTTCTGTTCAGATAAAGAGATTATAACTCAAGCACAAAGGCAACCCACAGAATGGGAGAAAAGTCTTCACTAACCACATATCTGATGGAGCTCTATTTTCCAGAGTGCACAAAGAACTTAGAAAATTAAACACCAAGAAAACAAATGGTCCAATTAAACTTGGAACTTAAATTGGCCTTGGAAGTTAATAGAAACTTTACCAGGGAAGAAATTGAAAGGTCTAAGAAATATCTTTAAAAAATGCTCCGCATCCTTAGCTATCAGGGAAATGCAAATCATAACCTCCCTGAGATATTATCTCACCTGAGTCAGGATGACAAAAATCTGCAAGACAAACAGCATCAAATGCTGGTGAGGATGTGGAGAGAAGGGAACTCTCCTACATTGCTGGTGGGAATGCAAGCTCATACATCCACTCTGGTGAGCCGTCTGGTGACTCTTAAAAAAGTTAAAGATTGAAATGCCATATGACTCTGCTATTCTACTTTTGGGAATAATCTCCCATGCAGCAAAAATACACTGATAGCACAAGCACGACCATGTTCAGAGCAGCACTGTCTACAATAGCAAAGTCTTGGAATCAGCCCAAATGCCCAGCAGTTGATGAGTGGATAAGGATAATGTGGTACATTTATACAATGGAATACTACTCAGCCATCAAAAATGATGAATTAATGCAATTTGCTGGGAAAGGGATGGAATAGGAAAAATTATATTGAGTTAAGTATCCCAGACATAGGAAATTAAGCACCATATATACTCTCTAATAGGTGGATCCTAGTACCAAACCCAGTTAGAGACACACTCAAAGATAAATATCTGTAATACCTACAGTTCTTGCAAAGATTATAAGCAGGGAGGGAATGGAAAGGAGGGCCCGCCTTGAAACAAGGAGAGATGGGATCATGCTATGACAGAGAAAATAGGCCACCATCATGGAATGTAAATAAATAATGAGACATCTGGTTGGGATTGCAGTCTTTCCTTACTGGTCACTTGCATTTGATGGGGTATGACCTCACCAGAAAGTGAGGGCATAGAGTCTGGCAGATAGAGGGTAACCATCCTGCAAATAGTCTCCTACTCTTATTCCATCTACCTTTAAATGTGCTCTTATCATAAGACTCCATTTTAACAGCCTTTTATCTCTGGCCAGGGGAGGACATCCAATACCCATCAGGATGGAGCTAAGGGTGGTGCAGAGCAGCAAAACTTTAAAAAAAAATCAACAACCATAATTCAGAAAATCAGAGACTCAACATCAACCATCTGGAACCAAGCCAGCCTAATCACTCCCCATCCTAAAGCTCAGGGAAATTTGTGAAAGAGGGGGCAGTAAGATTTTAAGAGCCTAAAGATGGGGAGGAGCAATGATATGCAAGATACTCCATAAAAGTTAGGACCGAAGTAATCATAATAGGACTTTGCATGACCTGAGCTATATATCATTGAACCCCCAAAGTCTAGCATGGATCACAGGCACTAGGATCTTTAGAGTCAAGGGATTAACAGCTACAATAGTGTTCCTATACTAAAGGGGAATACACACACAATAAAAGAGCTCTAGGCAATGCCACTGAGTACTTACACCTCATCAGAGAGGAGGAGCGGAGGGAAATTTGACATGCACACTAAAGGATGCTCCAGGAATGGGGGGGAAAGGGGACTGGGAGGAAGGGAGGGAGTGAGGAAAGGAAAGGGAAAAGGTGGGGAGGGAGCAAGGGGATGCAGGGAGGGGTGGAGAGAGGGAGGGAGGGGAACGGGGTACTCATCAACTTTGTATGAGTGGAAGAATAAAAAATGAAATTAAAAATATTATCCAATTTATTACAATAATTTAGGCTAAAAGACAATATCTCTGAGGTTTCACATTTTGTAACTTTCTGTAAATCCAGTTGGTCAAAATAAGAACTAAGGCTGTGTTTTTTTAACTTAATCAAAGAAAATGTTCATGCTACAGCTATTCTTCAATAGAATGGCATGCCTTCTTAAAATAGGAAATGTCTTATTTTCTCCCACTGGTATTTTAGGGAATATGACTTGCTAAGATCACTTTCAACTCAAAGCTTTCACTTCTATTAGTATCATATATAATATTTTTCACATACATGACTTGTGTGCTACTTTTCAAGTTGTCTGTGATATCTGCAATCTCAATTGATAACCTATATAGCACTTACACTTAATATACATGCAGTGTAAGTTTGTATCAGCAATGGTGCTTTCTATACTCAGGCACTTCTACTTAATACTGAGAAAAAGTATAACAGCCTAAAAGAACTACTCATTCCACATTACACTCAAAATTTAGCAACTGGTAGATGAATTTAATAGTATATTTCTGCAGCTAAATGGAACTTCCTGGAGAAGCCTTAGTAATTCAAAGAGAAAAAAATACACCTTTCTCTTAGATGTAGACTAATTTAAGTACTTATCTCAATCCGTCAATTCTATCATAGAAAATTTGATGAAAACATTTTAATAAATGGTTTTTAATTTTTCTGAAATATTTTGGCATTTGTCTTTTATTGTGCATTGATAATTGATTGACAAAGAGAAGCTCTGCTTCCTGGGAATCATCCTAGCTCTACAAACATAGAATGATGCAGTTTCTACCTCCATCACAACCTGACGAACAACCTTGAGCAAAATCTTTGGACTTGTCTCCAGGCTGTGAAGATGCTTTGGAAACTATAAGCAACTTTAGATCTCATTTCACAAGTTGACCTATAATTCCAATTTTGATTCAATTATAAAGAAACAGGAATAACTATCTATAATAAATTAGCTGGATTCCTTATTGACCTATCATTTTCTTCAATTCAACTTTCATGAAAATTCTTTAATTATGTTTATACCCTCAAAAAGGTACAGAAAAATTTTCTTCTCCAAGAGATTTATTTGTCCCTATATAACCTAATGAAAACATGCACACACACACACACACACACATACACACACACACACACACACACAGTCAAAGTGTGACAGCCAGTGTTCTCGCTGTCTCCTTATTCTTGTAGAACCCACAACAATGAAGTCCATCATTCCAAGCCCTGTCTGTCCAAAACGTCCATAACCATGATCTGCTCACCCTGTGTGTCACTGGGCCAGAACCAGGTCAGAGAGCCAATTTCACTCTTGGTGCTTTCAAACAACTTAGTAGACCTTCCCTTTTGGGGTCTGTCCGTCTAACCAAAGCCCAATGAACATTGGCACAATGGGGTGGCTGGACTGCCATGTTGGGGGTTGCGTGGTGGGAGGCCCAGGGACAATGATCAGCTATGACACAGTGGTCCCCATGGTCCAACTACGGAAATTTAAAAGGGAAATGAAATTGGGTGTGGTTGAAGGAAGCAGAAACACCGAAAGGAGGCCTAGTTCCCATATTGAACATTGCTGGTAGCAGCTGAAGTGTATTTGCAGGTTTTTGTATTGGGATGCATCACTGTGGGAAGATGATCATATTGCTGGCAGAAGTAATCTGCACTATCTTCAGGGTGCACGCCATTGATTTTCAGGATAAAATCTCTCTCACGGCCGCTGCTGCTGAAATGGGAAGGAGCTCTGGACACAAGAGTGTTGGCAGCTTTAATAATGAGCTTAGGGGCCTTCCCTGGCTTCTGCTGATACCAGCACAAGTCATCATCAATGTTTGTCCTGGATCTGCAGTTGATGCTGACCTTCTCTCCACACTGCTGAAAAAGAAGGCTGGAGACTGTATGAGTGACGTTTCTGCCCTGGTGCCTGTGCATGGAGGAAAAGAAATAAGAAAAACCCAATGAGTCACTCTAGAAAGAACAACTTCTTACACAAACATAATATTTTGGTGGAGACTCAGAGGTCTGAATAGCATGAAGAAGAGGAGCTCATTGTCTTACTGGAGACCCAGAGGAGAAGGAGGCCGAGGAACTGAGCTTGGGACACCATGGCCTGGTCTCTAGGGCATGGGTTCTAGTCAGTGTGACAGCCTGTTTTCTGTGGCAAAGAGATACGTGGTGATGATATAGGGGAGTGTATGCAAATTACATCGAATATGTTAATGAGGTAAGAGGAAGTATTGAAAAGGCTGATCATGAAATTGCACACAGGGTTATGCCTGGCATTTCCTTCAGAGCTATGTTCATACTCAACCATGGTGGGTTTAAAATGCTGCTTTGTGAGTTGTTCACGTTCATTCCTCTAACCACCTGCATTAGTATCTCACAGTGTCTACAGGAGATTGTCCAATTGCTAAAGGAAGACCCCATCATGGTGGATGGGACCATTCCCTGGCACGTGGATGATATGGAGACAGATAGTTCAATAAGCTGACGTTCTTAGGCTCCTTGGACAGACGTACTGTCTGTCAAACGAGCAGTCCTGTGGATATGCTGTGGCCAGTTTCTTCAGCCCCTGGTGTCCATACTTTTCTGCCAAGGTGGACTATGAAAGGTAACCAAATAATCATAAACCAGAATAAAGTCCCTTGTTCCCTCATAAGCTATTTGTTCATGAATCTTTTAGCAACATGCTGAGTAGCTTTGTCATGTGGGAATCCCACTTCTCATGTCGGCTTTTCTTCATACCATATCCTGGGCTTTCTAAGACTTTTATCTTAGAATCAACTTCCCAGATGTAAAAAAAAAATTCTCTGCAACTCTATATCAAGTACCTGGAACTAGGCCAGCCTAATCTCTCCCCATCCTGAAGCTCAGGGAAATTTGCGGAATAGGGGGCAGTATGATTGTAAGAGCACAAGGATGGGAGGAGAAATGATATGCAAGATATGCCCCACAAGTTAGGGCCGAAGCAATCATAATTGGACTTTTCATGTCCTGTGCAATGTCCAACACACTATTGACCCCTCGAATTCTAGCATTTGCTAAAGGCACTAAGATCCTTGGAGGCAAGGGATTGACAGCCACAGCAGTGTTCCTGTGCTTAAGGGGAACACAGGAAAGGGTTCTCAGAAATGCCACTGGGTCCTTGCAACTCATCGGAGAGAAGGATCCAGAGGATAGTCTGGCATGCACATTAAAGGATGCTCCGGGGATGGGAGGGGGAGGCACTGGGGGATAGGAAGGGAGGGGGAAGGGAGGGGACATAGGGCAGTGGGAGATTGGAGGGAGGGAGGGGACCCCTGTACCTGTTAAAGTTGTATGAGTAGAAATAAAAAAAAATTCTCTGCTCAAAATGTCCAGAGCAGCTTCTACTATATTGAATGAGTCTCCTCCAGTGCCACAACCAGAATCTTTTCACAAAGTGAATTCTTTCTTTGTTAAATTGGGAGGTGTTTGCCATTTGCTGCTCCTTGAGGATGTAGAAAAAGAAAGAAAATTAGGACTCAGAGGACCCCCCTCTCCCTACTATCTATCTCTCAGAGATTTCCACACTTGAGAAATCTTTCCAACCAGTGAAGGCCAGGAGTATCCAGCCTCAGGAATGTCTGAGCAGTTTTCATCATGTCTTGTATCTGTGTGAGTGGGTGACTCTATGACTGTTGACAGTAGTAAGCTGCAACATCTTCAGTCTCCAGGTTGCTGATAGCAAGGGTGAAATCCATGCTGTAACCACCACCCTGAACCCATATTATAAGGAGGATGCATCATATATCAGCAGTTTGGGTGATTTCCCAGACTAAATTCGAGTAAATGTTCTGATTTATCTGATAACAAAGTGTGATTCTCAGGGACCAAGTAGGCTTCATCCCCGGCACACAAGGTTGGTTCAACATACGCAAATCAAAATATGTAATTCATCATGTAAACCAGTCCAAAGTCCAAGACCACATGATATTCTCGATAGATGCAGAAAAAGCTTTTGACAAGATCCAACAGCCTTTTATGATCAAAACGCTAGAGACAGTAGGAATGGAAGGAACCTTTATCAATATAATAAAAGCTATATACAACAAGCCCACAGCAAGGATTATGCTCAATGGGGAACAATTGGAAGCATTCCCACTTCAATCAGGAACTAGACAAGGCTGTCCACTCTCACCACTTCTATTCAATATTGTACTTGAAGTCTTAGCTGAAGCCATAAGACAAGAAAGGGACATAAGAGGGATTCAAATCGGCAAGGAAAGAGGTCAAGCTATCCCTATTTGCAGATGACATGATCTTATACCTGAGGGATCCCAAAAACTCCACCAGGAAGCTCCTGGAACTAATTGAGATGTTCAGCAGGGTGGCAGGATACAAAATAAATGTGCAAAAATCAGAGGCCTTCCTATATGCCCAGAATGAAAGAAGTGAAAAACCCTTGAGAGAAACAATCCCATTTACTATACCCCTAAAAAAATGAAATACCTTGGTATAAACCTAACTAAGGAGGTAAAAGATCTTTACAATGAAAACTTTAAAACCCTAAAGAAAGAAATAGCAGAAGACACCAGAAGGTGGAAAGACCTCCCTTGTTCCTGGATTGGCAGAATCAACATCGTAAAAATGACCATCCTACCAAAGGCAATATACAGATTCAATGCTATAGCAATCAAATCCCAAAGCAATTCTTCAAAGAAGTTGACCAAACAATCTCAAAGTTCATATGAAGGCACAAAAGACCCAGGATAGCAAAAACAATCCTGAGTAACAAAAACACAGCTGGAGGTATTGCCATACCAAACCTTAGTCTATACAACAAATCTATAGTTGTAAAGACAGCCTGGTACTGGCTCCAAAATAGACACACAGATCAATGGATAAGGATTGAAGACCCAGATATAAGCCCACAAAGTTACAGCCATTTGGTCTTTGACAAAGGGGCCCAAAGAATCCAATGGAAAAAGAACAGCATCTTCAACAAATGGTGCTGGCAAAACTGGATCTCCACATGCAGAAGATTAAAGCTGGACCCGTACTGGTCACCATGTACAAGACTTAATTCCAAATGGATCAAGGACCTTGATATCAGGCCAGAGACTATAAAAACCATAGTTGAAAGGATAGGGAACTCCCTCGAGCTGATTGGGCTAGGCCAACAGTTCCTAAGCAGACATCAATGGCACAGTCACTGCTACCAACTCTCAACAGTTGGGATCTTGTGAAATTAAAGAGCTTCTGTTCAGATAAAGAGATTATAACGCGAGCTCAAAGGCAACCCACAGAACAGGAGAAAATCTTCACTAACCACACATCTGATAGAACTCTGCTGTCCAGAGTGCACAAAGAACTTAGAAAACTAAACACCAAGGAAACCAATGGCCCAATTAAAAAATGGGCCCTGGAACTTAAAAGAAACTTTACCAGGGATGAAATTAAAATGTCTAACAAATATCTTAAAACATGCTCCACTTCTTTAGCCATCAGGGAAATGCAAATCAAAACTTCCCTGAGATATCATCTCACCCCGGTCAGGATGGCAAAAATCCACAATACTAACAACGACAAATGCTGGAGAGGATGTGGAGAGAGGGGAACTCTCCTACATTGCTGGTGGGAATGCAGGCTCATACAGCCACTCTGGTGAGCCATCTGGAGATTCTTAAAGAAATTAAAGATTGAAATGCCATATGACCCTGCTATTCCACTTTTGGAATAACCCCCCATACAGCAGAGGTTCACCTCGATAGCACAAGCACGACCATGTTCATAGCAGCACTGTTTACAATAGCAAAGTCATGGAATCAGCCCAAATGTCCAACAGTTGACGAGTGGATAAGGAAACTGTGGTACATCTATACAATGGAGTACTACTCAGCCATCAAAAATGATGAATTACTGGAATTTGCCAGGAAATGGATGGCATTAGAAACAATTATATTAAGTGAAGTATCCCAGACCCAGAAAATTAAGCGCCATATGTACTCCCTAATAGGTGGCTCCTAGTACCAAACCCACCCAGCCCACCTAGAGACAGTAATTCCAAGGATTATGAACAGGAGGGATGGGGTAGGAGGGCCACGCCAGAAACAAGGAGAGAAGGAACCATGTTACAGCAGGGAAAATAGGCCTCTACCAAGGACCCAAATAAGTAATGAGACATCTGATTAAGTTCACAGACTTTTGTTCCTGATCATTTACTACTGAGGGGGTGTGATCTCACCAGAAGAGGAGGGCATATAGTCTGGCAGATAAAAAGTAACCATTTTACAAATGGGTGATAGACCCCTCCCTTAGTATGGTTTCCCACTTTTATTACATCTACCTTTGAATGTGCTTTTATCCCAAGACTCTAACAGCTTTTTGTCTCTGGCCAGGGGGTAACATACAATCCCCACCAGGATGGAGTGAAGGGCATTGCAGGAGCAGCAAAACTGCAAAACAAAATCAACAAACCACAATCCAGAACTTCAGAGACTCTATATCAACCACCTAGAACTAGGCCAGCTTAGTCTCTCCCCATCTTGAAGCTCAGGGAAATTTGTGGAAGAGGGGGCGGTAAGAGTGTAAGAGCAAAAGGATGGGAGGAGCAATGATATGTAAGATACTCTATACTAGTTAAGGCTGAAGCAGTCATAATCGGACTTTGCATGCCCTGCGCATTGTCCAACACACTGTTGACCTCACAAAGTCTAGCATCTGCTAAAGGCACCAAGAGCTTTGGAGGCAAAGGATTGGCAGCCACAGCAGTGTTCCTATACCTAAGGGGAACATGGGAAAGGGTTCAGGGAAAGGCCACTGGGTCCTTGTACGTCATCGGAGAGGAGGGCCCAGAGGAAAAGCAGACATGCACAAGAAAGGACTCTCTGGGAATTGGGGTGGGAGGCACTGTGGGATGGGGAGGGAGAGAGGTGGGGAGGGGGAGCAGGGGGTACGGGGGGAGGAGGAGAGAGGGAGTGAACTGGTGTACCTAGTAGGTTTGTATAAGCTGAAATAAAAAAAAAATGAAAGTGTGATTCTGTATCCAGGAGATGCAGACCAGAAAGGAGGGGACTGAGTCATCTTGATGTTGCAACTGGCACCTGATAAATAGGGAAAATATCCATGCATTTACATATGTGATGAAAAAACAAAGACTTCCTTGAACAGTCCACACTGAGTGGAGTTAGTCCACTTTGCTCCTTCCTAACTGGGGACCCAGAGCAGCAGAATCCCCAGGAGTTGGCCATGAGTTCTCATGTCCATGTTGTGACTTAACTAACTGACTCTAGTAACACATGAGCTGCCTATTAAGAAGCCTTCAGTGTGACAGGCTGTGCATATGTAAATCAATAGAAGCTGTTCAAAGCCCGAATCCCACTGTGACAAGGACAAGGCAGTCCTCTACTTAAAATTATTTTCACCTTAAGAAATTTCTTATTATTTCTAGTGCTCTCATGTATGTATGTGTGTGTGTACAAGAGAGTACTTGAGTATATGTACCTATGGAAGTCATTGGGAATGATGCTGGATTGCTCTACCTTTTTGCTTTGCTCTGGGGTTTCCCAGCTCTGTCTTCCAGGGCCAACAATATTTTTCACATGGGATCAGAGGATCTGAACTTAGGTCCTTTTGTTTTTGAGGAAAAGACTTTAACTCCTGAACCATGTCCCCAACCTCTGATGATCTTCTTTACCTTATGATAGTGAAATTTTCTTGCCATTTCTCCAGAGTTGTGAATGGTATTTGTTGATACTTCTAGGTGTTTCTCCCACAGCTGGAGGTTCTCTGACTATCAGGTAGAGATCCCCTCTATCAGCTATGAGCTTTCATCAGTACATAATAGGAACATGATTGTCATCCATGTATTTCTTCTTTGGATCCCCAGAGAGTTGTTCAAAGAGAAGCCTGAGACAAGGCCTCAGGAGAGAAGGATCCTATGTCCTTACATTGCCACAGATGGTGAGTTTTGTTATAAGAGATGAGAGTCAACTGTGAGATGCCAGACAGCTGAGACCATCAGCAACTTCACCCTTGAGTTTCCTACACAGCTATGGCGAACTCATGCATATGCAGACACAGATGTAGACAGTTTATGTCCTTTATATCATGTACCCTGTTGTCCCTGGGGGAGGACTAGAGAATGTCGCATTTTTAGAAAATATATCTTTCAGTAACAGACCTCCAAATCTTTGAAAGGCTCACCAAAAATGAAATGATACATGCTCAGAATGATATTTATATGGTTATTATACTTTCATGATCTTTACCCCTCGTGTACATATGCAGAAAATGTTAGATTTGCACACTACAGAAGGATATACTTATCATGTGGGAATCTAACATTATTTTAAATGGTTATGCCAGACTTTCTTTACCTTACTTAAGGAAGTCTCTGCTCATTACACTTTGCTTCTTGTTTGCCATGAGTCTAAATCAATGTCACGACCAGATGCCCCATGAAATTGACCCTTGTCCTTTTTAAGCCAGGAGATGCTTTTTTGTGTTGCTGATGCTGGGACTCCACAGGAGGGAAAATATTGGAAACACAGCTGACCCTCCCTGATACTGCCTGGCTAGACCTCGGAGGGAGCTCAAAGTCAGCAAAAGGAGATACTTTTTAGGAGCAGCCCAGACTGCCACTTCTGCTTTCCCAGCAGGCTATGATATGACTTGCATCACTGTGGGAGGAGTATCATATCCCTGCTGACAGTAGTAAGATACAAAATCTTCAGGCTGCAGGTTGCTGATGGTGAGGGTGTAATCTGTCCCTGATCCACTGCCACTGAACCTCGTGGGGACCCCTGATACCAAGCTGGATGCTAATCCAATCAGGAGCTTCACAGCTTTGTCTGGCTTCTGTTGATACCAATGTAAGGCATTGCTTATGCCCTGACTGGCCTTGCAAGTGATGGTGACTCTGTCTCCTAGAGATGCAGCCACAGATGGAGTCTAGGTGAGCTGAGTCTGGATCACATCTCGCACCTGACATTGGAAGTAAACTAAGACACTGAATATTGATAACTATACAATAGCAGAGTTTTCCTAAATATCCTGCAGCACTGCTCATATTGCACTGGGAACCCCCATGCTGTCCTTCATTACCTAGGAGCCAGAGAAGCATGAGCCCTAGGAGCTGAGCAGGGGTCTTCATATCCATGCTGCATCCTGACTGGGACTGACTCCTGTACAGGGTGTGACCAGCCTGATAAAGTCCTCAGAGCAGCGGACTGTGCTCTGGGTATGCAAATCATCAGCAGCTGGGTAGGGGGCACAGCTGCAGGACTGGCATATGTCAGTGACTCTGCAAGGACTCAGTAACCCGAAGTGTCCCGATTCTTCCAGGGCAGGGCACATTTGGCCTCACAGATGATGGTTCTGCTGGGGGGAGTCAGGAAACAGAGTCAGGCTGCTGTCTGGGGAACGGAGTTATGGTCCATTTCCTTGTGATTTCTCCCATGCATTTTTTACTAGCTTTACTTCAGCTAAGAATTAGTCTTTCTGTGAATGCTAAAGACATTTTAGAAGCCTATTGTATTGAGTCCTGTGGGTTTTGGTCAAGCCCTGAACATTGTGGTGTGCTTAATTGTGAGCACTATTGCTCCAGATAGAAAGAGATGTGACAATAAATTACTATGTCATAAAAGAGATGATAGATGTCAGATAGACTTCAAATTTTAATACAATATGCACAAAATACTGGCAAGATAAGCAAAATACCATCTAGGCGTGGGACATTTCTAGGGCTCCTCTGTCATTTCCAGAGGAGCAGGTTTGGTCTCAGGCTCTGAAAGTCGTTTCCCAGCACCTCCATCCAGGACAGCTACATCAGGGCTGTGCTCTGCACTTACCAAGGTACCAGCAGTGCTTCTTGGGCTGTGGCCATGATCCATTTCCATGTGAGATATGTGCAGAGCCATTTAAACTTTCTTCTTTTAAAACCTTATTTATTTATTCATTTATTCATTTAGTGTGTGTGTGTGTGTGTGTGTGTGTGTGTGTGTGTGTGCGCGCGCGCGCGCATGTGTGTAACAGGGCACTGTGTGTCCCTATGGAGGATCAAGAATTATCTTGGATAGTGTTATAGTTAAGCATATGGGTCAACTTGACTTTTGAGGGTTTGGGCTCTGGGTACATTTGTGTAGAATTGGTAGTTGAGTTGAGCCCAGAGTGAACCTGAAGGAGATTGTCTAACTGATGGGGAAGGCCTAGCCCATGGTGAGTGGGATTAAGCCCTTGAATAAATCACGGAGAGCTGGTTGAGAAAGTTGGCATCCTTCTGTTCATTCGGCCAAACATTCAGGTCTGGCAAGTAAGGATTGTCCGTCTCTCAGCTGTTATGTGGTGAAGATGTTGCCAGTTCCCTCAGCCCTCTCCTGTCAAGCTGGACTGAGAACCATAACCAGACTGTTGTAAGGAAATAAACCGCTTGTTCCTTTAAGCCGTTTGATGGTAATTTATCAGCAACCATGCAGGTGGACTGCAACAGATTGCTTGTATCCCCTTTTGCTTCCTTCTGGGTTTTGCCAGGCGAACAGAACCTGAGCCAGAAGAGCAGACCACCACTCTTTCCACATGGCATTTTACAGGGCACCTTTGATCCCAACTCAGGACCCAGGCAGAAAAGCTCACACCCATACCACAGGCCAATGGAAATGGCCCCACAATATTCACAGAATATCTGAGAGGGGCATCGATGCTCAATTGCAAGACCAGCATGTCTGGCCAAGAATACAGAAGTGTGCCAACTTGCTTAACCAACTCCCTCCATCTCACCCACCTGCATAGAGACTAGTCCCTCTCCATTATTCAGTCTTCTTCAGGCTTTCTCAGGGTTTTACTTCACTACTCACTCATTCCTCCCAATGGTGCCCAGAGCTCATGTCCTCAGTTCTCATGCTATTGTCTCTATCTAGCTATGACACCCATGAACACACAGAAAATAAAACTGTGATTATACATAGAACATGCTATTAAACTGGACTTTCATTGCAGGTTCTACAAGACAATCACCATAAAACATTTATTTATATTTAGTCTATCTTGTTAATAATACAAACTTTATCATACCTGCTATGGGATTTCTTATGTTGTAATAGGAATTCAACTCAAATATATTCCATTTCCCCAACCAAAATTAATATTATCTACCCTAGATGTAGACATATTCATTTACTGCAGCAACATAATGATAGAGCACATGGCTAACACTATTCTGATTGATTGAGAAGCATTATTAATTATAACATCCTATTCAAAATGTATATTGCAATTGGCTAGAACATTTTCTTATTATCACCACGGATTATACAAAGAATTCATTTATATGTCTTAACTTTTTCTTCTAATGAAAGTATATTATTCATGTTTTGCCACTTAAATATTACTGAGGTTACAATGAAATGGTTTTGAAAGCCAAGTATAAGGAAGTAGGAAAAGAAAAAAGAAAAACCATGATGTTCAGAAAATCAAAGAAGTAGGGTAGAGAGTTTGTGTATTAATAAAATCAGAGTGAGAATAGGAAATGATTTAAAGTTACATAGAAAAAAATCCACACTTTCTATTTAGTGGATTTCATGTGATTTTCATTCTTCTATAATCTATGACAAATTTACATGTATCATCTGAGGAGAGAGAGGAACACATCAGGCAAAGATGTACCAAGTTGATGAGCCTGTAAAGAAAGGCAGACATCTCTACAGACTCAAAGTGCTTCTGGGACACTGTCAGTTTCACAGGCTTCCTTATTGGATAGCTGCATCCTGAACTTTGGTCACCTTCTCTATGGCCCCATTGCTGGCGTGGTACAGGTCACCCTCTGCTTACAATGTTACTTCAGGCCACATGTTCCCAAAATGAATTGTGTGGTCTCTACTGGGTCACATCTTGGAGCAGAGTGGGTTTCAGAGGTTCTGTTTGGGGGGATGCATGTCTGAATGGGAGTGGGTGATAAAAATTTAGGTCTTTTGACAATGAACATCACTACACCTTTCATACTATAGATACAAACCCTTGCTTCATGCATGTACTTCCTGCAATCTTGCAGGAGTGAATGGTTGATTTTGTAAGCTAGACCATGTTCCTTTCCTCACTGATTCTTCACCAAAGTCAAAGATTATATGACATTATATGACAGCATCAGTAACAACCATCCATACTATTATCCAAAATAAATCAAATCAATGCCCAAATCAGCAACATTTGTCCTCTGTTATATTATAAGTATGCAGGCTTCTGTTGATACCAATGTGAATCATTGCTTATGCCCTGACTGGCCTTGCTGTTTATGGTGACTATGTCTCCTGGAGATGCAGCCACAGATGTGGTCTGGGTCAGCTGAATGTCACATCTCACAACTGACATTGGAAGTAAACAAAAATCAGAAACTGCACAGTATTAACTAAGTAAAAGCATTTTTTCCTAAACATCCCAAAGCAATGCTGGGGACCCCCCACATACACATTTAATGCTGCCCTTCATTACCTGGGAGCCAGAGGAGCAGAAGCCCCAGAAGCTGAGCAGGGGTCTTCATGTCCATGCTGTGACCTGACTGGGACTGACCCCTGCACAGGGTGTGACCAGCCTGATAAAGTCCTCGGGGCAGTGGGCTGTGCTCAGGATATGCAAATCAGCAGCAGCTGGGCAGGGAGAACAGCTGCAGGACTGGCATATGTCAGTGACTCTGCAAGGGCTCAGTAACTCCACTTTCCCAATTCTTCCAGGGCAGTTCAGATTGCCCTCAGATATATTTCTTTTGTGGGAGTCTGAGAACACAATCAGACTGCTGTCTGGGGAGTGGAGTGATGGTCCATTTCCCTGAGGTTTCTCCTATGCCTTTCTTACTAGCTTCACTTCAGCCAAGAGTCAGTCTTGGCTTGTGGATGTGACAGATTATTTTAGAAGCCTTTCCTCTTTCATCCTGTGGATTTTGCTCAGGCTCTGGCTTGTTTGTGAGCACCACTGCTGGAGATAGAAAGAGATGAGAAACTGAGAATTATCTGTGTCAATAAAAGCAATTGGTAGATGTTATACTGGCTTGAAATTTTTAAGTAAGAATTTGTCACAAAAGATCCACAAAACAGTCTGGAAAAGAAAAGTAAAGCCCAGGCACAGGGCATCCCTAGTTTTGTCTCTCATCTCCAGAGGAGTAGGCTTGGACATCAGTTTGTGTTTGTTTGTTTGTTTGTTTGTTTGTTTGTTTGTTTGTTTGTTTGTTTCTTTCTTTCTTTCTTTCTTTCTTTCTTTCTTTCTTTCTTTCTTTTTTTCTCTCTCTGTCTCCTCCCTCCCTCCCTTCTTTTTTTGTACTCTCTTTCTATATATATATCTCTTTTTTTGTACTCTCTTTCTACATATATCTCTTTTTTCTTTCTTTCTTTCTTTCTTTTTTTCTTTCTTTCTTTCTTTCTTTCTTTCTTTCTTTCTTTCTTTCTTTCTTTCTTGCTTACTTGCTTTTGGTATTTTGGCTGTTTATTGTGAAGGTTGCTGTTAAACAAAGTAAGATACAATCTGAGGAAAAAAATGGACAGATGCTGCTCATTAAATAAATAAGGCCATTAAATCATAATAAAGGAAATATGTTCTCTTCTGAAACTCTACAAAGGAGTTCTGACACTCTGAGTTCTTAGATGTCTGAAAAGGGAGGTTGGGGGAAGAATCCAGGAAGAAAAACTGCCTGGTAACCATGTAAACTTATGTTACAGAACCAAAACTCTTTTCTTCCCAAGAAGTCATTTTTGATCTTCAAACTGTGCCTTGTTCTCTAAAAGGTAAAAGCTAGAAACTCAGTGCCATTTGGGGTCTTTTCTTTTTGAGAACAGCAAGTGTTGTCGTAAGATATGCAGATCATCTGCTCCAGACAGGTGTGAGCTGGCAAAGACTGTAGATCCACCTGCTGTTTTGATGACTTTTCTACAATTAATTTTCTCATTTTCTACTTTCCTCTGAATGTTGTCTGTGTGCCTGTCCTCAGACTGAGGATTATGTGCAGCCTGCGTCTGTCCCTCCAGCATCTGATCTGAATCCAGTGCAGACCCTGCAACCCACTGGATGCCAGTCTCCTGGAGCAGCACAGGAGCAGCGTGGAGCATGACTGGCAATCACCTCACATCCAGGGAATCCCTGGTCACCCCAAGTCCCAGGAAAACAGAGGAGGAGCAAGAAAAGGAGCCAATTACCAACACACCTGGCCAACTATATTGGAGTATGTCAACTTCCTTAACCAGCTTCCTCCATCTTATCCACTTGCCTCAGGACTAGTTCAGCTCACTATGGGCTGGGCCCTCCCCATCAATCATTCAATCACCTGCAGGCTTTCTCAGGGATTAAGTTGAATGCTCATTCTTACAAAGGTGCTCAGAGTTCATGGTTTCAATTCCCCGTTTGATGCCTATATCCAGCAATGAAACACATGCACAGACAGGAAAGTAAAACTGTAAATATATGTAAAGCATGCTATAAAAATGGTCTTTCTTTGAAGGTGTTACCAGTCACTTGCCACAAAACTTTTGATTATATATAGCCTACCTTGTTAATAATACAAATTTTCTCACACCTGCCATGGGATTCTTTATGTTGTGATAGCAAGTCAACTCAAGTATATTCCCGTGCCAGGACCAAAATTAGCATTATCTATTCCTGAATATAGAAATATTCTGTTACTGCAGTAATAAAATAATATGCCATACAATAGACACAGTAATGAGAGAGCCAGAAGCCTTATGGAGCAGTATTTACAGCATGTATTTCCTGTACTCTTTGACTACAACATACAAATCAGACCCATTTTCATGTTATCATAATGGACTGGAAACAAAGAATTCATTTATTTGTGACTTAACACTTTATTCTAGTGAAAATATAGTATTCATGTTTCTGCCACTTAAATATTACTGAGGTTATGCTGAAAGCAGTCATGACACCCAAGTGTAAGGAAGTAGGAAAATAAAATTTAAACAAGTGACACCTAGGTTCACAATGTCACAAAACATCAGGGTGAGAAGAAATGATTGAAAGATACACAGAAAAACATACACAAGTTCTACTTGAGTACATGCTCATCTGATTTTCATTCTTCTGTAATTTGTGACAAATTTACAATGGGCCACATGTATTATCTGACACAGAGAGAGGAAGCCATCAGGCAAAGGTGCACCAAGGCGATGAGCCTGCAAAGAGAGGCATCTATCTCTACACACTCAGGATGCTTTCGGGACCCTGTCAGTTACACAGGCTTCCTTAATGTATATCTGGATCCTGTACATTGTTCTCACTCTTCTGAATCCATTGCTGGAGTGATATAGGTCATCCTCTTACAATATCACTCGTGGCCACATGTTCCCAAAATGAATTGGGTTGTCTCTGCTGGGTAACTTCTTGGCACAGAGTGGATTTCAGTTCTTTTCGTGGTGTGATGCTTGACTGAATGGGAATGAGTGATATGGCTTTAAGTATTTGGTTCATGATGTCACTTCACTCTCAATACTGTAAACATTGATCCTTGCTTCATGCATTGATTTCCTATGAATCTGGCAATAGTGACTTTCTTCACTGATTCTTCACAGAATTCCAAGGTCTTGTTTATATGACTGCATCAGTAACAACTATCACTAATATTATCCACAATTCATCAAAATTTTGCCAAAATCAGCAGCATTTTTTCTAGCTATATTACAGTCATACTGCTTTCAACATCACCTAGACAGAGCCTCAATTCTTGACATTAAGACAACCATTTTGTTTATATCTTTGGAGTTTCTGTAGGCATTTGAAACATCTCCCATTTTTGAAATGGGATCTTTCTTTCTGACATTGCCTTAGAAAAGTGTAATTACTCACAAAACACCAGCACTTTGATTGCCTTTGAACAGTGAGACCCTAGAACATTAAGTGTAGAAACTTTTCTGTACTTCTTTATGCCTTAAGGTATATTTTAAAAAGGCAAACCAAATGTTGGGATCAGGGGGAAAACTCTAAATGTTACCAATTCTCTGGCATGATGG